>OZ012735.1:721942855-723173480 GCA_963859935.3 Lathyrus sativus | reverse complement strand
CACAAATTCAACCAAATTTAATCAAACGAAATCCAATAATCATGGCTAAACGTTACCCGACTAAACTACGCAATTTATTTTGAGTTTCATCCGCGAAAACATCGGTTTCTATCGATTTTTCCTAATTTGACCTAAACGGAAATGTGTCGAAAACAACCAAACAATTCTAATCAAAACATACATAATCATACACAATGATAAGATAATAAGATTTCACACCATTACCCAATCAAATCGAAGCCTAGATGTTGTTCTTGATGATTCTCCAAGTTTTTCCTCTTTCTCCTCTCCTCTCTTTCTTCTCTTCTTTCTTTCACTTATGTTTCTATTCTTTCTCTTTTTCTCTCTTATCTCATTCTATTTTCTTTCCTTTCTATTTCTCTCAAAACATCTACCAAATCATTTCTCACAAAATATCCAACTTAACATTAAATACTAAATGTCTAAAATACTCTCCAATCTATTTTCTCCGAAAACTCTCAAAGTCAGTAAAATAGCAAAACATATCATATTAACACATCAAATTCACAATTAATACAATATTACTCAAATTAAATAAAATACTCAATAAAATGTAATAATCAAAATCGGGTGTTACAAGCGCCCCTATTGATGCCAAACTCTCAAAACTCGTGCAACACTCATACATGCAAGGGACATGCTAACAACAGGAGCCGTCCAAAATCTGTTACTAATGGGGAGATGGAACAATGAGGAAACATCATCCAGAGTGATAGTCATCTCCCCAAGCGAAAGATGAAATGAAGATGTCTCCTTGTGTCACCTCTCAACAAACACACTAAGTAGTGGAGCGTCGAGCATGGTGAGGGAGCAATGGACAAAATCAAGCAGCTTGAACTCCCGTATAATCCCGTTGACCTGCTCAAGCATCGAAATCTTCGGGAAGTCCTTCATCTTCGACCTGTGTGATGTCACCTTTATTGTGGGACGCTCTTTTAACAAACAAATATAAACAAATTAGCAGTTAAATTTCATGGCACAATAATAAACAAATTAAAGTTAAACATAAAGACATATACATATCACTACCATAGTCGTAACGCCACATGGTCAGCATACTCAGTAAGCAATGATCGGTCAATGGGTCTTCTAGGGAATCCTCCATCAGTGTGCACAGAGGGCTCGGTCGAAGGAGTTGTAACCTCCGTGTCAGTAGTAACAGATGGGACTGAATCAGTAACAGTAGCATCTGGTTGGACCACCCGGGCAACCTCCTCGAAACCAACCTCCTCAACCATTGGATGAACAACCGGATCTGCAACCTCCTAAATCACTAGATCAACCACCAGATCAACGACGTCATCATCTGGCACCACCTCATTTCTAAGTTGCTCTACTGATCGTACTGGTTGGCGTGGAGTGCTACGAAGTACCCGGAATTGACTCTGCTCAGCCAACCGCTTCTGGTGTGAACTTGTTGGGAGCACTCGTCCAGCCTGTATCTGGGAAGACTCGACCTTGACATTCCTGACAACCCTAACCTGGTTTGATGCTCTATCAACAATTTTCCCTACAATTGTGTCGTCTCTAACTCTGTATTTCACTACAAAAGAAAAAAATTATAAAAAAAAATATTAGCAACTATCAAAAATTTCAGAATTTCCGGTAAAAAGAAAATAATGTTTTTGTACTTACCGTAAATTTCAAAATTTCTACTATACAATCCCATGGAATATACTAGAAATTTCAGAATTTCTGGTGCAAAACCAGGTTTCTACAACTACCAAAAAATCTAAAATTTTTGATATATTCAATGAGATTTTTTATCGGAAATTAAATTTTTGGTACAAAATATCAAAAAATTTGAAAAATACAGTATAAATACTTGTTGTTTTTGAAATTTTCAGTACTTTGCACCAAATTTCCGATATCTCTCCAGAAGTTTCAAATTCTCGCCAATACATTTAAATTTCAAAAATGTTTGGAATGATTTTGCAAGGATAATGTCGTATTTTCATACACGATAGGGATGTGGGATTTAAATGAAAGATGTCAAGTTAAATGCCCGAAATATTAGAGGATAAATATGATTGGCCCAATTAACAAGAGGATTGTTATATAAGAAAAAAGAATCCATTTCTCAAAAGGAGACAAATTCTGCAGACTTATCTGCACCGTCACCTTACTTCATTTTCATTGTGCTGCGAGGTAGAAGCTGTGAATCAGTACACCAAAGATTATTTGCATTTGGAAAATTGCTCATGATGGTATCATCTCTTAGATTTTAATTTTTAGTAATCTAAGTTCTCAATTTCTAGCTCTTTCTCTTTCTCACTTTCAGTTAAAACTCTTGAGAAACAAGTGAAATTTTCTCTTTCTCACTATCGATTAAAATATGTTGAAACAAGTGAAATTCAATGATAATGTAGTATTTTCTTGTTTTATGGTGTTTGTGCATGTTTAGTTCTTATGATTTATCTGCTATGTTTGATTCCAATTTGGTCAATTTAGAATTGAATACAAATTTATTAACTTGATGTAGTGCTTAGTATATAGATTTTAAGAACTAATATGGTTAAATATCTAACTGATAAATCATGCTTACATAATCAACTTAAACATAAGTGATTAGAATCCCAATGGTAAACAAGACAAATCTTACTTTGAAAAAATTTATTTAAAGTATAATGGTGTTGATCCATACTTAAACATAAGTGAATCTTAACTAATCATTATATATTTTTCAGATTGTTGACAAAAACCACAAGATTTAGTTTTGATAATAGATGCTATGCCACCACGCTATATCAGAGATGATTAATGAATCATATTCCATCCAACTATCAGATTCACCACAAATGTAGTCACTTCCTTTAGTTGGTAAATCCAAAATCTCTTTAAGTTGCAGAAGTTAGCTGTAATAAAATCCTATTCACTTCACCAACCAACTGTGGTTAAGTGATTTGTCTAATGGCCATGAACCTCAAAAGCTGGAATCACACAAACTTCTGCACAAAAGGAAATTTGATGCCCCAAAAGTACACAACATCGTGGTGCAAAATTCACTCAAGGATTGGAATGAAATTATGAAAGAGAGATCAAATGGTAGGGTGTACTTTTAAGTTTTATTCACAAGAGGATAAGAGAAATTAAAATAAAAGAATTAGAATTCAATATTAACCATTTTAACACATCTTTGCTGCGATTTAGCAAAACTAATCAATGAAGTCAGAGTATAAATGTTCATCAAATTATGTGTTTTCATCACTACTATTGGAACTATCACTGAATATTTGAGACATTGAGTTGTCAAAAATAAAATTGAGATATTGGGTGATGAGATGTTAAGCATATCTACAGAGGGTTGAAGGAGAGATAAGACTCACATATCAATGAATTCTGCTTCAGTATCTTTAAAAGATCGATTCGAAAATAAAAGGAAGAAAACATCCAAGATACACAACAATGTTAACCATGTCTTCCCCTCCCTCTTCCTCTTCCTCTACCCCTTCCCCTTCCTCTACCTCTTCCACCTCTTCCTCCTCTTCCCATTTGATAGCTGTCATCAGAATCCTTTTCATATGTGAACATATTCATTCGAATATTCTCTGCTTCAGATTCACGAGGACCCCTTTGTACCTAACCAAGACATAAGACATTGAAACAAGTATTGCAAAGGTAGAATACTGAACAGGAAAAAAAAAACTGAAACAGCTCAATTCACAAACATCCCTAAAAGAGATTAAACTACAAACCTGAGAATGTTCAAGGTTAAATTGATTCTGAAGCTGCCTGGCAAGATACTCATCACGGCTAATATCTAGAGCCTCGTCATTATAAGAAGGCTTTACTTGGGTCTTTCTTTTTTCATATTCCTCGAGAGTAAATACAACTTCATCTTCTTCTTGACCTTTTCCCCTATGTCTCCGACCCCTAGGATGCCGATCACGCTGATTTGGTTGGTTCAGTTTCTGAAGTAATTTTTGGGCAGCTGCTTGATTTTGCACAGGAACAGATTCCACAACTATAACAGTGAGCAAAAAAGTATTAACGAAATTGATTTCAGCATTTAAAGTATAATTCAGAGATATTAGAAATTATTGTCTACTATTAGATATAATTTATGACAATATTTTGTGATCATTTGATGCATGCAGCCGATTCCATTTGGTGGGAAAAGGCATGATAGTTGTTGTTTTCCACCTATCCTATATTTTGTTTCTATATTTTGAAAATTTGATTTATTCTCCATGACTTCATATATGTATAAAGGGTTTTGAAAAAGATGTGTCAATTTTATCTTGTCAGTCCTCTATCACACGGAAAGCCGATACCATTCCAAGCAACAAAAATTGGTAGAAGAAACAAATCAATCAAATGCAAATGAAACTTGTTCTTTCTGAATATTATTTTAGATGCACATAAAGATTACTGTATCATTTATACAAAAAGAAGCCAAGGAATCACCTTCTTTTGGCCTTGTACTCGAACTACTAGGTTTGTCTTCAGCTCTTTCTGGATAAAATGAAAAAATATATATCAATTCCAGATGCAACTTTCTCTTTCTGGATTTAACTTTAAATGCACCTCAAAAGGTTACATTACATCCCTAGTTATTAATAAAATAAAATTAAAATAAGCAAAAGAAGATCATACAAAGTTATCACCTTTTGGCCTTAACTCTGAATTACTAGGTTTGCCTTCAGCTCGTTCTGGAGGCAATTTAGATTTTAAATTTTCATCCACAATATCTTCTTTCAGATTTCGGTGTTGCTGGATAGCAGTTGGCCTCATCTCATCTCTACCAATACCAGCAATGGGCTTACTACTTCTAGAGTTATTATCTGCATAACCAGTTGAGGAGTTCATATTTGTCAACTCTAAGCAAACAATTTGTGTTCTGAATTGCAAACAATCAATATTGTATTTAAATGTAACTTTTTATGAACGAAAAAACAGAAGCACAAAATAAAAGTAGAAAGAATAAGTCCTCTGCAATAGCAGGGTAGTAAAAATACAATTCCACGTACCTAAACAGTGAGATATTAATACTCTATTTGTAAGATATGAAAAATAACTGATGCCACTTCTACACCTCAGTCCCCTTCCAAAGTTGCACATTACCCAATACTCACACCTGTGTGACCTGTCACAAATTCTAACTAACTTCTCTCCAAAATGGATCACTGTTTTTCTTCCTCCTCCTATACACCCTCAACCCCTTGGTCATATCTCAATCTGCAATAACATTAGAAGGTCCAACTTGTCCCATCAAATGCCTCCAATTCTTTTTGGCTATCATAACATCCCCTGGATAAACAGCCTTGTTCTCAAGGTTACTCTGAAAATTTGACCTTTAATGAGCCACATGTCTTCCCATATTGCTTCCCCTCCACTAGTTTCCCTAACCATTTTATTCTTCTGCACTATGGACAGCTGTTTCCAGCTATATTCTGCTCAGTGTAAGCATTTTACCCACTGCTTGGGCTGCTCACAAGAAAAGCGATGGAGATAAAGTCTAAACTACTACATTCTCAGTTTGTCCATCGCTTATGGGATGAAATTCTGAAATAATTTTCCAGACAGAACCCTGCTATTAAAATAATTCAGTACAAACAACTAGTGAATGTTGGGTCCCTGCTATCACTTACAATTGAGCTACAGATCCAGTACAGCCTCACAATCTTAGCAAAAAAATGCTACTGTTTGAGCAGAAAAGGTGTTGCACAATACTACAAAAAGCCCATATTTTGATAACTTGTTTACAACCACCTTTATAGAATCATACCCATTTGATTGTTGCAAACCAATAATGAAATCCATGCCCATATTCTCCAAAATTGCTCTTAAAGTAACTGGAAAAGTTCAGCCGGAAATGTAGTTATATATTTTTGTTGTTAGACGTCGACAACAACAACTAAGTCTTATCCCACTAAGTGGGGTCAGCTACATGGATCAACTTTCGCCATAATGTTCTATCAAGGATCATGTTTCTATCTCTCAGAATTTGGGTTGGACCTAACTCATCCCTACAAAAACCGTTTGTAAGGTGAAGATTGCCTCCATTTATAAACACAACTCAGGTCATATCTCCAAACAATATCTCTAAACAATGTGGGACTAAATCCACCCCTTCAAAGCTAACACAATGAAGGTGTTAGGGACTACAATGAGGCAAGCCAAAGTGTCGCAATTAAGACGACTAGGGGAAGACCGCAATTAAGGCTGAAAGTCCAACACACACTCTCACGTTTGGGCCTCAATGAGCCCGAAGCGTGGACGGTGCGGAAACCCCAACAATGGATCTAGGATAGGCTCTAATACCATCTCAGAATTAAGGTCGGGCCTAACTCATCCCTACAAAACCGGATTGTAAGGTGAGAATTGCTCCGATTTATAAACAACACATGTCATACCTCTAAACAATGTGGGACTAAATCCACCCCTTCAAAGCTAACACAACAAAGGTGTTACGGGCTACAATGAGACAAGTCAAAGTGTCGCAATTAAGGCGACTAGGGGGGGACCGCAATTAAGGTGGAAAGTCCAACACTATCTAAATCATTAATTTCTAGATCTTTCTTAATAACTTCCTTAATAGTCTTTCTAGATCTTCCCCTTCCTCTAATTGTTTATTTCTCTCCATCTAATCTACCCTCCTTACTACAGAATCTACCGGTCTTCTCTCTACATGCCCAAACCACCTAAGTCTATTTTCCACCATCTTTTCTACTATAGGCGCTACCCCGACACTCTCTAATATTTTCATTTCTAATTTTAACCTGTCGAGTCTTACCACACATCCACCGCAATATCCTTATCTTTGTTACACTTACTTTATTTTTGTGTTGATTTTTAACCTCCCAACATTTTGTCCCGTACAAAATCGCAGGTCTTACCGCAGTCCGATAAAATTTCCCCTTCAACTTGAGTAGTACATTTGCATCACATAAAACACCCAATGCCCTTCTCCATAGAAAACTCCAAATTGAGCCACAAACTTGGTTAGGGTTTGCATAATTCCTAACCATAACTAGTTAGAAACAAGACAGTACAAATTTTATGAACTCCAGCATATGCACCCACTTCCGACAAATGAATTCAGCTAGCAATTTTGGAATCCACTCAAATTTAGCAGAGATCACCATTCTTAAGATCAAAGTTAGAAGCTAAACAGTGGCAAGTTTTATATACGCCAGCATAGCCTAGTCTTGGCTTTTTAGCAGGATCCAGCACTATATCCTCCATTATTATTTCTGGATCAACTAACACCTCATTCTTCAACTGGTGAGCCTTAATCCATATTGGATGCAGCCTGTGACAGCATCAACAATAACAATTTGCCGTTGCTGACCTCATTCTCCTTGCAAGACAGCGTAACTGCTGCCCGATTATCCTTTTTTGGCTTGCAAAGTATAATAAGTCCAAGAAATACCCCAAGCTAATCTTGCTGGTTTAGTGCAACGATCCTTTAGTCTAAGAAATTTGTGGCTTTGCATCAATTTAGCTCCTATTCCTGTCCTAAAACATCAAATTCCACAATTTTTTTTATCAAACACAAGGCAAGGACTGTAGTGAGTCTCTGTTATAACTGTTTGAAAGCCTGATTTGCTGCTTTGTTCCATTGGAAATGCCCTTCTTTTAGATGATTATACAATGGTTACTTTATTTCCATAGCCCAAATAAATTTTGGATACCTTCTCTTACCACCTTAGACTGTCTCGATTGGCCAGGTTAACCCAATTTTTACCTTGTTCTAAAAAAACAATATTGGCTGAAATTACGTGCCAATGCCGCACTTCTTCCCATTGGCAAAAATAATCTGCTGTAGGACATCTAACACTGTTCTCGAGAGTGTCACCCAAATGGTCGTGCCAATTCCTACTATATGCAGAAGACAAGACTAAAATAAATTAGCACAGGAATAGCTTGAGCATCCATAGTGCCTTGAAACAATGCTGGTGCATTGTTCAATCCAAAAGGCATAGTCATATTCAAAGTGGGCATGATCGGTACAAAGAGCAACCTTATTGCCCATCTTCGTTGTCCCTGATTTGGTGGTATCCTAGCCTAAATTTATTTTAGAAAGGGCAGGTCGAGACAATTCATCGATTAATTCTTCTAGCACAAAAATTGAGTGTTTAGACTAGAATAAGGGATATTGCTTAAGTTTATGATTCTAGCCCTATATGCCACCAATTTTCCGATCTCATTTTCCTACAAAACCAGTGTCTTGAGGTGGAGGTAATCCTTGTGGCTGTTGAAAAATACATATTAAAGCAACTCCAACAGTTGTTTTAATGGGGGTGAAGGAGTGCTAAATATCAACTTCCCCGTTTTTCCTCATTTACAGCGCCCCTAGGGATACAAGCAAAAGCGCACTTTCTCATCCAACTTCAATTCTTTTAGCAAGGCTTAAATGTAACATTTGAAGCCTACCCAAAATAGAATTCTAATGTAAGGTAACTTATTGTCCCCTCTTAATCAAAGAAGATAACTAATGTCACCCAATTTAGATGTAGTCTTTAACCAAGTCATTTAAAATATGAACTCCGTGAATCTAAGGTGTCAATTGGTTGCACATGAATCCACCATCACCAAGACATTCTTTCCATCCATTATCGCAAATTCCTTCTCAAACAACCCTTCACCCTCTCTAAAAATAGTACACTTTTTGTTGTGCATTTGTGGGTGGATATGGAGGTTTGACCACACTAAGTATTTGCTCTCAATCTCTCATCTTGTCGGCGTATATACTCTTGATACGGAAACAAAATCTCCCTTATTAGATAAGATGGTGTTACACCAATACTACTTGCAGTGGTTGAACCCAATTGTAGTGGATAAGGTTGCAGGGTAAATTACTATATAGGCTGGAAATAGACTCAACTTTGACTTGGTTAGCTGATTCAAATCCTTTAAATAAACGGAAGGGTATGGTAAGGAGCGGAGCAGAATGGAGATTCCATTCCATCATTTGCATATTTTACGACGGAACAAGACAAGTTCTTCATTCCACCCAAATCGGAAGGAAAGAAATATGGTGGCAAGTAATTAAATGGAATTGATACCACACCATTCTGCTCCATCCGATTTTAACTAAACCAGATAATGGAATTCAATCCTATTGCATCCTTAATATTTCCCTTACAACCTGACAAGCCCTAGCTAAGATTTGTTGCCCCATTAAAATTTTGATTTCCCGACTTCACTAGAACTTCACCGTGCATATCCTCTTCAATATCCCAAGCCAACTCAGTAGCACTTACTACATCGCTCATAGGGATTTTCAACTTTCCAAAATAAATTCCTCTACAAACACCTGCCAAGACAGCTTGGGCATCGATTTAAGCAGCAAAACCAACTCACACCATCTCCTTCCATTCATATAAAGGCAAGTTGGATTTTGAGCTCAAGTATGGTGTTTTGAAAGTCAATAGTTTTCTGCTTTGGCAAGCAATCCCCCGGATCACTTCAATTAAAGCTTAGAAGTTCAACTTGCTGGAGCTCCTCAAAGAGAACTGATTCCCCAATATCCATATGCATTAGTGGTTCTGCATTGCTCTTCCTAAAATTGAATAAATTGATTCAGCTTCAAGGGTGAAAATTTAATCATTGATTTCATTTGTTCATATATGTTTGACATTTACTCCATGTGTTATTTCATAACCTCATTACCCCCATGAAGCTTTTGAGAATGCTTATCAAAAGCCATACAAATAATCTTCAATTCCCCATATGTTTAATACAGTCTAGCAATATGTTCTCCCATGATTCAACTCCTTTTCTAGACCCCATCTTCGTACAAAAAATAGAAGCACAATATAGAAAACAAGTCACTTGTATTGACTATCACTAAAACACCTATTCCATAGCAGAGTAGCGAATACAAAATACATCTCCAAGATGCCAAGGATAGTGATATCTCAATTCTCTACTTGTAAAACTTGAACATTAACCAATGCCCTCTGCACCTTAGTCCCCTTCCCCCACTCGTATCAAAACTTGTACTAATATATGTAATGCCTTTTTTTACAAGTTTTCCCATATATTGCCGCTCAATATAGTCTAGTCCATCATGCATTCCTAACAAACAAAATAAATCTATATGGAACTGACCTTAATAGGAGAAAGTTAAAGGTAAGTAACTATCATCAGTGTAACAACATATAATCACAAATTCAACATATAATCACAAATTCAACTATGCACTCATATTAATAAACATTGTCCGTCTAAAGAAGCAGTGCATGCACTAGCAAATAAAAAATAGAGGAAAGATTCTTTTTCTTTTTGACCTGAGATAGATCCAACCTGCAGCTTCACAAATGGAGGAGGACCACCTGTATCATGATCCTCTAGCTGTCTTAAAGATGACCTAGAGAACCCTGAATATTTTTGGTTCATCTGCCATTCTTCATATAGTGATTGAACAACACCCCCTAATACAGTCAATGCTTTTGGATTTAAGCAAGCTATACCACTATGAACCGGAACTTTATTTTCCAAACGAATCTGCCCAATGCAAACAATACTAACATAAATGGTAAAAGTGATTTAAGAATACAAAATATATATACAGATTCACATCATGTATCAGAGGAGAAAAAGCTACCCTATTATATACTTAAGATCTTTTATAAATTTAATTAACTAAATTCTGTTATATACAAATGTCATGTCAATGTAACCATAAAAGAAAACAACAGAGTGATCATTAGTATTCCTAGACTAAACAACTTCCTAGGTTAGTGCTTATTCGTTAAGCTTCAATGTATTTATTTATTGTAACATTATTATAAATACAAGTAGTGTGATCTAACTTAAAGCACAGAGTTTATATAATTCTATAGTTTTAAATTGCAGTTGCGGCTACAGTTACACTTTGAACCTTTATATAGCAGCAGAATGCGACCAATGCAATTGAAACTGTGGTTGTGATGACGTTGGGGAGACCTCAATTTTTAAAAGCATGATGTTAATCATTTTATCTCTCTGAAAAGGTACTTATAGAAACTATGTGTTATAGAACTGCTAATGAAAAGAGAAATTATGTCTTATACATGCCATCTGTCATAGTGTTGATGTTAATCATTTTATCTCTCTGAAAAGGTACTTATAGAAACTATGTGTTATAGAACTGCTAATGAAAAGAGAAATTATGTCTTATACATGCCATCTGTCATAGTGTTGATGTTAATCATTTTATCTCTCTGAAAAGGTACTTATAGAAACTATGTGTTATAGAACTGCTAATGAAAAGAGAAATTATGTCTTATACATGCCATTTGTCATAGTGTTGCAGCCATGAGGGAATTCACAAGGTTTCACAAAGGATATGCAACCACAAATGATGCAGCAACATCAAATTTTGCCAACACCAGAACTGTGGTTGCATCAACTGTATTTGGCAATATCAAGGATCCCACCGGTTATGAAGCATGGACACTGAAAATATGAAGTCAACGCTGACACGTCGACACCAGTAATAATTTTAAAGAAATGAATAAATTATACGTAATCACAAGTGTCACTATCAGTTTAGTTTCGGACACTGACACACCTTTTTTCCGTGCTCCAGAACCCACCAACACGGTAGTCGATTAAAACCATAGGAATGCACATAAACTCACAGCAAAAGAACCATCACACATTACCTTAGTGCCAGGAACAACATTGTCAGGTATAAACGGAATGTGAGAGTATTCCACGGCAGTTATCTCAGAATGACCATCGGTGAGACACAATCTCAGCACTCTTCGACCACTTGAATTTCTAGAAATGATATCCACACTGCTCATGGAAATGTCCCTCGCCGAAGAAATCTGTAGAATTCAAACCCATAAATTTCCTCTTTAACAAATCTACTAAAAACTGAATTGCGAAAATTAAAAAGGATGCAGTGGTAGTAATTTTACCTGAAGAACTTTAGGTCCCTGGAGATAAAAAGAAGGGTTACGAAGAACAGTTGGTTCGGGTAACGACTTGGCTCCGATGGATCGGAGGTCGGAATTGAGGAGCTCCGATTCCACGGACTGTAGCACCTTGGAACTATCATCGGCGAGTGCAGTTTGAATAACGATGATTGCCTTAAGATCGTCGGTGTCTTCCAAATACCAACCCTTACTTCTTAGGGTTTCTATCACCATTGCTGATTCCGAAGCATTCGAACTCCCCTGCATTTTCACTGTTTCAAATTCACGTCAAATTCCACCTTCTCTCGGGTGTAGTGTATAGGACTGAATAAGAGAAATGATATTTTCACCCTCATTTCTTACACTGCACAGAATTTTCCTGTTTGCCAATACCGAATTTTACAGTTCACCACCATCAGGGAAATATTATAAAATTAAATATATTTTTTAAAAAATATATAAAAAAATTATTTTTTTTATTTTTAAATTAAATAATACTGATATAAAATTATTTAATTAATCAACTTTATAACTTTAACCAACATTTTACATATTATTAACCAACTAACTTTATTTACTGTTAAAAATTATTTTTAATTATGGGTGTTTATTAACTAACTTCATCATTTCATTAATCAACTTTTTATATTTTATTAACCAATTTTGTTTCATAATTTAAAAAATTATTCACGAACACTGTCCATACACTATTTATGGTACTGTTCATATTCTTGTGATACTGTTCATCTACTATTCACCGTATTGGTGAACAGTACATACGGTACGGTGTAGTGTAAAAGTGAATCTTAAAATAGCATTGCTGATGGCCCATACCTTATTTCCTCCTCCACTCTCAACTTCATCTGTTGTTTTTGTTTTTTTGTTGGCTGGTAGTGGATTGAGTGGGCCATAAGGACCCATGATGATGATCGTAATAACACACATCTCTTATGTTGTTTTTTTAGTTAGTTTTTTAGGTTTTTAATAAAAAGTTTTAATTATTTTTTAGTTAGTTTTTTTTAGGTTTTTAATAAAGAGTTTTAAGTATTTTTAGTTAGTTTTTAGGTTTTTAATAAAGAGTTTTAATTATTTTTAGTTAGTTTTTTTAGGTTTTTCAATAAAGAATATTAATTAGTTTTAGTTAGTGATTTTATATATAAAAAGAAGAAAAAAACACTTTACTAGGCATTTTGATTTTGGTCCATTAAAATCACCCCTGATTTTATTTTATGCCACTTTCTTCGTTTTATCTTGATCTAGTCTTGGATTTTTATTTTAGTTTCATTTTTTGGGTTGATGACGAGACCTCCATAAATTGTTATCGGTCAAATTATTGATAGATAGCGGTTTATCCGAGACTCACTTTTTCACTTCTCATTCTCGATTTTATTACATTTTTTGAATCGATGAAGTCTTTTGATTCATGAACGTTAGTTTTCGAGGTTGTTAAACCTTCATTATTTCAAATATGTAAAAAATGATCATTTGGATCATTTTTCTATACTTTGGGATGGTGAGAGGTTACCTTCGATTAATTAACATAAGGTTTGTGATTAAGACGAGATTTAATCTTACTTTCAATTTCATCTCGATTTTATTTTATTTTATCGGTCAATGAAGTCTTTACATTCGTAAATGTCAACTTATCGAAGTCGATAATCTTCATTATTTTAAATCTATAGAAAATGATCATTTGGATCATTTTTCTATACTTTGGGATCGTGAGAGACTACCTTCGATTAATCGACACGATTTTATGATTAAGACGAGATCCCACTCTTTTGGTCTGTACGACACGATTAAATCGGAGGATGATCTTCGATAATTAATTCTTGAGTTTAATTTTTGGTTCAATATAATTGCTTTGCTTTTAAGTCAAATATAACATCGATTCAATTTCAGCCATTATATCATTATGTATATATTCTTGCACATATTTTTGTTTATATTATTGTTGATATTATCTTGTTTATTATCTTGCTCATCTTATCATCATTGTCCATATTCCATCATGTCTTCATATATTGTTCATCTAACCCATTTCTTATTTATCTCATTAAAAAAAATCAAAAATATGATAAAACTATCGAAACCCTAAAAATCCTAAATTGGAGGACTGTTGATCTTTACCTTGGGTATTGAAGTTTAGACCTTGTACATAAACCCTAGCCGGCTCATTTTGTCTGAACTCTTTTTTGATTATTTAGTATAGGACATCTCGCACACACGGCTTTCTCTTGGGCTACTTGACAATAAGACCATTTATTTCTCGCAATCCCCTGTATTTTATGTGTATCCCTCTCTCGTTTCAGTGTAATAGCTTAGCTCTTTTCATGCTTTCTTGCTACTTGTTAAGAAAGATAAAAATGAATTAGGCTAGAACACGTTTTCAAAATAAAGAACAAATAAGGCTTAATTCAACGTCAAGTCGTTTTCAAACTTATTTTAACTTGAACCACCTTAAGGTTTCTCCTTCTCATTTCACATCTATTTCATCAAACTACACTAACCTTATATGTATTCAACCCTTGTAAGTCATTGATTCACGCATCGCCATCAACCTACCATGATCTACTCACCACCCTTTCTTTTCAAACTTTTCTCGATTTCTATTTGTCTCCTTGAGTCTAAAAACCTTAATCTCGCACCAAGTGCATTTTCAAAACTTTTTTCCTAATAAACTTGGATTGTTGTGGAGTGGTTAGGCGAAGGCCTTCTCCTATCCCAAGTGCTTGACATTACCTTTAGGGTTCACTATCGTAAAGCACTTACCATTCAAGACCAAAACACCTTCAATAAGAGAATGAAGTTCTCTTTGTATTGAACTAAAGATAGGGGATTGAGTGAAGACTTCTTCCTCACTGAGTATTAGGATACCCACTGTAGAGTGTGTGGTCTCGATACTCCTCTTTCAATACGAAGACGTGACTGTATTTGCCACGCCATTTTCAAAATAAATCTTTTGAGATAAAGAGTTGGGTACTACCCGCAAGGGGTTACTATCTGATGATCTATTTCACTCTTAAAAATAACTTCCACAACTCAAATGTGACATTTTTCCTCGATGGCGAGAACTATCTCTTTTCAAAAAATGATATGTTACATCCGTTCTACCGCAAACAGGTAACGCCTAAGACTCCACGAGCGAGCTGCAATACACCTAACTGTTAGAATGCGCACGTTAGCATCATCTACCAAAATACCAGTAAATCGTAGGTCGAACTACGACTGCTCTAATTCTTTACATCTTTTAAGTGAAGATATGTAGGCACGAGGGCCCCAATCCTCACCGAGAACTTTCCCGTCTTTTATCTGTAGTCCCCCGAACTACGTTGACTCTGACTTTCTCATACCTGTTGAGAATACGTAGGTATAGGACCACGAGGTCCTACCGAGTCTCTTTTGTTCCAAACCTTTCTCTTTCCCCTTAGAACATACTTATATATCAATGTATTTTAGCAAATACCTTCACACATAGACAAACAAATGGTTCCCATCGAGTACGATGGATGCGAGGGGTGCTAATACCTTCCCTTCGCATAACCGGCTTCCGAACCCTTTCTCTTGGTTGCGAGACCATCTTATCCATTTCATTTTGGGGGTTTCTCGACGTTTTCCCTTCCCCTTTTTGGGATAGATAAAGTTTGATGGCGACTCTTATGTCTTTTCATTCTCGCCTCTCCGTCGTTGCATTTTTTAGTAGCGACAGCTTGGTAACTTTGCTGGGGAAGCCTAGCAAGCCAAACTTAGTTTGTTTTGTCGCATTTGTGTCTTATTTGTTTTCATTGTTTTATCGTGATGTGTTTCTCTTACTTGTTGGGTTTATTGGGATGGTTTGTAAGGATAAAGGCTTTCTACCGGAGCTTTTCTAGTATACACTAAGTTAAGAGGTGGTTTCTTTTTGATTTGCGAGACTTAGGACTCGTTGAGTTTGGTTGTATTCCACCGCTTAGATGAGGCCCCTTTGGGATGATTATGTCTTACGAGTAGTCGTAATGGCGTTTTTATTTCCGACCTGGGAGTCCATGATTTTGAGGATGATTTTTAGAACCCAATTCCAAAAGTTACTAAAACATAACTCTGTGCTCATCCTTTGAAAGGATTATCGTCTTACAAGTCATCGTTATGATGGAAAACTTTTAAGGTTTAGTGCATGGGACCTTGTTTGAAAACTCTTGGAATTCCCTGTTATAAACTAATAGATTGCCCACCCGATGTGAGGGATATCTCGTTGTGTTACCTTGTAGGACCTGTGACCTTGATCCTTGTGTTGTTATTCTCATATGCATTCATAAAACATTGCATTGCATAACATTATTACATATCAAGGGACTTAAGAGACTGTGATTATCTCAGGTATTACTGAACAATGACTGGTCAAAGAAAAAGAAGCGTGAATTCCTTGAAACTCAGGGAACCAAAATTGGGAGTGATCCAAGATCTTCTGATTCTGATTGTCAAAATCAAATTTCAAGGGAAGCATGGGAAATTGCTTGATCTTCTCTATTTTAGAGTGGACACTTGGGCTTTGTTTTCTATGGCTCAATTCTATGATGTTCCGCTCAGATGTTTTACCTTCCAAAATTATCAATTGACCCCTACTCTCGAAGAATATTCTCACCAGTTGAATATCAAGATTAAGGACCAACTCGTTTACACCGATTTGGAAGAAGAACCGAAGTCTCTTGCCATTGCTCTTGCTCTCCATATGACTAAGGAAGAAGTTAAGGCTGGTCTAGCAAATAAGGGGGTACTCAGGGATTTCCTTTGAAGTTGTTGCTCGACAAAGCCATCCAGTACAAGACTAATGAGGATTGGGAAAGATTTGGTGTCACTGTTACTTTGATGATCTATGGTATTATTCTCTTTCCCAATATAGACAATTTCATAGATATCACTGTCATCACTCTCTTTATACAGAAGAATCATATTCCTACCCTCCTTGCTGATACCTACCACTTTATTAATTGAAGGAGTGAGAAGAAGACAGGGATGGTCCAGTGTTGTTCCCATCTATTGTTCAAATGGTATGCTTCCCATTTGCCAAAGGAAGGACCGTTTGTGGAGAACAAAGAGAAGCTGAAATGGTCTAGACGCATTATGTCTTTGGTAGCCGATGATATTACTTGGTATTCTCATGAATACTATGACGTGGAAATCATTTTTAACTGCGAAGGATTTGGTAATGTGCCTCTGATTGGGAGAGCTGGCTGCATTAATTACAACCCAGTTATGGCATTTCTTCAATTGGGTTATGCTATGGAAGACGAGCCCGAAGCGGAGAAAATTCAAAGCTTTTTTTGCTCACCAAAGCAGAAGATCCTGGGTTTGTCAGGAAAATTGTTAGGGCATGGACCAAGATCCATACAAAGGGAAGGAAAGAGCTGAAAGTGAAGAACTGTGTAGCTAAAGAGCCATACAACATATGGTTGTTAGCTAGAGTGGCTGAAAAGTTGTTACCATTTCCTCCAGAATCTCCCATGCAAGAGAAACCTCATGTTCCCACTCATGTATCCACAAAGAATATGAGAAGCTAAGGCTAGTGGTGGAAAGGTTGGCCAAAGAAAACCAGGATCTTCAGGCTAAAACCCACCAAGCAGGTGTGGAAAGTGGCCAATTCAAGAGAAAAATGGAGGTTGAGCAAGACCAAGTAGCTGAAAGCAGCAAAAAGTCGAAGTTAGAGATAGATCTAAGGGTCATGTATCAAAATGGTTTTGAATGGGTTGATGCATCAGTGAAGACTCTCCGATAGCGCTTGAAGGAGCCAAGGATTCTTGTGATAGAGCGTGGCATTTTTGTGAGCTAGCATCTGCTGAAAAGAAGAAAACTAGGGGAAAACTTGAGGTTGACATTGATGATCTCAAAGAGCAATTGAGAAGTGCCTTGACTCTGTCTGAAGATGAAAGATAACTCAAGGAAGAAGCGTTAAAAGCTTCATATGTCACTCCTAGCATGTGGAACAAAAAATGCTTAGAGTTGGAGACCGCTCAGGAAACAGCCGCCCTGTGGAAGGATCATTTTGACGCTCTAAAAAGGGATACCTCACAATGGCTCAAGAAAGAAGTTCAGCTCAACAAGTTGTTGGACACCCATGTGGATTCCCTCCGGTATTATCAGCCGACTCTAGACATGTACCGTGCTAAGTACAATGATCTAGTGGAGCATTGTAACCTCATGATTCATGATATCCCATAGAGGTTGGAAAGTGCAATTCAAGAATTGGAAGGGAACAATGTCCCTCCTTCAGTTCATCATTTCATCCAGCTCTGCGACCAGATGGTTAGCAGATTCATGTTTGAGTCGAGGAAGCTTGAAGAGCATCTACGAAAAAAGACCTTTTGAAAAGTGTCTACAAAAAGAGTGGATTTTACACTTAGAACCCTCTAAAACCCTAATTTAGCAACATCTTGATTCTATGATCCGCTTTGATTCCTCTTGATTGAACTTCAACATAATAATTATGATGACTTAAGATAGTCTCTCATGACTTCAATGATCAAAAATCAAGCCTAGAACTTCTTCAGATCCATAGTTGACTTCTTGTTGACCAAATAAAACCCTAGCACCTTATCCACTGATTGATACCCTAGTGATGGCTTGTAATGACACATAATCCATGTAGAGGGCCCTTAAGGTGTGTCTTCAGTTTTAGAATTATGTATTTCTCAAAGAATAGCCACATATGCCTTTTGTACCAAAACCCTAATTCAGTTGCCCACAAGATAGGAGGAGGAAGATCAATGCTTGTAGCCTTGCCTCTAAGTTGTTGGGTAACATGTCTTGATGATGATGGAGACTTTGTGACATAAGATTGCCACAAGGTTGAGCATGAACTCTTGATTGAGCTTTTAATATGAATCTCTTCTCTTGATTGTTGAATAAGATACCTTGATCCCCCGTCTAAGACCAATGCTATGTACAAATACCAATGCAAAATAAACATAAGCCAAGATATAAGAAAAAGGATGGGCAAATTTTGGGATGCTACAAGTGCCATGTTGTGCTTCCTCCCCTCCTCTGGGAGTTCTTCTTCACAAAAACTAAGATTGTTGAACGAGGTAATGTTGCCTATAATTCCATCAAATTGATCGACGGTCCTGTCATGGGTGGCGTAAGCTTGTTCGAGGACTTTCTGTAGCGCCTCTTTGTGGGCTTCAGAGCTCATCAATAATTGTAACACAGAGATTTTGTATAGTGTTTGCAGAAGGTAGTCTACAATCTTATACTCACTTCTCTTAATCATCTTCAGAAACTCATCAGATTTAGAAAAGGGATCAGTCCCACTGGTCTGCCCCATAGTTGAATCTTTCACAATTGGTTGCTCAAAAGAAGTCTCATTTTCCTTTGTAGGTGTGGAAGAGAAAACACGATGACTCCTAGTAACCCTGCTAATATCAGCAATGCTAACAACTGATGGCAAGATAGACAGAGGCACCTCTTTCCTATTCTCTAACATAGTGGCATTATATTTATAAGGAACTGCCCTATCAAAAACATAGGGGTTAGGCCATGAACATTGATGACCAAAGGAGTTGTGAAAGATTTTCTGCTGTCATAAGTGAACTAAATATGCTTCAATTCCTTAAAGTGAGCTACAATTACAAACACCTCTTTATCTTTATCTATCTCAACTGGTTTTCTATCGTAGGTGACTGTAATAACCCTTCGGTCCAACAAATCTTGAATGTCGCTTCTTACCAACCGGCACCCTCGTGAATTGACAGAACAAACACTACAAGCAGCATAATTATGTCTTACATGGCTAAAGAATACCATCCTAGTCAGTTCTCCATGCATCCTCACAAATATTCTCGGATGTATCTGACATTTAACACAACATATTTCCCAGGGCACCCTTGTACCATATTGACATTGACAGATCCGTGCGGTGGGAGAGGGTTGTCTTTCACTTGGATTTGTGTCCTTGAAGGACAAGATCCCACATTTGACTAACCTCTGCACATCTTCTTTCAACCCAATACAATTTTCAATATTATGACTTGTTGCACCTTGATGATACGGATAAAATTGATTTGCCTTGTATCAATATGGGAGATCCTTAGGAACTTCTGGTGGAGACTTAGTCTGAATGTGTCATTTCTGCAATAAAGCGGGAAACAATTTTGCATATGACATAGGGATAGGATCAAAATTTGGCTTCCTATGCCTACAAATCTGATTGTTAAGAGGTTGTCGAGCCTGTTCGAAAGGTTGTTGATTCTGATAACGCTGATGTTGTTGTTGTGGTGCCTGTGGTTGTGGTTGATATGGTTGCGCAAAATGTAGTTGATAAGCGGGAGTATTAATAACTGGAGACACAACTGCAATTAGTACCTTCGTCCGGATCGACCATGGTGTACAACACTCACTTCCTGCTCTTTCTTCTTCATAAAACTACTTTCATGTTTCCTTGCATTTGTAGAAGTACCAGCCTTTTTAGTTAGCCTACCCTCACGAACTTCTTCCTCCAGACGTATTCCCATGTTCACCATCTCACTAAAATCACTGGGTGCACTAGCTACCATCCTTTCATAGAAAAAGGGATTTAAAGTCTTCAAGAAAATCTTGGTCATTTCTTTTTCCTCTAGAGGTAGTGTGATATGAGCAACCACTTCGCGCCAGCGTTGCATACTCCTTAAAATTCTTCATATCCTTCTGAGCCATGGCTCTTAATTAATCCCTGTCAAGTGACATATCAACACTATACTTGTATTATTTGATAAAAGCATCACAAAGGTCATTAAAAGTATGGATCTTCAAACTATCTAGCCCCATGTACCATTTAAGGGCCGTGCCTGTCAGACTATCCTGGAAGTAATGAATAAGAAGTTAATCATTGTCGGTCTATGTTGAAATTTTGCGAGCATACATAACAAAGTGACTATGAGGGAAAGAGTTGCCTTTATACTTATCAAAGTCAGGAACTTTAAATTTGTAAGGAATCTTGACATTCAGGACTAAACAAAGATCGGAAGCACTCTTCCCAAATAGCCCTTTCCCACGGAGGGCCTTAATCTCTTTCTGAATCTCTAATAACTTATCTTGGAACTCGTTCATCCTTTCATCAAATCCAAAACTCTCACTAGGTGCAGCACGGTACACTGGTTCTTCAAGAGTATAAGGAACAGTATTCACCAAGAGTGGTGGCACAGTCATTACAACAGTTACAGCGGGAATTTCTAGAAGTGGTGGATGGTATCTGACTAGAGTAAAATGAGGAGGCATTCCCCATGGAAAACCAGGAATCATGTTATATTATGGTTCACTTGTGGGTGCCACTGGGATCAGCGCAGATACAATTTCCGAGATTACAGTTCTCTAGATATGCTCTTGTGAGTTGTGTGACGACTAATTCTGGGCAGCTGCCAATGTTTCCATCATAGCATTGAGTCTCTTCAAGATTTCTTATAGTGTTGTGAGTTCTTCACGAAGTGCCCTGTATTCTTGCTCTAACTGGTCCATTCTGTGCTGATGGTCTGCCCGAGTATTATACTAGTTATTCAGCTTGTCTAACGAAGGAAGAAGCAAGAGTGAGAACCTGGAATGTAAAGGATGCAATGCAAAGGATGTATGCAACTGCGCAATGCAAACAAATTTCAAGGAACTCAAAAGTTAAATTTGCAAACATCCAAAAGAAATAACACACGTTGGAATAGGAAAAAAACTTCATTCATTAATAATAGGAAGAGTTACAATCTTGAAGTATAAAACAAGAAACACAAAATACAAGAGGAGAAAATAAAGCCTAATGGGTCCTAAGGAATTCCATCTAAGAAGGTCATGCTCCATGCATCCTCTTCTTCCTCTTCAGCTCATTGTTTTCCAACACCAACTTGTCCATGATCCCTTTCCAAGCACCTGACGTAGGAGGGATGTTGGAATACATATGAGTACTCGGAACTGGCTGCGCACTTGAGAAAAATAAATTCTTTTGCGACACATGTCTTTCCTTAACACGCCTCTTGAGTAGCTCGATCAAGTCATCATTCTCCTTTAGCTTCTTTTTCATCTCTATCTGCTTAGATGGCATGGTACTTTTCTTCCCAAGTATCTCGCTCTAACTTCATACTTGCCAACACTTCTTGATATTCTTCCATACGTTTAATGAGGATAGTAGATGATGATACAATATATGGTTGTGAAGGTTTTTCAAGAAGATATGACATCTTGAGGTCACGGGCTCTAGACTTGACCCATTTAACAAAAGTCTTAAAGGCTACAATTTCTCTTCCCTAAATCATATTTGGTCCTCTTATGAATTGTTCCCCAAGCATGTACAATTTTGTGCTTATATTCAGTATTAGCTTCCTCATTGAGATAAAAGAAACCGGCCAGTCGAATGTTGTTAGGTTTCTCTTTCATAGGGAACCCAAATTAACACCTTGCAAGAATAAGAGTGTAACTAATTCCACCTTAGATACCAAGAAAAGGTACGTTGGGAAATTGGCCACAACTGTCAATAATAACTCCCTTGCGTAGGCTGGGTCATACCAATGTACATCATTATGAGTAAGAGACATGAGCCTCTAGGACCATCTAAGCTTGTCTGGATTTTCTTTGAAGAGTTCAGTCTGAGGCAAGTGCAAAATAAACCACTTATAGAATAGAGGAACGCAATACAGGATGACCCCACCTCCTTTGAGAGTCATATGATGGATGGAATGGTAGGTGTCACCAAGCAATGTAGGCACATGATATCCACTCAGAAAGATCCAGATATAATTAACGTCAACAAACTCGTCAATCTTCAAGAACAAAACCAAACCATAAATGAGCCGCGTAAGAATAGCTTCAAAGGCATCCATACTGTTCTCCTTGGCTAAGAAAAAAGCTTTGTCTATAAAGAACTTGGAAGGTAAACCCTTTATTCCTCCTTTGGTGGTAAAGTTGGCTTTGACGTCAGATGCTTCTAGGTGAATGACATCTGCAATGTCCTTAGGTGATGGAATCTTTTCCAAACCACTGAAAGGTTTCTTATCCAATACAGGCAGGCCAACCTAATACGAATACTCTTCCAGAGTAGGGACAAGTTGATCATAAGAGAACGTGAAACAATGATAGAGTGGGTCATAAAACTGCACAAGTATGTCGAGAACTCCCTCCTACATCTTGGTCTTGATGATACTCAACAGTATTCCATGACCCTTTCTGAAATCCTCAGGACTAGAAACTAAGGCTCCTAACTTTCTCAACTCTACCAAATCAATTTTCTTGAAGTTGTACTTCTTGGTGTTTCTCTTAACAATATCCATGATACCTATTGATTTTTGCAAAGAAAAAGACAATTGAGTTCCTTGAAACCAAAGTGATTCCATGAATGCATGAATGTATGCAATACATAAACACAGGTATACACATATCTACATATATACATTCAAATAAACAAAGGTCTAGGTTTGAAGATCACGAGCATAGAGCCATGGTCTACCCATCCTAAGAGGTATGTACTATGGATTCATTTGTACCTATACAACGGGTTCTACGAAGTTCCTAGAGTCATCGATAAATCTTTTGGATATTATCGGCTTGCATGACTACTCATGTGGGCTAATAATATTCTCAAAATAAACTTGTCTGAGTGTAGTATTGCATGATAACCATCACAGGTCTACACCTGGATAATCATTGCACTACATCCTAAAAAGGCTTAGAGGGGTGAAGGGATACTAAGGTCCTCAGCTTCACGGACTCCCTGGTCAAAAAAAGTAACGCCAATACGACTACTCGTATAACATCAGTAATTCCAAAGGGGTCTCCACTGAGCATGGTTACATCATATGTTAAACATGTTAGGACTACTCCCAACAATTAACTATTGATCATACCACAATCCTATCTTATGTGCATTCAAGTCTGGGTTAGGACTTATCTCACAACAGTGTGTAACAACCCTGCCAAACAGAAAAACTCAAGCAGATAGATATATACAAATATACAAGTATACAAATATACAACAAATAACACATATAAAACAAGTTAGGTGTAACCCTCAAGCGTCCCCCGTGAAGTCGTCATTTTTGTCGTGGTGAGAATCAGAGACCTTGGCTATTAAACTAACTAGGCTTCACAAATCATAATTCACCACCGATATTTAAGTTATCCAAGGAAGGGAAAAAGAACGAATAACCCATAAACATGCAATGCAAAAACAAAGGAAAAGAGAATCTAAGGTTTGGGGGTTGGTTATACTTAGGGAAGCTTCTAGCATCCTAAGTATCTGTAGTACTCTACAGGAACCTCTTGTTTTAATGTGTTATTAGTTATTTGTTTGCTAAGGGTGAAAAGAAAAAGGGAAGACTTAAGGTGTTATTCCTAAGTATGCTCGCCAATACATCGCATCCCGTGCCTACGTATCCTGACTAGGATGGAATCAGAGCATTCGTAGTTCACCTTACTACGGGTGAAAAACAATGTGTGTTAGTTGGTTTTAGGAGAAGAGACAAGTTGTCATCTTAAGGAGAATACTCAACTTAAACCACCACAAACATGTGGAAGATGGATCTTTGGTTCACATTAAGAGAAGGGATCCAACTCGGATATAGAACCAGCGAGTATGTCACATACCTCTCTCAAGTGGAAAAGAAATCAACATATTTCTCAACTATGTCATGGATATGAGAATTACATCTCAACTAAGGATGACCCATTTCTAGTTCTCTCATTGGAGAAGAAGGGAACCTAATTGTAGGTTATCTAAAGTTGAAGAAATCCTAAGTGGAACTAGCCTAAGGATACAGACAAAATGTGTTAGTCTAAGGGGAAAAATCTAAGTGTATACATCCTAAGGTAATCAACCTAAATAGGAAATATGGATCAAGCAAAGAATTAAGAGGAACAAAAGGGAAATGCAAAAGTGATACAAAGCACATGACAGTATATTCAACCTAAAGTCCTTCCTTTGGACTCACAACAGAGGCAACCATAATATCAGAGGAATATAGATGATGGACATCAAATTTCAAAGCCAAATATCAATGATAGGATATCAACATGTAAAACAAAGCATCACATCATGGATTAAGAATGCATCATGCCAAGTATAAATGAAAACCAAGAATGCACAAGCACATAAGGATATGGAACCCTAAACAGACATCAAAGTCAAAGCATCCAAACAAAATGATTAAAGATGAACTGAGAAAAAATAAAGTCATTATCTACATCACAACATGTTTAACTCATATGAAAGACTAGGAGAGGAGTAAAAGCACACAAGACATGTATCACACCAACACCCAAACAGTTGTCCATACATAACTTATGCAAAACACACTTCAAAAGATTAGCCATGTGGAATTAGGGTTCAAAACCAAGTAGGGGCAGAAAAGTAATCATGAACATCAACTTAAACTTCAACTCATGAATCACAAGAGGAATTATCAAAGAATAAGTTCATAACATGCATCAAGACTAGCCAAGCATATAACATGATCATTCTCAAAGAAAGAGAGGTGTTCAAGCAAGGAACAAAGCATAAATGATTAAATTATACACACCATAGCATCAAGGTCATACCCATACTCAAATTTATCAAATTACATTCATTTCGAAAATATCAAACAAATTCAACAAGTGTCATGCTCAAAAAGTTAGGCAAACACCATTCACACTACCCATAACAAGAACAAAGATGATCATGTGAAAAAAAGAATGAGAAGAGATCATACAAGGATCAACACAACATGAAAATCAAGCTCTCAAACATGTCATTTCAATCATATAAGAACTCATAGGCATCCATCAGGTCATACAAGAAAACATCTTGAGAAATTAGGTCAACAACATCAATGGTGCAAGGCTAAAGCAACGTCAACTTGAAAATTCCACAAAAAATAGGAAAATAACCAAATGAAAGTGATTCCAAAGCAATAATTAAGTCAAACAGTACATGATCACATTCAATAAGCATTTCAAACTTCAATCAAGCATAAGTGATCAAAATGATTAGAAACTAGGTTAGGTATCAACCATGTTCTATCCAAAACCAAGCTACAATTAGGCATCAATCATAAATAGAAAAATGACCTAATAAATTAAAAAAAGGTTGTAACTCATTTTATATCCATCAAAAACAAGTGAGCAAAATATCTCAAGAAGCATTGCGCAAGTGCATCCTTAACCAATCCACAAAGTTCAATCGCATCCAAACAATTAGGCATGCAATGCATCAAACCAAGAAAAATAGTTAGGAGGCTTCAAAGGTGATGTAAAAATAGTCATAACATCAAGAGGGCAGTGGCTTAATATGCTCTAAAAGGGTTCTTAAGAAGGTGTACAAAGGATGCTTAAACCATCTCAAACATTAGGCAAATACACAATCCATTAATCAAACACGTTAGGCATAAAAAAATCCAAACATGAACCCAAAATAAATGATCAAGACATAAAATAAACACTAAAATTCCCTAAATACATGTGCTTAAGTGTGTGCAAAAGGATGGATCAAGAATCAATTGGAAAGATCATGGATCAAGGCAATAGTTCAAAGACTAGGTCAAAAAAGTGCATTACACCATTAAACCAAATAAAATACCAAAATAAATTGAAAATTAAAACAAAAATTATGGAAAATTAAATAAGACCTCAAAGTATTTAAAACATATTTTTATGTATTTGGAACTGTGAAAATAAAAATCAGAATAGAAAATAGCAAGCAAAAAGAAAAAAAAAAGTGAAAATAGAGTGAAAGGGGTGCAATAGCAAAACAAATTACAAGGGATTTCAGTTCAAATGCTAATGGGCCAGAAACAAGGTGTGCAAATAGCAAAAATGTGAGGCCTATGTTCAAAGTAATCCAGCAAGCACACAAAAAAATGAAATGCATTGTTTCATTAATCAGAGGTGGCATCCACCTCATGCCACACATGCGCCATATCACCGCAATCAAATATTCAACAACCATGCAAGATAAAACACATCAGACGTCTGAGCTAGGGCTCCGGTTGTCTTCTCAAGCTAGACACGCCGAAGATCTCTATAAAACACCATAAAAATCAAAACACCTTGCATCAATTGAAAGGAAATTCCATGGAGAACAGGAATATGGCATTAGATTTTCAAAAAGCCTATTAGATTATGGTGAAATTAGTGCACAAATTTTGTGATCACAAACAGAAAACACCTCAAATCAACATATTGCACGTTCAAATAATCCTCCATCACTGAAGGACTTCAGATGCACCAACATGAGCTTAAGTAAGTGCATAACATGGGAGATTTAGAGTGAAGAAAGTTACCTAACGGAGCAACTCCGTTGGTCCTTCAAACGTTGCTTAAGCTTCAAATTAAGATCACCAATGGACTCCTGATGCTTCACTGAGTATCAATCAAACCAGAAACCAATAGAAACTCCAAGGATTTTGCAAGTTTGAAGTGAGAGAAAATGAAGATAATTCAAGTGGATTCAAGCTCTCTCTACAACAACCGACCCCTTCTCCCTTTATTAAGGTTTGCATAGAGTTAAATAGACTGAGTTAGGACTTGTTTGTAAGGCCCGTGAAGTGTGAATTAACTTGTTTGGAATTTTTTCCAAAAAACTAAAAATGTGATGCATATAGGTTTTGGAAGGTTCACCCATCACTTTGGGTCATCATTCAATACAAATGAGGGTGAGGAAATGAATAATAGTGATTAGAAGTAAAGGAAATGGATTAGTGGTGTGATTTGGAAATTTTCCCAGTGTGGTATGAAAATTTGAATTATATACTTGACATATGAGTGCATGCTTGGATTAATTCACTAATATTTGGTGAGAGAAATGTAGTACAAATCGTGCATGAGGTGGTTTGCTGCCAAAAGATCAAAGAAATGACACATATGGTAATTTTATGATGCATCATGGTCATGTCCATGCATAGTACTTCAAATGAACATAACTTGGTGAATTCTTGTCATAACCATGAAATCTTGGGCTCAAGTTGAAACACGAAGGATAATGAACAAGTTTTATGTTGGAAGCATCTTGAATTGGAGCTTAGAAGTTCATGAATTCTAGCCATGAAGTGAATGGCCAAAACTAGGTCATCATACTTTCTAAAAATGGCATTGACTTATAAAATCATAACTTGAGTTGTACACATGGAAATGATGAGTTCTTGCACTCTTTGGAAATCATAGATGATGAAGAACAACTCTTATGTTGAAAGAATTTTGAGGAAAGGCTTGGATCTTGTGAAATTTGTCTTTGAAGTTGGTTACTTTTGATGATTCTTAAACACTTAGAAAAAAATCTAAGTCTTTTCAAATATTCAACTTTGAGACACCAATTCGGAGACATCATAACTTGAGATGCATGAATGCAATGGAGGAGTTCTTTACATCAAAAGAAAGATTAGAAAAAGTTTTACAATTTTCATGTTGATGGCACAATGAGATAGAGCTTGTATCATGATGAAACTTGCCATGGAAGTTAGGTGCTCAAAGAGGGAATTTTACACTTAGAAATATTTCTAAAAACCCTAATTTAGCAACATCTCCTGATTTTATGACTCTCTTTGATTATTCTTGATTAAACCTCACCATAGCACTTGTAATGACTTGAAATGGCATCTCATGACCTAAATGACCAAAAGTCAAGCTTTAAACCTCTTCAGAACCACATTTCAGTTTTCTTTGACCAGATGAAAATATTGATCATTCCTCTACCTAAATGAACCTATGAGAGACTTTGTACTGAGCCATGTGATGTAAAAGAACCTTGGAATGTATAATGATCCAAATGAACAAGGCTTGCCTCAAGAGTCAACTACAAGATGTTTCCAGTAAAAAAAACCTAGCCTCAAAGCCACTAGTAGCTAGATCAACTGCACAACCTTGTAACCCTAATCTAGATTCTAGATGAACACATGATCATGTAGGGATGTCTTGGAGTATATGAATCTTTGGCTTGAAATCATGTCTTGATCAAAAAGTCAAAGGTGCAATTAACCTTGGTTGAAAAACCCTAGTTCTTGATTAGGTGCAATTGAATCTTTGAAATACTTTATGTGAGGCCATTTGGTCTTGAATTTTGATGGAGTGAGATCTTTTAAGAATATGAGAACTTTATTGGTTGAAGACCTCTCCAAAATTTAATTGTTCAACCTCTTAACTTTCTTAGAGTGGACCCTAATTCACAGATGAACAAAAGCAAACAAAAAAAGCTAGATAAATGGGTTAATTATGTATGGATGATTGACCTAAATGATGCAAGATGATGCAAAAGGAGGTGGAATCTTAGGGTTAAAAATGAGGGTGTGACAAGTTTTAAGCTGGATTGTAAACCAACCAACAAGTTCTCGACGCTGTTGCTGGGGAGTGTCAAGAAATATTTTGAACTGTTGTATTATTTATTTTTGTTTAAAAATTATATTCGAGATTTTTAATGTTTTTCCTGTGATTTTGTGTCACGACTGAAGGTGAGAAAAACACTTAGAAGGGGGGGGGGGGGGGTTGAATAAGGGTTTTAAAACAACTTTAGTAGATAGAAAAAATAACACAATATTTTTATCCTGGTTCGTTTGAACTCAAACTAATACAGTCCACCCTACCCAGGTGATTTGCCTTTCTCAACAAGGACTTAATCCACTATATCAAACTTGATTACAGTGTAAACCACTAAGACAACTATCTTAGTCTTCTCAAGAAAATCTGACCACAACTTGGTCTTCTTAAGGAAATCTTTTACAAAGGTAAACTAACAATTAATGTTTAAGGTTTTGCTTCTAGCAAGCTATATCACAACAGTGATGTTTACACAAAATTAAGAACAAATATGAAAACTGTTAAGGTTTGAAGACTATTTGAATGAGAGCTTGTGAGTTGATTTTCTTTCAAATGATTTGTGAATATCCGTCAACGTTGGAAAGATGCTGAAACTTGTTTAAATACTACTTCAAGTCATAATCTCAAAGACTGTGCATTGGTGTATGTTCTGCTGCCTCTGTTGCCTTTTTGTCCTCTATTGACTTTTCCTTTCTAGGAAGAGGAATGTTCAGACATGTGCTTTGTGTCTGAATTCTTGTGTCATGCATAAATGAGGAATAGTGTCGTTGGAGCAGACGTTGGGATTAGCAACAAATCTTTTCTTTGAGCTGACATCTTTTCAAATAGATATACTAACATCAGATCCTCTGATGTAGTTCTTTGTTCTTCAGATCAGAGTCGCGTGAATGTTACAATCAGCGCAGAGTTGAATATCAGAGCCTCTGTACTTGCAACGTAAAGTACTTCCAGAGTCTTCTGAAACAATGTTGTACGTTATTTACTCAAATTCTTCTTAGTTGCACTCAGAGTCATCTGTAGCAAATCAGAGTCTTCTGAATTGTTGCTTCTGATGCTCAGAGTCTTAACGTTCTTTTCAGTTGCAGATGTAATTTTTGCTTCCAGATGAATATATAATTTAAGATCTGAAACAAAATTACTTAAACACAATTAGAGTATATATTTCCTTTATACAAAATTTCATTTATGTTATCATCAAAACAATGAGATGTATTAAACACCAATCTGTGTTCTAACAATCTCCCCCTTTTTGATGATGACAAAAACATAGGAAATTTTATTCAATAAAAAGAAAAAAAATATAACTCCCCCTGAGATTGTGAATCTCCCCCTGAATTGAATACCATAAGAAAAAAAAATACTTCCCTTTTTGATTAAGTATTCTTTTCAGAATTAGAGCAGAGTCTGGTTTAGGCCTGATTTATTCTTTTCAGAATCAGAGCCTGGTTTGGATCCTGATTTGGACCAGAGCCTGATTTAGGAGCTTTTAGGGTAACTTTTATGAATTAAGTCAAATGCAACGTTATAGTTCTGAAAGACTAAAATTCAATGTTAGTTATAATAAATTATGTCTGAATTCCATTCTGGTAGCTGTTTATTTGAACAATTATAATTTCCATTTTCTCCCCCTTTTTGTCATATCAAAAAGAAAAAACTTTTTAAGACACAAAAGAAGAGCAGAGAAAAATAATATGATAAAATAGATAGAAATAGAAACCAAATAGATACCTTGATAAACAGAATATTTAGAGGATAAACACATAAGCAAAACAAACATAATGTGCACAAACAACAGAAAAACAACTAAGGTTGATGAGAGGCTATCATCTTCAGAAGGTTTGTGATCTCAGAAGTAGACTCTTCTTGCCTAGCCATCCATGTCTTGATCTCATCTGTTGTCTTTTCTTGCTTGACCATCCAAGATTTGATCTCTGTGTTGTTGGCTTCAAGCTTAGCAAACTTTTCTTCAAGATCTGGATTCTCTTTCTTGACTTCAGAAGATGCAGGAGCATATGCAGACGCAATCTTAATAACCATAGCAGATGTGTTCTCTTGAATCACTGAGTCAGATGTTTGTTCTAGAACCATCAGAGCATACTGATTTAACACAGGAGTTTCTTCAGCAACAGACACTTCTGGAAGAACATCTTCAGACTCAGATTCTTCAGCAGGTGCATTGTCCAGAGGAAGAATTGGAGATCTATTCATATTCAGAAGAGTTTGTCTGATAACTTCAGCAAATCTTGCCTTTGCATCATCAGAGCAAATGGTTCAAAGATTTGAAGCAACAATATTAAATCTTGAAATGAATCTGTTCCAAGTGGCTTCAGAAGCATCTGGATTCAGACTTGACATGCACTCCTTCTTGACAGTAGACAGCCACATGTTTAATTCCTTTTTAAAACCAGCAAATAAAGTACTAACATCCATCCTAGATTTAGGTTTCAGAAAGTTATCTAGGGAGGGTGTTTTGGTGGTTTCAGATGAGGAGGGTATGGAAAAAGAAGGAATGATGAACAGAGGACGAGGATATGGTGTAGAAGGTTTAGTAACAGTTGTTGGTTTAACAGATGGAATGATATCAGAAGGCATAGGACAAAATGGAACAAAAGCTGATGTAGGTTTTATAGTTGGTTGAGAAAGGATATGTTCAGATGAAATGGATATATCTGGTTATTTTGGTTCATAACCACAGAGTGAAGGGGGTGAGGTCACTTTTGAAGGTAAATCAGATTCAGAAGAATCATATGATGCAAAAGTGTGACAGGATGTTGATGAAACGTCAAAAAGAATTTTCAAGGGTTGTACGTCAAGAATATCAGAATCAGGTATAAATGATTCAGAAGTTTTAGGTTGTTCTGGTTGAGGATCAGAGGGAATGGGTTTTTCTGGTTGTGGTTTAGAAGTTTGTGTTTCTGGTGGGAGAATTTCAGAAGATTGTTTATCAGATGGGTGTGGTTTAGAAGTTTGTTGTGGTTTAGGTGTAAAAGGAATAGGTTGAGATATTTCTGGTTCAGAAGGGATGGGTTCAGAATCATGAGGAGGAGAAGGTGAGGGTATAGGTTCATAAGCAGGAGGGTCAGATGCTAGTACTTCTTTGACAGTTTCTAAAATGGAATCTAAACTAGCAGAAGGAGGGTTACCTTTTTGCTTCTTAACCCGCTTTGGCTTTGCAGAAGCTGCCTCGCCAGAAGCTTTCCTTTTTGGCTTAGAAGATCCTTCTTCTGAAACTTTCCTTTTCTTCCTCTATCTGTCTCCATAAAAATCTGGTTCAGGTTTGCCTGCTCTCTGAATCAGATGTTCTGGTAGAGGAGTTCCATTTGATAGACAAGTTTTTATATATGCCAGAATAATTTCCCTTGGTTCATTAGCATAAAACAAAGGAAAATCATCTACTGGTATCCTTCTCTTGCTGACTTCTTTAGAGTTGATCTGATAAGGTGCAGCAGTGAGTTCTTCTACAATTTTCATCCTCTAAAGACTTTTCCCATTCAGAGATTTCCCAATCACAGAAGCTAATTCTTCCTTCATTCCAGCTTCTATCAGATGTCCAACCAAGCCATTCTCAGTCAGAATATCTGAAATGAGTCTTCCCATTGGAATCCAATTTCTCATCTTCTGATGCTTAGTTCTCACTTCTTCTCTTGATTGTTTCGCATGAGTCCACAGATGATTGAATAGCAGATAAGGCAGATCCACTTTTGTGCTTTGACTCAGACAGTACATGAAGTACATCTGATCAATATTGACATAATCAAGAGAGTTTGAAGACTTCCTGTGATTTATGCATCCCATAAAAATCTTAGCCCAGATCCTGTAGATTGGCTTCAGATCTTTCACTTTGTTAGAAGCTTCTCTAGATGTGAAAACTTCACTGTAAACTTCTGTCATATCAATACGCCCAGCTGGTAGATTTGTAACACCATCAGTTTCTTCATAACCAATAAGCTTCCTGATCAAATCCTCAGTGATGATGATTTCCTTACCCAGAACTGAAGAAACAATAAGCTTAGGGTATGTAATTGTGTGAATCCAAAATTATTTCACCAAGCATGGATAAACTGGTCCCATTAGTCTATCAAAGAATTTTGTCCAACTTTGAGCATCAACAATGGGACGACGATCAAACCCATTTTCTGCAATAGATTCAAAATTCACTATAGATTCACACAGAACTTCAAGTTTGTCAACCGGTGTAAGGAGGGTTCTAACTGGTTCTTTGAAAGCAATAATACCCAGATTTGCAGAAGAAATAACAGCCATTGTTGATTGAAGTTGTTGAGAGGTTGATGAAGAAGTTGCCATGGTTGAAGTAGAGAGGATTTTAGGGTTTCATTGAGGTTTGGGTTTTGAGGAGAAGATTGTAAGAACAGAGTATGCCTAAGAGGGGGGGTGAATTAGGACTTTTGAAATTTTTCCGGTTTTTATATGGTTCTTGGAAATATACTGGATGGTGTTCTTGGTTATGGAAAGCAGTAAATCAACAGAAAGAAAGAAAGACACAGGATTTATAGTGATTCCCCTCACAATCCGAGAGTACTCCACTCCCCTTTCAACATGAAAGAGAATTTTCACTATTGTTTAAAACAGTACAACCTATCACACCATCAACCGGTGAGGCCTACTATCAAACAATAAAATTCACAAGTGTACAAGAACAATCCTCTTGTAAACACTCACCCTTGTGTCCAACAATCCTGGATCACAAGTCAAAAAATAAAATAATTGTAATGAATTTGGATTGAGTATAACTGTCAAAGTGATCTTCTCCAATGAATCAAAATTCACTCTTTGTAATTTTTCAATACAAGTGTTCAATGAATATGAAATTTTCAATGCAAGTATGAACACTTTTGAAAATGAATTTGATTCCAAGACAATTTTAAAAATGAGTATTGGAGGTTGAAAGATTTTGAGTTATGTTCTATTGGTTGTTTTTCAAAAATGAAAAACTCAGAATTTATATGAGTAAAATAACCTTTCACAAAAGGTATGATTTTAAAAGATTCAAACCATGAAAAGGTATGTTTTTTAAAATAATTTTTGAACTCAAAACAAAGCAATTTTTCACTGCACGTTCAGTGTTAATCGGTTAACCCATATGGTTAATCGGTTAACACTGGTACGTTAGCCCAGAAAATTCAAAATTCAAATTGGTTAACCGGTTAACCCATATGGTTAATCGGTTAACACTGCTAATTTTCAGAAAAATGCTTTTTAAAATTAATGTTATACCATTTTTAAGGTTTCAAAAACATGCTTATGTATTATGCACAAATGATTGATGTTTTTGAACACTTGTATATCAAATTATAAAGGTGGATTTGATATACCAGTAATGCAGCCAAGTCTGAAAGAATCAGTTCCATATGTAGCTTGACTTGAAAGATAGCTTGATGACTTTATCTTGATGACTTTGAACGGCTTGTCTTTTTGCAATCAAGAGATGATCTTGAGTAGTATTGACATCATCAAAACTTGAGACTGAAGCATGCTTCTACATTCTCCCCCTTTTTGATGATGGCAATAAAAAAAAAATGTTGTGTGATATCTCTTCGTTCTTGATCTGGTTCTCCCCCTATGTCTCGCAACTCCCCCTATCTTAACAGAGGAAAAAAAATCTGCACACAGAGAGATATTAACAGAACCAAGCTCTTCTCCCCCTTTGACATCAGCAAAAAGGAAGAGCTTTCAAAGAAATCACAAGATAGCAGCATATATAGTAATAAGCACATGCAAAGCCAAGTAAACACAAAACACAAACAGTAGTACATATAAGATGCAGCAAATGGAAATTGTACTTGTTACAATAAAACATAGTTCAAATGAAAGCATAAAAACTTATAACTAGAAAGCAAAGCAATAAAAACAACAGCAGCAGCATATTCTCTAAACATCCTCATCCGCCATATCCTCCTCCTCTTCTTCTTCATCACTATCTTCATCAGATACAACAGGGCTGTCAGGGTTGGTATGGTGAGAAGAAAGGACAAGGTTCCGGAGGGAAGCAATGGCCCGGGAGGTTTCTCTATGCTGAGTCATGATAGTTTGGTAAAGGAACTTGTTGGTGATGCCTCCTGCAGGTACGGGAAAGGCCTGGTTAGCATTGGCTCCTTCTTCTGAGTACTTGTAAGTACCGTCATTATCCTTAAAAATTCCAGTATATTTGACAATTGTAATCTTGTTGATCTCATTGGTGGTTGATTTCATCTTGATGGTTGGTTCACGGTTAAGATCCAAAGTAGTCAATTCCAAAATTCTTGATATCAGCCGTGCATAAGGAAGACGGGTCGACAGAGATAGTTGTTGTTGAAGGTGATACATGATGGTCAGAATCCAATTGACACGTATCTTATTCTTGATGGCGAAAAGAAGTTGCATTTCCAGATCATTAATTTGTGCATGATTCGAATCCTTGGGAATCAGCACATAGCAGATTATGTAGTGAAGCATCCGATCAGAGACGGTAAGATTTTTTGCATAGCACAACAGACGAGCAGTACGTTGGTTGGTGATAATCATCTCCTTTGGAAATCTGCAGATCTGATAATAGAATTCCATCTTGTCGTAGTTGGACCACGACCCTTCCACGTGGTTAACTCCCTTTCTCAGAAAATACCCAGATGATGGTATGTTCAGCATTGCAGCAACATCAGACAGATTTTCTTCAACAACACAGTCTCTAACAATTGTTTTCATAATATGCTCATCATTTGCATTTAGAAACACAGACAGTTTATGCAAAAAGGATTTGACAAGATCCGGGTAGCAGTTTCCAGAATCAGACACAAATTTATCGATCCTCTGATATTTGAGCAAAGCAGGAAAATCAAAAGATGATGCAGGAAAAGCCTTAAGATTCACATACTTTACCGGAAGGATAGACCGAACTCGGACTTTGAAATCCATTCTGCGCTTCTTGGTTGTTTCCATAGGAATATCTTCATCAGATGCGGAGTGATGTTCTGGAAGTTTTCCCTTGCCGCGGTTTGATGCTGAAGCCATGGATGGAGGTTTGAGAGAACTGGGGTTGTGGGTTCTGAGGAAGTTAGGGTTTGAGAAGTTATGGGGAGTTTTTCCAACTTTTAAGAGTGGGAGAGAGAAGTTAGGATTTAAGAGGGAATGTGGATTTTGGATATGGATGTGGATATTTAAGAGAATATGGACCACACAAAATATATAAAGAAAAATATAAAATTTTCAAAAATTTAATTAATTTTCGTTTCTGATTTTTTGAAAAATTAACAGTGTTAATCGGTTAACCATATAGGTTAATCGGTTAACACATTAAAAAATTTAATCAAAATTGAAAATTCAACAGTGTTAATCGGTTAACCCATATGGTTAATCGATTAACATGCTCGAATTTTTGAAAAATACATAAAAACAGAACGCATACACATGAAAACATATCACAATTAATGCATACATATAATAGAGACAAGGATCAGATGTCACCTTCATCAAGAATCCCAAGTTCTCTCCGAATTTTGTAGAATGATTCTTTTGCCAAAGGCTTGGTGAAGATGTCGGCGAGTTGGTTGTGTGTGTCGACGAAAGTAACATCAACATCTCTGTTTAATACGTGATCTCGAAGGAAATGATGCCGGATATCGATGTGCTTTGTTCTGGAATGCATAACCGGATTCTTTGTGATATTTATGGCACTAGTATTGTCACATCGTAGAGGAATGCATCCGAGGTCAACACCATAATCCAGAAGTTGTTGTTTCAGCCATAAAATCTGTGCGCAACAACTTCCTGCGGCGATGTATTCTGCTTCGGCGGTGCTGAGTGCTACACAAGCTTGCTTCTTGCAGGCCCATGATACTAGAGCATTTCCGAGAATATGACATGTACCACTTGTACTTTTTCTATCGGTTTTGCATCCTGCATAGTCAGCGTCAGAATAACCAACTAAAGAACAAATACTACCTTTAGGATACCATAATCCGACGTTGGTCGTTCCTTTGAGATACTTGATAATTCTCTTCACAGCAGTGAGATGCGATTCCTTCGGATTTGCTTGGAAGCGCGCACACAAACAAACACTAAACATGATGTCAGGACGACTTGCCGTCAAATATAGTAATGAACCAATCATACCTCGATATTTAGTAATATTAATTGGAGTACCAGATTCATCTTGATCAACATACGTTCCGGTTCCCATAGGAGTAGACATCATCTTGCAACTATCCATATCGAATTTCTTTATTAATTCCTTACAGTACTTGGATTGGTTGAGGAAGATTCCATCCTTGGTTTGCTTGATTTGTAGTCCAAGAAAATAATTTAACTTTCCCATCATGGACATCTCGAATTCTTCTCGCATCATGAGTGAGAATTCTTCGCACAGTTCTTTGTTTGTTGATCCAAATATGATGTCGTCGACGTAGACTTGTACTAACAAGGTGTTACCCTTGATCTTCTTTATAAACAGCGTCTTGTCAACCTTTTCTTTTGTAAATCCTTTCTCACATAAGAAGTTGCTAAGGCGATCATACCATGCTCGTGGTGCTTGTTTTAAACCGTAGAGAGCCTTCTTCAGTTTGAAAATATGTGAGGGATTTTTGAAGTCTTCAAAACCCGGAGGTTGTTTGACGTAGACTTCCTCATTAATGTACCCATTCAGGAAAGCGCTTTTGACATCCATCTGGAATAACTGAAAATTCATAGAACATGTGTAAGCAAGTAGTAATCTAATTGCTTCTAACCTTGCTACCGGAGCGAATGTTTCATCAAAATCAATTCCTTCCTCCTGGTTGTAGCCTTGTGCGACCAATCTTGCCTTGTTACGAACTATAATCCCATTCTCGTCAAGTTTGTTCTTGAACACCCATCTGGTTCCTATAATATGCTTATTGTCCGGTCTTGGTACAAGGGTCCAAACTTGATTTCTTTCAAATTGATTAAGTTCTTCTTGCATTGCTATAATCCATTGATCGTCGCCTAAAGCTTCATCGATCTTTGATGGTTCAATTTGAGATACAAACGCCATGTTGAGACAAGCATCCTTTAAATTAAGTCGAGTTGCAACGCCTTGACTAATATCACCAATAACTTTATCAATTGGGTGATCTCTGTGTGTTCTCCATTCTTTCGGAAGATCTTGATTTTCTTGAGTAACATCTTCTTGTAAAGTTGTTTGATCTTTTGAAACAATTTCTTCATTTTGTGAAGTATCTACAAAATCATCATCATCATCCAAAACAATATTATCCTCTTTCGAGGGGTTAGTCTCATCAAACGAAACATGAATGGACTCTTCAATGGTAAGAGTTCTTTTATTAAAAATTCTAAAAGCTTTACTATAAAGAGAGTAACCAAGAAATATACCTTCGTCGGGCTTCTCATCAAACTTACCGAGATTGTCCTTATTGTTGTTGAGAACGAAGCATTTGCATCCAAATATGTGGAAAAATGATATATTCGGTTTCCTTCCCTTGAACAACTCATACGGAGTCTTTTTGAGTAGCGGTCGAATATTCACGCGGTTGCTTACAAAGCATGCCGTGCTTATTGCTTCTGCCCAGAAATATTTTGGAAGATTTGTGTCGCTGAGCATTGTTCTAGCAAGTTCAACTAGTGAACGATTCTTCCGTTCTACGACGCCGTTTTGTTGAGGAGTTCTTGGTGCCGAAAAATTATGAGAAATTCCATGTTCTTCGCAAAATTCTTCAAAGTCTGAATTTTGAAATTCTCCACCGTGGTCGCTTTTTATGGAGGCTATAGTGAGTGACTTCTCGTTTTGAATTTGTTTTGCATACTTTTTGAATGCTTTAAACGCATCATTTTTCTGCACTAAAAACATTGTCCAGGTATATCGAGAAAAATCATCAACAATAACTAAAGCATAAATACTACCTCCAAAGCTCTTCGTTCTTGATGGACCAAAAAGATCCATGTGCAACAATTGAAGTGGTCTTGATGTAGAAACCACTTGCTTGGATTTGAAAGTTGTCTTGGTATGTTTTCCCTTTTGACATGCATCACATAATTTATCCTTGATGGATTTTATCTTCGGAAGCCCAACAACCAGATCATGCTTGATTAATTTGTTTAAATGCTTCATGTGAATGTGAGCAAATCTCTTATGCCAAAGCCATGCCTCGTTGTTGTTCGCCATAAGACACTTTACCTTCAAGGAAGAGTCATCAAAAGAGATCATAAAAATATTATTATATCTTTTACCTTTTAGCAGAATCTCATGAGTGACTTCGTGTTCGATCAAGCATTCCTCTTTTGTGAAGTTGATTTTGAACCCTTTGTCACACAATTGACTGATGCTAAGCAGGTTATGCTTAAGGCCTTCAACAAAAAGAACGTCTTCGATGATTGTACATGGAGGTGCACCAATGGTTCCAACTCCAAGAATTTTTCCTTTATTATCATCACCGTAAGTGACGTATCCTTTGGCCTTTAATGATAGACTTGAAAATTTGTTTATATCTCCCGTCATATGCTTCGAGCAGCCACTATCAAGATACCATTGATTTGTGGTTGTCTTCAAGCATACCTACAAAACAAAATTAGGTAGTGTTAGGTACCCAAGTTGCTTTGGGTCCTTGATGGTTAGTACCTTTTTCCACCCACACATAATGCCCCTTTGCAACACCAATATTACGTACATAGCAGGCATTAGGTGTGTGCCCTTTAATACGACAATAAAAACATATAGGTTGAAAATGACTTCTATATCTAGGAATATAATTCCTTTTCTTATTAATTCTTTTCTTGTTATGATTTTGATGCTGAGTCTTAGAAGTGCTTGTCTCTTTCTTCACAATTTGTTCACTTGCTCTTACAAAAATGGTCTTATTGGTGCTTGGTTTTGAAAATTTAGAATATCCCAATCCACTTTTATCATTAGGATACCTTTGATGTTTAAGAATCTCTTCCAAGCCAATTTGACCTTTTTCGTATCTTTCTAAAACTCTTTTAAGTTGAACAATTTGAAAAGACAAAGACTCACAATTCTTACATACAAGACTTTGTTCTTCATCCATCACTTTTTGTTTTTCATCTTCAATATTTTTCAAGAAATCAGAATTTTGTTTTTCTAAAAGTAAAATTCTTTTCTTTTGTGATGAGATGTCTTTATACAAAGTCTTGCACTCTTTTAGAAGTTCATCTATAACTTCTTGTGCATCATTATCATAGACAGAAAAATTACTACTAACCTCATTTTCGTCATCGGAATGGTGAGAGGCCATTAAGGCAATATTTGCACATTCATCGCTATCTGATTCCGATGATGAACTCACTTCGTTGTCGTCCCATGCGACATAAGCCTTCTTTGTTTTGAAATCCTTCTTGCCCTTGAATTTTCCTTTATTTGCGAATTTTGGGCAGTCTGGCTTTATGTGACCTTGTTTTCCACATTCATAACATGTAATTTCTTGGTTTGATGTGGATGCCTCCTTTTTCCTGAAATGTCTATTCTTTTTAGAAAAAGAAGAAGTTTTATTATTATTGAAAAACTTACCAAGCTTCTTCACTAGAAGCATGAAATTTTCGTCTTCGGAAGATTCGTCAATTTTGTCATCCTTTGTGTCAGTCTTCAAGGCAATTCCTTTGGACTTCTTGTCTTGACTTTCATGTTTCTCAAGCCTTCCAAGTTCCAGTTCATGCTCTTGAAGTTTCCCGAATAATGAAGCGGATGTCATCGTTGAAAGACTTTTCTTTTCCGAAATGGCAGTCACTTTTGGTTGCCATTCTCTTGTCAAGGATCTTAGGACTTTTAAGTTGAGATCATCGTTGGTGAAGGTCTTCCCAAGAGCAATCAGGTGATTTATTAGATGAACGAACCTCTTTTGCAAGGCAACAATAGATTCACCGGGCTGCATACGGAACATCTCATATTCTTGACTTAACGTGTTAAGTCTTGATCTTTTTACTTCTGCTGTTCCTTCATGCGTTTCTACCAAGGTATCCCAAATCTGTTTTGCCGATTTACACTGTGATATGCGAAAGAATTCATCCATACTGAGAGCGCTTTGAAGTATGTTGATTGCTTTCTTCTCATTCAAGATTCTCTTCTTGTCATCTTTATCATATGAGGATTTGATCTTTGGGGTTCCAACACCATTTACCACACTTGTAGGAACATGTGGACCAGTTTCAACGGTTTCCCATATACCATCTCCTTGAGCCTCAAGATGTGCCTTCATACGGATTTTCCAAAAATCAAAGTATTCTCCAGAAAAGAGTGGTGGTTTGTTACTACTTCCACCATCTTTGAAAACCGGGTTGGTACTTGCGGAAGCCATACTGAATCGTTACGAACAGGTTACCTTAACCTGCTCTGATGCCAATTGTAAGAACAGAGTATGCCTAAGAGGGGGGGTGAATTAGGACTTTTGAAATTTTTCCGGTTTTTATATGGTTCTTGGAAATATACTGGATGGTGTTCTTGGTTATGGAAAGCAGTAAATCAACAGAAAGAAAGAAAGACACAGGATTTATAGTGATTCCCCTCACAATCCGAGAGTACTCCACTCCCCTTTCAACATGAAAGAGAATTTTCACTATTGTTTAAAACAGTACAACCTATCACACCATCAACCGGTGAGGCCTACTATCAAACAATAAAATTCACAAGTGTACAAGAACAATCCTCTTGTAAACACTCACCCTTGTGTCCAACAATCCTGGATCACAAGTCAAAAAATAAAATAATTGTAATGAATTTGGATTGAGTATAACTGTCAAAGTGATCTTCTCCAATGAATCAAAATTCACTCTTTGTAATTTTTCAATACAAGTGTTCAATGAATATGAAATTTTCAATGCAAGTATGAACACTTTTGAAAATGAATTTGATTCCAAGACAATTTTAAAAATGAGTATTGGAGGTTGAAAGATTTTGAGTTATGTTCTATTGGTTGTTTTTCAAAAATGAAAAACTCAGAATTTATATGAGTAAAATAACCTTTCACAAAAGGTATGATTTTAAAAGATTCAAACCATGAAAAGGTATGTTTTTTAAAATAATTTTTGAACTCAAAACAAAGCAATTTTTCACTGCACGTTCAGTGTTAATCGGTTAACCCATATGGTTAATCGGTTAACACTGGTACGTTAGCCCAGAAAATTCAAAATTCAAATTGGTTAACCGGTTAACCCATATGGTTAATCGGTTAACACTGCTAATTTTCAGAAAAATGCTTTTTAAAATTAATGTTATACCATTTTTAAGGTTTCAAAAACATGCTTATGTATTATGCACAAATGATTGATGTTTTTGAACACTTGTATATCAAATTATAAAGGTGGATTTGATATACCAGTAATGCAGCCAAGTCTGAAAGAATCAGTTCCATATGTAGCTTGACTTGAAAGATAGCTTGATGACTTTATCTTGATGACTTTGAACGGCTTGTCTTTTTGCAATCAAGAGATGATCTTGAGTAGTATTGACATCATCAAAACTTGAGACTGAAGCATGCTGCTACAAAGATGAAAGAATGCAATAAGCAGAAATGCATAAGAAGAGTGAACGAAAGTGAAAAGTGTGAGTAGTGAAGTGTTGTGGAATATATAGAGAAAGTTAGGGCACACAAGAGTCACACATTCAGCATTTAGCATTTAATTAAAAATTAAATCACATCAAACATAATCATGACAAGAAAACATTTAATGATTCTGACTATGCGTGGGGAGGAAAACGAGAATCATAATTAATTCAAACAGTACCTCTGAACGACGTTTCAGTGCTGGACACTCATTCTTTTCAGATTCAGGTGACACATGTTTGCTTGCATGTGCTTCTGAAACTCTTTGAGAAATGAAACGTTAGCCAACGTTCAGATCCTCTGAGACTTGTCAGTTCAGATTTGCACACAATAAAAAATTAAACAATAAATAAATAAATGAAATACTTCAGAGTTAAAACATTTTCCATATGAGGAAATTTGCTTCTGATAAACATTTTATTCTGGACAGAAATCCATACTTATATTTTTAAGAATATATTTAAATCTATCTTCAACAAGGGGTTTTGTAAAGATATCAGCCCATTGATGGTCTGTATCAACAAAGTTTAAACTTATAATACCCTTCTGAACATAGTCTCTGATGAAATGATGTTTAATTTCTATATGATTTGCCTTAGAGTGTAAAATAGGGTTTTTAGACAAGCATATAGCTGAAGTATTATCGCAGAAGATAGAAATGTTACTCTCATGAATCTGATAGTCTTCTAGTTGATTCTTCATCCAGAGTATCTGAGTGCTACAACCAGCAGCAGCAATGTATTCTGCTTCTATTGTTGAAAGCGCAATTGTGGGTTGCTTCTTGCTGAACCAAGAAATCAGATGACTTCTCAGAAACTGGCAGCTTCCAAAAGTACTCTTACGCTCTACTCTGTCTCCAGCATAGTCAGCATCACAAAATCCAACTAATTTATAATCATCAGATTTTCTGTAACACAAACCCACGTTAGTAGTACCTTTCAGATACCTCAGAATCCTTTTAACAGTTGTTAAGTGGGATTCTCTAGGATCTGATTGGAATCTAGCACACAGACAAACACTAAATAGAATATCAGGTCTAGAAGTAGTCAAATACAGAAGCAATCCAATCATACCTCTGTAAAGCTTTTGATCTACCTTCTTACTTACCTCTTCTTTTCCAAGAGTGCTTGTAGGATGCATTGGAGTTTTAGCCAACTTACTTTCAGTCATATTAAACTTCTTCAGAAGCTCCTTCACATACTTAGTCTGATGTATGTAGGTGCCTTCTGGAGTTTGATTGACTTGGATTCCTATAAAGAATCTGAGTTCTCCCATCATGCTCATCTCGAATTCTGTCTGCATAGACTGAGCAAACTTCTTTCCAAGCGTAATATTGGTAGTTCCAAATATAATATCATTAACATAAATCTGACAGACTAAAATGTCTTTCTTAATTGATTTATGGAAGAGAGTAGTGTCCATTTTTCCTCTGATAAAGTTATTTTCCAGAAGGAAATTACTCAGCCTCTCATACCAAGCTCTGGGAGCTTGTTTTAAGCCATAAAGTGATTTCTTAAGTTTAAAAACGTGTTCTGGAAATTTTTCATTTTCAAAACCTGGAGGTTGATGAACATACACTTCTTCTTCTATAAAACCATTTAAGAAGGCACTTTTAACATCCATCTAATACAGAGTGATATTATTCTGTGCGGCAAAAGAAATAAGCAAGCAAATAGATTCTAACCTTGCCACAAGAGCATAAGTCTCTGTGTAATCTATACCTTCTTGCTGACTGTATCCTTGAGCCACCAGCCTAGCCTTGTTTCTGATCACTTCTCCTTGCTCGTTCAACTTGTTTCTGAAGACCCATTTTGTTCCAATGATGTTGAAACCATTTGGTCTTGGAACCAGATCCCAGACGTCATTTTTGGTGAATTGATTAAGCTCTTCTTGCATAGCAAGTGTCCAATCATTATCGTTCAGAGCCTCATCCATAAAAGTTGGTTTAATGATAGACACCAACCAAAACAGTGACGTTCCAGAAGATCTGAGAAATGACCTTGTTCTGATAGAGTCACCCTTCTTTCCAATTATCATATCCTCTGGGTGAGAGGCTTTGATTCTGGATGATCCTTTAACATTTGGTTCTTCAGAAATGTTCAAGTTGTTCATCTGAGCAGCCAAGGGAGTGGCATCTGGCGTTGCTTCTGGTGCTTCTGCTTAAGCTTTATCTGCCTCTGATTCTTCAGAGTCTGTGAGAAGAACTTCTCTATATGAAGAAATTTCAAGCTGCTTTGGATATAGTTCTAGAGCCTATGATTTTGCCCTTCTGGTTCCCGCTAAACTTCACATCACCTCCAGATCTAAGTTCCAGGCTTTGGAACATAGACCTTCTTCCCGTCATGTGACGCGAGCAGCCAGAGTCCAGGTACCAAGACTGGTGTTTCAACTTTGCTTCTAAGGATGTTGCAACAAAAATAATTTTGTCCTTAGGTACCCATATTTTCTTGGGTCCTCTGGGGTTAGTAGGTTTGAAATTCTTTCTGAAATTCTTTCTCTTATAAGCATCCTTGTTTTGATGGAATTTAGGTTTATTAAACACAGGTTTGTTCTGATCAGAACAAGTGTGTTTAATATCATTTAAATGACCAAATTTGAAATGAGTATATAGAAGAGAATACTTAATGGTCGGTTTATCAACAGGTTTTGGATTTAAATCCTTCCTAGAAGGTGATTCATATCCAATACCCTTTTTGTTGTTTCTGCTTACGCCATAGATCATTGAAGCCATCTTGCTTCTATCTAGGCCTCTAGCCATAAACTTCTGAAAGCTATAATCACACTCTTCTAAAATATTTTTAGAGCATGATGTATGATCTGAGTCAGTTTTCTGAGCTTTTTCTAAATCATTTTTTATTTTAAGATTGTTTGCCTTAAGCTCAACAACTTCAGATCTCAGCTGATCATTCTCAGATGCAAGACAGCTTTGAAGCTTCTTGTATTTGAGTTTGATTCTGTTGTAACTTTCCATAATTTCTGATAAACTTTCAGAAAGTTCTGCTCTAGTGAGTTCAGAAAATACCTCCTCAGAATCTAATTCTGATCCAGATTCAGCAGCTTCTTCGTGGTCCTCCATGCCATCTATTAGTGCTACATTAGCACACTCATCCTCTGATTCTGATGAAGATTCAGAAGCATCTGAATCATCCCACGTGTCCATTAAGACTTTCATCTTCTTTTCAAACTTCCTTCTGGGTTTCTCCTTCAGAAGTTTGGGACATTCGTTCTTATAGTGGCCAGGCTCCTTGCACTTATAGCACACTATATCTTTCTTTCCAGATTTTTTATGTCTAGAAGAATCGCCATGCTGGTCAGATCTTTTGAAGTTCTAAACTTCCTTTGTTTGTGATTCTAGAGTTGATTAATCCTCTTGGACAGCAAAGAAAATTCATCTTCTTCTTCTGAAGATTCTTCATAACTTTCTTCAATAACCTGCAACGCTTTAGCAGATTTGTTAGATTTTAAAGCAACTGACTTACCTTTCTTCTGAGGCTCGTCTTCCTCCAGCTCAATCTCGTGACTCCTTAAGGAACTGATCAATTCCTCTAGAGTGATCTTATTCAGATCCTTCGTGAGCTTCAGAGCTGTCACCATGGGTCTCCATCTTGTTGGCAGACTTCTGATGATCTTCTTGACATGGTCAGAAGTAGAGTATCCTTTACCCAGAACCTTCAACCCAGCAGTTAGGATCTGAAATCTTGAGAACATTGTTTCTACAAATTCAGACTCCTCCATTTTGAAGGCTTCATACTTCTGGATGAGGGCCAGAGCCTTTGTCTCCTTTACTTGGGAGTTCCCTTCATGCGTCATTTTGAGAGACTCAAACATATTAAATGCAATATCTCTGTTTGTTATTTTCTCATACTCAGTATGAGATATTGCATTTAACAGGATGGTTCTTGCTTTGTGGTGGTTTCTAAACTCCCTCTTCTGTTGATCAAACATAGATTTTTTGTCAACCTTTTTCGCTTCATCATTGGTAGGATGAATGTAACCATCAGTTACCAAATCCCACAAATCAGCATCATAGCCTAGAAAGAAGCTTTCTATTCTATCTTTCCAGTAATCAAACTTCTCACCATCAAACATGGGAGGTTTGGTGCTGATTCTGTCTTTATCATCGTATTTGTTGTTGTATGAAGTTGAAGTTGAAGTTTCAGCAGCCATGATGAATAAAGAACAAGATATTATGAGTTTTTCTCAACTGGATCTTTTTCTGTCACGGTTAAGTGAGAGCACTTACAGAACCGGAGCTCTGATGCCAACTGAAGGTGAGAAAAACACTTAGAAGGGGGGGGGGGGTTGAATAAGGGTTTTAAAACAACTTTAGTAGATAGAAAAAATAACACAGTATTTTTATCCTGGTTCGTTTGAGGCAGAAGAAGAGTTAGAGGCAGAAGCTTTCATGGTTGAAATTGACATCATTGGCATAACAATAATAGGGAGCGCAACATCAGGGATTATGTTGTTTTTGATCCTACTACTATGAGCACTGGTATCATACGACAAGAAATCACTGCAGATCAGTTCAAATTCAATCCCATGATGTTCCAGATGTTGCAAACCACTGGTCAATACTCAGGCTCTCCTAATGAAGATCCTCATTTGCTCTTGATACAATTTCAGGATGTTGTTGACAATTTCAAGATTTCATGCGTGATTAATAATGCCTTTCGGTTAAGGCTTTTTCCGTATTTTATAAGGGATAGAGCTAAGAGCTGGTTAAATTCCTTGGAACTTAATTCCATTTCCACATGGAATACATTGGCAGAGAAATTTCTGGCCAAATCACTACAAGAAAAAAGGAGATTTACGACACTTGAGTTGCGACAGTTATCACAAAACTGTCATTATTCCTGAATTGTGACGGTTGTCACGACAGTTAGGGTCAACTGTCGTAGATTTTTTTGCGACAGTTATAAAAAAACCGTCCTTATTCCTAGACTACAACAGTTCTCACGACGGTTTGAGCCAACCGTCGCAGATTTTTTAGACATGTTGTATAAAATAACTGCGACAGTTACCAAAGAACCGCCCTCTTTCCACACTCGCGACAGTTAAGGCGAACTGTCGCAATTACTTTAGCCAATCATAATCACTATTTTTTTATTCCTTTGATTTTCCACTTTTTTTCTTTCAATTTTATTAATTAATTTAATAAATAATTATTATAATTATCATGACAATGTAGCTTAATATTTTTGTCTAAAATAATAGTAAAATATGTTCTATTTTATTATATAAATAGTTAATTTTTATTAAAATTAATTTTGATAACAATGTTATTATATATATATATATATATATATATATATATATATATATATATATATATATATATATATATATATATATATATATATATATATATATATATATATATATATATATATATATATATATATATATATATATATATATATATATATATATATATATATATATATATATATATATATATATAAATTTTTTAAACATTTTACGACTGTTATGGACCTACTCGCCATAAAAAGAAGTATGCGACGATTCAACAACCGTCGCCCCCAAATTAATTCAAAAACCGCGTATACTCTTTAGACAAGAATTAAAAGAACGCATGTCAAAAGTTAAAAAACCGCGTGACCAAAATTAGAATATAAAATTGATTTCTTCTTTTCAGAATCATGTCTTTTCTGCTTTTTTTTTTCATATTTGGAAAAATTGAAACAGCCACCACCGCACCACTGCAAAAACCTTAACGGCGCCAGCGACGCCTCATCGGTATCTATTCCACACCACAAGTCCTAAACCAATCTTGCCAGGTTAGTATTCTTAAACTCTAAATCAGACTGGTCAAGTATATGGTGTGCCTCTTTCGAGATTACAACTTGCCAACTCTGTCACTAATTTTCATTTCTTCCTTATCCATTCTCAAACAACAATGACAACAACTCTTTCAAATCCGCTCAATATCTTCTTCTTCCATCAAACTCAAACCAAATCCACTTCTTCATTTCTTCATCACCAAACCATTACCTTTTCCCGCAGAAAAACCACTCTAAAAACCGCTTGTTCTGGTTCACAACAAAACCCCCAACAACAACAAAGTCATCGGAAGAAGAAACCGTTTAATACCAATGATACTGATTCCGATGGTGAAAAGGGTTATGACCCTGTTGGGTTTCTCGTCAAACGTGACATTTCTCATAAAGCATTTGTTCGTTTTCTCCGCAAAAGGCAAGTAATTTGGTTGCCGTTTTGTAGAATTTTTGTTTGGATTATCTGGGTGTGTTTTGTTTTTGCGCTTCTCTTAGAAAGTTTCGTTCTTTAGTAGAAGATGTAATTGTTATTATCTGGGTGTGTTGTGTTTTGTTAATAGAAGAGTAAGTGTTTTTTCTAAGAACATTGCCTACAATAATCTAAAGTGTAGGTTCAGTTGTTTTCTCTGATGTAGAATTGATTTTGCTTCTACAATTGATTCCTACCAAATCTAGGATTTCTAGCTTTCGAGTTTAGATATGATTTTCACACTGAAATTTTTTGTTCAAATCATATTTACATAAATATATCCAAACATAAATCACTTTACATTTAACTCACTTTTGAACAAAATCAATTCACTCAGAACCAATTTTCGTCACCACAGAACCAAACAGACATTAATACCTGAATGATGAGACTTATGCTTAAGGTCTGTGAGTCTTCATTTATGGGGTCAATTAATCTTCATGTGGTGTAACTATCACCGAATAGAAAGGTGTAGAGAAAATTATTTGTTTTCAATTTTTGTTGTGCTACCGAATTACACAGCTATGTTAGGAACCTACTTTTGTTTTTTGGTGTGTAGGAAATTTGATGCAGGGAACTTAAGATGCTAGATTTCATTTTTTCTTTGTAGATATAAAGCGTTGAAAGACCTGAAAGATGAAATTTTGAAACGGCACATGAACTTCAAAGAGATGGCTTATGGGTTAGTTTTATTACATGACATTAGCTTTAGTGTATCACTGTGTATTCTGATCATCGGCTATAACCTGCATTTTCCTATCAGGTTTCTTTGAATATTTTAACTATATTAATTCAATCAACTGTAGTTAGACGATAGAAACTACGACATGTTTTATGTTCCGATATGTTTTTGAAATTATGATAATACTCCTCTTTGTTGTAGCTGTAAGCGAATGGAGGTCAGTCCAATTTAGTATTTTTATATGATCAAATATTAATCATAGGCTTGCATAGGGAAAGGTGGAGGAAATCGTATGGAGCAAAGTAAAAAGAATGTAACGATACAATTGTATTCACATGCAGCCACAAGGGACAGGATATATTGCCCTTAAGGATGGAAGGAAACTCTGCTTAGAGTGTCTTGATTCTGCTATCATGGATACTAACGAATGCCAGCCCCTTCATGCTGATATGCTAAGGTTCTATGAAACCATAAATATGAAACTAGATCAGCAAGTTCCTCTACTGTTAGTTGAAAGACAAGCATTGAACGAAGCAAAGGAGGGTGAGAAGAATGTGAGTGAAACCGCATTTAACTTGTTTGCAATAATATAATTGATAATTTGATTATGGGCCGTTTTTAAGAGGAACTATTTTTGTGAGTTTCATTTTTGTTATTGATAACTTTTGATATGTTAATTACATAATCTATCTACTAAATGATTCAATTTGACATGCACACATGATATTAGAAATTTAAGATAAAATGGATACAAACAAATACATTCAGTATTAAAAGCCTAACCTCTGTAATAAGTAATACTTTCCAAGTCAAAATGCTTTAAAATACGAAGATTCTATTTTAACTTGTTCACAATTAAACAAATTGCTTTTCCTTAATCTTATCTTACACATTAATGCTTCCAGTGATACCCTTTAGAATTGTCTTGTATTTCTTTTTCTCTTCCACATTGTTTTGTGTGGCTACCTTTGACACCATTGTTTTCATAGGGTTCTTGAAAGCTATTTGGCAATTTCGAACTTTGAACTCTACATCTTCAAACTGCACATTACTTGAGAATGTGATAAAAGAAAAAACTTCGATTTATGATACTATAAAAACCTTGCTAAAAAATTTCAGTACCTTGAGATATACCGGAAGAGGAAGATCTTGGTTGAAAGTTGAATCCTTGACTTGTATATCAATCTCCGGATACCGATTGCGAAGGTATGCCTGAGACATGAACTCCATGCTATGACCAAAGCCATTGCTTCCTGCAATCTGCATGGAACCGACGGAAGGCGGTGACATTGACATGTTGTCCTCAATCTCATCTTCTCTATGATTTTCCATGATCAATGATGTTAATGAGAGCAAGGTGTTGAAACTATAATTAAGGGTCTAATAATAAAGTTTATATGTCATGAGTCAACTGTGTACACTAAGAACATTCCTATATAATGGTGGTAGAATTATGGTTGGTTGGCCACATACTTTTCATGGCAAGTTCTTAGGTATGAATGTTGTTTTCACATATCCTTTTAACTCAACCATTGTGATTTGTTATAACAACATATCAAGAACATGAATAAAATTGGCTTAGAAATGGTAAGTAGCTGAACATTTATAAACAAACTTTTCTGATGCTAATTGAACCGCTGAAGTAATTAGACCAGTTCCATTTTGTGAAGACAACTTCTATGTTGAACAACCTTCAAATCTTTTTTCTAAAATTGGATTTGTTCACTTCATCATATATTGTAGAAGATTTGAAACAGACATTAAGAAATTAGTGCAGCTTAGACATTTTAATAAACATACTGTTGACTTCGCATAACATCTAAATCTTAAGTTTGATCTATGAACAGCAAAACACAAACCATCCAAGGGTTAAAAAATGTGTTATAGGTATAATTCATCTTTACAAAACCGTATTATAGGATAAAGGTTGCTCTAATTTATAAGCATGTGTATTATTCAATATTAGAAATTTTGATAAGTTAAAAATTTTGCCATGTTTCTCGGATTACTGCTTTGTCTGATGTGACTTTAGTATTACAACATGCCTTAATGTACTATTAGGTATTTCTCGATCAGTTTTCTTTTAAGTTTTAAGTAAAGCACAAAATAGTTATTATTCAACCATCAACACTATTTTATGAAACATGTTTCTTCCGTTTTGTGCTTGTTTAGTTATTGCACATATTTAACATTGTTTGCTTTGCAGAATATGATTACCGGAGCTGCCCAAATGGATGGTGGTATCCTTGTTGTATCAGCACCTGATGGAAAAATGCCTCAAACCAAGGAGCACATTCTTCTAGCTCGCCAAGTAGGTATTCTATTGAAGTGGTTTGTAAACAATAGAAGCAAACTTATAGGTCTACCGTTACTTCCTTGCTTCTTGATTAACACTCATTTACTTTTACATGAATTGTGCAGGTTGGTGTGCCATTTCATTTTGCATTGCGTTTAAACTAACCACTAACGGGTGGTGCAATTGTTTGATTGTTGCAAGAAAATATCATGTGGCGCGCTCTTTTAGTTTACAGGATTTCTAGTGCCACTTTATTTTGAATAAATAAAATAGCACAATTGGCAAGAGACCCTTGTTTTTTTAGCTTTGACTAATTATTTAAGTTGAGCTTTAAAGTGGGCATTAGGTTAGAGTTAACCCTAATTTGTTACCTATATAAACATAAGTTGTGTTTGAGAAAGGGGGGAAGGAGACAAAAGAGAAAAACGGCGGCCGTTCTCACGATTTATCAGAAGAGGGAAGATAGCTTCATCATCGCCAGAGGACGAGCATCAATACCTCCATCAAATTTCATCACCGCCAATCGGCTGAAAGGTATGGGTTTATGAAATCTCATGGCACTACAAGAAAAAAGGAGATTTATGACACTTGAGTTGCGACAGTTATCACAAAATCGTCCTTATTCCTGGATTGTGACGGTTGTTACGATAGTTAGGGTCAACTGTCGTAGGTTTTTTGCGACAGTTATAAAAAAAACCGTCCTTATTCCTGGACTACGACAGTTCTCACGACGGTTTAAGCCAACAGTCGCAAATTTTTTAAGTATGTTGTATAAAATAATGCGACAGTTACCAAAGAATCGTCCTCTTTCCACACTCGCGACAGTTAAGGCGAACTATCGCAATTACTTTAGTCAATCATAATCACTATTTTTTTTATTCCTTTAATTTTTTACTTTTTTCTTCATTTTTATTTTCTAACCTTTTCAATTTTATTAATTAATTTAATAAATAATTATTATAATTATTATAATTTTCATGACAAGGTAACTTAAAATTAACAATTAAAATTATTATTTTTAATATTTTAAAATTAAAATTCGTTTTTTTAAACTAATTATTAATATTTTTCAGATTTTTATTTAGGTTAGTTTGTTAGTTGTTAGTATTATTAATTATTAAATATTACAAAAATGAAATAAAACAAAAACTAAAAAAATTAAAAATATAAAAACTAAAAAAATGGGTTGAGCCTGGGTCATAACCTCCCAGGACCCCGCCCTCTGATTTTTTTCTTTTTTTCTCTAGCGATTTCTCTTCTTCCCTCGCCGATGTTTATGCGTTGATCTCTTCTCTCTTCTTCTTAATCTGAAAAAACTAGACCACACAATGATGTTAAGCCATCTATAGGTCCCGCCTATGGTAGCTGTTTCGCTAAGGATTCATCACCTCCTTCCATCGAAGGTCTCAATTGATGCTGGGATTTTTTTAGGTTTGTGTGATTTCATCTTTTGTAGATCGTGTCTTATTTTCATATTTTCATAATGTTTATGCAAATAAACTCATTGCGTGTTAATTTGACTCAATTTGATGTATTGAATACAATCTTAGATCCTAATTTTTAAATGTTACAAACGAATTAGAAGGTTTTAAATTGGGGATCGTAACCATCAATTAATGTAGAATGAGTGAGAAGATTTCTGATTGGATCTCCTTTAAAAATACATCTCTTAAAATTAGTTTGACAGGTAAGTTGATTTAGTGACTGTTTAGTTCTGTGGTGCCTCAAAACTATAGCAAATTTTTCTTATGGAGGTAATGAAGTTTGTGGTCTATGAAAGTTGCCAAAAGCTAGTTATTGCACGTGACAGAGGTTGATACACATGGGGATGATTCGCACATTAATAATCCCTGGAAGAACATATCTCAATGTTGGTATTTTGACACGAGAGCACTATGGTGGTAACTAGAAAAAATCCAACACCCTCAGATGAGAAACATGCTTAACGACTTAGGTAGAAAGATGTTGTTAACAACCATGGGTTGGACAAGGATCCAATTAGCAGCATTGATGCAGTGCAGACAAGAAAAAAAGAACCAAAAGAGAGGACAACGAGAGAGAAATTCCAGGAACTTAGTAGTGCAACAATGACAGGAAATGATACCGCCATAATGTAACAGCGTGTTGAGGTTAGGGTTTAAGTTAAAAAGAGAGAACATGAGACAAGACTATGATTAATGTGATATGAAATGAATAATTTAATATTGAGGATACAACTTACTAACCTGAGGGTCCTATTTATACTAATTAATATTTTACACCAACTTGAATACTAGGCAGTATGAGTGTATAACTAGTAATACAAGCTCAACTGAGTTAACCAGAACTTTTAAGCTCAACTGAGTGTATAACTAGTAATACTTTGCCTATAATTATATGTTGTCTTCTTTGTATATAATTTTTCTTCTACTATGTGGTCTTTGGAGGTTTCAGTTGTAGTTATATGTTGATATTTGTTTGTACTTTTATGTGGTATATTTATCATCTTTTTTTTATCGTTAATGTAATAATGTGATTTGTTCTTTTCCGTTTATGATCCATTTTGAACACAGAAGGAGAACAAGGCTATTTTAAGCTGAAATTTTGTTTCATCTATTAAACGTTTGGTTCTCTGTAGGACATCCTCTGCCTTCTATAGTGATGATCAATTTTAATACCGCTAAACTAGCTACTGTTATCCTTTCAACTCAAAAAGTTCTTTACATATTTTAACATAACTGCAGGCATGTAATGCTCATGGACTTCTTTGTGTTCCTTTATATGATACCTTAGGTATGATCCCACCTTCCTTGACATTTTATCTAGCTATATCATGTTGTGGGCTGATCTAACCACAACTTAAATATATCTATTATCTTATGTTACAGGTGGTACTGTTGTTTGGTTATGGCCCTGATGCTCCCTCTAGGAAATTATTCCTGCAAAGAAAAAATCTTGAAGTTGATGATTCCAACTCAAGTGATAGGAATTTTTTAGAAGATGAAGTGGTAAACGAGAAAAGGATGCTTATAGTATTCTCATGGAAGCCATTTGTGCTTTTTTTGTTCTGGGCTTTGCTGTGGTCATCCTACGTTTTGATCCTCTGTGGCATCTATGTCCAACCGCACGGTGGTCTACAGGAGATGTTCAAAAGGTTTTGCTTAATTGATATGTCCATTATTTGTTTGACAACACTTTTGCAAGTGACAAAACATATCTGGATATTTGTTTGCGTAATGTGTCCATATACTTCATTTTGGTCAGTTTGAATGCTCATTGTTACAGTAGCTGCTAGAATTAAATGCTCTGTTGACTGTTTAGATCATTGCTTATAGGGCAACCAGACGCTATAATGATCACTGATAAACAGAATCTGACAAACAACGTATCACTGTTGATGATCAATGTCATTCATCGTTTATATACCAATTGAGGTAGATTAACCTCTATATTAGTTTAGTACTAACCTTTTAATCAAAGCACTCAGTTGTGGTAATTCCCATATAACTTACTAACCAAGAGAGAGTGAGGGTTATGTCCAATGTAAGTCTAACTACTATACTTTGAGTAATTGATTGTCGTAGAAATGTCACTTTACTGTATATTATTTTTCCTATTTACAGGCTCTGAAGAACATGAACTACAACTCTGAACCCATGATATAGAAATGTGGTATTTCAATAACTTTTGGGTTCACACAATTTGATGGGAGGGTTTTGCAGGCGCCAATGGTATTTATCTTTTATCACTGTTATCGTGGAAACGCTTATTTGTTTTTGTTCCTGGTTGTGCCATTTATCCTTTATTTAGAAGCCAATAGAGCAGTTTCGAGATATTAATTTTCAGCATTTCTATAACAAGTCACTGGTTTTAAATTATCTTTTAAGTTATACAGTATGGTGTAAAACTTATGCTAAATATATTTTCAGTTGAAGTTGGGCAATGGGGAAGATTTCAGTCCCAAATATGGGATATGGAACTTCGACAACAACGTATTCAAGTCAAATTTCAGCTTCATTTTTTGTTACTTTTATATTTTCTTCAAAAACATTTCCCACTAATGATTTAATAATGTTCCCAGAAATTTGTGCAACCTGTTAAAATAGTGAATTGGGCTGTGGTGAACTTTTTTGCTAAATGGGATGTGCAAGGACTCGTGAGGGATCTGACAAAAATATGGAGGAATGAAAGGCATTGTAAGTTCTGTTAGAGCATATTTACTGACAATCTTAAAGATTCTAACTCCATTCCTTGTTTTTTCTTTTGGTAGGATATTGAACAACCTCTTAGTATATATGAAGAGGAAACGGACGTCCAGTTTAGCGGTGCATTACCTGTGGAAAGAGTTACAAAAATTGCTGAAGCATGTTCAGTCCAAACATCCAAAGAATTCTGCTTTTGGCTCTACAGGACTAGGACTGCTTGTCTTCACGGAAATCGTCCATTCATACGCCGCTGCAGATGAGATGGTTGGATTATCATTGTTCGATGGATCTAACGACTGTTATTTTCATTCTGGTACCTTTTCACGCTGCTAGAACCTCTTTATTTAGTTACACTGGCGAAATAATTCCCTTTGATACTCGGTGCACCTCAGAACAAACATACATGAGCTATTAATAAGCTTTTGTTGGAGCATATGTATAATTGAGATTTTGAGCTTGTTTGTTCCTTAGAAAAGTAAAGTGCTGTATTGATATTTTCTACGCTGACTTTGTATTTATTCGGAAACCTGTAAATGCGAATTGTGATTTGACTTTTTGAATAGGTAAACAGGAACAACAACACAAGTTCTGGGGAACGAGAATGTTCAAATATGGCGACGTTGATACTAGAAAGGGGGTTGGTGAAGACAAAAGATTAGCAGCAACTAGAAGACTACAAAATTGATTATGAAGGGCTCATGATGATACTAGAAGACCACAAGTGATTTTCTTTATTGGTGCTAACTGGAAGTAATTTTTAAGCTTTTGTAGATGTTCATGTCTATCCTCTAAGGCAAAATCATACCAAAAAATTCTTCAGCCATCGATAGAAAATCTTGGATCATCACTTGGTGTGGAAAATTGGGCAAAATATCTTGGATCATCATAGGTTGTACAATTATATTGATTATATTGTATATATATCGAGTTATAGATTATGACATTTGATCATTTAGATATTCATAAGTATATATTTAGTAGAAAATATAATAAGTTATTTAGAAAAGTGATATAATGAAATATCAATTGTTTTTTAAGTTATATAAATTTATATATTTGTTATATGTGAGTCTTTATATATTTGATATACGAGAGTCTTTATATATTTGATATATTACTAAAAAATAATAATAGTTTAAATTAAAAAAACTATTATAAAAAAAATGAGATGAAAGTAATTTAAACAAAAATAGAATATTATAAATAAAAAATTCTATAGATAAAATTACGACGGTTTAAACCGTCGCAACTAGCATAAATAATATTTAGAATTAGTAAATATAATTACGACAGTTGAAAACTGTCACAATATGGAGATTACGACAGTTAACTACCCGTCGTGAAAATAAATAATATTTAGAATTAGTAAATATAATTACGACGGTTGAAAACCGTCACAATATGGAGATTACGACAGTTAGCTATCCGTCGTGAAAATAACGACGGTTTGTACGAAAATTTTCACAACCGTCGCAATACAGCCTCGCGACGCACGTTTCCGCGACGGGGTTGAAACCGTCGTAACTTACAAATTGCGACGGTTAAAACCGTCGTAATATGTCAAAATGAACCGTCGCAATTTGCCAATTTTCTTGTAGTGTGGTTTTTGTTTGGTGATTTGTGTTTCAGGAAGAAGATTGAGACATGCATCAAGAAAAAGAAAGGGAAAATGAAACCCCACGGTTCCATCAGCGGACAACTGTCTCTCCTTTTTATTTCCGTGTCTCTTTTTTTTTCATTCTTTTTTTTATTTTTGCTATTTTCTTTTCTTTTTCTGTTTTAAATTTCTTTAATTATTATTAATAGTTAAAAAAGTTAAGTGGGTTTAGTTTTGTAGATAGGTTATAACTTTAGTTAATCATGTTTCATTAACTCATAATTAGAAAACTTTTAAAATTGAGAAGCGTTTTAAAATTCTGAGTTTAGTAAGTAATTATTTAGATAATTAAGATAATAGCTATTAATTAAAAACATATTTTTATTAACTTTCACAATTCTCTTCTTTAGAATAAAACAAAAACTCAAAAAAACAGTTTTTAGTAAAAGACAAACTTCTTTTAGACTATTTTTTAATTAGCGTAAGTTAATTAACCCTTTTTTTTCTTTTAAACAAAAAATTAATATTTTTTGAAAATTAATACTAATCTTTTTAAATTAAACTTATGCTAATCAACTCTTTTTTTAACACTAAACCTTTTTTTAATATTTAGGCTAGAACAATATTTTAAAATTAGAATTAAATTCTTTTAAAAAAAAACTAAATCTTTTTTTAAAACTAAGATTAAAATTAAACTTTTTTCAAATTTAAAACAAAAATTCTTTCTTTTTAATTAAGACAAAAATCATTTTTGTTTTCAAAATTAAAACCGAAATCTTTTTTTAAGAAATAAAACAATATCAAATTAGTAGCTTTTTCTTCACTATCTCATTATCCGCTTTATTTCTGTCTAATCCTATTAACATTCTTCGATTTTTTTTTTCTTTTTCAGCTGATTGAGTTTAACTTCATTTATCATTAGTTAAATATTTCATTATCATATTTGTATTTTGTTCCATGGATGTAATTTACGCGAGGTCATGGTCGCGGTTTTATTTTATCTTTCTTTTTTGGGGATTTGTAATTTACGCGAGTGATCGTCACGACGCTTTCTTTACTTTCCGCATTTTAATTTCTGCCATATAATATTTTGCCATGTTTGCATGTTTTACCGTTAGAATTTCCTCCGAAGGAATTAGGATTAACAGTTTGACCGTCGAGTCAATAACCCTAGTTTCAACGCCCTAATTAGCCTAGGCGTCCCGCCGTGGACAAAAATACCCTTTACCCTAGCTTTAGGTCAAAGAGTCGTCGTACTCTGTTTTAGGGTTTTCCGCCGTGGAATCCCTAATTTAACCCTAAAATTTCAATTAACAAATTCAACATATAAATAGGAGTTTCAAAGACTCCACGTAAGCGTGTCCTTAAGATATGTTTACTCCCCTTGAAACCTTGACCACAGTCAAGACGTTTCTAACCTCCCTTTCAAGGGGAACTATGATTACTCTGATTCCACTCCCTATCCAGGATACGTAGGCACAAGATGCGAATCTTACCGAGTAAACTTAGGACTAACCCTTAGGTCTTTAGGTCACTATATCCCTTAGCTCAATATATATTAAAGCAGATAATGAATAAAAATAGAAAAACATACAATGAACAAAAGGTTCCTGTAGAGTACTACAGAAGTTTAGGGTGCTAGTACCTTCCCTAAGCTTAACCAACCCCTTACCTAGGTCTCTCCCCGCATTGTGTTTACGATGCAAAATAGGTTTTCCCTATTTTGACATTTTCCTTCGGATAAATCAAAGAGCGGTTGTGAATCAAGAATTGTGATTCAAACTAATTAATAGTTTGATATCCTATTTCCACCGTAACAACATCCCTATCATTAGAGGTTCAACACTGTCTGCTTTAAATGGTACAAATGAAGAGATTGGCACTAAGGCCATTCTAAAATTAGTGGATGTTGCAGATGAATACATTCCTGACCCTGTTCGTCAACTTGATAAGCCTTTCTTGATGCCCATTGAAGACGTGTTATCAATTCAGGTAAAAGGGCATGGATTCTTTTTTGCTTTCTTACACTAAGAATGACAATTCCTTTAATTAAGTACATGCTTGGTTATTGTATTCGTACAATACTTGTTAGTCATGAATTGATATGCCAAAGGGTTTGATATGCCAAGTTGTCTGTGCATCAAGGGAAGTCTTGGAATGAAGTAAGTTTAATTATATACCACTAATCTAACTTATCCTAATCAGACACTGGTTCATAGTTCATACGATAGTAAAATATTAGTTTTAAATGAATCTGTTGATAAGATATTACTTTTTTACTAATCATTCTAAATATTTTAATCGACGACAGATGACAGTTACCTGGACAAGTGGATATGACATAGATGAAGCTGTACCCTTTGTAGAATGGGGTCCTTAGGGCGGAAGACAGGTAAAATCTGCTGCTGGAAAATTGACATTTAATCGTAACAGCATGTGTGGTAAGGATTATTACATAAACAAGTTTATACATGAAAATTTAACAAAAATGAATCCAAACAAATAACGAGGACATTTCTTAACCTATAGGTGAAACAACACGAACTGTTGGCTAGCGTGATCCTGGTTTTATACACACGAGTTTCCTTAAAGAACTTTGGCCAAATATGAGGTATCCATTCAACTATTTTTATTGTTCATGTAAGATTGTGTTGGTAGAGTTTGGTCTGAAAGGTTGGCAACCTCCCCTGTTCTCCCCCAGGTACACTTACAGGTTAGGGTATTTCTTGTCCGATGGTTCTTATGTATGGAGTAAGAGATACTTGTTCAAGGCATCCCCATATCCTGGCCAGAACTCATTGCAACGTGTCATCATATTTCTGCTTAATTACCAATTTTCTTCAAATATCTTTTAGGCTGAGCGTGATGGTTCAAATGAATATGCTAATTACCAACCTGGTTCACTTAACACCACATACCAGCTCATCAAGTATTTAGACAACTTTGACATTGTTTTCCATATAGGAGATCTTCCATATACAAATGGATACATCTCACAGTGGGACCAATTCACAACTCAAGTGCAAGAAATTTCTTCGAAAGTTCCATATATGATAGCAAGGTTTGTTTGTGCTTGCAATCATTTTATGACATTGACATTTGAATTGAGTTATACATATTCTTTTAGACTGAAAGGATATCACATTTATTCATATTGCAGTGGAAATCATGAACTTGATTGGCTTAATTAGTAATTCTATATGTATCTTCAGTTCGCATCACCTCACTTTATTTCAGTGTTAACTTTTATGCTCAGTAAATAGTTTCTTCTGCTTCTTTTGCTGACATTTCTGCTTTAATTGTGTTGCAGGGTTCCAACTTTGGATGGAACGGTTTTACATTCTGAATTCCATGTTAGTTTGGTTACTCATGGTGCCTTGAATGTTGAATGGAGTCTTCACCTCTTTTCAGATACAATTCACCTCTTGCACAAATCATTCTTATTGGGTTAGTTTGTTTTTGTTGTCCAGGAATGTTCAAAACCCTCTCTAGAATGGGTGGTGGTGGTCAGGTCAATGCTACAGCTCTCTTTCTCGCCGTTCAATTTCAACTCACCGATCTGAAACTCGACCGTCTCTCAGAGCTCTGGTCAAACCACACCATCCAACTCGAAGTGGAGACTGCGGTCGGTTCAATCGTTCTCCTCTTCCTCTTTGCTCTGTACTACGCGAAACGAGCTTCACCAATATACTTGGTCGATTTTTCCTGCTACAAACCGGAAAATGAACGGAAGATAACAGTGGAATCGTTCGTGGAAATGTTAGAAGATAGCGGCAAATTCAGAGAAGAAACACTTCAATTCTAACACAGAATTTTATCCAGAGCAGGTTTAGGCGACGAAACATGTTTACCGAAGGGAATAACTTCCCGTCCACCAAATCTATGTATGAAAGAAGCGCATCAAGAAGCAGAAGCAGTAATGTTCGGAGCATTAGATGCGCTTTTTGCTAAAACAAGTTTTAATTCAAGAGATATTGATATTCTTGTGGTGAACTGTAGCTTGTTCAATCCAACACCTTCGTAGTAGAACCAAGAGATATTGATATTCTTGTGGTGAGTTGTAGCTTGTGGTGAATTCCATTTTAGTAATGTAACTTTAGAAATACTTCTTATTGACTTTATAGTAATGTTTGGTTACTTTAAAAATTTGAATGTGATTAGTGTTGCATTGTCTTATTCAAATTAGATTATAATTTTATATTATTGTTACTTTGATATTTAGCAATAACTATAATATTTTAAATATGAATTAAACACAATTAATAATAAAAATTAAAAACCTGAGAGAGAAATTATTTGCGAATTTACCTGCGAATTTACAATTTGATGTGACTTTTTCTGCTAAACTTCCAATTACCTGCGGCGTTTTCTGCGACAGTTTGAAACCGTCACAATCAACAATGGTAACAAAAACGACAATGGAAACAAAAATCAAAAGTATATTCACGACAGTATTTAACTGTTGTCATTTTCGGTTTATGTCAGTTCCAACCAGTCGTGAAATAGAGTTCACGACAGTTTTAAACCCTCACAATCAACAATGAAAACAAAAATCAAAAGGCTAGTAACGACGGTCTTTAACCGTCGCCATCTCCAGTTTAGGTCAGTTCCAGTCCGTCGTGAAATATAACGACGGTTAGTGTGACGGTTTTGGCAACCGTCGCTAAATAGCCTGGGGACACACGTTTCTGCGACGGTACTACAACCGTCGTAGAATACAATTGATGGTGGTTTTAACCGTCGTAATCTGCCAAAATAACCGTCGTAATCCATCGTTTTTCTTGTAGTGAATATTTTCCTCCTTCGAAGAATCCAAAGATGAGAAATGAAATTACTTCATTTAGGTAAGGAGATGATGAATCCTTGTTTGATGCTTGGGAAAGATTTAAGGAGTTACTTAGACAATGTCCTCACCATGGAATTCCCATCTGCGTTCTGTCGCTACTGCGAAAATCGGCGCCGGCTGACAGAAGAGTCGCCACCGTGCGTTATTTATCCCAACGGAGGGAAAGGAAACGCTCGAAGTAAACCTCGCAAAAAACGGGAAAAGGCATGGTCATCGCAACCAAAACCTGGATTCGGGAGTCGGTTACGCAAGGGGAAGGTATTAGCACCCCTCACGTCCATCGTACTCGATGGGATCCACGCTTGCTTAGTTTGTACGGATTACACTTCTATCTAAACTAAAGGATGAGGTCTGAAAAGAAAAGAAAACATGACTCGGCAAAGCATCGCACTTTATGCCTACGTATTCCCGTCTGGAACGAGAAATCAGAGTCAACGTAGTTCGCCTAACTACGGGGGAAGATGGGTGAAGGTTGCTCGCTAGGATATCGCATCCTATGCCTACGTACTTCCACACAGTATGGAAGATCAGAGCAAACGTAGTTCGGGCTACGCACGACACAAGCTGTTCAAGTGTCTTTTATGAAAAATATCACCTTGAACAAGGGTTTTCTTATTTGCAAAAAGGTTGATGTTTGTTCAAATCTTTTGACGGAAGAAATGAATTGATCTCTGTTATAACCTTTATTAGTGTTTTTCTGTTGTTTTGAAGAAAGAAGAGATGACACTCTACAAATCCTAGGGTTGAAAAAAGGGGAATAAAATCTACCCTAATGTTATCATGCATGGGTTAACACCTAATGTCTATCATGCTCCTCTCTTGCGCAGAGGGAAACAGAGATCCTACGGGAATAGACGGAAACAGAAACAACAGATATATACAATAAAGCAGTAAAATGCATGGATGCAACAATACAAGCGAGGCAAGGGAGTCCCACTCAACCTCGAACCTAGAAAACAATAGGCAAAAGTGAACAGGATTCACTTTCAACCCAGCAGGTTAAACAGCAAACAATACAATCCGGGAAATTCACACAATACATCAAAATTATAACAGCTAAAACTAAACAGCACAACAATCTTCATCAGCATCAGCAACCATCTTCAGGCTTCAAGCAAGCATCAGTCTTTTATCTTCAATCTCCCAATGGCTTTTCTTCAAGTCCTACTCCCTAAGCTGAGGAAACAAGCACAAGAATAAACTGGGTGTTAAGCAATTAGTTGACCACCAAAGGTGGCAAACAGACTGTTATCAACACAAAGAATATTTCTCTCAAGAGTTCTATCTCTTAGACACTATCACCAAGCCTTCCAAAGGAAGGGGGTGAGTGTCTTAGAGAGACTCTGCATCACAGAGAAGGATGGAGGCAGTCAAGGCCTTCCAAGTTTGAGAATCAAGTTTGCTACTCTAGAGCTCTGCCTAACTCCTAGCTCCTAGAAACTTCAACAGCTGCCAGCAAGAGATACTCCTCATCAACTCTGGAAGTTGGTCTTCAATCTTTGATCTTCAAAGGGCTTCATCACCTCAGTCTTCAGCTCAAACCCCAAGTCCCAAACAAACCCAATACCAAACACAGACAAATCATAACCCTAAAGAGGGCACACCACACAGTCAATCAAATATAAGCAATATACTAATAGCAGTAGGGGAATCCTAATATTTTCTAAGGGATCTATCTTATACCCATAACCCCTATAGTCCCATACCCTAAAAATCAAATCAACATTCCTAAAAGAATTAATCTATCTCACCTATGCTAACTTAAAACCCTAATTTTGATCACACTAATCACACCTAAACAAATCACCTAAGATTAAATTCTAAAATCATGAATTAAATCCTATATACAAGTTAAAGCGCTAAGCTAATCAACCTAAAAAGAATGGGCCCTAAATATAAGGGGAACTATTAGAACTAAAAACAACAAATTTGAGCACTAAACTAAACTTATTAAAAAGCTATTTACAAGAAAAATACACAAAAAATATCAAAACAAAATAAAATGCCATTTTTATTATTTATTATTTTTCTTAACAGAATTATTGGTCTACCACAAAAAGAACCAATCAAAAACAAGCTATTTTCAATTTTATATGGATTTTCTAAGATCAAAGAAATATAAAAGAAAATAAAAATAAAAAAAAAGAATTAAATGGGGAGGGGGTGCCATAAGCAAAGGCGCCTAGTTCATATGATCATTGGGCCATGGAGTGGGGGGCGATATCAAATGTATTAGGCCCAATGCGCATCAGAAATATGAATTAAAAATCAAAATAAAAAGGTTAGATTCACGGTGCAAATAGCAGCTAATTCAAGTTGATTTTGTTGGGCTTCTCAAAAGGGGGGTGGGGATAGAATAAATTGGATCAGGCCCATGGTGGTGCGTTTAATGAAACGCATCATTTCGCTTCGGTCAATTCCCTCCGCTTTCTTCTTTGAATCTGGTCCATTGGATGAGATTAAAATGTCAAACATTCAGGGTGATCTGACGGTGCATGGTCATCGTCCCCAATCAACACCTAGGGTTTGCAGGATTCTTCTTTCATGCAGCCATATTCAACCAGTGCGTACTCCTTCATCTCTTAATGAAAACCCTCGATCCAAAAACAAAACATGGCCTACTCCAAGCCCTCTACACGATCCTATACTTGGATTCTTCTAAAACTCATTGTATAATCAAGCTCGATAGCTGGAAGCTCATGGTATACCAAACTGCACCTGATGTGCATGGTTATGATTCTTGCTGAAACTACCCTAGAGTGTTCTATGCGTTATGGTGATCATGCTAAACATAAAAACTAAGATCATAGTGCCCTAACCTATGAGTTATAGATCAAGAAAGTTGAACTGCCATAATCCTAACCTTCACTAATGACCATAACAGATTGTGCACATGCTCATCTACCTAAACCTAACAATCTTACACTAATAATCTAACCTAACAACACCTAATTAGGGAGATAAAAGAGGATTCACCAACCTGCAATTCTTGATGAAACAGATGAGAATTGGCTTGATTCAACACTTGCAAGCTTTCACCAATGGTCCTTAGATGATGCTAGGGTTTCTGTTTGCAAAAAGTTGGAAGAAGAATGCTTGGATTGTGAGATTCGAATCTGAGATGGATCTTTGCAATTTCAACCTTAGAGCTTCAATCCTCCATTGATGTACCTCTGAGCTTGCTTGTTTACACTCACAATATACCAAAGACTGAAAATGAAGAACTCTCTTGAACAGAAATGGAAGATTATGAATGTTCTTTCACTTTCTTACAATGGAAGCAACAATGGAATTCTCTCTCTTCTCTCTCTCTTTTCACCAACCCCTTGCACCAATGATTCACACTTAATATATAGATGATGATGAACAGATCTAGAAGTTTCTGGATTGATCTTAGAGGATTCTAGAATGTGGTGGAAAGTTCATGGTAGTTCTCATGTGATGACATATTGATATCTCATGGTATCTCCTTACAATGCACTTATACTCCTTCAAAATCTCCTTACATGCCAAATTGGAATGATATGCAAGCTCCTTGCCTTTGAAATTTCACTTATGCCAAGTTTTCCATACTTGCCTTATTATGCAAGTAACAAAAATACAAAGCAAGTCCCATTTTTAAACCCTAACTCAAAAGAGTGGATGAACCAATGTCTTTAAAATGATGTTTGGATTCAATTTGGTATATTGGATGACCCATTTTGGATTTGTAGATCTCTCAAACCAATTTTTCATTTCAACTTTTTCAACTTATATGCCTTTTTTAGGTCATTTTTCACCAACTTTGGTCAAGTCTTGTTCTATGCATTTACAAACTTCCATGACTTCTTTTCTAGACTTAAAATGACATTTTGAGCAACTTTGATGTTGTGAAGTTTTTCATTTGAAGCTTCCTTGTATGAGTTTTAGGCATAGGCTAAGAATGACCTGTAATTCTCAGATGACCAAATTACCCTTTGCTTGCCAAGACCATAAGTAGAGTTCCACAAATCATATGAATGCATACCATACCTTTATAGAAATCTAAGACAATAAGGAACAACTCTCATGTTGTCCAGAAATCCATTTGAAATCTCCTTGAAGGTCAAAAGTTGCTTGGAAGACAGACAACTTTCACAGACTAATTTCAGTGCCCTCAGATGACCTGTAACTTGCAAGAGCTATAACTTGAGTTCTACAAATCATCTTGATGACTTCCACCACTCAAATTAAATCTATGAAGATACTATACAAGTTTCATGTGGACCAAGAATTCATATGAAGCTTGCATCTTGAGTTACACTGCTTTGAAGTTTGACCTAAATCAGGGGATTTTACACTGAAACCCTAATTTAGTAACTCCAATTCTCCTTGATTCCTTCTGATTTTTCTTGGGAATAACACCATATCCATATCCATATAGCAAATAATGAATCCCACATTCTTCAAATGATCCTTGATGCCCTTCAAAACAAGTCTTTGACCTAGGATTGACCTAGTGTTGACCCAGATAAAACCCTAGTTGACTGACTTCAACTAAGGCTCTTGCAATCATTCCAATGACTTGGTTCTCCTCAAAAATGATCATCTAGGCTCTTCATAACATCCATACACACCTCATACTCTTGGCTCATAGCTCACACACCCTCTGATGATCCTCAAACAACCTCAAGATAGGAGAGAACTCATTGATCAACCTGTCAACTCTCCAAAGCTCAAATTCTTCCCTGATGACCTGAGTAGTCTTGAATATGAATGAAACCCTTGAATATGCCTCTTGAGATACTTGATCCCCTGATTAAGATAGCTTGCTTATGCTATGCAATGCAGATGAATACACTATGTACATGATGACAATGCAAATGACTATGCAATTGAAACATAAACCTAGGTTAGAAAAGGTTGGGCAAATTTTGGGGTGCAACAGCTGCCCCTATTCAAGCGACTTGGACCCGGCTGGATGAAGAGCGCGCGGCCTTCAGACATTCGAGGTACGAGACGGTTGAATATGAAAGAACCCGGAAATTTGCCAACCGCAAAAATAAATTGCGAATACGACTACTGCTTGGGGAAAACCATGCAGGGAAATGACTTCTGTTGTCACAGCAACAACTAGCCATCCATCTGTCAAATAATCTGATGTTGTCCGTAGACCACTCCATTCCGAAGAAATGAGCATACATCACACAACGAGCAATTGTTGATATCACTTATCAACCTCTGTTGATTTCACTTATCAACCTCTGTTGATCTCACTTATCAACCAAGCACACGCTAACCAGCGGGAGAATATTGACCTCACTTGTCATGTTGACTTCACTGATCAACCTTTCGTATCCTGAAGAAACGAGCGAACGCTTAACCAAACGAGACAATGTTCGAAGACATGAACGACCGACTCTGCGGGGAAACGAGAAACTTAACTAAGTAACTCTAAGGGGACAATTCTGACGACGACCGTCAAACACCTGCTGGGGACTTAACCCAAACACCCTTGTTGAAAAATACGAGGAATTTAACCAAACAACTCCTGTGGCAAGCTCCCCGCTGGGGACTATGAGGGACTTAACCAAGCGACTCATTGAAGTAACACCCTGCTGGAGAACATAACTCTGTTGGGGGAATTGCGGGTAACCACCCGAAAATCTGCATTACCAACTTCTAATACCGATACCACATCATCCTGAGAAAGACTCAGCTGGGGGAATACAAGTAACTTAACCAAGCGACTTGTCGAAGAATACCCTGCCGGGGACTACGAGGAACTTAACCAAGTATCTCGTTGAAGACCACCCCGCTGGGGATTACGTCTCTACTGGGGTAACTGTGGGTAACCACCCAAAATTTGCATTATGCCATTTCCACAGCACTTTGAGAAAGGACTCGGCTGGGGAGAAAGAGAAACGCTTGACCAAGAAGCTCTGTTAGGGGAATATGCCATGACGAACACGATCACTGCGTATCTGGCACAACAACCCTCTTGACAGGAGAAAACACGATCACTGCGCGTCCTGGCGTTGCAAACAAACCCACATAATGAGACAAACACGACGAACACGATCACTGCATGTTGCGTTACAATCATATCGACCATAAATCCAACTGGATGAGGTAAACACGATCGCTGCGTGCCTGACGGAATAAATCCACATAAATAGGTGAACACGTTCACTGCGTACTTCAACCACCAATACGACGAACACGATCACTGCGTGTGCTGCAATAGGACAAACACGAACACTGCGTGTATCGACCGAAAAAACCAACTGATACGATAGCCACGATCACTGCATGCTCCGCATCACAAGTTCCCCTGGTACTACCAACATGATCCCTACATGCCGTACGAATACGATCACTGCGCATCTTGAACACGATCACTGCGTGCTTGAACACGATCACCGCGCGTTCTGAGCCACGATCCTCTTGATTGGAGAAAACACGATCACTGCGTGCTGTGTATCTCAACTAACCCACATAACTGGACGAATACGATCACTGCATATTCTAACCATACATAGGGTGAACGCGATCACTGCGCGTTTCATGTCACGACCCTCTTGACTGGAGGAAACACGATCCCTGCGTGCTGTGACATAACTTCAAACATGGGACGAATACGATCACTGCATACTTCGGCCACAAATAACCAGATGAACACGTTCACTGCGTGCCTCACCCTATAATCAAACCGCATAATAGACGAATACGATTACTGCGTATACCGACCAACAAAAACTGGATGAACACGATCACTGCGTGTCAATCTATAACCACTGTGTAACGGACGAATACGATCACTACGTATATCGACCAACAAACATCACATGATATGGCAAACACGATCACTGCGTGTCCTGCACCACCAATGGAGTGAACACAATCACTGCGCGTCCTGCTCAATAAAACCCCCGTGACGATACCAACACGATTGCTGCGTGCCTTACAAAGCAATCTCCTTAGATCGGGACGAATACGATCACTGCGCCATTCGACCACAGATACACGTATCAAGATCAACACGATCACTACGTGTCCTACAACATGAACCCCATAGATGGTACAAATACGATTACTGCGTACTGTGACCATGAATCAACATCTCAAGATCAACACGATCACTGCGTGCCTTACAATATGAACCCCGTAGATGGGACAAATACGATCACTGCATACTTTGACCCACAAAACCCATATCTTCCTGAAACCATGATTTCGCTTATTGGCAAGGAATAACATGTCTGAAACTGAAGAGGTAACCACCTGGTTTATGTTTCAAAAATGCATGTTTGATAATGACATAATGCTTCCATACTGCGTGGAAATACTACGTGCTCGTGTGAAATGCAAATGCTCATGATGCATGCTTATGCAAAGGGTTGATTCAGCAAAATAAATGCTGAAGACACACTGGATCCGCCGGGGATGACCGGAATACTACCGACACACTTCCAACAAAATAAATGTTGGAAAGATGAACTAACTCCGCTGGGGATGACCATCCTGCTGGGAAGGTAGCTCACAAACTCAAAACTCCAAAATCTGCTAAGGGCGATCCTCCTGACGAGGAAGAGCGACTTGCTGGGGAAAGAAAGGACAATCGTGCTCGGGAAAACTCCTTTCAGCAGCTCCAACCACCTGATCACACTCTTGTGGGGAACCTCTCCTGCTATCACTGAGCTGGGGGAATCATCCTGCTATCATTGAGCTGGGGATTGAACTATACATTCTAATTTGCACTGCACAAGAGCTCTCAGGGAAGTTAATCACATCCATCTCGACCTTCATTGGGGAGGACTCTGCTCTGCTTGATAAGCTAATTCTGGTCTACTGAAGATACATTTTTCCTTTGACGCAATCTCAACTCTCCTGGGGAGATAACATTCAATCTTGCCTGGGGTGACTTCACTGGGGAAAGCCACAACGTTCAACCTCTGGAGAGGATACTAGCCTGCCATGGACTCTGGCGGGGAACTTTGCGAGCTTTTGAATACCTGCACAAGTCAACAAGCAAACACAAGGCAATCTATGCAAAAAGAAATATCTTGGTAATCACCCACGACAACCATCCAGGTAATTTTTGGTTTTATCAATCATCGGCCGAGGCCCGCCTGTTTACACGCATGTAAGTTCATCAAAACATCGTCGCTTTTTACAAACAAAACTGTAAAAAAATTAAAACCAAAGTCACACACTACACTGAATAAACACTTTATTGATAACGGCCTGAGAATAGGCAAGATTTGTACATCAGATGCAACTCCTGAAAAGAGGTAGTCACACATAAACAAAATGCAGAAGTGTACAAATATATAGAATAAACTTTGTACACATGTCGGCAACGTGTTACAGACGAACACTATAAACCGATCCTCCTATGACTCGTCAGACTCTGACGCTTTCCCGATCTTTGTCTTCGGAAGAGATTGCTTCGGATAACTGACCCCCAGATGCTCCCAAACTGCTAACAATCAAACTTGGACCGCAGTCATTTGCTTCTCAAATCCCTAACTTTTGCGTGAATCGCCCTTTGCGGGTTTTCGATTCACCGGGATACCCTTTTTTGCCGAAGCCGCCCAGTGTAGGTTTTCGACTTCGCGGGTGTACATTTTTTCCATATTATCCCTAACTTTTGCCCTAACCTTTTTATTCTGTTTCTTGGTTCGCCAGGATGCCCCATTTTTGCCTGGACTCTCTTTTTACTGTCCAGCGGGTCAATTTTAAGAAAAGTATTTTTTGACTGCGTCCGAGTTCACAGGGGACGAAAAGTCTTCACCATCCATGGTGGATAACAATAAGGCTCCTCCGGAGAAAACCTTTCTCACGACGTATGGACCTTCGTAGTTGGGAGTCCATTTGCCCTTGTGATCCGATTGCGGTGGGAGAATCTTTTTCAACACAAGATCACCCGTCTGAAAGCTTCGAGGTCGAATCTTCTTGTCGAACGCTTTCTTCATCCGGCTCTGATACAGCCTACCATGTGCAATGGATGCCAGTCTTTTCTCATCTATCAAGCTCAGCTGATTCAATCTACTTCTCACCCATTCTGCCTCGTCTAGCTTAACATCAAGCAAAACCCTCAAAGATGGTATCTCAACCTCCAATGGCAGGACAACCTCCATGCCATATACCAGTGAGAACAGTATTGCCCCAGTTGATGTACGCACTGTAGTACGATAACCGTGCAAAGCGAATGGCAGCATCTCATGCCAATCCTTATACGTTACCACCATCTTCTGAATAATTTTCTTTACGTTCTTGTTGGCCGCTTCAACAGCGCCATTCATCTTGGGTCTATAGGGAGATGAATTATAATGCTCGATCTTGAAACCCCGACATAAATCTTTCATCATTTTGTTGTTCAAATTTGAACCATTATCAGTAATGATCTGTTCAGGAATACCGTATCTGCAAATTATATCCTTCTTGATAAATCTGGCCACCACCTGCTTCGTCACATTGGCGTAAGATGTTGCTTCCACCCACTTGGTGAAGTAATCAATCGCAACCAGAATGAAGCGATGCCCATTAGAAGCAGTAGGCTCGATCTTGCCAATCATGTCGATTCCCCACATGGAGAAAGGCCATGGGGATGCCATAACGTTCAGTGGACTGGGTGGCACATGGATCTTATCAGCATAGATCTGGCACTTGTGACACCGCTTGGCAAATTTGAAACAGTCAGTTTCCATCGTTAACCAGTAATACCCTGCTCGCAACAACTTTCGAGTCATAGCATGCCCACCTGCATGTGTACCAAAAGTTCCTTCATGGACTTCTTCCATGAGCACGTTGGCTTCCTTCTCATCCACACACCGGAGGAGTACCAAATCGTGGTTCCTTCTGTACAGAACGCCGTCGGGATTCAGATAGAAGTTGCCTGCTAATCTCCTTAGAGTCTTCTAATCACGACTGGATGCCCCAATCGGATATTCCTTATTCTTTAGGAAATTCTGTATGTCGAAATACCAAGGTTTACCGTCAGATGCTTCATCAATTGCAAACACAAAGGCCGGTCTATCAAGGCGAGAGATGACGATGCTGGGAGCCTCATTCCAGCGGTTGACTTTATACATCGAGGATAACGTTGCAAGGGCGTCCGCCATTTGATTCTCCGCCCAAGGTACATGGTAGAATTCCACCCTATCAAAGAAAGGTAGCAACCTTCTCGCATAATTCATGTACAGCACCAGATTAGGTTGGCGCGTCTCCCACTCTCCCTTAATCTGATTCACAACCAACGGTGAATCCCCATATACATCCAGATTCTTAATCCTCATATCGATAGCCTCTTCTAACCCCATAATGCAAGCTTCATACTCGGCTTCATTATTCGTCACTGAAAAAGTCAATCTGGCTGTGAACGGGATGTGCGACCCGTGGGGAGTTGTAATGATTGCCCCGATTCCGCTACCGTACGAATTGACAGCCCCATCAAAAATAAATTGCCACTGGGAACTCCGCTCAGGTCCTTCACTAGGCAATGGCTCATCACAATCTTTAGCCTTCAAATACATTATGTCCTCATCAGGAAACTCAAACTTCATAGGCTGATAATCCTCAATCGGCTGTTCGGCGAGATATTCGGACAGGACACTTCCCTTAATGGCTTTCTAGGAAACATACTGGATATCGTATTCTGTCAATACCATCTGCCATCTAGCAATCCTTCCAGAGAGCGCTTGCTTCTCAAACACATATTTGATCGGATCCATCTTCGATATCAGCATGGTTGTATGATTTAGCATGTATTGTCTTAGACGTTTGGCAGCCCACGCCAATGCACAACACGTCTTTTCGAGCATAGAGTATCGAGATTCACAGTCCGTGAACTTTTTACTCAAGTAGTAAATTGCATGCTCTTTCCGCCCTGTCTCGTCATGTTGACCGAGAACACAACCCATATTGTTCTCCAGAACCGTCAGATACATAATCAGTGGTCGTCCCGCTACTGGGGGTATCAACACCGGAGGTTCCTGCAAGTATTCTTTTATCTTTTCAAATGCTCTTTGGCAATTGTCGTTCCAGACCACCGCTTGATCTTTCTTTAACAGTTTGAACAATGGTTCACACGTGGTCGTTAGGTGAGAGATGAACCTAGCAATGTAATTCAACCTCCCTAAGAATCCACGGACTTCTTTTTCAGTTCTTGGTGCTGGCATTTCTTGAATAGCTTTTATTTTTGCAGGATCGACCTCGATTCCTTTCTTGCTCACAATGAACCCTAGTAGCTTCCCGGATCTCACTCCGAAGGTACATTTATTAGGATTCAGCCTCAGCCTGAACTTCCTCAGCCGCTTGAACAACTTCAGCAGATTAACCAGATGTTCTTCCTCTGTTTGAGACTTGGCAATCATGTCATCGACATACACCTCAATCTCTCTGTGCATCATGTCGTGAAAAAGCGTCGTCATGGCCCGCTGGTACGTTGCCCCAGCATTTTTCAAACCAAAGGGCATCACCTTATAACAGAAGGTTCCCCACGGGGTGATAAAGGTCGTTTTTTCCATATCCTCCGGAGCCATTTTGATCTGGTTGTACCCTGAAAATCCATCCATGAAAGAGAATACTGAAAACTGAGCTGTGTTGTCAACTAACACATCAATATGCGGCAGCGGGAAATCATCCTTCGGGCTCACCTTGTTTAGATCCATATAATCAACGCACATTCGAACCTTGCCATCTTTCTTTGGCACAGGCACGATATTAGCGACCCAAGTGGGATAAGTGGTAACAGCCAGGAATCCAGCATCCCATTGCTTCTGCACTTCTTCCTTTATCTTTACGGCCATGTCAGGACGAGTTCTTCGGAGTTTCTGCTTCACAGGCGGGCAATCTTCCTTCAACGGCAGACGATGAACAACCATATTAGTATCTAAACCTGGCATGTCCTCGTAGGACCAAACAAATATATCACTGTATTCGCGCAGCATCTCAATAAGCTCTCGCTTGATGTCGGCCTGCAACGCGGCCCCTATACGGATATTCCTGATGCATTCTTCAGACCCCAAGTTGACAATATCAATCTTTTCCTGGTGAGGCAGAATGACTCTCTCCTCTTGCTTCAATAACCGACTAAGCTCTTCTGGTAAGCCACCATCCTCCACAATCTTCTCCTCCGCTTGGAAGATCGGGTGCTCGAAGTCTAAACAAGTCATAGGAAGTTTTTGGTCGGTGTCATCTGAAAATTCATGAATCCTGCGAGGGAAACGGTTAAGTGCTTCGAAAATGATGTACAAGCAAAAGGCATAACCGCGCTGCCATTTTTTAAAAAAAATAAAAAACAGAAAGAAAAGGATCACAACATTTGAATGTAAAAAACGCCGTCATTTATTAATCATGCAAACATACAGGTAAACAGTTAGGCCCTAAGACAAGATCATCGATGCCCCGGGCAAGGCATGTGATCATACAATGATTGAAAAAACAATGCATTACTGTTTGGTGACTTGGATGACGTCCTGGATGGACCAGTTGCATAGGCTTTGCCCCGGCGTGCTGGGTCGAATCCATGAGTACATGTCGCAATCGCTATCTGCTTCCTCCGTATCAGACACGACATTAATCCTTTCGAAGCTAACTCCTCCGGGCGTGAACACTACAGGTCCCTTGTACTTAGGCGCACTCTACGAGGGAGATGGGCGGTACCCCAAGCCATACTTATCTTGCTTCACCGGGATGTCCAGAACCTGACCCCACTTCTGAGTCTCTCCTGCTTGTACCAACGCCTTGGCTTCTTTATATGAGGAGACGACCACCTCTTGCCCTTCACTCGTCACCGGAGCTTCTTCTTTAACTTTCACCCCTTCGAACGCCTGACACAACATTTCATGAATCTCTCCATCTACCTCCACGTACTTGAAAGAAGACAAATGACTGACTAAGATATCCTCTTCGCCACACACCGTCACGATGCTCCCCTCAACCATATATTTCAGCTTCTGATGGAGCGTAGAAGTCACTGCCCCAGCGGCATGAATCCAAGGTCTCCCGATCAAATAGCTATATGCAGGCTGGATGTCCATGATGTAAAACACTGTATCAAACACCTCCGGACCTACCTGAATGGGTAACGTTATCGACCCGAATACTGACATCCTCGTTCCGTCAAAGGCCCTCACTACCAAATCACTAGGTGTGCACAACAACCCACGGGTCTCTAATTTCAACAGGGCTTTCTTTGGTAACACATTCAACGAGGACCCAGTGTCTACCAGCACGTGGGATAAAATAGTGCCCCGGCATTCGATAGAGATGTGCAAAGCATTATTATGATCACGCCCTCGAGGTGTTAAGTCAAAATCCGTGAACCCCAGTCCATGCCCAGCGTTAACATGTTCCATAACTCCCTCCAGCTGATTAACTGAAATCTCTTGCGGCATGAAAGATGTCTCAAGTACTTTCAACAGGGCATTTCTGTGCGCTTCAGAACACAACAACAACGATAATATGGAGATTTTTGACGGGGTCTGCTACAGGTGATCTACAATCTTGTAATCACTTTTGCGAATTAACCTCATGAATTCTTCCACATCTTTGGTTACCGGCTCTTTCTCTTTACTCCCCGAAGATTCCCCCTCAACAACTTTGTTCTTACCTCTGGCAAGCCTCTCTGCTTCAACCTCAGGTGAAGTGAAAATCCTCCCACTCCGGGTTATACCACCCGCTCCCACTATGTTATCTACGGATCCCGCTGGCGGATCATTCAAGTCAATCTTTTCCCCATTGCAATACACCTCAGCACCGTAGCACCACGGGACTGCCTTTGTGCTTTCAAAAGGGACTGGCTTAGCCTTGGTAATGGTAATGATCGGCCTTTTCGATGCTGCCGAAATCGTCACCGATTTGAACGGAATGGTGATCGTAGCAATCTCCCTACGCTCTTCCTCAGATTCTGTCTCAACAGACTTCTCTCGCCCCACAGCCCTGTCGAACTGCAAAATTCCTTCATCGATCAAACTTTGAACTCCCCTCTTCAACTTCTCACAGCCCTCGGGTTGAGCCAAACAGTCATCACACTCTTCGCCGCAGCCGGGATAGACTTCTCCTTTCAACAAGCGCTGCTTCACGTAACTAAAAGGGGTTTTCAGTTCGCTCACTTCTGAAACTAAGTTCAATTCATCATCCCTCAGGATTGCATTGGCCCCAGCCCCACCATGCTTGGGCATTGGCTGCTGCGTGATATTGGGACCTTCCTTCCCGAAGTTAATAGCCGTACTATCAAGCAAATCCTGTACTTTATGCTTGACTGCTAGACAATTTTCAATATTGTGCCCTGGTGCACCCGAATGGAAGTCACAGTGCTCATTAACATCATATCCGACTGGCGGCTGGCCAGTTGGTGGTGCTAAGGTCCTCTTCTCGACTAGCTGCAATTTCAACAAAGTTTGAAGGAGTTCTGCATATGATACCGGCGGTACCTCGAATACTCTCCTCGGTCGCGGATTCTGAAGTCTGCGCTGATTATTATTAGGCTGCTGCTGAGCCTGCTGCTGTGGTTGTTGTCTCTGCTGCTGAGAAGGCCCTGGAATAGTTACACTTGCAACTTGCGACTGCTGACGCCAATTCTGACTTTTATTCTTTCGTCGAGCACTGTATACGGCATTGGTATCACCCTGCCTTTTACCAACAAACGTCTTCTTATTACCACCTGCGGAACTGGACTCACCTGCTTGAATTTTGCCGATCTTCACCCCGTTTTCAATGTGCTCCCCCATCAAGATCAACTCAGAGAAAGTACTCATCGAAAAATTGAGCAACCGATCATAGTACATTCCAGAGAAAGTCCCTATGAACATATCCATCATTTTGCGCTCCACCATCGGAGGGTGCACCCTAGCAGTCAGATCTCGCCATCTCTGGGCGTATTCTTTAAAGCTCTCGCTAGACTTTTGAGACATGCTCTGCAACTGGACTCGGTTAGGAGCGAGATCACTATTATACTGATAATGTCGAACAAAAGCCTCTGCCAGCTCTTTCCAACTCCTGATCTGAGTAGGCTCCAAGCTCATGTACCACTCCAGCGATGGCCCTGACAGGCTATCCTGGAAGAAGTGCATTAGCATCTTTTCATCCTCAGAATATGCAGACATACACCTGTAAAATGCGCGCACATGCACCCTAGGGCATGTATCCCCTTTGTACTTATCAAAGGACGGTGCTTTGAATTTCAGCGGGACCCTCAACCCTGGGACTAACCCCATATTTGACATATCCAGCCCAAGAGCATTCTGGCTAGCCAATCCATTCACCTTCTCTTCTAGCAATCTCATCCGATGGTTGTCATCCCTAGCCCTTTCATAACCTTCATTCTGACCAGAGAACACATCCTCCTGACTATCCTCCCAGCGAGGCACTGCATCATATCCGACATAATCTGCATCACGGCCCGTACCCGTTTGGACATACCTGGGGTCATACCTCAGATTACCCATCTCTTGAGTGTTGTATGCGCCAGTTCCATATCCAAGATTATCATAGCCACCAAACCCAGCCTTGGCGCCAACCATGCTGCCATACCCCATATTCACACCATTGAAGCCCTGGTTACCATTAATACCATTCATTCCGACATTCTCAACGCCCCCATTGAAACCCTGGTTGACATTACCCACAAATACCCCAACAGTATCCGCATTGACATTCATGTTACCGGTGTTCCCACCTCCACCTACAGGACCAGTTTCTCCAGCATTCAAACCGGTCGTGGGAATAGCATCATCACTTTGACGATTCTCAACTCGGGGAGAAACAACAATGTTTTCACCATGCGGTGTCCCGTTGTTCTCAGCCCATGCGACTATCGGTTGAACCAGGTTTTGCAGCTGCTCTTGTCCTTTGGCGATAGTCTCCATGGTTTGCATGAGCAGGGCCATCCTGTCACGTATCTCTTGCATTTCACTCTGTACGTTGTCCATGACCTTCTTCTGGTTAATCCTTGTAGAGTAACGGTGGACCCGCCTTTCTGCAATCCTGAAAATACCTGGAAATTGGATGCAGGAGATAAGATACACGAATCACAAACCTGTAATGCAAATATGAGTATGTATGCAAAATGCAATATGTGTCTATGCTTTAGGGATTATCATTCCCCGATTCTAGTGTGAAGGTGCCAGTGCAGTGACAGTGCTAGCAGTACGGTGATTGGAGCCGAATCAAAGAAAACCTCGTATATTGCAGAAAAATCCAAGAATACAATATCACCGAGTGTACAAATAAGAAGGCATGACCTCAACCAACAATCCTGGTGATGGTCAGCACAAATGCGAATAAAGCGTACAAGCTAATACATGAAATGATCAAGTACTCCCATAAGCTCGGTACTCTTCTATTAACTTCTTGGTCTCTGGATGACCTGGTCGGGTAAGCAGCCCTTCAACAAGCTGGTTTCTTCGTTTGAGCACACGTCGCACGTCACCAGCGGTCTCCTCCCATGCCCCTTCTCCGAAGCGATCCTCTAGCTTCCGCTTCTGAGACACAGCTTCGTTCCTGCCTTCGATGGCTTTGTTCAGTGCATTCTGGAGACTATATCTGGCCATTACCTCCTCTTCATGCTTCTTAATGCTAGCCTTCAACTGCTCCTCGAGGTCGGAAATTTGCTGCTTCAATTTATCCTCCCTCTTTTTGTTATTGGTCAGCGTAGCATTCCAGGTCTTATTACAAGAAGAGATTTCTCGATGAGCGGCGTCGAGTGCTTTCTTTTTGGACTCCAGCATGTCATGGGAGCTTCTGAACTCTTGACCCAGACGTTCGCGCTTCTTCTTCTCCTCAGTCAACTCATCACCTAGCCTGTTCACTAGTTCGATCTGCTGTTGGAAAGAACGTACAGCCTTATTCTTCTCACTCCGCATCTGAGCTAGCTCCTTTTCTAACTCCTCATTAATCTTCATCAAGGCTTCCTTTTCTTTCACAACTTGCTCGTAGACCTCCATAGTAACAGTGGTTGGCTCTTCCACCGGAACATGAACGGGGACCGGCGCAGCTGGAAATGGCATCAATAACTGTCTTGCTCTTTCCTGTATCCAAACTTTGTAGGGTGTATATGCCTGGCAATCACTCTTCCCCAACAGTGGTTTCCCTTTTCGGTTAATACGCGTCCAGGCATGCCGAAGCTTGGTTAGTAGCTCTCCACTCAAATCACCGGTGAAGTACAGAGATTCCTGTACTTCTTCCTCCTGAGGTGGGCTCTTCAACGCATATCCGAACTGACGGACGAACAAAGATGGATTGTAGTTGATGCACCCTTTTCTCCCTATCAACGGAACATTAGGATACCCAGAACAACTGCAAATAAGCTCAGACCCCAGCAAGTCTCGGTCAAACCACTCAATGTCTTCAGAAGACAGCCTCATCATACGCTCTGGCCAGTCAGCTGTGGTCGCACTATCCACAAAAGGTCCCTTCAGGGGAAGATGGCTTTTGAACCACATGTATAGCAAAGGCACGCAACAAGAGACGTTCTTGCCTCTCCGGTTCTCATTTCTGTAGTGCATCGAATGGTAAAAGTCCCCGATCAGTGTAGGCACTGGGTTGCCAGCAGCAAACAGATGAAATGCATCCATATCCACGAAGTTTGGGAAATTGGGAAACAGCACGATCCCATAAATGCATAGAGCCAAAATAGCGTTAAAGACCACCCAACACCCATTCTTAGCATACTCTTGAGCCTTACTAACTAGAAACTGGAGAGAGAAACCCGGAACCCCTCGCCAAGAAGTCATCAACAGTTCGGAAGCATTCATGTGCAAGGTCTTAGCTAAATCCTCCAACTTGGGCTCAGCGGCAGAGTGAATAAAAGGAACTGCATTCTGCACCGGCAGCTCAGTAAACTCTATATACTCCTCCATGGTAGGCCCCAAAATGAAGTCAGCAAATGTGAAACACCTCAAAGCCGGGTCATAGAATTGCATCAGCGTGTACAGCCCATTCAACTTGTCCTCGGTTGATTTGCGAACCAAACTCAACAGCCGTCCATAACTCTGTCTGAAGCTTCTACGGACATCCTCATCAGCAAGAGAAATCAGACCCAGGAGTGGAGTAATATCAGGAATAGGTAGCTTATAGGCGATTGTCATCCTCAAACCAGCCATGATCGATACTCAGAAGTCCAGACACTAGAACCGGGGGATATGCAAATGCACCTGCAGCACAGGCACACGTTAATGGGATGCAATGATAATGATTATGCAAACAATGCAATGCAAGCAACATGCAACAGGGACCAAGTGCTATAGCGAAGAAGCCTGAACCATATCAAAAGTCTTAGATAGCCCCTCCAGAAGTCCTCAAACCCTGGTCTCAGGTAGACCCAAAACATAGAGCTCCAACCCTGGTCTCTGATAGACCCCATAATATAACTCCAATTGGTCTTTGACAGACCTCAAACCATGACTCTGACTGGTCTCTGATAGACCTCATAACCATCCATAAATACCCAGGATCTCTGATCAAGAAATAACCGGTATCTGAAGGTCTAGTTACCTGCATAACCCCAAACCCTCTCACAGGTGGATGTCCTAGTAACTGACAAAGGTATGGCATCCTATGCGGTTGTCGGCATCACAGACTTTCAGGGGTGATGATACGATTCCCATAAGGAGTGGCATCATCAAATCCTGAAGAGGCCTCACTTAGCCAACTTCCAAATGATCGGTCCCCAGAGTCGACAATCCAACTAACCAGCAACCCGAGCCACCCAAAGGGCAGGACAGGAGGCCAACCAGAAGAACCTCGTCTGAGTGTAGATTTCGCGGTACACTAGGACATGCAAAGCACGTGCGCGCCCACTAATCTCTACTCTAAATCTAGGTGCACTCAAGCCCAGGTCCGGCTTATCTCTCAATCATGGAACACCCATCACACCCCCACAATACAGCAAAAATAATAATAATAAAGCTGAAAGTAAAATATAGAAATATAAATCCATACAAAATCCTCGACGGGCAAACAAGCGCTAGGATCGACTCTCTTAAGGGACGTTGGATCCCAAATGCATAAGGAACCATCGCAGTCCTTAGCAGCCAGGGGACGTTGGATCCCCAGCAGAGTCGCCAGCTGTCGCTACTGCGAAAATCGGCGTCGGCTGACAGAAGAGTCGCCACCGTGCGTTATTTATCCCAATGGAGGGAAAGGAAACGCTCGAAGTAAACCTCGCAAAAAACGGGAAAAGGCATGGTAATCGCAACCAAAACCTGGATTCGGGAGTCGGTTACGCAAGGGGAAGGTATTAACACCCCTCACGTCCATCGTACTCGATGGGATCCACGCTTGCTTGGTTTGTACGGATTACACTTCTATCTAAACTAAAGGATGAGGTCTGAAAAGAAAAGAAAACATGACTCGGCAAAGCATCGCACTTTATGCCTACGTATTCCCGTCTGGAACGAGAAATCAGAGTCAACGTAGTTCGCCTAACTACGGGGGAAGATGGGTGAAGGTTGCTCGCTAGGATATCGCATCCTATGCCTACGTACTTCCACACAGTATGGAAGATCAGAGCAAACGTAGTTCGGGCTACGCACGACACAAGCTGTTCAAGTGTCTTTTATGAAAAATATCACCTTGAACAAGGGTTTTCTTATTTGCAAAAAGGTTAATGTTTGTTCAAATCTTTTGACGAAAGAAATGAATTGATCTCTGTTATAACCTTTATTAGTGTTTTTCTGTTGTTTTGAAGAAAGAAGAGATGACACTCTACAAATCCTAGGGTTGAAAAAAGGGGAATAAAATCTACCCTAATGTTATCATGCATGGGTTAACACCTAATGTCTATCATGCTCCTCTCTTGCACAGAGGGAAACAGAGATCCTACGGGAATAGACGGAAATAGAAACAACAGATATATACAATAAAGCAGTAAAATGCATGGATGCAACAATACAAGCGAGGCAAGGGAGTCCCACTCAACCTCGAACCTAGAAAACAATAGGCAAAAGTGAACAGGATTCACTTTCAACCCAGCAGGTTAAACAGCAAACAATACAATCCGGGAAATTCACACAATACATCAAAATTATAATAGCTAAAACTAAACAGCACAACAATCTTCATCAGCATCAGCAACCATCTTCAGGCTTCAAGCAAGCATCAGTCTTTTATCTTCAATCTCCCAATGGCTTTTCTTCAAGTCCTACTCCCCAAGCTGAGGAAACAAGCACAAGAATAAACTGGGTGTTAAGCAATTAGTTGACCACCAAAGGTGGCAAACAGACTGTTATCAACACAAAGAATATTTCTCTCAAGAGTTCTATCTCTTAGACACTATCACCAAGCCTTCCAAAGGAAGGGGGTGAGTGTCTTAGAGAGACTCTGCATCACAGAGAAGGATGGAGGCAGTCAAGGCCTTCCAAGTTTGAGAATCAAGTTTGCTACTCTAGAGCTCTACCTAACTCCTAGCTCATAGAAACTTCAACAACTGCCAGCAAGAGATACTCCTCATCAACTCTGGAAGTTGGTCTTCAATCTTTGATCTTCAAAGGGCTTCATCACCTCAGTCTTCAGATCAAACCCCAAGTCCCAAACAAACCCAATACCCCACACAGACAAATCATAACCCTAAAGAGGGCACACCACACAGTCAATCAAATATAAGCAATATACTAATAGCAGTAGGGGAATCCTAATATTTTCTAAGGGATCTATCTTATACCCATAACCCCTATAGTCCTATACCCCAAAAATCAAATCAACATTCCTAAAAGAATTAATCTATCTCACCTATGCTAACTTAAAACCCTAATTTTGATCACACTAATCACACCTAAATAAATCACCTAAGATTAAATTCTAAAATCATGAATTAAATCCTATATACAAGTTAAAGCCCTAAGCTAATCAACCTAAAAAGAATGGGCCCTAAATATAAGGGGAACTATTAGAACTAAAAACAACAAATTTGAGCACTAAACTAAACTTATTAAAAAGCTATTTACAAGAAAAATACACAAAAAATATCAAAACAAAATAAAATGCCATTTTTATTATTTATTATTTTTTTTAACAGAATTATTGGTCTACCACAAAAAGAACCAACAAAAAACAAGCTATTTTCAATTTTATATGGATTTTCTAAGATCAAAGAAATATAAAAGAAAATAAAAATCAAAAAAAAGAATTAAATGGGGAGGGGGTGCCATAAGCAAAGGCGCCTAGTTCATATGATCATTGGGCCATGGAGTGGGGGGCGCAGATATCAAATGCATTAGGCCCAATGCGCATCAGAAATATGAATTAAAAATCAAAATAAAAAGGTTAGATTCACGGTGCAAATAGCAGCTAATTCAAGTTGATTTTGTTGGGCTTCTCAAAAGGGGGGTGGGGATAGAATAAATTGGATCAGGCCCATGGTGGTGCGTTTAATGAAACGCATCGTTTCGCTTCGGTCAATTCCCTCCGCTTTCTTCTTTGAATCTGGTCCATTGGATGAGATTAAAATGTCAAACATTCAGGGTGATCTGACGGTGCATGGTCATCGTCCCCAATCAACACCTAGGGTTTGCAGGATTCTTCTTTCATGCAGCCATATTCAACCAGTGCGTACTCCTTCATCTCTCAATGAAAACCCTCGATCCAAAAACAAAACATGGCCTACTCCAAGCCCTCTACACGATCCTATACTTAGATTCTTCTAAAACTCATTGTATAATCAAGCTCGATAGCTGGAAGCTCATGGTATACCAAACTGCACCTGATGTGCATGGTTATGATTCTTGCTGAAACTACCCTAGAGTGTTCTATGCGTTATGGTGATCATGCTAAACATAAAAACTAAGATCATAGTGCCCTAACCTATGAGTTATAGATCAAGAAAGTTGAACTGCCATAATCCTAACCTTCACTAATGACCATAACAGATTGTGCACATGCTCATCTACCTAAACCTAACAATCTTACACTAATAATCTAACCTAACAACACCTAATTAGGGAGATAAAAGAGGATTCACCAACCTGCAATTCTTGATGAAACAGATGAGAATTGGCTTGATTCAACACTTGCAAGCTTTCACCAATGGTCCTTAGATGATGCTAGGGTTGCTGTTTGCAAAAAGTTGGAAGAAGAATGCTTGGATTGTGAGATTCGAATCTGAGATGGATCTTTGCAATTTCAACCTTAGAGCTTCAATCCTCCATTGATGTACCTCTGAGCTTGCTTGTTTACATTCACAATATACCAAAGACTGAAAATGAAGAACTCTCTTGAACAGAAATGGAAGATTATGAAGGTTCTTTCACTTTCTTACAATGGAAGCAACAACGGAATTCTCTCTCTTCTCTCTCTCTTTTCACCAACCCCTTGCACCAATGATTCACACTCAATATATAGATGATGATGAACAGATCTAGAAGTTTCTGGATTGATCTTAGAGGATTCTAGAATGTGGTGGAAAGTTCATGGTAGTTCTCATGTGATGACATATTGATATCTCATGGTATCTCCTTACAATGCACTTATACTCCTTCAAAATCTCCTTACATGCCAAATTGGAATGATATGCAAGCTCCTTGCCTTTGAAATTTCACTTATGCCAAGTTTTCCATACTTGCCTTATTATGCAAGTAACATAAATACAAAGCAAGTCCCATTTTTAAACCCTAAATCAAAAAAGTGGCTGAACCAATGTCTTTAAAATGATGTTTGGATTCAATTTGGTATATTGGATGACCCATTTTGGATTTGTAGATCTCTCAAACCAATTTTTCATTTCAACTTTTTCAACTTATATGCCTTTTTAGGTCATTTTTCACCAACTTTGGTCAAGTCTTGTTCTATGCATTTACAAACTTCCATGATTTCTTTTCTAGACTTAAAATGAAATTTTGAGCAACTTTGATGTTGTGAAGTTTTTCATTTGAAGCTTCCTTGTATGAGTTTTAGGCATAGGCTAAGAATGACCTGTAATTCTCAGATGACCAAAATACCCTTTGCTTGCCAAGATCATAAGTAGAGTTCCATAAATCATATGAAGGAATACCATACCTTTATAGAAATCTAAGACAATAAGGAACAACTCTCATGTTGGCCAGAAATCCATTTGAAATCTCCTTGAAGGTCAACGGTTGCTTGGAAGACAGACAACTTTCACAGACTAATTTCAGTGCCCTCAGATGACCTGTAACTTGCAAGAGCTATAACTTGAGTTCTACAAATCATCTTGATGACTTCCACCACTCATATTAAAGCTATGAAGATACTCTACAAGTTTCATATGGACCAAGAATTCATATGAAGCTTGCATATTGAGTTACACTGCTTTGAAGTTTGACCTAAATCAGGGGATTTTACACTGAAACCCTAATTTAGTAACTCCAATTCTCCTTGATTCCTTCTGATTTTTCTTGGGCATAACACCATATCCATATCCATATAGCAAATAATGAATCCCACATTCTTCAAATGATCCTTGATGCCCTTCAAAACAAGTCTTTGACCTAGGATTGACCTAGTGTTGACCCAGATAAAACCCTAGTTGACTGACTTCAACTGAGGCTCTTGCAATCATTCCAATGACTTGGTTCTCCTAAAAAATGATCATCTAGGCTCTTCATAACATCCATACACACCTCATACTCTTGGCTCATAGCTCACACACCCTCTGATGATCCTCAAACAACCTCAAGATAGGAGAGAACTCATTGATCAACCTGTCAACTCTCCAAAGCTCAAATTCTTCCCTGATGACCTGAGTAGTCTTGAATATGAATGAAACCCTTGAATATGCCTCTTGAGATACTTGATCCCCTGATTAAGATAGCTTTCCTATGCTATGCAATGCATATGAATACACTATGTACATGATGACAATGCAAATGACTATGCAATTGAAACATAAACCTAGGTTAGAAAAGGTTGGGCAAATTTTGGGGTGCAACACGTTCAACTTGAGACTTTCTACGATACATTAATTCCATCCTCAAGGAACATGTTAGATGCCTCAAATGGTAGAACTCTTTTGTCTAAGTTCTATGAAGAAGGTTATAAATTGATTGAGAGTATCACGACCAACACATACCAATGACCTGTCACTAGGGCTAGTGAAAATTCAACTCAAAAGAGACCTGTTGGAGTTCATGAGGTCACTGAGACAACAATACTTGCTGCTCAAGTGGCTCAAATCCATCAGACGATGAAGAACATGATGACCCCTAAAGTGATAAAGCCTGAACCAGTCAAGGTGATTACTTACACGTCTAAAGTTGCCTGTGTATACTGTGGTGGACCCTATTTATTTGAAGAATGTTTTGCAAATCCTATTTCAGTCAACTATGTTGGAAATAACAACAGATGCAAGAATCTCTACAACAACACATACAACCCAGGATGGCGCAACCATTCCAACTTTTCTTGGAGTAATAATCAAAATCAACCAAAACATCAAGCAACGCAAACACCTCAAGTCTCCCCCCCCGGTTTTTCCACACCGAATTATGTTGTGGAAAATCAAGGGAATAACCAGTTAGAAAATGTTCTGAAGTCTTTGATTCAAGAAGCTGAGAATCAATTACAAGCACAAAGAGTAAGTATCGAGAATTGGAGAATCAAGTAGGGCAAATTGCCACTGCTTTGAGTTCCAGGAATATGGGAACTCACCCAAGTTCTACTGGAACTCTAGCTGCACCTTTTGGAGTGAAGAATGTTGAAACATGTCAATTCATTAAGCTCAGAAGTGGAAAAGAAGTTGAAGTTTCCTCTTCAAGAAATAAAGAGGCAAGTGAATAACTTCCTGAACAAGACAGTTCTTGAGCAAGAAAAGAATCTGATAAAGAACCGTCTTCATCTGGACACCAGAAAAAGAAAGATGATATAACTGCTGTTGACATGACTTTTCATCCAGAAAAACCACAGGAAGTCATGACTGAAGTCGGCAAGACTCAGAAGTTTATTCAAGAAAGGCCTCCACCGTCTTTCCCACAAAGGATTAGGAAGGCCAAAGACGGGCAACAATTTGGAAATTTTATGGAGATTCTGAAGCAGCTTCACATCAACATACCATTGATTGAAGCCATTCAACAAATGCCAATTTACTCAAAGTTTATGAAGGATATGCTCATTAAAAGAAAGAGAGTAGGAGAATTTGTAACGGTTGCACTCACTCAAGAGTGTAGTCAACTGGTGCAAGGCAAGCTCCCACCTAAGTTGAAAGATCCTGGAAGTTTTACCATTCCATGCACCATTAGAGACAGTTTTTATGGAAAGGAATTATGTGATTTGGGGGAAAACATTAATCTCATGCCTCTGTTCGGCTTTAAAAAGCTGGGGATATGCATTGCCAGGCCTATAACGATCACTCTTCAGTTGGCAGATAGAAGTATTTGCTCAAGGAAAGATAAAAGATGTATTGGTTAGGGTTGAAAATTTTATCTTCCCTGCTGATTTCATTATCACGGACTTTGATGCAGATGGAGAAACACCTATTTTGTTAGGAAGACCTTTCCTAGCAACGGGTAGAACCTTGATTGATGTAGAAAGAGGAGAGCTCACATGAGAGTCAAAGGACAGCAAGTTGTGTTAAATGTCCTCAATTCCTTGTAGTATCCGAAGGAGGATGTAGCTGATTATTCCATGATTTTTAACTGGGAAGGAATCATTCATAAAAATTTGCCCAAGACCAGCAATGTGTTGAAACAAGAGCTAAGAAAATTGGAAAAATAAGAAGTTCCACATGAAGGAATCATCAATGGTCCTATGAAGCAATGTGCGGAAGAACCTTTGGAAGTATTGGAATAAAAAATTGTGACTCAAAAGCAACATTTACCTTCCATAGAAGTTCCACCTAAACTGGAATTGAAGTAACTTCTGATAATTTGCAATATGCTTATTTGGAGGCAGGACAAAAGTTGCCTGTGATCATTGCTACAGATTTGGATGAAGATCAGAAGGATCAACTGTTAACATTGTTAAAGAAGCACAAGAAGGCTATTGCTTGGAAAATCTCTGACATAAAAAGAACTAATCCCATAGTTTGTATGCATAGAATCTTGTTGGAAGATAATGCCAAGAATAGTATTGAAAGTCAAATGAGGGTGAATCATATTATGAAAGAAGTTGTCAAGAAAGAGATCATCAAGTTGTTGGATGCTGGTATTATCAACCATATCTCTGATAGCGTGTGGGTGAGCCCTATTTAATGTGTGCCTAATAAGGGAGGCATGACTGCGATTATCAACGAGAAGAATGAATTGATCCATACGAACAGTTTCTGGATGGAGAATATCTATGGACTACATGAAGTTGAACAAAGCCACAAGGAAAGATCATTAACCATATGTTAGATAGATTTACTGGTAAGGAGTATTATTGTTTCTTGGACGGATATTTTGGGTATAATCAAATTTCCATAGCTCTGGAAGACTAAGAAATGACAACATTGACATGTCCTTATGGTACCTTTGCTTTCTTAAGAATGCCCTTTGGGATGTGCAATGCTCTAACCACCTTTCAATGTTGTATGATGGCAAAATTTTCAAATATCATTGAGAATTCCATGGAATTTTTCATGGATGATTCTTCTTCCTTTGGAGAATCGTTCAAGAAATGCTTGGAAAACTTAGATTTGGTGCTGACTAGATGTGAAGAAAATAATTTGGTGTTGAACTGGGAGAAATGCCATTTTATGGTAAAAGAAGAAAATGTTCTTGGGCATAAGATTTCAAAGAAAGGTTTGGAGGTGGATCAAGCCAAAGTAGAAGTAATAGAGAAGCTACCACCACCAGTTAACATTAAGGTGTTGTACCCCACAATTTGACCAACCTTTTCTTGTACTTGACTTTTGTTTCATTTCATTTTTAGCATTTGCATTTGCATAGCATTGCTCTTAGCAGGGTATCAAGAGTTGTTGTGCCACTCAAGAGGAGGGTCTTATTGGTTTCAAACTCGAGCAAAGGTATTTTTGCAAGCCATCAAGTGTTTATCATCACCATGGAAGGTTCAAAGCTCTTTGAAAGGAGAGATTGGTAGGTGGATGTTATCTCCTATCTTGGGGATCATCAGAGGATCATCAGGGATTCATGAGGTCTTTATCTTGGAGAAGACATGGTATACAAGCTCATTGATTACCCTAGGGGTCATTGTGGAGTTTTTTTGGTCATTCAATTCATCTGTAAAGAAGCATAGTCAAAAGATATGAAATTAGGGTTTCATCTGGTCAACTCAAGGTCAACTGTGGACTTGAGAAGGTTCAAGACTTGGATTTAAGTCATTGAGGCCATGGAAAGTTATCTTAGAGCTTCTAAGATGTCATGTTAAGATCAAGTTAAAAGTAACCAAGGGTTCAAGAAGTTACTAAATTAGGGTTTCAGAGGTTTTCAGTGTAAAATCCCCTCCTTTGGTGCCCACCTTCAAGGACAATTTACCCCATAATGTAAGCTCAACCTCATTTTCATGAAAACATGAGACTTATAGAGCATCCTTCAAGCTTTCTTTTTAGTACAAGAACTCATACATTGGGTTTGAACATCTCAAGTTATGATGCTAACAAGTTAGGGTCCTCAGATGAATAGAATTTTGGTCAACTAAAAGTCAACCCAATTCCAAGGCATTTTTGACCTAGAATCATGTTTCTCCTCAAGTTCAAGTGAACATGAAAGTTGTTCCTCATGGTCTTAGCTTTACAAAAAGTCCTAGAAGTCCTCTTTATCATTTATACATCTCAAGTTATGGACCTCACAAGGAAAGGGCATTTTAGGAAAGTTCATTATAGGTCATTTGTTTCAATGGTCTTTTTCATGAACTTATGGACCTCAAATGCATTTCCAACCAACATGAAACTTGTGCCTAATCGTCTTAACTCCACATTGAACTCAAAATTCATGAAGGTTGGTGGATTATAGGGTCATATGAACCATTTTAAGGTGAAATTTTGACTTTTGGTCATGGGTTGAATATCTTACATTGCAAGTTACCTTTTGGTCTCATTTTTGAACTTTTCCACACCAATACATGATCATAAAGGGTTTTGCCTCATTTTTGCCAACATGAAGAGTCGTAGTATGCCATATTTTCAAATTTCTTACTCAAAAAGTAAGGAATTCGAACTTGGTGTGTGGAAGGTTTACAAAGCCAAAATTAATTCCATTGTTTTATACACACTACACTTGCTAGTTTGCTGACACAAAATGGATTGTACATGACCAACTCGTGTGTGTGCATGGAAAGTAATTTTCTTGCCAAATTTTGAAATCATTTGAAATAATCATTATGGGCCTGCATGGGGCCATAAAAGCCCTCATATATAAGTTCAGAAGCTTGCCCTAGTCATCAGAATAGAAGGTTGATGCGTGAGAATTCATACATCTAAAATTTTTTTCCAAAATTCTCCATATTCGATTCAACTGTTTCTGAGTGAATTTCTCCAAATGGTTGCTTGAATCTTCTTCATCAGACCTTGAGGAGTGAATTAGAAGCAATGGATTGAAGCTTGCAAGCTATAGAAGAGACAACGGAGTTGCTCCGATTAGTAAGCTTCTTCACTCTTTTTCTCTCATTCTATGCATGTTTTAGGGACATTTTGGGTTGCATCTGAAGCCCTACCTATGGTAGGCCATGTTTGAACCATTGTTGTGCTTGTTTGCTGAAGTTTCAAATCATGTGTTCATTTATTCAAGCTTTCGATTCTCCTTATTTAGGAACCTTTTTGATGTTTAAATCGTAGATTCATGATCCTTATGAGTTTAGCTTTCGACTGGTACCAATTTCTGCAGTTTTTGTTGAGTTTTTACACAACTCCAATGACCTATTGGCTGGAGAAGACGAACGGAGCACTAGCTCCGGCGTTTGGTGCATTCTCTGATCAAAGCTGATTTGGCATGGTTTGAAATTCTGACCAGATGACTTGTCATGTTGTGATTTGGTTGACCATGCTTGCATGTGAAGTTGAATCCAAGTCAGATTAATGAAACAATGAGTTTCATGTAATCTGATCTCATTTGGCATTTGGGCCTTGGAAATTTGATATTGACACCCCCTTATTTTCCAAGCCCAACGTGCCTTGTGAATGATTCAGTGTAATTTCACATTGCTAATGACACCTCCCTCTCTTATTTCTTTTATTTCATTTTATATCCTTTATCTGTTTTCATTTTTTATTTCTAAAAATAGTGTTAACTATCAAAAAATTCCATAAAAATTATTTCCTTGTATTTCAAGATGTTATTTAATTTTCTATAATTTTTTTTTTCTGATTTTATTTTTATTTGCCATTTTATTTTAATTGTGCAATTAAAAGTGTTTTTGGTGTTGTCTTCTTTTGATCCTAGTCATTTGAACCTCCAATGCAAATCCCCTATAATCAAGGCTTCTTCTCCATTTAGAGGATGAATTGAAGTGTCTTTGAGGGTGGATTTTGTTCATGATTGATCACTTTTTGGTTGACTTTGAGTTGTTGTTTCTTGTCCCTCGATTCATTGCTCGATAAGGTGGAGCACCCTTGATAATTGAATTATTTGGTGATGCCTTGAGATGAGTTTGACCTTGAAACTTTGGTTTCTGTTTTCCATTTGACTTGGCTACTTTATTCTTTTTATTTTGAATTTATTGAACAATTCTTCTATTTTTGATGAAGCTTGCAAGTCAAGTCATCTTAGAGGAGATTCATACAAACTTGTTTGACCTAGTTCCTTTGGGAAATGACTTCTATGGATCCCATATGCACCCTATGAGTCTTGATACTTGTATATAATATGATTAAGGTGCTGGTTCTTTAGTTTTAGGTCATACATTTACGTAACTTTTTTTGCAAGTTACTTAGAAGTTAGGCATTTCCACTTGGTTTTAAGTGTTGAACATGTGATAGAACTTTGGTTCTTCCATTTGCCTTGACTTGGTTCTTGTTTGTGCTTGGCTTTCCACTTTGATTTGAGATTTCTTCTTATGGATTATCTTCTACCCCATGTGCTTTGATCATAACTCAAGGTGATTTGGTGTACATGTTTATGCTTTGAGTGTGCCTTGAATGATGCATCTCTTCTAGCACTTGTTTGCTCCTTTCTTTTACATGGTCAATTTGAATTGTTTGGTTGAGATACTTTATACGTGCTTGCTGACCAAGCTTCTTTCTCCCATCTTCTCTTTGATCATGGGCTTTTGGTTTTGCTTTTTGTTTAGCTTTTGCTTAAGTGATTGATGTTTGAATGGTTGAAGGAGTTGTTACTTCTCCCATTTAATCTCACTCTTTTTAACTTGTTTAAGTCAACTTGTTTTGATCATTTGTCTTTGTTGCATCATTTGATTCTCACATCTCATCTTTGCATCTTTACATATCATGTTTGCAATTGCGTTAACTTGTTTAAGTCAACTTCTTCTCTTTCTTCATTTCATCTATGATTGGATTATCTGTTGTTCACTTGGTCTTTTACCATGATCCCTTAGGATTCCTAGTCCCTCTATTTAAGATGGGAGTAGTAGAGACATTAGGTGTTCAAACCTTTGTATGATAACACTAGGATAATTTCTTCCCTCTTAATCCCAACTTTAGAAGAATTGTGCATGATAACATTACAGTTCAGTTCCCCTTAGAGTTTGTTTCTTCTCTTCTCATCTCCTAAAAATCTTAAGACACTTAACAAAGGATGATAAATATTGTACGCTACGAGCCTTAAGTACTTGAGGAATGATAGTTGAGGGGCCTCCTCTCAATCTGTCTAGAGTGTTTAGCATATGCCCTTTGGGCAATATGCAACGCATTCGCTCTCAAGTCATAGTCTTTAGTGCAACATGAGTTACAAACTTAACTCAATTCACTTCTTCATAAAAAGACACAAAAAAACATCAAACCTTTTTATCCTTAGAGATTGTTTGGAAAATCATTTTCAGAAAGAGTGTGTTAAGTCTTGGATCTACCGCAAACAGGTAACGCCTAAGTCTCCAATGTTCGAGCAGCAATACACCTAACTGCTAGAACGAAGGTTTAACCCTACTCAGTTAAAACACTTGAACCCATCTGTGGTAGTGTCAGCGTGAACTACGTCTGCTTTGATTTCTCGTGCCAGACGAGGATACGTAGGCACAAGACGACGATGTCTTGGCGACGAACCTTCCCCCACCTTCACCCATAGTTTTCCGAACTGCGTTGACTCTGACTTTCCCATTGCACGAGGGAGTACATAGGCATAGAGCGGTGTCGCTACTACGAAAAAAAGAGGTCGGCAATGAATAACAGAGTCGCCACCTATCGTTATTTATCCCAAAGAGGGGAAAGGAAACGTTCAGAATAACCTGACGAAAACGGGAAAAGACGAGGTCGTCGCAACCAAGTCCTAGGTTCGGGAGTCGGTTACGCAAGGGGAAGGTATGAGCACCCCTCCCTTCCGTCGTACTCGACGGGATCCACACATGTGTTTGCTATCTAAAAGGTGTGTAAACTATCTACGTTAAAGGTTTATGGACAAAAGAAAAAGAAAAAGGACTGACTTGGCAGAGCATCGCCGCTCTGTGCCTACGTACTCCCTCGTGCAATGGGAAAGTTAGAGTCAACGTAGTTCGACTAACTACGGCTAAAGAAGGGGGGAAGGTTACTCGCTAAGACATCGCGTCTTATGCCTACGTACTTTCATCTGGTATGAAAGATCAGAGCAAACGTAGTTCGGGCTAACAGGACCACAGGTTGGTTCAAAATTTTTTTAGGCCCGAGTAGGGTTAACAAGTATTTCTAGCAGTTTGGTGTATGCAGCTCGACTATTGGAGACTTAGGCGTTACCGTTTGCGATAGAACTAAGAGTTAACAACACTCTTTTCTGAAAAAAATTTCCTGATTAGAATCCTGAAGGATGAAAAAAGGTTTGAAGTGTTTTTGTGTTTTTTAAAGAAGAAGTGTTTTGAATTTGAGTATTCATAATGTATGTTGTACTAAAGTTTAAAACCTAGGATCAAATGCGTCGCATATCGTCCTAAGGACGTATACTAAACACTCTAGGCAATTAAGAGGTAGCCACTCAATCACCATTTCCCAAGTATAAGGCTCATGACACAACATCCATTATCTTTATTAAGTGGATTGAAGTTGTTTGAAGATGAGAAGAGAAAGGGACAAACTAAAGGGGGACTAGACCAAACCCTAGAAGTTGTCATGCAAAGTGCACCTAAAGTTGAGATTCAAAAGGGAACTACCTAATGTTATCATGCATGGTTAGAACCCTAATGTTTATCATAACCTCAAGAGGTTAGAGAACTTATGGGGAACATGGCAAAGAAGAACCAAAGAAGAAGAAGAAACATGCAGATGAAAATGCAAACATGCAAACATAAGATGTAACACATAGAATGAAAGTGGGAGGAAAATATGTGTGGGGAAGTAGCCACCACAAGCTCATCTCAACCAAGCATGCATATGAGGATGCAAAGAGAAAAGAGAAAGAGATGCATCAAAAACAAACACACAAATGTGAAAAAGTCACTAAGAGAAGTGTCGCTTCCGCGAAAATAAGGTGCCGGCAAAACAGAAGAGTCGCCATCTTTCGTTATTTATCCCTCGGAACGGGAAAGAAACGATCGGAAAAACCTGACGAAAAGGTATAAGACAAGGTCATCGCAACCATTGTCTGGGTTCGGGAGTCGGTTACGCAAGGGGAAAGTATTAGCACCCCTCCCGTCCATCGTACTCGATGGGATCCACGCTTGTTGTGTTTATCTGATGGGTCGGTTTTATCTATCTACCTATCAAGGCTGGCTTAAAAAGAAAAGAAAAATGACTCGGAAAAGTGCCGCGCTTTATGCCTACGTATTCTCATCAGAGAATGAGAAGTCAGAGTCAACGTAGTTCGACTAACTACGGGTTACGGGGAAGGTGGCTCGCCAATACATCAGTATTGTGCCTACGTACTCTCAACAGGTATGAGAGATCAGAGCTTACGTAGTTCGGGATAATACAGCTTATGGGTTTAGATTCATCTATTTTTCCGAGTAAGGTTAACAAACAGTTCCAGCAGTTGGATGTACGCAGCTCGACCCTTGGAGACTTAGGCGTTACCGTTTGCGGTAGAACTGGGAGTTAACGACACTCTTTTCTTCAGAAAAGCTTTCCTTTGAATTATGGGCCCACGGGGCAAAAAGGTTTGAAGTTTGTTTTCTGTCTTTTACGGAAGACCTGTTTTTTATGGGTGTTTGCAACTAATATCGCACTAGAGACTATGACCTGAGAGTGAATGCATCGCATGTCACCCAAAGGGTGCCATACTAAACATCCAGACTGTTGAAAAGAAACTCTCCAACAATCCTTTCTCAGATAGCTTAAGGCTCGTAACGTACAACATCAGTTAACCTTTATTACTGTATTTTAATTTGTTCTGAGATGAGAAGAGAGCAGGCTCAACTAAAGGGAGACTATCAAGTCCTAATGTTGTCATGCCAAGGATTCATCCTATGGTGGAGGTTTGAAACAAGGAACTCCTAGAAGTTATCATGCATAGGTTTCAACCTAAAGTTCTAATCATCACTTCCTTATCAAAGGAAGTGAGATTCTTAGGGGATCATGTCAATGATAAACAGAAACAGATAAAGCATCAGCTTAAACAGTAAACAGTAAACCATAAACGAGTGTAAAATGTATGCAATGCAAGTGAGGGAGGAAATGTGTGTGGGGCATCAGCCTCCACAAGCTCATCTCGACCTCAAGCCAAGTATGAATAACTGCAATCATACAGAAAAATAAAATGCATTCAAGCAAAATAGAATACCTGCAATCATACAGAGGAAATGAAATAAAGTGCCACCAAGCACACACAAACCACATGGGCAAGGGAGCAGGGCTCTACCGAATACCCGCAAGCAAAGCCATACAGTAAAAATACAAGCAGAGGGAGCAACTCAACCTCTAGTGCAATCATGCTCCTAGCTTAAATCAATCTAAATGTGAACTTATTCTAATGCATCACACAAATCAAACAAGTCACATCAATACAGTTGCACAAAAAGAAAACAGACAGGGAAAGAAAGCAGATCAACAGCTTCCACAGCTTCACAGCAAAGCTCCTCTGACATCAGTTCAATCCTCAGACTTCAACAGCTCTTCAAAGCTTTCAATATCTCTTCAATAGCAAGTATCAACTTGCTTCTCCAAGCTTCTAACACATCAAACATAAGTATCAACTTATTCCCTCTTCCCCAAGCTTCAGCTCTTCAGTCAATTCCACCTTCAGGCTTCACTCCTAATATCAAGTATCAACTTGTTTCTTCAGGCTCTCAAAGTATCAAACACAAGTATCAACTTGTTTCCTCAAGCTTCAGCCCTTTATTCAATCTCAATTTGATCTTCTTCACAAGTGTCAACTTGGTCTTCAAGCTTCAGCTCTCTCCTCCTTACAGGTACCAACTTGTTCTTCCTGATCTACAAGCTTCAGCTCCTAAAGGGCATCTCCAAACACAAAGAAGTATCAACTTCTAGCATCTTCAATCTTCTAACAAGGAACTCCATCCTCTAGCAAGGGAGAAAGATTCATCTATCAAGAGCAAAGTCTGGATGATTGGTAGCAGAGTGAAGACCAAAGGTCACCACTAAGCATCCTATCATCAGAGAAAGGGACCCTCAAAGGTTCTACCAACTTGTAAAGAGCCACACATCCTACCAAAGGAGGGATGAGGCCTTTACAAGGGGACCTTACATCATAGGGAAGAATGGAAGTGATCTACATCTCCCATGTTTATGAAGGAAGAGAATCTATCTAGGAGCTCTGCCTACAAACCCTAATCTTAACACCTAATCAACACTACACAAAAAGAAAGGAAGATCCTCACATCCAAGCTTCTTCATTCAATCCATGGTAGCCCAAGCTTGTCTTCAACCTCATCCAAGAGCAAGAGAGACAAAACCCTAATCTAAGGGAACTAAAGAAGTCATTCTAGTTGAATTAGTGCCCTAGAATCATCTAAAGTTAGCATCCAAACTAAAATCAAACAAAAATAGTAAACTACATTGAAAATTCCTACAAATATTCCTAAGGGATCCTAATTCAATCATGAATCTACCATACAAAAATCAGAGGTTGAATCATCCACCAAGTTCTAAAAATAAAATCTAAATCACAAGGTATCAACCATAAACCCTAAAAATGGAGCTCTTAAAGTTCAACCTAAAACTACCACTTACATTCATCAAAAAAATGTGAGAAAAATCTAGGTGGAACATGCACATCTATGCTAGCTACACACAAAAAATTAGGGCAAGAATCACCATCACATGATCAAACCAAATTCAACAAAATCAAGCATCAACCATGATTATTTTAATGTCAATTAAAATGTAAAAATGCCCATAAAATCAGAAAATGCATGGAATATTAATATTTTTTATCTAAAAAATACTAGATTCAATCATGAATCCACAACAAAAAGAATGGGATTAATTGAGTTATTTTTCAATTATTTATGAAATTTCCAATAACCATGAAAAAAATGAAAAATAAAGTGAAAATCAAAATAAAATGAAAGGCGCGTGGTGTGGATAGCAAATGAATTCAGTTCATTTCAGGGTTGGGCCCACAAAGGGGGTGTGAGTATCAACTATTGACTAAGCCCACCCAGATTACATTAATGAAACGCTGCGTTTGAACATAACTCAGAAATCCTTCACAAAGTTTCTTTCACGCGTGGCCGTTGGATGAGGTCTTTAGTCAAAGTCCACCTAGGATCTAATGGCTATTAAGTCATCTTCAACCTTTTGAATCTCTGAACTCAAGCCACCTGCGCGCGCTAGAGTCACCGCCGGTGACTTCTCCGATCAACATTCCACAACCCTAACTCTCTATAGAGTCCACCATTGGCCACGATTCCTTGATGAATCTTGTCCCAAATTTCCTCAGGAACTCATTCATGCCATTAATTCATTCTAAAACCTCAAGATTCACAAGAACACAATCTCAACCGAAAATTGGAACAACCCTAATTGGTCACTAATCTCCCAATTGATGATCCAAAAACCTTCCTACATCAATCTACAATGCATCTAACACAATAATTCCTCTGGATTCTACCTAAATCAAGCCATGGGATAAGAACTGCATACCTGGTAAACTTGAGCAAACAGAGTGGTTGAATCTTCAAATCAACCCTCAAGAACTTGCAGAATCCTTCACTAGCCTCTAATCAACCTTCTGTATGCAACAAAAAGAGTTGAAATGCCCTGGATTCTTGAAACCGATTCTGAGTTGCAAGCTTCCAACTCCAATGGCTACTTCACGATTCCTCCACCACTTGGCCTTGAATTTGATCTGGGATCAATCACCAACCTCATAGCAAGCTATTGAGATCAATTTCTTGGACTGAAATGGCCTCTAACCTTGTAATAGATTTTGATTTGCAATGAGAAATTTCAAAGTGCAATCTCACTCTCCTCTCTCAATTCTCACCAACCTTCACTCTGAACCACTTCTAAATCATATATAGAATATGGATGAATGATCTAGAAAGTTCTAGATCACTCTAATGAGAAATTCAATATCTCACTTCACTTGAAAATCCAATCTCATGGTATGCTCAAGACAGTCCTTGCATCAGCTTGTATTCCTTATGCTTTTCATCCAAATTCTCTCCAAATGAGATTATGAAAGTGTTTGGATTGAAAGGAGCCTTGGTTATGCCTTGCATATTGGTTTGGCAATTGTTACTTATGATGTAAGTAACCACTTTTCAAAGCAAGTCCTCAAATTAAACCTCAATTCAAAATTGTGGCAATGTCAATGTTCTTAAAATGTGTTTTACAATCAAATTGGTATGTCATATGGCTTGGTTTGGACATGTAGATCAAAAATCCCAATTTCCATCTTTGGTTCATTTGAAATTCACCCTTATTTTAGGCCATTTTTGTGATTTTAAGCTACAAGCAATTAAAACCTCTCATGACCTCTTGGCTAGCCTTAAAACATCATTTTGAACAAGTTTGATGTTGGACATTTTCCCATTTGAAGCTTGCAAATAGGAGTTATGGCCTTATGATTGAAATGACCTATAATCTCCAAATGACCAAAACACCCTTGACTTGTCAAAGCCATAACTTGAGTTCTACAAATCCTATCAAGGACTTCTAGTACTCTCTAGAAATCTAAGAGGATAAGGAACAACATTCATGTTGGCCAAGAGTTCATATGAATCATCCTTCTAGGGCAAAAGTTTCATGCAAGTTGGACAACTTTCAAGCTCCAAATTCACATACCTCAGATGACCTGTAACTTGTCAAAGTCATAACTTGAGTTCTACAAATCCTATCAAGGACTTATAGCACTCAAATTAAATTTAATATCATTCTCTACAACATTCATGTTGGGGGCAAGATAAGATGGCAATCACATCTCGAGTTAAATTGCCTTGAAGATAGGGGTCAAACTGGGGGATTTCACACTGTCAAGCCTTAGAAACCCTAGCTTGAAACTTCTCAAACTCTTCAATCATGATGAGTTAACCTTGGAATCATCCTTAGAACATCTCAATGTATCAATCCATGATCACATGGCTCTTGGATTAGGTCTCAACCTCCTTCAAATCCTCAGTTGACTTAGGGTTGACCCAGTCAAACCCTAGCTGCACCACTCATGGCTGAGCCTTCCTAATCTTGCACAATGACCTATCTAGGCTTCAAATTGGCCTTCAAAACATCTCATGAGCTTTATCAAGACCTCAAGTCCATCCTCATGGCTTCAGAATCATCTGATGATCTTCCCACAACTCTCAAGTTAGGAGACCTACCCACTTGGTTTCAATCACTCTCTCCGAGGCTCTTTTAACTTCTCTGACAAGGATATCAACCCTTGAACATCTGAATAACCTTCTTAGATAGCTTTATAGTCTTTTGTAGCCCTTGATTGGTAATCATACCTCTTGATCTCCTGCATACATGTCAATGAAATGCAAATGATAATGCTAATGTGCATGAAATGAAACATAAGCTAGGTAAAGAAATGTTGGGCAAATTTTGGGGTGCAACAGCTGCCCCTATTCAAGCGGCTTGAACCTGACTGGGTGAGAAGAGAACGACTCTCAAACAATCAAGGTAAAAGACGGTTGAATACCAATAAACCCGGAAATTTGCCAACTGCGCAAGTACACGGTACTCTGATGGGGACAAATCTTCGGAAACCGAAACAATAGTTGCACGACAACTAGCTGGGGAAATACTGATCTGAATCTCCATCAGGATGATTCTCTGATTTATCTGATGCCATTGCATCCTCAAAAGGAATCAATGATTACGCGGTAACAGATGTTTTGTAAACCATACAGGTAACTGGTACTCTGATTGGTAGGAACATCTACGAAACTGAGCATGACAGTTGCACGACAACTCTGCTGGGGAATTGGTCACTTGGTAACCGGTGATACACGGTCGACCATGCCATCAGGCATCAGAATTCCTCGGCACTCATCAGATCAACAATCAAGTTAATCATGCCATCGGGCATTCAAAGAAGTTTTCGGGCGTCAGCCGAACTTCGTCCGTGAGTCGGGAATAGAATTCTCGGTCAATCATGAACCAAACTAGGGGTATTTCCAAACTTCTGCCATCAGGCACTCCGCATCAGCCGAGAGAACTGCTTTGACATCACCGTTGGACTTCAATCATCAAGCCTTCCAGGAAATTTCAACTTTCTTGTTTAAAACCTGTTGGGGATGACACATCTCCGCTGGGGATTCTGGAGAACTATCAAGTAACTCTGCTTCGGGGATCCAGAAATCATTCTGGATGAATCAACTCTGCTGAGGACTTCAAGAATCATCTTGGACAAGTAACTCCGCCAAAGACTTCAAGAATCATCCTGAACCCATAACTCTGCTGGAGATTTCAGGAATCATCCTGAGCAAACACTATGCCGGGGACCCTAAGCATCAACTTGAGCAACCAATTCTGGCGACTTCACTGGGGAATTCAAGAATCATCTTAAGCAAACGCCTTCGCGGGGGACTTCAAGAATCATCTTGGGCAAACGACTTTGCTGGGGAACACCTGCAAAACAAGAACGGTAACGACCTAGCTCATGTTTCATATGCATATGTTGGACAATGGCGTAATGCTCCACACGATGGAAATGCTACACGTTTAGGGTAAATGCTATGCAATCATGCAAAATGCTATGACCCCATCAGCAAAATAAATGCTGAAGGGAGAATCTTCCTGTCAAGGAGAAGGAACCACTCTGGTGGAGGAAGGACTCATCCTGCCAAGGAGAAGAAGTCACACCAATCTCAATTGGACCCCGCCTGGGGAAATGACCTTCAGTCGACTACTGCAGGGGAGTAAGCTTCTCCGAGAACTTGGACTCTCTCCACCGGGTATTCAAACCACAAACTGCTGAGGAAACGATATCAGTCGCAGAAATAAACTGCACGGCCTTCGCGGCAAAACTTTCCTGGAGATAACGACTCCGGTGGGGAAATACAACATCAGCTATTCGACACTCTACTGGGGATAACCAATCATGGCCTGAACGGCTTCCAAGGACTCGGCTCTCTTGGGGGTTTGCAAACTCGGCTGAGGAAGAAGGAATCATCCTGCTTGCTGGGGAGAATACAGCTCTGCGGGGAATTTCAATTCTTCTGGAGACTTCAGTCTTGAACTTATCGAGTGCTGCATACTTCAGTGTATGACCCAGCTGGGGGGATGACTTTCCTTCAGGGTACATCTGGTTGGGGAGAGAATCTTCCCTGCCTGGGGAGACACATATCAATGCTTACGATCTCATGTTCAGGCTCCACGGGGAGATGCTGCTGAACTTGCTGGAGAGGAAGGAATCATCCTGCCTGGGGACGCATACGGCGCACTGCCTGGTATATGCCATACCTGCAACAACACAAACAAACAGACAAGATACCCTTTCAAAGGGACCTATCAAGGTTATCATCTTGTGACAATGTTCAGGTAATTCATTGTTTCAACAATCAGTGGCCTAGGCCAGTAAGTTTATGTATGCGTATTTCATCAAAAACATCGGCGTTCTTTTTCGCAATCAAAACAGATAAATGCTAAACAGACAAACAGAATTGCTGAATAGTATATATTTTATTGATAACAAACCCCTGAATGGGTGAAAATGTTTTACAACAGATGCAAGCTCCTGGAATGAGGAAGCCGCGCAAATATAAAACATAAATATACATCGGTATATACACAAATATCGGCAATGAGGCGTAGACGAACACCATGAGTTGATCCCTCTATGACCCACTCGACTTCGATACTTCTCCGACGCTTCAGCTTCAGAAGAGATTGATTCAGATAAACGGCCCTCAGGTCTTCCAAACCACTAAACAATGAAATTCCACACGCAGAACGCAGTCATTTGCTTTTTCAAATCCCTAACTTTTGCCTGAATCGCCCTTTCGGGTTTTCGATTCACCGGGATACCCTTTTTTGCCAAAGTCGCCCTTCCGGGTTTTCGACTTTGCGGGTGTACATTCTTTTCTTTTATATCCCTAATTTTTTCCCGAACCTTTTTCCTTTTTTATGGTTCGCCAGGATGCCCCATTTTTGCCTGGATATTCTTTTTCTTTCTAGCGGGTCGTTTTTTAAGCAAAGTATTTTTTAACTGCGTCCGCGTTCACCGGGGATGCAAAATCTTCGCCATCCATCGTGGATAACAACAAGGCTCCTCCCGAGAAGACCTTGCTGACGACGTACGGACCTTCGTAATTAGGAGTCCACTTGCCCCAGTGATCGGAGTGTGGAGGAAGAATCTTCTTCAGGACGAGATCACCCGTCTGAAAGCTTCTAGGACGCACCTTCTTATCATAAGCTTTCTTCATTCGGCTTTGGTACAGACGACCATGTGCAATCGATGCTAATCTCTTCTCGTCCATCAGGCTGAGTTGGTTTAGTCGGTTCTTAATCCATTCTGCCTCATCGAGTTTCACGTCAACCAAAACTCATAAAGAAGGAATCTAAACTTCTAACGGTAGGACAGCCTCCATACCGTATACCAGTGAGAAAGGAGTTGCCCCGGTTGATGTACGCACCGTTGTACGATAACCGTGCAATGCAAATGGAAACATCTCGTGCCAATCCTTATAGGTCACAACCATCTTCTGTACAATCTTCTTGATATTCTTATTGGCCGCTTCAACGGCGCCATTCATCTTTGGTCGGTAAGGAGATGAGTTGTGATGTTCAATGTTGAAACTCTGGCACAGCTCCTTCATCATCTTGTTATTCAGATTCAAACCATTATCAGTAATGATTCGCTTGGGAATTCTGTAACGACAGATGCTGTCCCTCTTTATGAATTTAGCCACCACCTGCTTGGTCACATTAGCATATGAGGCTGCCTCCACCCACTTGGTGAAGTAGTCGATGGCTACTAGAATGAAGCGATGACCGTTAGATGCAGTGGGCTCGATCTTGCCTATCATGTCGATGCCCCACATGGAGAACGGCCACGGGGAGGACATGACATTCAATAGGCAAGGCGGCACGTGAATCTTATCAGCATAAATCTGGCATTTATGACATCTCTTCGCGAATTTAAAGCAATCCGACTCCATCGTCAGCCAGTAGTATCCTGCTCTCAGGATCTTTCTCGTTATAGCATGCCCGCCGGCGTGCGTACCAATTGTGCCTTCATGGACTTCTTCCATGAGCATACTCGACTCTTTCTCATCTACACATCTGAGTAGCACGAGATCGTGGTTTCTTTTATACAAAACTCCATCAGGATTGAGATAAAAATTTGCAGACAGCCTCCTCAGAGTCTTCTTATCCTGGGTTGATGCTCCCGCAGGATACTCCTTAGTCATAAGGAAGGTCTGGATTTCATGGAACCATGGCTTGCCGTCGGAGGCTTCCTCGATTGCAAAGACAAATGCAGGTCTATCAAGACGGGAAAGGACAATTCTTGGAGCTTCATTCCAAAAATTGACTTTATACATCGAAGCCAACGTGGCTAAGGCATCAGCCATCTGATTCTCCGCCCTGGGCACATGATGGAGTTCCACTCGATCAAAGAACGGAAGCAGCCTTCTGGCATAGTTCATGTACGGCACCAAATTCGATTGACGAGTCTCCCTCTTCCCTTTAATCTGGTTGATCACAAGTGCCGAGTCACCATATACATCTAGGTTCTTGATTCTCAAATCAATTGCTTCTTCTAGACCCATGATGCATGCCTCGTACTCCGCTTCGTTATTGGTGATCAGAAACGTCAGTCTCGCAGTGAACGGGATATGGGATTCGTGGGGAGTCGTGATGATTGCCCCAATGCCACTTCCATAAGAATTAACCGCCCCATCAAATATCAATTTCCACTGGGATTTCCTATCTGGCCCCTCGTCGGGCAACGGTTCATCGCAATCTTTCGCTTTAAGAAACATGATATCCTCATCAGGGAATTCAAATTTCATCGGCTGATAATCCTCGATCGGCTGTTCGGCCAGGTATTCAGACAATACGCTTCCCTTGATGGCCTTCTGGGAAACGTACTGAATGTCATATTCCGTCAACACCACTTGCCATCTGGAAATCCTGCCCGAAAGCGCTTGCTTCTCGAAGACATACTTGATTGGATCCATCTTCGAAATTAGCATGGTTGTGTGGTTGAGCATGTACTGTCGTAAACGTTTGGCAGCCCAGGCTAGTGCACAACACGTCTTCTCCAGCATCGAGTAACGAGATTCACAATCCGTGAACTTTTTACTCAAATAGTAAATGGCATGCTCCTTTCTACCCGTCTCGTCGTGTTGACCGAGAACACACCCCATACTATTCTCAAGAACTGTCAAGTACATGATTAAGGGTCGTCCGGCCACCGGGGGTATCAAGATCGGAGGTTCCTGTAGATACTGTTTTATCTTATCAAATGCCTTCTGGCAATCCTCGTTCCAGATAATCGCTTGATCTTTCTTTAGCAGTTTGAACATCGGTTCACACGTGGCCGTGAGCTGAGAGATAAACCTTGCAATGTAGTTTATTCTGCCCAGGAAACCACAAACTTCTTTTTCTGTTTTTGGCGCTGGCATTTCTTGTATTGCTTTCATCTTCGCAGGATCAACCTCGATGCCTCTTTCACTCACGATAAACCCCAATAGCTTTCCAGACCGTACTCTGAAAGTACACTTGTTAGGATTCAACCTCAACCTGAACTTCCTAAGCCTCTCAAAAAGCTTCAGCAAATTTACCAGATGTCCCTCCTCCATTTGGGACTTCGCAATCATGTAATCAACATAGACTTCAATCTCATGATGAATCATATCATGAAACAAAGTGACCATTGCTCGTTGGTAAGTGGCCCCTGCATTCTTCAGACCGAAAGGAATTACCTTGTAGCAAAATGTTCCCCAAGGCGTAATGAATGTAGTTTTCTCCATGTCCTCCGGCGCCATCTTGATCTGATTGTAACCGGAGAAGCCATCCATGAACGAAAATACGGAGAACTGGGCTGTATTGTCGACCAACACATCAATATGAGGAAGCGGGAAATCATCTTTAGGGCTCGCCCTGTTAAAATCCCGATAATCGACGCACATTCGCACCTTACCATCCTTCTTCGGTACAGGCACTATGTTGGCGACCCACGGAGGGTAAGTAGTGACCGCTAAGAAGCCAGCATCAAGCTGTTTCTGCACTTCTTCTTTGATCTTAACGGCCATATCTGGTCGCGTCCTCCTAAGCTTCTGCTTGACGGGAGGACAATCTTCTCGCAACGGCAAGTGGTGGACCACAATGTCAGTGTCAAGTCCAGGCATATCTTCGTATGACCAAGAAAAGACGTCACTATACTCTCTTAGCATCTCGACCAATCTCTGCTTGACATCACTCTGCAATGCAGCCCCTATCCTGACGTTCCTGACAAGTTCTTCAGAACCCAGATTCACAATCTCAATCTCTTCCTCGTGAGGCAGAATAACTTTCTCTTCTTGTTTCAACAAGCGGGCCAACTCTTCGGGAAGGTCTTCGTCTTCATCAATCTCTTCTTCGGCTTGATAGATCGGGCAATCGAAGTCGAAGTGAGTCGTAGAAGGTCCAGAGTCGATGTCATCTGCTATGTGGATCCTGCAATAACAAGGGTTAAGCTTAAAACAAGGATATGCAAGTTAGCACAAACCCCATTGCCATTTTATTATTTTTCAAAACAAATATAAAACAGGAATAACAGAGATCACAACATTTGAATACGAAGAAAAACGCCTTTTGATTTATCGATAAAATGCATGTACATAATCAAACGAGACCCTGACACTAAAACCACTATGCCCCGGGTAAGACATAGGGTTGTACAATGATTGGAAAAAAGTAAATCATTACTCTTTGTCTGTCATTTGGATGATATCCCTGACAGACCAGTTGTTGAGGCTCTCGCTTGGCTTGCTTGGCTGGATCCAAGAGTCTAGGTCGCAATCACTGTCTTCGCCGTCTTCGGACACCGCGTTGACACTTTCAAATATCACCCCGCCACTGGTAAACTGGATCGGCCCTTTACCTCGTGACGCACTGCGAGAAGAGGAGGCTTCAGCCGCAGGAGAGTATCCTAACCCGAACTTGTCTTGCTTGTTAGGTATCTCCAGAATTCGCCCCCAGCCTAGGGTAGATCCGGCTTGAACAACGGCCCGGGCTTCCTTGAAGGAAGAGAGAGTCATCTCTGATTTTTCAGTCATTACAGGAGCCACGTTCTTGACTTTAACAGCTTCGAACGCTTGACATAGGGTTTCGTGGATTTCCCCATCCATCTCAACATACTTGAAGGAGGACAAATGGCTCACCATTATATCTTCCTCGCCACAAACGGTCACGATGCTACCTCCGACGGCATACTTGAGTTTCTGGTGCAACGTGGAGGTCACGGCGCCAGCAGAATGGATCCATGGCCGGCCTAAGAGACAGCTGTAGGCAGGCATGATGTCCATAATGTAGAAGACTGCATCGAATGTTTCCGGCCCAACTTGGATCGGCAATGTCACCTCCCCGAAAACATGACGTTTGGTTCCATCGAACGCCTTCACAACCAGATCACTGGGTGTGCAAATCAATCCGCGAGTATCTAACTTCATCAATGCTTTCTTCGGAAGAACATTGAGTGATGACCCCGTGTCCACCAACACATGAGACATAATTGTTCCCCTGCACTCTATCGAGATGTGCAGGGCGCTATTGTGGTTTCTTCCCTTCGGCGTCAGCTCCAGGTCAGTGAACCCTAACCCATTTCCAGCATTCACGTGGGCTACGACCGCTTCTAACTGGTTGACCGATATTTCCTGCGGTACATACGTGGCATTCAAAACCTTCAGCAGCGCGTTGCGATGTGCCTCAGAACACATCAACAAATTCAGGATGGAAATTTTCGAGGGTGTTTGATGGAGATGATCCACAATCTTGTAGTCACTCTTCTTAATCAACCTCATAAACTCTTCGGCGTCTTTAACAAGTAAGTCCTTCTCTACCCCACGAGGGGTTTCTTCAACGACTTTACTCTTTCCTTTATCAGTTACATCAACTTTGTCCACTTTGTCCGCCACAATCTCAGGTGGAGCGAACACTCTTCCGCTGCGAGTGATTCCGCCAATGCCCGCCAGGTTATCCACCGACTGCCCAAATGGTTCCAATTCCAACTTCTGTTCGTTGCAGTAGACGTCTGCCCCATGATGCCATGGGACAACATTGGTGCTTTCGAAAGGTATCGGCCCAACTTTGGTGATGGTAATTGTGGGCGGCCTGAGTGCAGAAATAGTTATCGTCCGACGAGGGATGGTGATGGTGGCAACCTCATCATCTTGCTTCAGCATTACCTCTCCAGATCCACATTCGTCCCTTCGGCTAAACTGTAAGATTCCTTCGGTCATCAGACTCTGAATCCCCTCTATCAACTGTTCGCATCCATCAGGACGAGTCGCGCAGCCCATACACAGCTCTCCGCAACCTGGAAAGAAACCTCTTTTCATCAGCTTGGCTTTAACGAAGCTAAGCGGTGTCTTCAGATCTTTGACGTCATTCAACAAATCCGAGCTCTCGTCTTTAATAATGGCATTTACTCCACCTCCCCTATGATTCGGCATAGGGTTCTTCGTGACGTTTGGCACATTATCTGAGAAATTGATGATCTTAGCGTCCACCATATCCTGCACCTTGTGCTTGAAGGCTTTGCAATTTTCTACCGTGTGGCCTGGTGCCCCTGAGTGAAATTCACAAGTCGCATTCGCGTCATAACCTGGCGGAGGTGCCCCTGTCAAGGGAGCCAAGGTTCTCTTCTGGATTAGCTGTAACTGAAGCAGAGTCTGTAACAGTTGAGCATAAGACAGGGGCGGCGTCTCGAGGTGACGGCTCGATAGAGGTGCCCTGTTCTGATACTTTCTGTACCCTTGTTGGTTCGTCTGCTGCTGTGGCTATTGCTGTTGGACTGCCAGGATAGTTATGTTGGCCACCTGCTGGTGCTGGCCCTTGCCTTTTCTTCGAGCGTTGGACACGGCGCTCGTCTCTCCTTCCCTCCTTTTGCCACCATAAGGTTTCTTCCCTCCTCCAGCTGAGGACAGATCACCTTGAATTTTCCCCAATTTGATCCCATTTTCAACGTGCTCACCCGTGATAATAAGATCTGAGAAGCTTCCGGACATACTGCCGACCAATTTCTCGTAATAAACCCCTGGGAGGGTGGCTACGAACATTTCGACAAGCTCCCGTTCAACCATCGGCGGCTGAACCCTAGCTGCCAATTCACGCCACTGCTGGGCGTATTCCTTGAACCCTTCGTTGTTCCTCTGTGACAGATTCTGCAGTTGAACTCGGTTCGGAGCCAAGTCACTGTTATATTGGTAATGGTGCACAAATGCTTCAGCAAGTTCCTTCCACGTGCGCACACTGGTAGGTTCCAGACTCATGTACCATTCCAGGGAGGGCCCAGATAGACTGTCCTGAAAGAAGTGCATCAGCAACTTCTCGTCCTCAGAGTGAGCGGACATTTTTCTGTAATATGATCTCAAATGGACGTGAGGGCAAGTGGTGCCCTTGTACTTTTCAAAGTCGGGTACCTTGAACTTGGGAGGCACCTTGAAATCAGCAATCAGTCCCAACTTGGACATGTCAACACCCATGGTGTTCTGGTTCTCGAAATTCTTCATCTTGTCCTCGAGTGCCTTAAACCTTAGCCATGCTTCAGCAGTCAGCTCCCCTTCAGCACCTCTCTGTGAGAACACATCGTCTTGACGGTCTTCTAACCATGGCTGAGGACCATACAGATTTCCAACACCCGCATTGCTGTTGCCCAGTCCAACATTGACATTAGCTTCAAAATTCCCATTACCGACACCAGTCGTATTACCATTGAGCCCCATGTTAGCTATCACATTGCCGTTGGCACTGCCATTCCCCCCGGTCACGGGGACGCCATTCTGAGGAGTTTCAACAGGTGGAGGGGTTGGCACAGTCCCACCATGGAGTACGCCATTGCTGTCAACCCTTGAGATTAGAGGCTGAACCAAGGTTCTGAGCTGATCCTGGCCATTGGCAACCACTTGCATGAGCTCCATGAAGCGGTCCATCCTTTCTCGGAGTTCTTGAACGTCAGTTTGCACTTGCTCCATAGCTCTAGCTCGATTTGCTTTGGCCGGATAGCGGTGGATAGGCCTCTGATCAATCCTGGAATAACCTGCATACACAAAGGGTTAGAAAAACGACAAAGTGTCCGTTATGCAAATGCTTCATGCAAATGCAAACGTGTGTCTGTGCGTTAGGGAGACTTCCCCCGATCCTAGTGCCTGAGTGCCAGTGCTGATAATAAGAAGTCCGAGTCCAGTCATGGAAATAACATCTCATATATATAAAGAAAGCCCATCAAGGCAGTACATAACGTCACTGCATACAAGATGAATCAATAGCATAACCTCAACCAACAAGCCTGGTGATGGTCAGCATACAACAACTATCAAAACAAAAGGATTACAAATAGTCAAGCACGGCCACGGGCGCAAAACTCTTCTAACAACCCCTTCGTTTCTGGATGCTCAGGCCGAGTGAGCAACCCTTTGACGAGTAACTCCCTTTGCATAATGGTGTATTGAAGACCTTCGACTAAGTCTTCCCATGCTCCTTCGCCAAAACAATCTTCTAACTTCCGCTTTTTGGACTCAAACGTCAGCTTGCGCTCCTTCAGGTTAGCAAGAGCTTTGTTGAGCCGGCCTTCAGCGGCATATCTGCAAGCGGTTTCTTCATCAAACCTCTTCTCACTAGCCTTCACTTGGGCTTTCAACTTGGAGATCTGTTGCTTCAGCTTATCCTCCCGTTCTTTCCTATTAGCTAGGGTGGCCTTCCAGTGCTGATTAAACTTGGATATTCTCCGGTACGCTTCATCCAAGTGCTGCTTCTTAGTGGCCAGTACATCATTGACAACTTTGAAGTCTCGACCCATGCGCTCGCGCTCAACTATCTGCTTAGTCAAATCTGTCCCTAACTGGTTCACCAGCTCTGTTTGCCTTTTGAAGGAATGGACGGCCTCGCTTCTCTCGCTCCTGAGCTGAGCCAATTCTTTCTCCAGTTCTTCATTTGCCTTTTTCAGCTCATCTCTCTCAGCTAACACCTGGTTATGCTGCTGAATAGGCACGGTGGTAGGCTCTTCAATCACTGGAGAGCTTTCTGGCTGGGCAGGTGGAAACGACATCCCTATAGCATCTGCTCTGGCTCTGATCCAAGTCACATACGGAGCGTAGGCTTGGCTATTACTTTTTCCCAACAACGGCTTTCCCAGCTTACTGATACCATTCCAAGCGTGCTGAAGCTTAGATAACATATCCCCCTCTAGAAAACCAGTGAGGTACAAAGATTCCTGCACCTCTTCATCCTTCGGCGGAGCTCTTAAAGCATAAGCAAACTGTCGGACCAACAGAGATGGATTATAGTTGATACAGCCCTTCCTGCCTATCAAAGGCACATTCGGAAACCCACTGCAGCTGAAGATGATCTCAGTACCCAACCTATCTCTATTAAACCAGGCAATATCCTCCGCCGATAGACTCATCAAACGCTCAGACCACTCAGCTGTGGCGGCAGAGGAAGCAAAGGGACCCTTCTTGGGTAGGTGGCTATCAAGCCATCTGTAGAGCAGGGGCACACAGCACGAGACGTTCTTACCCCTTCTGTTCTCGTTTTTGTAGTGGACGGAATGGTAGACATCTCCTATCAAGGTAGGGACTGGATTGCCTGATGCAAAGATGTGGAAGGCGTCGAAGTCTACAAAGTCAGGCATAGTGGGGAACAGAATGATGCCATATATGCACAGAGCAAGAATGGCGTTGAACATGACCCAACATCCGTCTTTGGCGCACTGCTGAGTTTTTCCCACTAAGAACTGCAAGGAGAAACCAGGAACCCTGTTCCAACTAGACAAGATCAACTCGGAGGCATCTAGGTGAAGTGAAGGAGCTAGACTAGCCATATTAGGCTCAACATCCATGCGAACAAAGGGCATCTGACTCTTGATAGGCACACCTAACAAATCAATATACTCCTCTAGTGTGGGTGCGAGAATAAAGTCCTGGAAAGTAAAGCATCTCAACGGAGGATCGTAGAACTGCAGCAGGGCGTGCAACCCGTTCAACTCAAACACAGAAGGTTTACGAACCAAAATGAGCAGTTTCCCATAAGACTTTCTGAATTTATCTCTCACAGAATCATCTGCCAAAGCAATCAAACCAGTCAGCTGAACAACATCAGGAGTGGGGAGCTTGTAGGCCACAGTCTTCCTCAGAGAACCCATAATAGCACAGTAGAAGGCAAGAAAACCTGAATCGGGGGAAACAGTACCTGTAACACAGACACACGTTAATGAAATGCAGATGAATATACAAAACAATGCAAAATGCTATCATGCAGCAGGAGATCAAGACGACTGTGCTGTTGAAGAGGTGAAGGTTCTGTATCAACAAAACCACAATACTGCTCTGTCAAGAACAACCACTATCTCTAATAAGAGGAAAACCTAGGTACCGGACCATAAATCTGCTCTGTCGAGAACAAACACACATCTGATAATAAGGACCTCTGATACAGGACCATAAATCTGCTCTATCAAGAACAAACATACATCTGATAATAAGGACCTCTGATACAGGACCATAAATCTGCTCTATCAAGAACACATACATCTCTGAAGATAAGAACCTCTGATATAGGACCATAAATCTGCCCTGTCAAGAACACATATACATCTGATGATGAGAACCTCTGATACCAACAAAACTGATTCACTATCAAGAAAACTAGGTAGTCTGAAGGTTAAGGCTTCCTGCAACAAACCCAACCCTGCTCACAGGTATGGACCTAACCTGACACAAGTTCGGCATCCTATGCGGTCATCAGCGTCATAGACATTCAAGAGGGGTGATACGATACCCAGAAGGTGTGGCATCACCATCTCCTGAAGCGGCCTCACTCAGCTGAATTCCAAATGATCGGTCCCCAGAGTCGACAATCCTCCAAACCAACAACCCCTCAGGCCCAAAGGGCCGGAAAAGAAGTCAACCTGGAGAACCTCGTCTGAGCGAGGATTTCATGAGACACTAGTGCCTGTAAAGCAAGCACGTGCCCACTAATTTCCACAACTAATGCTAGGTACACTCAAGCCTGGGTCTGGCTTCTCACTCATCAGAATGCCCCTCCCACAACAGCACAGATAATCATATCATACTGAAAATAAAATGCGGGAAATAAAATGCGATAAACAACCACAACCCAACAAGTAATCATACAAGCGCTAGAATTGCCTCTCGCAGGGGACGTTGGACCCCCCAAACTGACTCGCATAAGGGACGTCGGATCCCAGGAAACTATCAAGTCCCCAGCAGAGTCGCCAGCTGTCACTTCCGCGAAAATAAGGTGCCGGCAAAACAGAAGAGTCGCCACCTTTCGTTATTTATCCCTCGGAACGGGAAAGGAAACGATCGGAAAAACCTGACGAAAAGGTATAAGACAAGGTCATCACAACCATTGTCTGGGTTCGGGAGTCGGTTACGCAAGGGGAAGGTATTAGCACCCCTCACGTCCATCGTACTCGATGGGATCCACGCTTGTTGTGTTTATCTGACGGGTTGGTTTTATCTATCTACCTATCAAGGTTGGCTTAAAAAGAAAAGAAAAATGACTCGGCAAAGTGTCGCGCTTTATGCCTACGTATTCTCATCAGAGAATGAGAAATCAGAGTCAACGTAGTTCGACTAACTATGGGTTACGGGGAAGGTGGCTCGCCAATACATCAGTATTGTGCCTACGTACTCTCAACAGGTATGAGAGATCAGAGCTTACGTAGTTCGGGATAATACGGCTTATGGGTTTAGATTCATCTATTTTTCCGAGTAGGGTTAACAAACAGTTCCAGCAGTTGGATGTACGCAGCTCGACCCTTGGAGACTTAGGCGTTACCGTTTGCGGTAGAACTGGGAGTTAACGACACTCTTTTCTTCAGAAAAGCTTTCCTTTGAATTATGGGCCCACGGGGCAAAAAGGTTTGAAGTTTGTTTTCTGTCTTTTACGGAAGACCTGTTTTTTATGGGTGTTTGCAACTAATATCGCACTAGAGACTATGACCTGAGAGTGAATGCATCGCATGTCACCCAAAGGGTGCCATACTAAACATCCAGACTGTTGAAAAGAAACTCTCCAACAATCCTTTCTCAAATAGCTTAAGGCTCGTAACGTACAACATCAGTTAACCTTTATTACTGTATTTTATTTTGTTCTGAGATGAGAAGAGAGCAGGCTCAACTAAAGGGAGACTATCAAGTCCTAATGTTGTCATGCCAAGGATTCATCCTATGGTGGAGGTTTGAAACAGGGAACTCCTAGAAGTTATCATGCATAGGTTTCAACCTAAAGTTCTAATCATCACTTCCTTATCAAAGGAAGTGAGATTCTTAGGGGATCATGTCAATGATAAACAGAAACAGATAAAGCATCAGCTTAAACAGTAAACAGTAAACCGTAAACGACTGTAAAATGCATGCAATGCAAGTGAGGGAGGAAATGTGTGTGGGGCATCAGCCTCCACAAGCTCATCTCGACCTCAAGCCAAGTATGAATAACTGCAATCATACAGAAAAATAAAATGCCATCAAGCAAAATAGAATACCTGCAATCATACAGAGGAAATGAAATAAAGTGCCACCAAGCACACACAAACCACATGGGCAAGGGAGCAGGGCTCTACCGAATACCCGCAAGCAAAGCCATACAGTAAGAATACAAGCAGAGGGAGCAACTCAACCTCTAGTGCAATCATGCTCCTAGCTTAAATCAATCTAAATGTGAACTTATTCTAATGCATCACGCAAATCAAACAAGTCACATCAATACAGTTGCACAGAAAGAAAACAGACAGGGAAAGAAAGCAGATCAACAGCTTCCACAACTTCACAACAAAGCTCCTCTGACATCAGTACAGTCCTCAGACTTCAACAGCTCTTCAAAGCTTTCAATATCTCTTCAATAGCAAGTATCAACTTGCTTCTCCAAGCTTCTAACACATCAAACATAAGTATCAACTTATTCCCTCTTCCCTAAGCTTCAGCTCTTCAGTCAATTCCACCTTCAGGCTTCACTCCTAATATCAAGTATCAACTTGTTTCTTCAGGCTCTCAAAGTATCAAACACAAGTATCAACTTGTTTCCTCAAGCTTCAACCCTTTATTCAATCTCAATTTGATCTTCTTCACAAGTGTCAACTTAGTCTTCAAGCTTCAGCAAAATCAAGCATCAACCATGATTATTTTAATGTCAATTAAAATGTAAAAATGCCCATAAAATCAGAAATTGCATGGAATATTAATATTTTTTATCTAAAAAATACTAGATTCAATCATGAATCCATAGCAAAAAGAATGGGATTAATTGAGTTATTTTTCAATTATTTATGAATTTTCCAATAACCATGAATAAAATGAAAAATAAAGTGAAGATCAAAATAAAATGAAAGGCGCGTGGTGTGGATAGCAAATGAATTCAGTTCATTTCAGGGTTGGGCGCAAAAAGGGGGTGTGAGTATCAACTATTGACTAAGCCCACCCAGATTACATTAATGAAACGCTGCGTTTGAACATAACTCAGAAATCCTTCACAAAGTTTCTTTCACGCGTGGCCGTTGGATGAGGTCTTCAGTCAAAGTCCACCTAGGATCTAATGGCTATCAAGTCATCTTCAACCTTTTGAATCTCTGAACTCAGGCCACCTGCGCGCGCTAGAGTCACCGCCGGTGACTTCTCCGATCAACATTCCACAACCCTAACTCTCTATAGAGTCCACCATTGGCCACGATTCCTTGATGAATCTTGTCCAAAATTTCCTCAGGAACTCATTCATGCCATTAATTCATTCTAAAACCTCAAGATTCGCAAGAACACAATCTCAACCGAAAATTGGAACAACCCTAATTGGTCACTAATCTCCCAATTGATGATCCAAAAACCTTCCTACATCAATCTACAATGCATCTAACACAATAATTCCTCTGGATTCTACCTAAATCAAGCCATGGGATAAGAACTGCATACCTGGTAAACTTGAGAAAACGGAGTGGTTGATTCTTCAAATCAACCCTCAAGAACTTGCAGAATCCTTCACTAGCCTCTAATCAACCTTCTGTATGCAAAGAAAAGAGTTGAAATACCCTGGATTCTTGAAACCGATTCTGAGTTGCAAGCTTCCAACTCCAATGGCTACTTCACGATTCCTCCACCACTTGGCCTTGAATTTGATCTGGGATCAATCACCAACCTCAGAGCAAGCTATTGAGATCAATTTCTTGGACTGAAATGGCCTTTAACCTTGTAACAGATTTTGATTTGCAATGGGAAATTTCAAAGTGCAATCTCACTCTCCTCTCTCAATTCTCACCAACCTTCACTCTGAACCACTTCTAAATCATATATAGAACATGGATGAATGATCTAGAAAGTTCTAGATCACTCTAATGAGAAATTCAATATCTCACTTCACTTGAAAATCCAATCTCATGGTATGCTCAAGACAGTCCTTGCATCAGCTTGTATTCCTTATGCTTTTCATCCAAATTCTATCCAAATGAGATTATGAAAGTGTTTGGATTGAAAGGAGCCTTGGTTATGCCTTGCATATTGGTTTGGCAATTGTTACTTATGATGTAAGTAACCACTTTTCAAAGCAAGTCCTCAAATTAAACCTCAATTCAAAATTGTGGCAATGTCAATGCTCTTAAAATGTGTTTTACAATCAAATTGGTATGTCATATGGCTTAGTTTGGACATGTAGATCAAAAATCCCAATTCCATCTTTGGTTCATTTGAAATTCACCCTTATTTTAGGCCATTTTTGTGATTTTGAGCTACAAGCAATTCCAACATCTCATGACCTCTTGGCTAGCCTTAAAACATCATTTTGAACAAGTTTGATGTTGGACATTTTCCCATTTGAAGCTTGCAAATAGGAGTTATGGCCTTATGATTGAAATGACCTATAATCTCCAAATGACCAAAACACCCTTGACTTGTCAAAGCCATAACTTGAGTTCTACAAATCCTATCAAGGACTTATAGTACTCTCTAAAAATCTAAGAGGATAAGGAACAACATTCATGTTGACCAAGAGTTCATAGGAATCATCCTTATAGGGCAAATGTTTCATGCAAGTTGGACAACTTTCAAGCTCCAAATTCACATACCTCAGATGACCTGTAACTTGTCAAAGTCATAACTTGAGTTATACAAATCCTATCAAGGACTTATAGCACTCAAATTAAAGCTAAGATCATGCTCTACAACATTAATGTTGGGGGAAAGATGAGATGGCAATCACATATCGAGTTAAATTGCCTTGAAGATAGGGGTCAAACTGGGGGATTTCACACTGTCAAGCCTTAGAAACCCTAGCTTGAAACTTCTCAAACTCTTCAATCATGATGAGTTAACCTTGGAATCATCCTTAGAACATCTCAATGTATCAATCCATGATCACATGGCTCTTGGATTAGGTCTCAACCTCCTTCAAATCCTCAGTTGACTTAGGGTTGACCCAGTCAAACCCTAGCTGCACCACTCATGGCTGAGCCTTCCTAATCTTGCACAATGACCTATCTAGGCTTCAAAGTAGCCTTCAAAACATCTCATGAGCTTTATCAAGACCTCAAGTCCATCCTCATGGCTTCAGAATTATCTGATGATCTTCCCACAACTCTCAAGTTAGGAGACCTACACACTTGGTTTCAATCACTCTCTCTGAGGCTCTTTTAACTTCTCTGACAAGGATATCAACCCTTGAACATCTGAATAACCTTCTTAGCTAGCTTTATAGTCTTGTGTAGCCCTTGATTGGTAATCATACCTCTTGATCTCCTACATACATGTCAATGAAATGCAAATGATAATGCTAATGTGCATGAAATGAAACATAAGCTAGGTAAAGAAATGTTGGGCAAATTTTAGGGTGCAACAAGAAGTCCTCATGGATTCATCACTTTAGGTAAACTTCAAGTTCCTCCTAAGGAGGGACCAAGCTACCTTAAAAGACATTCCAAAGTCATAGGACAGAAGAGAAGATGAGAAAAGAGAATGCTCAAGATAAACATCACAAACACACCAAAGAGATGCAAGAAGAGGCAAGGAGAAAGACCAAAGTCTTACACACATTCAACACTTAAAGCACAAGTGGAAAGCCTACAAAGCAATGCATCAACCAACAAGCAATGAACACAATTTTGACCTAAAAATGAACCTAAAGCAAGCTCAACATGTCTAATATGTGAAACAAGAAGAGTTGAGAGCTCAATGGATCCACAAAGGTCATTTCCAATTCAAACTAGGTCATGCACTTGTATGAGCCACCTTAGGAAATGACTTGACTTGCAAGTCATCTCAAAATTAGGAAAAAGACTCAAAAATTACGAAATAAAAAGCACAAGGAAGCTAAACAAGTTGGCAAACAGAAACCAAAAGCACAAAGCCAATATCCCCTCAAAGGAAAATAATATTCAAGATGTACCACTTTGAAATGGGAGAATCGAGGGTCAAAAGAAAAGCCACCAAAGTCAACCCTAAAGTCAACCAACCAGGGGCAAAATGGTCCTCAAAATTTAATCAACTCATCATGGATATGAGGATTTAATTTTAGTCATTGGACCCAAAGGAAATGAGAGAAACAATTAAAAGATCAAACAATGTCACAATTTAAATAATTTAATATACTTCCAATACTTAAATCCAACTTTAATTTAAAAATAAATCAAAAAATAAAATAAAATTTTTCTAAAATCAAAAGACATCTCAAAGTGTCTAAAAAGTATTTTTGTGAATTTTTTGGATGATTGGAAGTATTTTAAATTGAATTAAATGTAAACAGATAATAAACAAAAATAAAAAAATGAAAAGATAAATAAACGGTTTAAATAGCAATAAAAAACAAGTGAAAAGGGAAATTGGGCCAAGAGGGGGGTGCAGGTAGCAGGCGAGGCCCAGGTCCATAAGCCAAAAATCTGAGTCAAACAATAATCCAATGAGGCTGGTCAACAGGATGACCAGCGTGGAAAGCAATCTGGGCCATTAAACCACACGGTATGCAAATCACATGGATCAGAATGTGCCAGCGCATTAATGAGGAATTCAAACTTGATTAAGTGTTGCATGGTCAAACGGGGTGCACGATGTTTCTTAATCTCACGCGTTAAAATGGAAAGTATGCGCATCGTGTGGTCATAAGATCATTTTCTCAAATGAGAAGTCAACAAAGTCCATGGAAACAGACGGTGGCCGGAGATCCCTTCCGGTCATCTTCTCCGGCCACAAAAACCACCGTGAATAGTATCAAGAACACACAGTCATCAATACTTCACAAAAATTAACAAACCAATAGTCAAAATTCATCCTCTCCTCACGAGGAATCCAAATCCAACCTTGGTTTTCATTTTTGAGCAACACACAAAGTAAATCGAAGAAAAATAGAAAATATGCACAAACTGTAAATCTCAAAATCAACAACCAAAAGTGCCCAGAAATCATCTACACCTTATGTAGAGTTCAAATCCACAGTCCATTTACCCTAAAACCTCAAGAACAGGCCAAAATGCAAACAACAAGTTTCATGCTCCAAACAGAAATCAACTCAAATGCCAGTTCATTTTACTTGTTAATGGTATACATGATTCCTAGGTCTCAAATATGTAAAAATGACAAGCAATCATGGTATAAAAAGAGAGATATGGTGATTTCAAGATTACCTAGTGGAGAACCTCCACTGAGTCTTGTCTTTGGCTGAAACTTCAAACAAATCACCCAGAATCGTTCCAAACACTTGAATCAAGCTCTTGGTATGCTCAATTTCACTTGAGAATGGCTAAATCTCCAAAACCGAATTTCACTTTGCTCTTGCTTTTTCAAGTTGCTATCTCTGCAATTCCTCCACCAAATCGTGCTCTGAGGGTTTGTGAAGTTTGCTGACCTTTTATGTGTTGGATTGAGATGAAAATGGAGCCCTATATCATGCCATTAAGCCTAATTACCATTTCAATTTTTCTTCACTTTTTTTGCTTGCCATACTCATGTAACACTCACTGCACCAACCTCAAATTTGTTCTCAATCATTTGCACATGGTCTAAGTTGATCAAATGGCCAACAATTGGTCCTTGTTTTGATCCTATGGTGGATTTCACATTTGTTACTTCATGGTGAAGAAACCATGGAAATAACCATCCAAATGACCTCAAATTGCAAAATTAAAATTGGAATGGATTTTTTAAATATCATTTGCACTCAAAATATGCTTAAACTTGCCTTGAAATAGTTCCAAATGAATTAATTCCAATTTTCTCATTTTAAGCTTTCTTTATGAAATATTCAAACACCAATTCTTCAATCCAAGCTCCAACCATGACAAGAGATGATTTGGTAATGCAAATGGACCTATTTGGAGCAAGTTTCATGTTGAAAAGATTTTCATTTAAAGTGTGCAAGTTGGTGAAATGGACCTATAATCTTATGACCTATAATCTCACTTTCCCAAAATACCCCTGACTTGCAAGCCTCATAGCTTGAGTTCTACAAATCAGATGAATGACTTCTAGTACTCTTTGGAAAGCTAAGACCATGAGGAATAACTTTCATGACCACTAAAAGTTGAGGAGAAACTTCCTTCTAGGTCAAAAATGGCTTGGAAGTTGGTTGACTTTTGTTGACCAAAATCACATTCATCTGAGGACCTGTAACTTGTCTGCATCATAACTTGAGTTCTAGAAATAGATGCATGACTTCTAGTACTCAAAAGAAAGCTACGAACATGCTTTACAAGTTTCATGTTGGTCAAAAGTTGAGATGAGACTTGTATCTTGAGATAGGTGATCTTGAAGTTGGGGACTAAATAGGGGATTTTACATTGAGAACCCTAATTTAGTAACTTCTCACCCTCTTGATCCTTGATAAATTGATCTTGAAATGATATATTAGACATCTCAACACAACATCCCATGACCATAGAGACTTGGAATTGAGTTGTAACCTCCTTCAATTTCACAGTTAACTGAGGATTTACCAAATGAAAACCCTAGATGCAACATTCTTGACTGTGGCTTGTTCCACTTCACACAACAACTTGAATAAGCTCCAACATGGCTCTCAAAGCACTCAATGAGCTCTCTCAACATCTTATATCCATAATCATGAATTCACAACCCTCTGATGTTCTTCAACTGGCCTCCAAGTTAGGAGCTGACCCACATACATCCATCCATCCTTTCACAAGACCATTGACCACTTCAAGATGACCTGATGACCATCCATGCTTGAGTAACAACCCTTGCTTAGGCTCAACACTCTGGGTGACCTCCTCTTGCTATGCACAACCTCTTGATCCCCTGTAAAATGAAATATGATGCAATACAAATGCTAGAACAAAATGAAATGAAACATAAACCAAGTTAAGAAAAAGGTTGGACAAATTTTGGGGTACAACAAGCGGCGATGCTCTATCGAGTCTCTTTTCTTTTCTTTTGTCCCTGTGTGTCAGCCTTTTGATAGATTAACACCCTTTTAGATTAGACAATAAGCATGGATCCCGTTGAGTACAACGGACTTGAGGGGTGCTCATACCTTCCCCTTGCATAACCGACTCCCGAACCCAAGATTTGGTTGTGATGACCTGTCTTTTCCCTTTTTCGTAGGTTTTCTCTGACTGTTTCCTTTCCCTCTCTTTGGGATAAATAACGAACGGTGGCGACTCTTCTGTCTTTGCTGGCCCCCATTCTTCGCAGCGATGCGACAACTGGCGACTCTGCTGGGGACTCTTCCCATCCCCTATGCGAGTAAATCCTAGCGCTTATGTGTTTTGTCTTTGGGTGTGTATATATGTGTATATGTGTTGCATTTGTACAGTATTGCATTTGCATTTTACTTTCAGCATTTATATCCTTATCATATTGTTGCGTTGTTGGGTGGGATTGTTCCATTGAGTGATAAGCCAAAACCCAGGCTTAAGGATATACATAGCATTAGAGTGGAAAGTAGTGAGGATCTGTATGGCATCATGCACTAGTCCTCACGAAATTCGCATTCAGACGAGGTTTTCTTTGGAGATTCCCATCCTGTACATTGGTCAGGATGGGGATGTTGGATCTGAAAACTGTCGACTCTGGAGACCGATCATTTGGGAGTTAGCTAAGTGAGGCCACTTCATTAGACTATGATGCCAAACCAAAAATGGTGAACGTATCATCGTTTCTCGAAAGTCTGTGACGCTGATGACTGCATAAGATGCCGAACCTTGTCAGGTATTAGGTCCATACCTGTGAGTGGGAGGGTTATGCAGGAAAATTGACCTTCAACCAACCCAAATTTCTTATCAATGCGGACCTTTACTCTCTGATGTTATGAGGTTCCTCTACTTTGGTCTTTTGGTGTTCCGGTATTTTCTCGCCAAAGCAAAGCTCTGGTTCAACTCAGTCAGCAGCACAACAATCTTGATCCCCTGTTTGCATTTGCATTTTCATTTGCATTTTAACATTTGCATGTATCTGTGTTTCAGGTGCATATTTTCTCCTTGATTCTAGAAATGTAATCCACCATCATCATGGAGCCTGGTCTCAAGAAAGCTGTTGTATACAAGTTCCAGGGTACCAGATGTAGGATCTTTGGTTGGCCTTATTTTTTTTGTTGAGCGCGGGGTTATGGAAGACTTCAGAAAAGAGTATGGGAGGCTTCTGAGTTTTTCCTACAAGGTCTTCAAGTATGAGCTGGATGGTATCCATACGCTGCTGCAATTTTACGATCCTCAGTTGCGTTGCTTTACATTCCCCATATATGTTTTGTTGCCAACCTTGGAAGAGTTTGCTCAATTGCTTGGGATTCCTGTGTTGGAAGAAATTCCTTTTGTGCATTCTGAAAAGGAGCCTGATTTGATTAAGCTAGCCAGCGCTCTTCATTTGGATGTTTCTGAATTGGATGGAAAGATGGTATGGAGAAATGGAGTTCCTGGGTTCCCCTTATCATTCCTGGTGAATAAGGCTCAAGATTTTCCAAAAGAGGGACGTCGGGTCGTTTTCAATGCCATTTTGACTCTTTGCATCTATGACATAGTATTGCTCCCCTGTATACCTGACTTTGTGGATTTGGATGTCTTCCATATCTTTGTTTCTAAGAATCCTGTGCCAACACTCTTAGGAGATGTCTATCATTCTATCCACTATAAGAATGAAAATAGAAGAGGGATGAATGTCTCCTGTTGTGCGCCACTGCTATACAGATGGTTTATTTCACATCTGCCCAAGTATGGACCCTTTATTGATATGGAAAATACAGTTGAGTGGTCTGAGAGGCTCATGGGCTTAACATCAGAGAATATTGTATGGTTCAATAGAGACCTTCTTGGCAGTGAAATTATCTTCAATTATGGAAGCTTCCCCAACGTTCATGTGATTGGGCGTAAAGGTGACATCAATTATAATCCTGCTCTCGCCATTAGACAGTTTGGCTATGCTCTGAGAGGACCCCCTAAGGAGGAGGAAATACAAGAATCTTTGTATTTCACAGGGCCAGCTGATAGTGACATTCTGACTAGTTTGCAACAAGCTTGGAGTAATGTTCAACGCAAATGAAAGATTGCTTTGGGCAAAAGTGATAGTAGAGCTTATAAACCATATGTTGAGTGGATACAAGAGAGGGTCGAAAGGTTGTTGCTACCGTTTCCGGTCAGGGAGCCTTTGTATCCTTTGGTAGTTGAAGAACCAACGACAGTTGACATCCAGAAGTACAATCAACTATGGGCTAAAAAGGAAGAACTACGCAGGGTGAATGAAGAGTTGGAGAAGGAGATTATTCAGCTTAGAAATGAGAAGAATCAAGCCACTCATCTATCTAAGAAGTAGACGGATACCCTGAACAAGATGGGAAGGGAACTGACTGAAGAAATTCGCGTCAGAGAACATCTTGGTCAGGATATGAGAAGCCTGGGTAATGCTCTCAAAGGCAAGAAGAAAGAGTTAGAGAAAGCGCACCTGGAAATATCAAAGTTCAACGCTCAATGGAATGCCATCTTGACTAATAACAAGGAGAGAGAAGATGAACTTCATCGGCAGATTGACAGGTTGAAGACTCAACTCCGTATCAAAAATGAAAAAGTTCTTAGAGAATCTGCTTGTAACGCCCGTTCATTTTAATTAAATTATTTATGAATTGTTGGTGTGCCTTTATGTGGGAGTGTGTCTGAGAGCGTTGGTGGGTGTCCTTAAAGTATAGGAAACCATTTAATAAATCATTGAGTTTGATAATAATATAATATAATTAATAATGATGATAATTTAATAACTAATAGTAATATTATATTATTATTATTATTACTATTATTATTATTATTATTATTATTATTATTAGAGAGAATAAAGGGAATTAGGGAGTTATTAGAGAAGTTGTGGGAGAAAGAGCAAAAGAACGATAAACTGATCAGAAAACCAAATTGGAGGAAAAAGACAGAGAAAAGAGGAAAAAGGACGTGGCTGTGGAGAAAGGAAGAACAGAAGAATTAACCGTCAGAGAGAATTGAAGGTTGTTGCAGAAAAGTCGCCGGAGAGCAGAACCAAAACCGGAAGCTTGGAATTGGCCTATATTCTAAGGTAAGGGTGGGGTTCAATTCTATAACTGTGGGTATGATGGATTTCATGAAGGGTATGGAATCATAAGATTAATGTTCCTTTAGATCGATAAATATTAAGGATTGATGTTCCTATAGATCGATAAATATTAAGGATTAATATTCCCGTAGTAACGTTACCGTAGTAATGTTCCCGTAAGTTGAAGAAATATTAAGATTAATGTTCCCGTAGTGATGTTCCCGTAGTAATGTTACCGTAGTAATGTTCCCGTAAGTTGAAGAAATATTAAGGATTAACGTTCCCGTAGTAACGTTACCGTAGTAATGTTCCCGTAGGTTGAGAAATAGTAAGGGTTAATGTTTGTCTACGCCTGCATTAATGGTTATGTCATTAGTTTATGTAGTAATGTTGGGAATCGGCGCCGACACGCGCTAATTTTCCATTTGTTGAGAAAAGGTTGTTATTATTCTCTTACTTGATCGACTTCAGGTAGGGAATCGAATCATAGATATAGTTCCCGTGACTCGATAAATGTTAGGGATGAGATTTTTCTGTGTAGGAATGAATGTGTTATATCGTCAGTGTTGTACGATGCTGTATGGTTGCCCTTAATGAGGCAAGATTAGTTGCCCTGTAGTTAATGAACCTTTTCAGGAACTATAATTAATTTAGTGAGTAAAAGTTGTAATGTTGTCCTTACGATAATGTGCTGAATTCTTAATTGTCGAAAGTATGTTGTTATTGTTCCCCTACATGAACAGATTGAAATGATGAATACTTGATGCATATGAAGTTGTTATGTCACTGTTGAGAAAATGTTATTATAATATTCTCCTTGGATTATGTGGGTAAGTTGTAGTTATATTACCCGTATGAAGGTATATGAAAATGCTGTTGAGTTCTCAATTGTAGAGACGAGGTTGTTTTTAATTGTTCTCTGTGAAAATGTGTTAGAGTCTTATTCGTAGGAACGATACTGTTGGTAGTTCTCTGATATGAACAGATTGAAGTGGTGAGTACATGATGTATGCGAAATATGATGTTTCTGTTATGGATAATTGGTTGTAGGCGTGATGCCTTGTTGCACGGTTGTTGCACAGTTGTTGTTGTTGTGTTATAGTCCATAATAGTTGCATCTCATAGCATATCATTTGGCCTGGATTGGCGACGGTTGTGTCTTTAATGACAAAATAAAATGATTGTGGAGAGTTGTCCCCGAATTATTGTGGAGTGTTGTCTCCCAAATTATTATGGAGAGTTGTCTCCCGAATTATTGTGGAGAGTTGTCTCCCGAATTATTGTGGAGTGTTGTCTCCCAAAATGGTACCACATGCATATGCACAGTTGAGTTGCATTGTTGAGTCGCATTGTTGAGTTGCGTTGTTGAGTTGTTTTGATGAGTTGCTGAGATATGATGATAATTATTGTGGTTATGAATAAAGGGTGGTTGCAGTTTAATTATTACTAATATTTACGAACTGCTGGAATTATAATGTTGTGATAATATTCTGACATGACTTTTATCATGCCTTATGTTATATTGTTGATATCTCACCATTTACGTTGTATGTTACCTCCGTTGGTGGTAATTTACAGGTAATCCGGAATAAGTGTAGCTTCCGTTTAAAGTTGTTGGTCGCTCTGATACGTAGCACTCTTGGGGGGATGAACGATTGATGTTATTGCTTTTATTTAATTTCCTTTATGCTGAATTTTATCAAGTGTTTTTCACTAAATTGGTGGCTGCTATTAAGTGCCAAATGTTGGTTGGATGCACTATACCGATGAATTAGTAGTGCTGATTTTTATGGTTGAAACTTGTTGTTTATGTTGGATTGATGCAAGATAATTACTTGCTGAATTTTAATGGAGTTTTGTTGCAAGTTTCATGGTCTTGTTTTAATCATGCTAAATGTTGGAAATGTTTTATCTTCCGCTGCAAATTAATAAGATGCATTGTAATCAAAATGTTAATCAAGTTATTGTTGTATGTTCATCCAAGCTTCTGTGCTATGTATCATTACTAAATGCATGCTGTCTAATTGAATTATGAAATGTATGTTTCTGTGAATTGAAATTGTAATGCCCATAATTTGCTGATGTGACGGTCGTCACAACTTTCTTACGATCGTCATGACCGTCACGGTCGTGACAGCCCCTTACGACCGTCATATTTACAAAGTTTATTGCACTCTGATTCTGTTTTCCTTAATTATCCGTCGGGTTAGATTGGGGTGTTACAATAGTGGTATCAGAGCAGTTCGGTCCGTCCGGCCAAGTTGTCTAATGTTGTGTATTCCCTTGTATGCGACATGTGTGTGAAAACACTGCCGGTGCACATTTGGTTTCTAACCTTTGTCTGTAGAAGTGAGAATGATTCAAGTGGGGGAGAAGCTTGTGCTTCTCCAGGATGCTGCAAGTGTGGAGTTGTAGCTCGGTGTGTGGTTGAACGCTCTTATAGTTTGGTAAAGGTGGTTTGTACCCTATCATGATCTTCGGTTGTCTATTGACAAATTGAGGAACTGATCACCCTTAATCTCTTGTTGATAGTGGACAGAGTCATGTTAGATGGGATATGCGTGTCATGCAAGCTTGGATGGCGTGAGCATTGAATTATCTTGGAGTAAGCTGAGTGCCTAAGAATTGTTTTGACGAGTCGGCGTAGGACGGTGTTGAGGTGTTTAATTTTGATGAGAATTTTTGAGTTATAATGAAAGTGAGAAGTTGGCGATCTGCCGATTAATTGTGGTTGGCTGGAAGTTTTCTAAGGAGATAGTGATATACAACCATGACGTGAAGTGGAGTTGTGACCGACTTAGTTACGTCAACTAGTCTGAGAGTGAGAGCTCCATATTTCATGTCTGTTTGGATGGTCAAGGAATTAAACTGATTAAGTAGCGTTGAGACTTGTGTCTGGTGTGTGTGCTAAGGCAACAGAGTGTAAAGTTGAGTATATAAAGGTGGACAGTGACTTCTGGCGATTATTAAAGAAAGGAAGATGTGGAATGCAACATTGGTATAATTAGACCTTTAAATATTCTAAGAGTTGAAGATGTGTCGAATGACCTTCTAAGTGTGAAATTGTTGTCGTACGTCGAATTCCGAGATCCCAGCTTTTTACGGAATCAATGTTTTTACGGATGAAAGTTGGAATATATTACGCAGTTGTGTCGAGTAATGTTAGGTCGTGATCGAGTATGCTTGTTTTATCGAATTTGATGGATTTTTGTAAGTTTTTGCATTTTTGGAGATTTGAGGATTTAAGATTCGGATTGAAATTAAAAGTCGTAGATTTCACGTTTGATGGTTCTAAATCACTAATATATGTTTGGTATGAATGAGTATATGGTTGTTTCGAAGAAAATAATTGAATCGGTCGGATTTTCGGGCGAAAATGCTCAAACCCGTAGCAGTCTTTATGCAGAAAAATTCTGTTTTGGAAAAACTTCGAAAATTCATAACTCTTGATCCATAAGTCGGTTTTAGTCCCCGTTCGAAGCCTTGGAAAGCTAACGAGATGCTCTTTCTAGGAAAATTTGTTTTGAGGCCTGTACCTGGTTCAATTATAGCAGAAAATTGAAAATGTATAGTGTGTTGATTTTTGCCGAACCCGACAAAACCATTTGTTGTATTTTGTGATGGCTTGTTGATATGATTGGGAGATATGCTAAGTGAAACCTCAACGAGTTTTGGTTATGCTTTAAGGGAACTTGAAGTACATAAGAGGAATCATCTGGCAAGTGATTTAGACTTGGTCGCTGTTGTGGTTGTAACGGAGTTGGAAGCTTCAATTAGTTAGTGTGAGACTTGAAATGTTTGGTGATCTCAAGAGCTTAAGGTATTTATTTGATTTGGAAGAGTTGAATATGAGGCATAGAAAATAATTGGGACTCCGGAAGAATTATGGTTTGTATTGAATTATCATTCAGGTGAAGCGAACGTGGTAGCTTATGCATTGATTTGGAAATCTTTGCATATACCGATGATGATGGTGAAAAGAGTTAGAACTGATTGAGCAATTTTTGTGATATGAGTTTGGTTTGTGAAGAGACTTCTTATGGAGTTTAGCTTAGTATGTTGGACCTTACTAAGGGTATTCTTGACGAGATTCGATAAGGTCAGAATTCTGGTGAGTTGGCAGATTGGTTGAATTTGAGGAGTTAAAGTCGAAGGGCTGATTTTCGGAGTAATGGAAATGGTATAATGAGATGTCGTGATGGAGTTTGTGTTCTAGATATTATTAAGTGGAATAAGAGTATTGAGGTAGATGGAGTATCCATCCCGGTGCTATGAAGATGTAACCGGATTTGAGGATATTATTTTGAGGGCCATAGTTGAAGAGATAAGTGGTTGAGTTTATATATGCTGGTTAGACTTGTTGGAAGTCGAAGAATAAACGTCAGAGACCGTTGGGTCCGATGCAACCGTTGAATATTCCAGAGTGGAGATCAAATGGTATTCCCATGGATTTTGTGTTGGGTTTTCCGGAGAATTTGAGGGATATGATTTTACTTGGGTGATTTTGGATAGAATGACTAAATTGACTCTTTTTCTAACAAGGAAGATTAATCATTCTATGTTGAAGCTAGCTGAGATTATGCAAGAGACAACTGAGAAGATCCAAAGGATCCAAGCAAGTCGTGTTTTGAGAGTTACGATAGTAACTGGTGTTGGTCAGGCTTGAGGTCTCGGAAGCACACTGTATTTTGTAGATCTATATCAGAGTGGCGCAGCGGAAGCGTGGGAAGAATAACAGGTTAGACTGTTTTATCGCTGTCACTCGTGAGAATTTACAGGATGTGGCATGTGCATAAGTTGAAGAAATACATTGATTCGGATGGATGGTGTACAAGTGAAAGGTAATTTGACTGTTGAGGCATTGCTAGTTCAGGTGGATGAACGAGAAGCAACTTCGAGGTGAAGAAATTGCCTTGGTGAAAGTGGTCTGGTTGGGAGCTGTTTGGTTAAGGTAATTTCGAGGACGAAATTCTTTTAAGTAGGGGAGAGTTGTAACGCCCGTTCATTTTAATTAAATTATTTATGAATTGTTGGTGTGCCTTTATGTGGGAGTGTGTCTGAGAGCGTTGGTGGGTGTCCTTAAAGTATAGGAAACCATTTAATAAACCATTGAGTTTGATAATAATATAATATAATTAATAATGATGATAATTTAATAACTAGTAGTAATATTATATTATTATTATTATTATTATTATTACTATTATTATTATTATTATTATTATTATTATTATTATTATTATTATTATTATTACTATTATTATTATTATTATTATTATTATTATTATTAGTAGTAGTAGTAGTAGAGAGAATAAAGAGAATTAGGGAGTTATTAGAGAAGTTGTGCGAGAAAGAGCAAAAGAACGATAAACTGCTCAGAAAACCAAATTGGAGGAAAAAGGCTGAGAAAAGAGGAAAAAGGACGTGGCTGTGGAGAAAGGAAGAACATGGGAATTAACCGCCGGAGAGAATTGAAGGTTGTTGCAGAAAAGTCGCCGGAGAGCAGAACCAGAACCGGAAGCTTGGAATTAGCCTCTATTATAAGGTAAGGGTGGGGTTCAATTCTATAACTGTGGGTATGATGGATTTCATGAAGGGTATGGAATCATAGGATTAATGTTCCTGTAGATCGATAAATATTAAGGATTGATGTTCCTGTAGATTGATAAATATTAAGGATTAATATTCCCGTAGTAACGTTACCGTAGTAATGTTCCCGTAAGTTGAAGAAATATTAAGATTAATGTTCCCGTAGTGATGTTCTCGTAGTAACGTTACCGTAGTAATGTTTCCGTAAGTTGAAGAAATATTAAGGATTAACGTTCCCGTAGTAACGTTACCGTAGTAGTGTTCCCGTAGTAATGTTCCCGTAGGTTGAGAAATAGTAAGGGTTAATGTTTGTCTATGCCTGCATTAATGGTTATGTCATTAGTTTATGTAGTAATGTTGGGAATCGGCACCGACACGCGCTAATTTTCCATTTGTTGAGAAAAGGTTGTTATTATGCTCTTAGTTGATCGACTTCAGGTAGGGAATCGAATCATAGATATAGTTCCCGTGACTCGATAAATGTTAGGGACGAGGTTTTTCTGTGTAGGAATGAATGTGTTATATCGTTAGTGTTGTACGATGCTGTATGGTTGCCCTTAATGAGGCAAGATTAGTTACCCCGTAGTTAACGAACCTTTTCAGGAACTATAATTAATTTAGTGAGTAAAAGTTATAGTGTTGTCTTTACGATAATGTGCTGAATTCTTAATTGTCGAAAGTATGTTGTTATTGTTCCCCTACATGAACAGATTGAAATGATGAATACTTGATGCATATGAAGTTGTTATGTCACTGTTGAGAAAATGTTATTATAATATTCTCCTTGGATTATGTGGGTAAGTTGTAGTTATATTACCCGTATGAAGGTATATGAAAATGTTGTTGAGTTCTCAATTGTAGATACGAGGTTGTTTTTAATTGTTCTCTGCGAAAATGTGTTAGAGTCTTATTCGTAGGAACGATACTGTTGGTAGTTCTATGATATGAACAGATTGAAGTGGTGAGTACATGATGTATGCAAAATGTGATGTTTCTGTTATGGATAATTGGTTGTAGGCGTGATGCCTTGTTGCACGGTTGTTGCACACTTGTTGTTGTTGTTGTGTTATAGTCCATAATAGTTGCATCTCATAGCATATCATTTGGCCTGGATTGGCGACGGTTGTGTCTTTAATGACAAAATAAAATGATTGTGGAGAGTTGTCTCCCGAATTATTGTGGAGAGTTGTCTCCCGAATTATTGTGGAGTGTTGTCTCCCAAAATGGTACCACATGCATATGCATAGTTGAGTTTCATTGTTGAGTCGCATTGTTGAGTTGTGTTGTTGAGTTGTTTTGATGAGTTGCTGAGATATGATGATAATTGTTGTGGTTATGAATAAAAGGTGGTTGCAGTTTAATTATTACTAATATTTATGTGAACTGCTGGAATTATAATGCTGTGATAATATTCTGACATGACTTTTATCATGCCTTATGTTATATTGTTGATATCTCACCCTTTACGTTGTATGTTACCTCCGTTGGTGTTAATTTGCAGGTAATCTGGAATAAGTGTAGCTTTCCGTTTAAAGTTGTTGGTCGCTCTGATACGTAGCACTCTTGGGGGGATGAACGATTGATGTTATTGCTTTTATTTAATTTCCTTGTTGCTTTATTTTATCAAGTGTTTTTCACTAAATTGGTGGCTGCTATTAAGTGCCAAATGTTGGTTGGATGCACTATACCGATGAATTAGTAGTGCTGATTTTTATGGTTGAAACTCGTTGTTTATGTTGGATTGATGCAAGATAATTACTTGCTGAATTTTAATGGAGTTTTGTTGCAAGTTTCATGGTCTTGTTTTAATCATGATAAATGTTGGAAATGTTTTATATTCCGCTGCAAATTAATAAGATGCCTTGTAATCAAAATGTTAATCAAGTTATTGTTGTATGTTCATCCAAGCTTCTGTGCTATGTATCATTACTAAATGCATGCTGTCTAATTGAATTGTGAAATGTATGTTTCTGTGAATTGAAATTGTAACGCCCAGAATTTGCTGATGTGACGGTCGTCACAACTTCCTTACGATCGTCATGACCGTCACGGTCGTGACAGCCCCTTACGACCGTCATATTTACAAAGTTTGTTGCACTCTGATTCTGTTTTCCTTAATTATCCGTCGGGTTAGATTGGGGTGTTACACTGCTCGTCAGTACGAAAGCGACCACAAACTACGAGAAGCTCTTGCAACGTTGGAAGAGTACAAGCTGAAAGCAGACCTGAAAAAGCCCAGACTTGAGGATGCATTTTAGGAGGATGCTTGGGAAGACTATGCTCAAGGCTTACAAGCTACCATTAGCAGGAGAGAGTTGCTTATTCGAGAGTTAATTGCCAGATCTGATCATCCTGATACAAAGGAGTTATTGGAAGAATTCCAGACTCGTTGTCGGACTTGATGCACTTTCGCTTTTGTATTTGTTGTTTTGTACTCTGACCATCACCAGGATTGTTGGATGAGGTCGTGTTGACTCAGTTTTATTTTCCTTAGTGATGTGTTGTGTGTTGATACTCTGTGTCTCATTTTATTTATGAGAGAGGTTTTGTGGCTCCATCTGTTGGCTCTTCATTCTCCTATTGTTCCCGTGGAACTAGAGTCAAGGGGAAGGTTTCCTTGAACCATATTTACATGTCTACATTTTGCATCATTTTTCATATTGCATTGCAGGTATTCCAGGTTCTGGTGACCTTATTTCTTTTTCTGATTTTCTCAGCATTGTTTCAGGATTGAAGACCGCACAATACACCGCTATTCAACAAGGGGAAATCAACAAAAGGCAATGGATCAAATTCAACTTGAGCTGCAAGAGTTCCGGGACCGCATGGCGCAATTCATGGATCTAATGCAAGGGGTCTCTAACGGTCAGGAACAGTTGAGAACACTCGTTCAACCTCTGATTTCTAGGGTCGACGGAAGTGGAGTTCTTCATAGCAGAGCTAATGTTGTTCTTCCTCAGGCTGAGATGGGTACTCCTCATGCCAATGCCATCCCAACAGTTGTTATTCCTCCGGGCGGAGGTAATCAGAATGGAGCCCATGTTCCAGGGGCAACGTGTGTTGTACATGGAAATGCTGGTCCTCAATGGGAGGAGGACGAACAAGATGATATTTTCTCCATGGGAGATCTGGGTACAGGTTTGCAATCTGATGCGGACAGAAGGTTCAAATTGATAGAAGAGAAGATGAAGAACCTTGAAAATCAGAATTCTCTTGGTCTGGACATGTCTAACTTAGGATTGATCCCAGGTCTGAAGATCCCTCCAAAGTTCAAGGTACCCGACTTTGACAAATACAAGGGGACGACATGTCCTAGGGTGCACCTCCGTTCATACTATAGAAAAATGTTTGCGTACTCTAATGACGAGAAGTTGCTGATGCACTTCTTTCAGGACAGTCTGTCTGGCCCATCTTTGGAGTGGTATATGGGTTTGGAGCCGGTCAATATTAGAAGCTGGAGAGACCTGGCGGAGGCCTTTGTCCGACACTATCAATACAATAGTGATTTAGCGCCCAACCGTGTGCAGTTGCAAAATCTTTTGCAAAGGAATAGTGAGGCATTTAAAGAGTATGCCCAGAGGTGGCGTAAGTTGGCTACAAGGGTTCAACCTCCAATGGTGGAGAGAGAACTCATTGACATGTTTGTAGCTACGTTACCTGGTGTGTACTATGAGAAATTAATAGGGAATATGTCTGGTAGCTTCTCAGATTTAATCATCACTTGTGAACGAGTGGAAAATGGTATTAAACTGGTAAAGATTCAGGCGGGAGAGGGATCCTCATCTGGAGGAGGAAGGAAGAATTTTGGTAACAAGAAAAGAGAAGGAGAAACGAACACGGTTTTAGGATACATGAATAATAACAAAAATAGAAGCAGAAATCAACAATATCATCAGCAACAACCTCAGGTTGTGAGTATCGTTATTCCAGCAGTACAACCTCAACAACAACAACAACGTCCACAACAGTAGCAGCAGAATTACGCACTGCGACGGCTTCAAGACCGTGGGAGAGTAATGAATAGACAGTTTGATGCACCACCAATTCCATACTCACAACTCTTACAACACTTGTTGCAGCTTCAGTTGGTTCAGAAAAGGACAATGGCACCTTTAACCAGCGCGCCACCCCCGGGGTATGACACAAATGCTAGATGTGAGTTCCATTCGGGCGCCCCTGGTCATCATATAGACAACTGCAAAGCCTTCAAACATAAGGTGCAAGACCTTATTGATAGCAAAGCAATCAACTTTACAAATGATGCACCTAATGTTGTTCAAAACCCTATGCCCAACCATGGGGCGACTGGGGTAAATGCTATTATGGAGGAAGAGAATTTGAATTTGGTGACTAACGTTGAAGAGCTGAGAACTCCTTTGAGTTTTTGTCAAGAGTAGGCTGTTGAAGGGTGGAGTGTTCCCAGGATGTATTGAAAACTGTGAAGGTTGTTTGGCTCATCCTGAGGGATGTGAAGACTTGAAAAATTATGTGCAGAGATTAATGAATGAAGGCGTGCTACAATTTGACAGAATTGGTGAAGAGAAAGATGAGAAGGTGATTGGTCAAGAGCAGAATGAGGTTGCCATAATCTCAATTTCTTTTAGAACAATTAACATATCTGCGCCGCCGAGACCAGCTACCATTATAATCACCAAGGCAGGACTTGTGCCTTACGAAAGCACTAAAGCAATCCCGTGGAATTATGGGGCTGAAGTCTTTTGTAATGGCCAAAAACAAGAACTGAAGGGAACGGCGTTTGATTCTATGAATAATTTGGTGGGAACAGGCGGAATGACGAGAAGTGGGAGGGTGTTTGCACCTCTATAGGCTAATGATGAAAGACCAGATAAAGGAAAGGCGAAGGCTGTTGTTGAAAAAAGTTCTCAACGGGGTGAGAAAGATGCTTTATTGAAAGACGTTAAGGAATTCATGCGTCTGATTAGAAAAAGTGACTACAAGATTATGGACCATCTACAACAAACCCCATAAAAAATATCAATCTTATCATTATTATTATGCTCTGAGGCACATCAGAATGCCCTTCTGAGGATTCTAAACACTGCATATGTGCCACACGAGATATCAGTGAACCAACTTGAAGGAGTGGTGGCGCATGTGAACACTGGAAATGGATTGGGATTTACTGATCTTGACTTGACACCTAAAGGAAGAAACTACAATTACGCGCTACACATTTCTATTGAGTGCAGAGGAGCTGTATTATCTCATGTTCTGGTGGATACTGGGTCTTCACTTAATATGTTTCCCAAAAAGGCTTTGATGAAGCTTGATTCCCAAGGAGTAATATGAACTCCTAGTGATCTGATTGTGCAAGCGTTCGATGGAACGAGGAGGCCTGTGTTTGGAGAAGTGACTCTTCCTATCCAAGTTGGCTCGGAGGTTTTTGACGCTGTCTTTTACATAATGGATATCCAACCAGCATACAGTTACTTGTTAGGTCGGCCCTGGATTCACTCGGCAGGGGTGGTAACGTCGACTCTACATCAGAAGCTAAAGTATATGGTGGATGGAAACATTGTCACTGTCTATGGTGAAGAAGACATCATGATCAGCCAACTGTCCTCGTTCAAGTATGTGGAAGTTGACGGGGAGATTCATGAGACCCTGTGTCAAGCATTTGAGGTAGTCTAGGTCAGAGAGAAGGTGCCAATTGTGGGCAGAGTTCCTGAGGTTGCTATGTCTTCATTCAAAGAAGTGCATGCTGTGGTAAAGTCTGTATCATCTCAAGGTTGGGGGAAGGTGTTGAGTATCCCCAATAAGCAAGATAAGTTTGGATTGGGGTACAGCCCATCGTCTTCTTCTTCGTAGAGCGCTCCACGCTACAGAGGATCGATCCAGTTTACGAGTGGTAGAGTGATATTTGATCGAATCAACACTGTGTCCGAGAATGAGGGTGATAGTGATTGTGATATGGATGCATGGATCCATCCATGTGTTCCCGGCTAAAGCCTGAGCAACTGGGCTATTGAAAAAGTTGTTCGAGTGACCCGTGAAGAGTAATCATCTTGTTTTCTGATTATGTGTAGCCCTATGTTCTACCTGGAGCATAGTGGTCTTTGTCTATAGGGCCTTATCCTTGTTTATGTTTTGAGCAATTGTTTTATCATTAATCAAAGGGCGTTTTTGCATTCAAGTATTGTGATCCTTGTTTTTCTTGTTTTTATTTTTAATAATAAAACGGCAATGTGGTTTGTGTTGTTTGCATATCATTTTAAGCATCAAATCATCATCATTGCAGGTTTCACATTGCAGATGCCACCGATTCAGACTCGTCTATGACTCAGTATGACTTTGATAATTCAATATTTCAAGCTAAAGAAGAGATTGAAGAAAATGAAGACCTGCCTGAAGAGCTCGCCAGGCTGCTAAGACAAGAGGAGAAGGTTATTCTGCCTCATCAAGAAGAGATTGAAGTCGTCAACCTGGGTACAGAGGAAGACAAAAAAGAAGTCAGGATAGGGGCCACCTTGCAAGACGATGTCAAGGGAAGACTAGTAGAGTTGCTCCAAGAGTATAAAGATGTCTTTGCTTGGTCATATGAAGATATGCCCGAACTTGATACAAATATTATGGTTCATCGCTTTCCTCTTCGAGAAGAGTGCCCACCTATGAAACAGAAGCTAAGAAGAACCAGACCAGACATGGCAGTTAAGATCAAAGAAGAGGTCCAGAAACAGTTGGATGCCAGATTTCTTACTGTGACGAATTACCCTCTGTGGGTCGCTAACATTGTACCTGTACCTAAGAAGGATGGCAAGGTAAGGATGTGTGTAAATTACCGTGACCTAAACAGAGCAAGCCCGAAAGACAATTTTCCGCTCCACCACATTGATGTGCTAGTTGATAACACGACCTAATATTCAGTGTTTTCCTTCATGGACGGTTTCTCCGGGTATAACCAGATCAAGATTGCCCCAGAGGACATGGAGAAAACGACCTTTATCATGTCGTAGGGGACTTTTTGCTATAAGGTAATGCCCTTTGGATTGAAGAATGAAGGAGCAACCTATTAGCGGGTGATGGTCACTTTGTTTCATGATATGATCCATTATGAGATTGAGGTCTATGTTGATGACATGATCGCAAAGTCACAAACAGAGGAAGAGCATCTGGTGAATCTGTTGAAGCTGTTCAAGAGGTTAAGGAAATTCAGACTAAGGTTGAATCCGAACAAGTGAACTTTTGGTGTACAGTTAGGAAAGCTATTGGGGTTCATAATCAGTGAAAAAGGAATCGAGGTCGATCCTGCAAAAATAAAATCTATACAAGAGATGCCAGCGCTGAAAACAGAGAGGGAGGTTTATGGTTTCTTAGGTAGATTGAACTACATTACAAGCTTCATATCTCACCTCACAGCCACGTGTGAACTGATGTTCAAGTTGTTAAAGAAAGATCAGGTGGTGGTCTGGAATGAAAATTGCCAAAGGGCATTTGAAAAAATAAAGGATTATTTGCAGGAGCCTCCGATACTGATGCCCCTAGTGGCAGGAAGACCATTGATAATGTACTTGACGATTCTTGAGAACTTCATGGGTTGTATTCTCGGTCAACACGACGAGACATGAAGAAAAGAACATGCCATATATTATTTGAGTAAGAAGTTCACATATTGTGAATCCATATACTCAATGTTAGAAAAGACGTGATGTGCACTTGCTTGGGCCGCCAAACGCCTAAGGCAATATATGCTGAATCACACGACCATGCTGATTTCGAAGATGGATCCGATTAAGTATGTGTTCGAAAAGCAAGCGCTTTCAGGAAGGATTGCTAGGTGGCAGATGGTTTTGACAGAATACGACATTCAATACGTCTCCCAAAAGGCTATCAAGGGAAATGTTATGTCAGAATATCTCGCAGAGAAACCAATCGATGATTATCAGCCAATAAAGTTTTAATTTCCTGATGAGGATATCATGTTCTTGAAAATGAAAGATTACGATGAGCCGTTACCAGATGAAGGTCCTGAGATAGGCTCCCAGTGGCAAATGATTTTTGATGGTGTTGTTAACTCCTATGGTAGTGGAATTGGGGCCATCATTACCACTCCCCATGGTTCACACATAGCATTTACTGCCAGGTTAACATTTCCCTGCACCAATAACGAAGCTGAGTATGAAGCATGTATCATGGGCATTGAAGAAGCGATTGATCTGAGAATCAAGAACCTTGATATTTATGGTGATTCAACTTTGGTAGTCAATCAGATCAAAGGAGAATGGGAGACTCGTTAGCCTAACTTGGTTCCCTACATGAATTATGCGAGGAGGTTGTTACCATTCTTTGACATAGTAGAATTCCATCATGTTCCAAGAGCGGAGAATCAGATGGCAGATGCCTTGGCTACATTATCCTCAATGTATAAGGTGAATTATTGGAACGACGCTCCGATAATTATCATCTCCCGCCTCGATAGTCCAGCGTTTGTATTTGCAATAGAGGAAGCTTCAGATGGGAAGACATGGCATTATGATATCCGGAACTTTCTTAAGAATCAGGAATATCCGCCTGGGGCATCGAGCCGGGATGAAAAGACCTTGAGAGGATTGTCTGGTAACTTCTATCTGAACAAGGATGATGTACTATACCGAAGAAACTTTGATCTGGTTCTGTTAAGATGCATGGATGAAAAAGAAGCAGGTTTGCTTATGGAGGAAGTCCACGAGGGTGCTTTTGGTACGCATGCAGGCGGACATGCAATGTCTCAGAAACTGTTGAGGGCAAGCTACTATTGGTTAACTATGGAGTCTGATTGTTTCAAATACGCCACGAAATGCCATAAATGCCAAATTTATACTGATAAGATGCATGTACCGCCAAGTCCTTTAAATGTCATGGCGTCTCCCTGACCCTTTTCTATGTGGGGCATTGATATGATCGGTATGATTGAACCGACCACATCCAACAGACACCGCTTCACCTTAGTGGCAATTGATTATTTCACTAAGTGGGTTGAAGCAGCTTCTTTCGCCAATGTCACCAGACAGGTCGTGGCTCGACTCATCAAGAAGGACATCATCTGTCGTTACGGAGTGCCCGAACGAACCATTACTGATAATGGTTCAAATTTGAATAACAAGATGATAAAGGAACTGTGCCAGAGTTTCAAGATTGAGTATCACAATTCTTCTCCCTATCTCCCGAATATGAATGGCGCTGTTGAGGCGGCTAACAAGAACATCAATAAGATTGTGCAGAAGATGGTTGTGACCTATAAAGATTGGCACAAGATGTTGCCCTTTGCATTACATGGATATCATACTTCGGTACGTACTTCAACTGGGGCAACTCCTTTCTCGCTAGTGTATGGTATGGAAGATGTCCTACCATTGGAAGTCGAGATTCCTTCTTTAAGAGTGTTAGTTAAAGTCAAACTTGATGAGGCAAAATGGGTGAAAGCCAGATTGAATCAAATCAGCTTGATGGACGAGAAAAGATTGGCATCCATTGCGTATGGCCGTCTGTATCAAAGCAGGATGAAGAAAGCTTTTGATCAGAAGGTGCGCCCATGAAGCTTTCAAGCAAATGGACTCCCAACTGCGAAGGTCCATACGTGGTAAGGGAAGTTTTGTCTGGAGGAGCCTTGCTACTTTCAACCATGGATGGCGAAGATTTCACGTCCCCTGTGAACGTAGACGCAGTTAAAAAATACTTTGCTTAAAAGAGACCTGCTGGAATAAAAAAGAAAATCCAGGCAAAATGGGGCATCCTAGCGAACCATAAAAAGAATGAGTTCGGGAAAAAAATTAGGGATAAAAAGAAAAAGAATGTAAACCCACAAAGTTGAAAACCTGAAAAGCCGACTTTGGAAAAAATGAGTATCCCGATGAATTGAAAACCCGTAAGGGCAATTCAGGAAAAAGTTAGGGACTTGAAAAGCAAATGACCGCGATCTGTGTATTGATCTTTTGAGTACAGTGGATTCTGGGAGAACCCGAGGGTCAATCAATCAAGTCAGTCTCTTCGGAAGACGAATCATCAAGAGAAGCATCAAAGTCATGCGAGTCATAAATGAATCAACACATGGTGGTTGTTTGTACCACATTGCCAATATTTTGTATAGTTTCTTGCATTTTTGTACTATTTGCGCAACTTTCTCTTTTCAGGAATGCATCTGTTGTAAATCTGCCTATTTACAGGCCATTTATCAATGAAGTACATATTATTCAGAAAGCTTTTATGCTTGTTTTAGCTTTTACTGTTTTGTTTGCAAAAGACGCCTGGTGTTTTTGATAAAACTTTGCATACATAAACTTGTGGGCTTTGCTAATAATCATTAAAACTTTGATTTGCTTGAACGATGTCATGGACAATAACCAAGATAGCTCTTGTTGTATACAAGATACTTTGTTTGTATTTGTTGCAGGGCTCTCATTCCCGAGACTATTCCAGAGGTGCATCCCTAGTAAGGTCACCATGTCTCTACCCCCTCAAGAGGAAGATGTGCGGTCTGAGACTAGTGCCTCCCCAGCAGGTTGGGTTTATACATGTGATCAAAGGTTATCCTCAGTAGGTGGAGCTTGTACACCTATCCTTAGAAATCCAAATGCATATATCTTATCCCTTAGCAGGTGAATTTGGGATTATTCCCCCAACAGTGGGACGAGTGTAGTGTTGTTGCCCTTATAGAGTCTAAATCTTTGACTCCTTACCCCTCAACATCTAGGTCATTGACTCATTCCCGAAGCGGAGGTCGATATTGTTGAGTTTATTTCTCATTCCCCCTAGCAGAGGTCGATGCTGATTCCCTCATTAGGTGATCCCCAACGGAGTTGCTATCCGTAGCAGAATCCAGTTGGTCATTGGTATTCGTCAGAGTGAGTTTCCTTCGGGATATTTCCCCAATTAGTTTTCATCCCCTGCAGATCCTCAGCAAAGTCGCTGGAGTAGTTTTCTTCCCTGCAGAGTGGGATTGACCCAGAGATTGTTATTCTTCAGCCTCAACAGAAAGAGTTTGGGATATCTTCCTAGTAAATCTTATTCATTATCCCTACCAGAGCGGATTCAAATCTACAGCAGAGTGGAGTAATTCCCCCCAGTTTGCTTTACTCCCCGGTAGAGTCGTATTCTGAAAGGCCATCCAGGGTTGATTTCCCCAGTAGAGTGGATTTGTTTTCCCCAGCCAAGTATTTTGTTCCCCCAAAAGAGTTGTATTCTGGTAGGCCGTTCAGGGCGCTTTCCTCAGTAGAGTTGATTTGATCCCCAACAGAGTGAATTTTGTTCTTAGCAGAGCAGTTATACCCAGGAGAGTTCTTTTCCAGGAAGCCATCCAGGGCTTATTTCTCCCAGCAAAAGTCCAATCATACTTGGTACATCTAGTCATCCCCAGCGGAGTTGGCTTCTTCTCTTCAGCATTTATTTTGTTGGAACGGTTCCTTTGCATTTTGTATGATGCATAACATCCTCCCAAACGCGTAGCATTTCCATTTCGTATGGAGCATTACGCCATTTTTAAACACGTGCATTTGAAACATAAGCCATGTTGTTACCTCTTGTTTCCGGTTGTATCTCCAGCAGTCAGTGATGCGTTCATCTTACCAACAATATTTCTTGAGCCCGCGCGGTATCCAGACCTCGGCAGATATTGGTGTTTTTCTTGAGCCTGTGTGATATCCAGACCCTAGCAAGATCTTTGACAGATGTGCTTATCTTATCATTCTCCCCAACGGAGTCTACATGGTCGAGTTTATTATTTCCCTAGTGGATTTCTTCTCCCAGATTGTGAATTGACGGATTCTCTTCACAACTTCGTGTTGAGCCGACCTTCGGCTTCGATGCTCGCTTTAACTAGCGAATGATTGCTTGGATTAGCAGATGTTCTCAACTTCGTGTTAAGCTGGCCTTCGGGTTCGATGCTCGCTTTAATTAGCAGATTCCTGCTTGGATTAGCATATGTTCTCAACTTCGTGTTGAGCTGGCCTTTGGGTTCGATGCTCGCTTTAATTAGCGGATACTTGCTTGGATTAGCAGATGTTCTCAACTTCGTGTTGAGCCGACCTTCGGGTTCGATGCCCGCTTTAATTAGTGGATGCCTGCTTGGATTAGCAGATGTTATCAACTTCGTGTTGAGCCGGCCTTTGGGTTCGATGCTCGCTTTAATTAGCGGACACCTACTTGGATTAGCAGATGTTCTCAACTTCGTGTTGAGCCGGCCTTCGGGTTCGATGCTCGCTTTAATTAGCGGATGCCTGCTTGGATTAACAGATGTTCTCAACTTCGTGTTGAGTTGGCCTTTGGGTTCGATGCTCGCTTTAATTAGCGGATGCCTGCTTGGATTAACAGATGTTCTCAACTTCGTGTTGAGCTGGCCTTCGGGTTCGATGCTCGCTTTAATTAGCGGATGCCTGCTTGGATTAGAAGATGTTCTCAACTTCGTGTTGAACCGGCCTTCAGGTTCGATGCTTGCTTTAATTAGCTGATGCATGCTTGGATTAGCATATGTTCTCAACTTCGTATTGAGCCGGCCTTCAGGTTCGCTGCCTGGTTTGTTTAACAGATGTCTGGTCGTGAAATCAGATGTTCTTACCGACTTAGTGTTGTTGCCTGCGTGTTAGCAGATGTTTCCCCCGAGTACATGTCGATGTTTCCTAATTGATAATAAGTTAGCTCATTGTCCTTGCAACTGTCGGATACAGTTTCCTACTGCAGTTGGCAAATTTCAGGATTCTTTTGTATTCAACTGTCTGTTACCTTGAATGTTTGAAAGTCATCCACTTTTCATCCCTTCAGGTTTAAGTCAATTGAATAGGGGCAGCTGTTGTACCCCACAATTTGACCAACCTTTTCTTGTACTTGACTTTTGTTTCATTTCATTTTTAGCATTTGCATTTGCATAGCATTGTTCTTAGCAGGGGATCAAGAGTTGTTGTGCCACTCAAGAGGAGGGTCTTATTGGTTTCAAACTCGAGCAAAGGTATTTGCATAGCATTGTTCTTAGCAGGGGATCAAGAGTTGTTGTGCCCCATGATGTAAGCTCAATCTCATTTTCATGAAAACATGATACTTGTAGAGCATCCTTCAAGCTTTCTTTTGAGTACAAGAACTCATCCACTGGGTTTGTACATCTCAAGTTATGATGCTAACAAGTTAGGGTCCTCAAATGAATAGAATTTTGGTCAACTAAAAGTCAACCCACTTTCAAGGAATATTTGACCTAGAAACAAGTTTCTCCTCAACTTCAAGTGAACATGAAAGTTGTTCCTCATGGTATTAGCTTTCCAAAAAGTCCTAGAAGTCCTCTTTATCATTTATACATCTCAAGTTATGGACCTTACAAGGCAAGGGCATTTTAGGAAAGTTCATTATAGGTCATTTGTTTCAATGGTCTTTTCATGAACTTATGGACCTCAAATGCATTTCCAACCAACATGAAACTTGTGCCTAATTGTCTTAACTCCACATTGAACTCAAAATTCATGAAGGTTGGTGGATTATACGGCCATATGAACCATTTTAAGGTGAAATTTTGACTTTTGGTCATGGGTTGAATATCTTACATTGCAAGTTACCTTTTGGTCTCATTTTTGAACTTTTCCACATCAATACATGATCATTAAGGGTTTTGCCTCATTTTTGCCAACATGAAGATTCATAGTATGCCATATTTTCAAATTTCTTACTCAAAAAGTAAGGAATTCAAACTTGGTGTGTGGAAGGTTTACAAAGCCAAAATTAATTCCATTGTTTTCTACACACTACACTTGTTAGTTTGCTGATCCAAAATGGATTGTACATGACCATCTCGTGTGTGTGCATGGAAAGTAATTTTCTTGCCAAATTTTGAAATCATTTGAAATAATAATTATGGGCCTGCATGGGGCCATCAAAGCCCTCATATATAAGTAATTTTCTCCTTATTTAGGAACCTTTTTGATGTTTAAATGGTAGATTCATGATCCTTATGAGTTTAGCTTTCGATTGGTACCAACTTTTACAGTTTTTGTTGAGTTTTTGCATAGCTCCAGCAACCTATTGGTCGGAGAAGATGACTGGAGCCCTAGCTCCGGCGTCTGGTGTATTCTTTGATCAAAGCTGATTTGGCATGGTTTAAAATTCTGACCAGATGACTTGTCATGTTGTGATTTGGTTGACCATGCTTGCGTGTGAAGTTGAATCCAAGTCAGATTAATGTAACAGTGAGTTTCATGTAATCTGATCTCGTTGGCATTTGGGCCTTGGCAATTTGATATTGACACCCCCTTGTTTTCCAAGCCCAACGCGCCTTGTGAATGATCCAGTGTAATTTCACATTGCTGATGACACCTTCCTCTCTTATTTCTTTTATTTCATTTTATATCCTTTATCTGTTTTCATTTTCTATTTTTAAAAATAGTTTTAACTATCAAATTTCCATAAAAATATTTGTTTCTGATTGTATTTTTATTTGCCATTTTATTTTAATTATGCAATTAAAAGTGTTTTTGGTGTTGCCTTCTTTTGATCCTAGTCATTTGAACCTCCAATGTAAATCCCCTATGATCAAGGCTTCTTCTCCATTTAGAGGATTAATTGAAGTATCTTTGAGGGTGGACTTGGTTCATGATTGATCACTTTTTGGTTGACTTTGAGTTGTTGTTTCTTGTCCCTCGATTCATTGCTCGATAAGGTGAAACACCCTTGATAATTGAATTATTTGGTGATGCCTTGAGATGAGTTTGAACTTGAAACTTTGGTTTATGTTTTCCATTTAACTTGGCTCTTTTATGCTTTTTATTTTGAATTTATTGAACAATTCTTCTATTTTTGATGAAGCTTGCAAGTCAAGTCATCTTAGAGGAGATTCATACAAACTTGTTTGACCTAGTTCCTTTGGGAAATGACTTCTATGAATCCCATATGCACCCTATGAATCTTGATACTTGTATATAACATGATTAAGGTGCTGGCTCTTTAGTTTTAGGTCATACATTTGCATAAATTGTTTTGCAAGTTACTTATAAGTTAGGCATTTCCACTTGGTTTTAAGTGTTGAACATGTGATAGAACTTTGGTTCTTTGATTTGCCTTGACTTGGTTCTTGTTTGTGCTTGGCTTTCCACTTTAATTTGAGATTTCTTCTTGTGGATTATCTTCTACCCCATGTGCTTTGATCATCATTCAAGGTGATTTGGTGTACATGTTTATGCTTTGAGTGTGCCTTGAATGATGCATCTCTTCTAGCACTTGTTTGCTCCTTTCTTTTACATGATCAATTTGAATTGTTTGGTTGAGATACTTTATATGTGCTTTCTGCCCAAGCTTCTTTCTCCCATATTCTCTTTGATCATGGCCTTTTAGTTTTGCTTTTTGTTTAGCTTTTGCTTAAGTGATTGATGTTTGAATGGTTGAAGGAGTTGTTACTTCTCCCATTTCATCTCATTCTTTTTAACTTGTCTAAGTCAACTTGTTTTGATCATTTATCTTTGTTGCATCATTTGATTCTCACATCTCATATTTGCATCTTTGCATATCATGTTTGCAATTGCATTGACTTGTTTAAGTCAACTTCTTCTCATCCTTCATTTCATCTGTGATTGGATTATCTGTTGTTTACTTGGTTTTTTGCCATGATCCCTTAGGATTCCTAGTCCCTCTGTTTAAGATGGGAGTAAGAGAGAAATTAGGTGTTCAATCCTTTTCATGATAACACTAGGATAGTTTCTTCCCTCTTAATCCCAACTTTAGAAGCATTGTGCATGATAACATTAGGGTTCAATTCCCCTTAGAGTTTGTGTCTTCTCTTCTCATCTCCTAAAAATATTAAGACACTTAACAAAGGATGATAAATGTTGTACGCTACGAGCCTTAAGTACTTGAGGAATGATAGTTGGGGGGCCTCCTCTCAATCTCTCTAGAGTGTTTAGCATATGCCCTTTGGGCGATATGCGACACATTCGCTCTCAAGTCATAGTCTTTAGTGCAACATAAGTTACAAACTTAACTCAATTCACTTCTTCATAAAAAAACACAAAACAAAACATCAAACCTTTTTATCTTTCGAGATTGTTTTGAAAATCATTTCTAGAAAGAGTGTGTTAAGTCTTGGTTCTACCGCAAACAGGTAACGCCTAAGTCTCCAATGTCGAGCAGCAATACACCTAACTTCTAGAACGAAGGTTTAACCCTACTTAGTTAAAACACTTGAACCCATTTGTGGTCATGTCAGCCCGAGCTACGTCTTCTCTGATTTCTCGTGCCAGACGAGGATACGTAGGCACAAGACGGCGATGTCTTGGTGAGCAACCTTCCCCCACCTTCATCCGTAGTTTTCCGAACTACGTTGACTCTGACTTTCCCATTGCACGAGGGAATACGCAGGCATAGAGCGGCGATGCTCTATCGAGTCTCTTTTCTTTTCTTTTGTCCCTGTGTGCCAACCTTTTGATAGATTAACACCCTTTTAGATTAGACAACAAGCGTGGATCTTGTTGAGTACAACAGACGTGAGGGGCACTCATACCTTCCCCTTACGTAACCGACTCCTGAACCCAAGATTTGGTTGCGATAATCTGTCTTTTCCCTTTTTCGTAGGTTTTCTCTGATTGTTTCCTTTCCCTCTCTTTGGGATAAATAACGAACGATGAAGACTCCTTTGTCTTTTCCGGCCCCCCTTCTTTGCAGCGATGCGACATAAGAGAATCAAAAAATTTCTAGGGCATGCTTGATTTTACAGGAGGTTTATCAAGGATTTTTCAAAAATTACCAAACCACGGTGCTAGCTACTGCAACATGACGTGCCATACATCTTCAACCAAGAATGCATGAACTCTTTCAATTTATTAAAGAAACTCTGATTTCTGCATCCATTGTGAAGACTCCTAACTGGTCAAAACCCTTTGAGCTAATGTGTGACGCAAGTGATTTTCCTATTGGAGCAATGTCGGGTCAAAGACATAACAATGTTTTCCATACTATCTAATATGCTAGTAGAAATTTGATTGAAGCACAAAACAATTACACCACAACTGAGAAGGAGCTGTTTGTTGTAGGTGTTGCATTTGACAAGTTTAGACCTTATTTGGTTGGAATAGAAGTCATTGTATACACAGATCATGCAGCCATCAAGTATTTAATTGCTAAGAAGGATGCTAAGCTAAGGCATATTAGATAGGTACTCTTGCTACAAGAGTTTGACATGGAGATTAGAGACAAGAAGGGTGTGGAGAATTCAATGGCAGACCATCTCTCAAGATTTCCAGAGGAAGTGCAAAACAACAACAATGGAGAAATCTAGGAAGCTTATCCTGATGAAAAATTATTGCTGATAACCACTTGCATGACGCCATGGTATGCTGATATTGTCAACTACCTAGTCAACAAATATGTTCCCCCAGATTTCAACTTCCAACAGAGGAAAAGGTTTTTCCATACGACTAAAAGTTATTTTTGGGATGAACCTTTCCTCTACAAAAGATGTGCTGACCAACTACTAACAAGACATGTAGATCAACCAGAGGCACGACAAATCTTATCTGCCTGTCATGATGCTCCTTAAGGAGGACTTTTTGGAGGAACCAAAACTGTCGTAAAAGTGTTGCAATCAAGTTATTTCTGGCCCTTTCTTTTTAAAGATGATCATGAATTGGTTAAGAAGTGTGATAGATGTCAAAAACTAGGAAATATATCCATGAGGTAAGAAATTCCTCTCACCAACATCCTTGAAATTAAAATGTATAGGGCATTGATTTCATGGGTTCATTCCCTCAATCTTTTAGAAATCTGTACATTTTAGTGGTTGTAGATTACGTGTTTAACTGGATAGAAGCAGTAGCAACTCCCAATAATGACGCTAGACCCGTGACCAAAATTTTGCTAAAAAACATTCTGTCAAGGTATGGCATGCCTCAAACGAGTGGCTAAGTTGAGTTGTCTAATAGAGAGATCAAAAGGATTTTTGAAAAGGTTGTTAACCCCACAAGGAAGGATTGGTCTAAAAATTTGGGTGAAGCTCTTTTGGGCATACATAACTGCTTATAAGACTCCTTTAGACATGTCTCCTTATAGACTTGTTTATGGGAAGGCATGCGACTTACCCATTGAGTTAGAGCACAAAGCTTTTTAGGTAGTTAAGCAATTGAACTTTAATTTAAAATCTGCTGGTCAAGCTAGGATGCTTCAACTTAATGATTTAGAGGAGCATAGGTTGTTCTCATATGAAAATGTTGAGATGTACAAAGAAAATACTAAAAGGTGGCATGACAGTAAATGCCAGAAGAAGGAATTGGTGGAAGGAAAAAGAGTTTTGCTTTTTAACTCTAGATTGAAACTATTCCCTGGAAAATTGATATCAAGATGGCCAGGATCTTTTAAGTTGATAAAAATATACCCTCATGGGACAATGGACTTGTTGAATGAAAAAACTGGTGAGATATTCAAAGTGAATGGTCAAAGGATCAAAACTTACTTTGGTGACCCCTCAAAAAATACAAGGGGCACCCTTAACCTCATTGATTAAAGAGCTTTTGTTTTGGTCAGGCTATAAGACCTTAAAATAGTGCTACTGGGAGGCAACCCAGCTTGGTGATTTTTATTTTTTTTAAAGTTTGTACAAGTGATTTAATATTTGGTGAATGACAAAGTGCCAAGTGGTGTCACGACACCTGGAAAGAATTTCAATGAGAAGAGAAGAAAAATCTGGAAATCAAAGAAAATATTTTTCTAAGTATGGAAAGTAGGATTGATGCTGAGCTGACATTATTTTCTAATACTTTTATTCAGGGAAGACAAAAGGGTTGGTCAAGGAGAGAGAAAAAGCTTGGGAAGAGCATGCACACCTAGAGCCGTGTGTAATCACGTCATTATTGTAAATGTCTGACATGCCAGACTGAGATTTTACTGCTACACACCAACTGGCGAAACAACCACTTTCTGCAAAAAAAAAAATTTCCCACTTTCTCTCCATCACATCAACCGTCTTTTTAAGTCTTGCCCTAATTTTCACAAACGACTCTCTCTCACACAAAACACTTCTCATTCCAATTTCATTTTCTCCCTCTTGAGTTCATCCCCAAACTTCTCTCTCTGAAACAAAAAATCCTAACTTCTCACCAAAATAACACTCATCCATGGAGATTCAAACTGGAAATCACATGAAAAAGGTAGCGAGAAAGAACGACACCCCTCATGTCGTCTACTCTGATGAAGAACCATATGTTGCTGAAACTTTCATAAATAGTGAAGCTTTCTGGCACTTCACTGATCAGTTTAACGGCATGGGTGTGCTCTCGAAAAAGGGATTAATGTTTGACAACCAAGAAGATGATCTCAAAATCCCAGGAGATATTTGGGTTATAATCAAAAAGCTGAAATGGACGAAACTTTGCAAGAAACCATGGCCATACAATATTTTTATGGTGAAGGAGTTCTACGCAAATCTCACTGATCCTGCTAACTAGTGGATGAAAGTAATTGTTAAGGGTACCAAAGTTGTGTACTCTAAAGCAACTATCAACCTTACTCTGAACTTGGTGGAGAAGAATGACGAATATCAACAACTGTTGGAGAAGTCTGATGATCAAGACTATAAAGTGTACATGCAGACTCTTTGCAATGCAAGAAATACTAGGCTTGAGTCGAGCTCTGAGAAAATAGTGAGGAGAATGGACTTGCAGCCAGAAGCTAAGTTGTGGTATCAGTTTCTTAAGCACTCTTTAAGACCAACAACGCACAACGAGACAATCAGTATGTCTAGATTATTATTTCTCCATTGTACCACATCCCTAAGCAAGATCAATGTTGGAAAAATAATAGTTCAGGAGATCCAAGCTTGTTCAAGAAAGAAAGATGAAATGGTCTAATTTCCTTGTTTAATTACCTTGTTGTGCATATGCCAAGGTGTGTTTGAAAAGGCCACTGATGAAATTTGCATGTCTTAAGCTGCTTTTGGAAAAACGACCATTCAAACTCTGATGAAGCTAAAGGCTAGGAAGAGATGTGGAGAGGCACGAGATAGGAAGTCTGAAGGAGAGGAGGTTCTTGAATTAGATGGTGTTTTGTGGGACGTGTTGTTGCAAATGCAGAAGGATCAGCGTGACTTTTTCAAGTTTCAAAAATAAAAATTTGAGTGGCAAGAGTGGATAAATGCTATTCAATACCTGTCAAGCTTGCTAAATCCTCCATCATTCCCAAATCACATTCTTGGAGAGCTGGAGAAGGAAAAGGAAGAATCTGAACCAATGGTTATTAAGCAGAGGTCTGAGAAGAAAAAAGAATCTAAGAAGAAAAAGAAGGAAAAGAAGAATAAGGGTGAGAAAAAAAGGCTGGTGTAGAAGCACCAAGGTTGAATAGTGTCGTGTCTTAGAAGGATAAGCCAACCTCGTCCCAAAAGAAGAAGAGTGAGAAGGTTATTGATATTTCAAAGGCGAGCAAATCCATGTCTGCAAAAGACACGCTGAGCTCCCCTAAGAAGAAGAAAATAAAGAAGGAATGAAGGAAAAAGAAAGAAGCTCTGGTTGCTGACCCACCTGTTGATAGTTTGGTCAAGGACTTTGACCTAAACCAAACTGTTCTAGAGAATCAAGAAGAAGATAATGTTCTTAGAGATTTAATTGATGAAGCTAACAAGGATAATGAAGAAATACAAGTGACTCCAGAAAATAAAAATGTCACTGATGTTTGAGGAAAAAGAAGAACCTGCTGTGGAAAATGAAGTTTTTGAAGACAAGTTACCAGAAAAAAAGAAGGATTGGAAAAAGAGTAAGATCATATTGTTAAGGATTTGTCAAAATACTATTCTAGTACAGAGGAGTCCTCCCCAGGGTCCTACAAAGTGGAGGCAAAGAAATTTTTTGAAGGAGAAAATCAAGAAGAGGAAGCTGGCAACGAGGGAGGTGAAAACGAGACTCCAGTCGTCACTCCGGTGACTATCCTAGAAGTGACTCCTATCAAGCAACCCCATGCAAAGGAAGCTGTTGTTAAGCCTGTTGAAGTGCCTATGAAAAACCCTGAAGAAATTTCCAAAGAAAAAAGGAAATGTGAATGCAGCTATGGAGAAAGACAAAGAGCCAGAGACAATCATGACTGAGGTCTCTGCTAAAGCAGTTGAAAAGGAAGAGCAGCCAAAGAAATCCGAAGTCAAAGCTGCTGTGAAGAAGGAAGCAAAGAAGAAGGAGTTGGAAAATGGAGCCATTCGTAAAAGCAATAGGCTTCGTACCTAAAGTGGTATCTTCAGAAGGCAAGCTCAGTCTTGCCTCTCCTTATCAACCGACAGTGGGGACACTGTCCTTACTCTAAGTTTGGGGGAGAGGTAAATTAAGCTTGACCTTCACTATCCCTTCTTTATTTATCTGCTTTTGGTTAGAATATTTTTCTAGATATGGATTATCTATGTTGTTTTATTGGATATGGTTGTTTTCATGGATTTGGTAGGCCGTGGTTTGGCCATGTTGGTTTGAACATGTTCGATTAACTCACCTGGTTAAGTTTATTCTTGTTTTGTGTTTGTATGAGTTAGTTTTAATGCTTAGTTAATTTTGCATGTTTAGTTAGATAATCAGTTTTGAATGTTTAAGACATGTGTTCAATAAGAATAACATAAGAGAATTAAGTAATTACAACCCAAAGGTCAAGAGAATATCTTTTTGCACTCAGAATAGTAGATGATAGGACTGTTAAATTTTTTGAAAATGAAGCTAAACATTGACTTAAAGTATCACTGCAGAGGTTACTGATGACCTCTGTCATGCCTCTGGTAGTCATTAGAATTAGCAAAGCCTTTTTTTTAGAAACAAGTTTGTTTAAAAATGTGAAACAAGTAAAAATCTTAAAAAATCATTAAGGGGGGATAGTATGACTCTAATAAAGACTTAACTTCTTTTAAAAAAAAAGACACACTCCGCAAATAATGAATGAACATACAAAGTGTGTAAAAAAAAGTGGCTAAGACCACTTTAAATAAAAAATTCATGTGCCCGAAACTGGATAAAAAACGAATGACTTTATCACAATAACATGTTGGACTCATTACAAGTGAGATCTCGTCAAGTGAAAAGGTGAAGCATTGTGCTAAAAAAAGAAAAGAAAAAGAAAATAAGTGGAAAGTGTTATCCCAGTTGTTTTGAGTCAAAAGTCAATAGAAGAGTTAGATAAAACCCCTCTCTTAAAACTAGAAAGGTAACCCTTGGATCACAGGATTAATCAATTGGGATCACAAAATTGAGACTAGCTTGTTCTTCTGAAGAGTACTGGCATGTTAGTAGGAAGTTGGTGAGCTTAAGCTTATGATCACTTTAGGAAAAATGCAAGGCTGAATTAAACTAATTTTTGAAACAGAACATTAATCTAAAAAAATCTAAGTTGCCTCATTGTTCTGATCCTAATTGATTATAACTGAGATTACCTTCTGTCGTTCACTGTTGCATCACCTGAGGATATTGAAACATCCCAAGAAAGAATGCCACAAGTCAATATTAGCATCCAAACAAGGTAGATTTTATGATGTAATATTTTTATGATGTGATATTTTTGTTTTTTTTCGTCTGAGTTTCAAATCATTTGAGCGAATTCTTTTTTTCCCTTGTCATATGGAACCAATTATGCTTTTTTTCTATGTCATTGAGGACGAATTATGCTTTTAGTCCGGGCCACGTCATCTAGTTTATACAATAATGATGCCAAACTATATTACCTGAGAAAAAAACAAAATTCACAAGAAAAGCCCAAACTCACTCAAATAAGATAGGTGAAAGTACCTTTATCACTATTGTTTTTTAAGTTAATTGTTAGTGTTACATACAATCACAATCAACTACACACTTCAGAACTTGTGGAGGGATGCACAAAAACTTTGGACAATCATTATCATAATCGTATTATCAGAATCGCAGAGAATCATTATTGTGATTTCTAATAAAAATTAGAGAATGTTAATAAAATGTTGTACAAATAATATGAAAAAATAAAGAAAAAACTTTAAAATGTTGTACGTCTGGTTTTAATTCTGAAGATTCTTTATGGCCTTACCTTCTTATCTCTAACCAAGCTAATTTAAGTGAATATAAAAATAACAATTGACACTAAAAAAACATTTAAAAAAAAGATAGGGAAGCATTTTCTACTATGGAATGGTTGCTATTGTGTTGCAACAATTTCTTTATCTTTTGATTTTTTCTTAGCACATCTATTGCCGAGAAAATGACGCACTTCATTTCTTCGATTCCTTCACGTTATAGGAGGATATTTCCATTATTTAAGCAAAAATGATTAAACACTGGAAAATAATAATAGCAAACCATTGAAAAGAGAAAAAGCACTCATTCAAAATCAAATATTACAGTGAAATAAAGGAAAAGTAAAATAAGTAGAAAATAAAGGGGAAGGTGGAAGAAAATTTGTTACCATTTTGTGTGAGAAAATATAATTAATATTTCTGCGTCTACATGAATATAGAAAATAAGTAAATGAATTCAACAGTCTCAACAACAAGAATACAAATTAGAAGCAAATTGATCAATAATCAAACAAAAATAAAACTTGCACACAACAAAAATAATATGTTAAAAGTTACAAAATTAAGAGATAAATTTAAAATTTAATTTAACAAATTTGTTTCAACATCAAAACAGTCAATTAAAAAACTTGAAATTAAAGAGACAAAGTGATGAGAGAGAGAGAAAGTTATCCATTTGATCTTTGTTTTCCTTTATAAAGTTTACATTCTTATGAAGTTTATATTCTTATGAAGTTATAGTTTTCTCACAATAACTTCTAGGTAGTTATTGTATATGAAAATTGTTTAAATTAAGGCTTTGAATGGTAAAATATGAAGTAAGTGAAGGGTAATTAAGGAATAGAAAATATGTCACGCCAAAATTGTGTATTCCCTTTATATATCTACTAGCGTTCAGACAGGCACTCCCGTGTCCGTCTGTCAGCTTTTTTTAATGCGCACAACATAGGAAAATAAACGTGTGTATATTATGTGTGAAGTTACTTGCATATTTTCTTAATGCGTACAACATAGAAAAATAAGCGGACAGATGGGCACAAGAGAGATATCATCACAAATATGAGGATTAAGAACTGAGATCTTTATCTTGAGAATTAAGAACTATCCGAGTCTAGGCGAGTTTATATATATTCCATCATAAAATGAATTGATTGGACATCTCACCATATGTAAGTTGTCACCAAAAGGTTAATTGGAAGACTATTGTATTGTCTATGCATCTTGTTCGATCGTTCATATTACTCCCCGTGGGCTATAAAGCTCGTTACACACTCACGTTAAAAAAAGAAGAAGCACAGGTACAATAAAAAAAGACGGTGAAATCAAGCCAAGATAAAGGGCTTATAGAAGCCTACACGGTCCAGTCAAAATATGATAATCAACTTATAAACAAAAAAAACCTACAATTTACACTTTCAAAACACAATGCAGTCACATGTTGAGCATTGTGACTTTAACCGCCTTCTAAGAGTGTCTCTGTATAAGTGAGCTCGCTCAGGCCAGATCAAAGAAATGCTTTCACATGTGACTTATGAAATGCTTTTCAGAGTTGATTCGGGCACGGAAAACTTCCAATTGCGGAAATCAACAAAGAAATACATTTAAGTAAGTCACATGTTTTGAATGAATCTCCTTGTGCTGTGCTTACTCAACGGGAACCATCTTAACCCGCAGATTTCAATTTTTGGTCTGCCCTGGGTGGATTAGAAATAAATCTTTAAAATTAATATTTAAATTTATTTCTTTCTTTGATCGTGTGTGGAGCATTTGCTGTCTTTGATCTCTCAGGTTTTATTGCATCTTTTTATTGGTGAACTATGTTAATTTATGTGCGTTAATACAAAAGGTAATACCTGAGGAGGAACATCTCTCAGGTATTACCTTGTGGCACATAGTCTTGATATCGTCCAAACGGGCACGATACACGCGTCAAAATACGAATGGATATTTTTTATGTAATTTTGATTTTAATTTAAATTATTTGTATAGTAAACTTTGTAATATGCATTCCTCTCTCCCCCTTCCCCTCTCTCCCTCTCTTATAAATTTGATGAAAATGTTTAGAGAGGAGTTTGTAGAGTAAACTGAACAACACGTACATCCCCTGCGAACATGTATGCTCCACACACGACTCTTCTCGTGCTTATCTTTTTTTTTAATGAGCATACACGTCAAAACATAAACGAATATTTTTTTTATTTAAGTATGATTTAAATTTAAATTATTTGAATACTAAATTTTCTGATATGCATCCTTATGTTTGTAAGAAATTTTAAAATGTTATTTATTTAATTAATTAAAATTTAAATTATTTTTCAAATTAAATTTGTAAGTAATATGACATTTATTGTACATCTCTCTATAACATCAAAAATAAAAATCGTAAATAAAAATTAACAACAAAATTCAACTAATTTAAGAAAGTGAATGGTCAGTGTTTCAAATTTTCAATAATTCACAAGAAATTTTTTTGTTAATATTTTTATTTTATTTTTTCATACTTAAAGTTTTGTTCAATAGCAAGGTCAAACATATAGACATAAAAGATAAAATAATGGAAATTATATATTTTTGCAACTGTCATTGTATATTTGAACAGTATATTAAGTATTAATAAATGTGACAATATATTTAAAACTGTTTTATCAAGATACATACTTTTTTGAGGAAATGGTTTTTATTTCTATAGTACATATGGAAGTTAACAATGTATGAAATATTAAAATTGTGTATACCAATTAAAGTTGTGAAAGATTTTCAAAAAGATTTCATTTTATACCGTTATATTACAACCTTCCGTTAAAGTCATCCATAATATTTCAAAAAGAAAAGAGAAGAGAAATGAGATGATGGATTAAAAAATGAAATGTAGATCTAAAAATGAGATGATAATAATTTGTTGAATTTTTTATTTATTTATATTTTTATGTGTGTACTCATTAAAAAATTCAACGAAAAAAATGTTAATATGAGAAATTGATATGTAACACTCTTATATCCTCTTCTCATCTCTCCTTTTATTCTATATATCAAATAATGTTAACCAAATTAATGATTTTTTAATATGAAAAAAACACAAACCATCTCCAAATCATAATTAAATTACCACACAAATAGATAGTTACAATAGCAAATAGCAAATCGAAAGTAAGATATAAATAAAAATTTAAAACAAAAGAACTAACATCATTAAAAACCACGTCATTTCAAAAAATAATACTGATAAAATAATTGTTTGTATTATGAAAATCTAAATTACATATTTTATGATGTGTTTATACTCACAAAATACAAATAAGTATCATTAAGAAATAAAACATAATAACAACAAAAGCAAAAAGTTAAAACTATAGTATTAATGAATAATGTTTTGCAACAAAACTAAGATATAATTTTTGTAAGAAAATAATAGTGCAGTAGAAAACCACTCATATCCATTGTGGTTGTATTACATATTTGAATTTTATTGTATTTTAGAGTATGAAATTTTTGCAAGTATCACATGATTTGTTTTTTACTTCATAGTTAATAACTCTGCTTTGAAAAAAAGGAAAGTTTCGTAAATAGTAAAATTCTAAAAGAGACTCAATTACAAAAGTCATACAAAAACTATTACTATAAAAGCAATTACAAAAAAATCTACATACAACAATCAATTTTCAGTCATAATGAGAACGACTTCTTCTACCGGAGTGATGACGCGATCTTGACTGGAAATAAGTTTCATCTATTTTTCAAAAATAAAAAAATCGCTAATTAAAATTGAATAAATGAAAATATTATAGAATGGAAAATATTTTAAAAAAAAAAGTATTTTCAATGAGAAAGAGATGAAATTTACATAAAAAAATAGAAGAAAATTTTTAACTTCTGTCACCACTTTAGTAGTTAATGGAAGTTATAGGTGTGAGATATTTTTTGTGAGAGATGAAAGTTACTTTTTCAATTGGTAACCAACAAAAATTATTAACCACTCAAGATTTTAAATTAAACTATTTTCTTGTTGATAAAAGAGATGAAGGGTAATTTTGGAACAAAAAAACTTGTATCCCCTTTATATATAGTTATAGATAACTATATATAAAGGGGATACAAATTTTTGGTGTGACTTATTTTTGTTTCAAAATTACCCTTATTTAATTGTAATATTTTCATAATTATCTATGCAGTTTGTTTTAATTACAACCATGTGTGAGCAAGAATCTTAACCGCTCAACCAAAACAAAAACCGCCGTACACAGATATTTAAGTGTGAAACAACTTCTCTTCATTTCAATAGCAAAACAAAAGTAATTACAAAACTTGGTAGAGAATCCTGAATAACAATGGAGTAGACTCTTATCATTTTTTTTTCTTTTTTTCTTATCTACATATTATTCTTTCCTTTCTCCATCCCTCTAATCTATTTTTTTTTATGTTTTCACTTTTTAATTTTCTTTTAGATATGTTCTTAAACATGATAAGGTCAAAATATATAAATCATTTAATATTATCACTTTTGTATATGTTCATGTATGTTTTATTGGTTTATTCAATTTAGTTTAATTTTGTTTTGTTCTAATGTGTAGCTTTTGATTTTAGTGTCTGAGTAAAAATACATTGCTCTAATTTTACAGGTTTTGATGAGATTATCATTTTTCTGTGACTAATAATTTAAGAATCATATATATTTTCATCATTTTAGTTTTAATTTAGGAATCATATATATTTTCACCATTTTAGTGTTAATTTAGGAAATCATATATATTCTCACCATTTTAGTGTTAATTTAATAATCATACATATATTTTCACCATTTTCACAATTACTCAGTTTCTTTCTTGGTCAATCTCTACCTTTTCTCCTTCTGCATTTTTCTTTCAGTTTTCACAATTACTCAGTGTCAATCTCTGTTATGGTTAGTTTTATGCATTTTCATTTTGTAGGATAAGCGGATAATGTCACAATAAAACCATGGCAAAGATAAAAAAGGTTGATGATTAATTTGTGGACATGAGTGAAGTTAATATTTGTTTTGCTGAACATGGTAATATATTTTGATATGTTAGCATGCATTAAATAGTATTAGAATTGACCATTAAAATCTTTTTATGAAATTGAATGCATTTTTCTATTTTTTTTTTAAAATTTTCCTTACAAATTGTAACTGCTTCTAACATTGTTAACTGTTGAAACTTAAACTGCATAACTCTATCATTTCAGATGCACGACATTTGTTTCTATGTCTTTCATTTCCAAACCCATGATAATAGTAACTTAATGCCATTGTAAATCATTTTTGGATGTTTGGATGCTATATATATTTTTTCAATTTCACATCAACTGAAGGCATAGATTATATATTCTGCATTGTTCAAATTATTTATGCTTTCCTTCTCCACACATGTAAGTCATGTTTGTTTATCTATAAATTAGGTGTGGTCTGTGTCAATTTGGATGCTATATTCACTAAAGTATGATATGAGAACTAACCATTTACATTGATGTCTATGAGGTGAATTAAATTTAATTGAATTGCGTTGTAGAAAATAGTTTTGATTTGATATTACAGGAAGTGATTGAAGAAGAAAATTTATGAGAAATCATCTTCTGATGATATATCGGTTTTCGATGAATTATTTTTGCAATGATAGTTCATGGATACCCAATTTAACCACAATACCACTGGGAAAATGTAAAAAAAATATAATATAGAGATAATTGATTATATTTGTTGCATTAAATTATGTGTCTATTATATTTTTTTTAAAACTTTTTTACTATTGTGTATTTCAATTCCTTTGTTTTGTCTTTTTTTTTTAATTATATATTTTTATAGTTTATACAATAATGAGGAAGAGAGGGAAATTTCCAGATTCTTTAGGAATTTAAGAATTGTGATGCAATTTTCATGAAGTTGAATTTTAAATTTGAGATTTCCTTTCATTTATGAGATTAAAATTAGTTTAATTATGTTAGAAACTATATTGTTTATATCAATGTTTGGTCTCTATGATTAAAATATGAGAAAAAAGAAAATGTACTTACAGTGTACTATTTTTAAACCCTAAAAATATATATTAACATCTATGTTTTATGTCATAACCAAATTATAAATACTCTCTTTAGCTGAAATGATATATTATTTTCGTCTAATATGCTTTTTGAAGAACTAATAGAGCAATAAGGATTTTTTTTAAAGCTAATGAACCAAAATAAATTTTCAAATACACTGCTATGAGAGTACTACATAGAATGTTATATGTTTTTTCCCAGTGGTATTGTGGTTAAATTGGGTATCCATGAACTATCATTGCAAAAATAATTCATCGAAAACCGATATATCATCAGAAGATGATTTCTCATAAATTTTCTTCTTCAATCACTTCCTGTAATATCAAATCAAAACTATTTTCTACAACGCAATTCAATTAAATTTAATTCACCTCATATACATCAATGTAAATGGTTAGTTCTCATATCATACTTTGGTGAATATAGCATCCAAATTGACACAGACCACACCTAATCTATAGATAAACAAACATGACTTACATGTGTGGAGAAGGAAAGCACAAATAATTTGAACAATGCAGAATATATAATCTATGCCTTCAGTTGATGTGAAATTGAAAAAATATATATAGCATCCAAACATCCAAAAATGATTTACAATGACATTAAGTTACTATTATCATGGGTTTGGAAATGAAAGACATAGAAACAAATGTCGGGCATCTGAAATGGTAGAGTTATGCAGTTTAAGTTTCAACAGTTAACAATGTTAGAAGCAGTTACAATTTGTAAGGAAAATTTAAAAAAAAAAATAGAAAAATGCATTCATTTTCATAAAAAGATTTTTGATCTGACCTGATCAGAAGGGGATCACGGACTGGCCACACGCTGTTGGACTGCTATCTGTTCGCCGATGATGAGGAGGAAAAGGGGGGTGTACCTGCAAAACACTCCGATGCCAAAGTAAGAAATTGGGCAGAGTGAGAGCAAAGTACAGAAAGGGCAAGATGTGTATTACCTGACCCTCTTGAGGAAGAGGGTATTTATAGAGAGACCCTAGCGCTGGGCCAACAGTCACTTGCGTTGGGCTGGATTGCCAGGCCCAACCCAGGTGACTGCTAGGGCTTACGTGGCGTAGTGAAGACCAGGACGTGGTCTTCGCCCTAGTCCAACTGCTCCTTGATCTCCGAAAAGTGGGTTTAACCTGCTCTTTCGGAGGTGGGCAGTTGGGAGATGACGTGTCCCCGCGGAGGGGGGGCACGTGGAGAACGTGCGCCGGGCACGTTGTTCTCCCCGCGGAGGGGAGCTCGCAAGGTTTCTCGGAGGACGTTGTTCTCCCCGCGGAGGGGAGCACGCAAGGATGTGGTCTTGCTCGACGGACCGGGGTGCCTTGTTCGGCCGAAAAGGGGGCGTTGCAGACGCTACGGGACGTGCCATCCATCCCGGCGGGGAGCGTGCCCTGCCCGTCCTATGGGGGTGTGTGCCCGCTCAGGCTAGTCCACTTAACGGGCCTTGTGCGTTGTTGAGATGGACCGCGAGGCTGGGCCCAGACCAGAACAGGAGCCCCCCAAGTTGAAGCTCTGTGGCGAAAGAGCGAGGACTTAAGGTCGTTGCTTCGGGGAGAGAGGTAGTGAAGCGAGAGGCTCGTCAGGTTTGTTCCCGGTGGAACGCGTGCCTGTGCGAGGGTCTCCTCGTCGTCGGTAGAGCGGGGCAAAGGTATGTGAAAGGACGCGACTGTCAGGTTACCGCCACGTGTCGCACGTTAAGTGGTAGTAGGGGCGGCTACCCTAGGTCATTTAAGAGCCTAGTGTCGCTTCGAGTCCCGCGCCGGGTTATAAATATGGGGGTCCCCGCTCATTTTTCTACTTTCCACCTTGCTGTCTTACCTTTGAAACTCTGAGATTCCTGCTCGTCCGCCGTCGCTGTAGATCGTCGTCGCGCCGTTTAGTTCTTCCTCCCGTTCGCCGCCGTCACAAGTGAGTTTCTCTCTTTTCTTCTTTTTATTTCTGCCGTTTAATTAGGGTCTATGGTCGGGGCGTAATGAATGCCCCGAGGAGAGACGCGAGTTCCGCCGCATCTGGCGGCTTTCTGGGTCAGTTTCGATGAATGCCCCGGGGAGAATTGGTTGTTCCGGTGAATGTCCCAAGGATGGGGGCTTTCTCCGATGAAAGCCCCGGGGACGCGCGCCTTTTCCGATAAATATCCCGAGGAGGGATGATAGGTTGGCCTTTGAATGCCCCGTGGAGGAGCGGCGGGGAGCGCCTGCTCGCTCGTTGTTCTCCTGCCTTTGTCGCCCTTTCACTTGACCTGCGGTGGAAGGGTGGATTTGATCTTGGCTATCGAATTCACCATTGTCCTCTGCTTTTCAGGTGTAGATGTCGGCCTTGGTACCGGGGACGATGGTCGAAGATAATGAACCCGAGGTCCCGGATTTCGACGAGCGCGTCCTCCCCATCGAGGAGTGGGTGGCCGAAGAGCCGTTGTCCACCCTATCCTGCTTCGTGGCTGACGCGTCCGATGTCTACGCTACCGTCGAGGATACGCCTGAAGGGGAGCCGCAACACTGGTAGGTGTATCGCCCGAAGGAGCACCATCGCATCTGCTCGCGATATGGGCGGCAGATGTTTCCCATGCACGAGTTCTACTTCAAAGAGGCTCGGCTCAGATTGCCGTTCTCCGCTTTCCATCTGGCCCTCTTCGATTGGTTACGTTTAGCCCCGTCCCAACTGCACCCTAACGCTCTGGCCTTTATCCGCGCTTTCGAGGTGGTGTGCTTCTATCTCGAGGTGGAGGCCACGGTGCCCTTGTTTTTTCACATCTTCCACCTGCAACGCCAGTCGGTGAACGACCGTCAGGGATGGGTCTCGTTTAAGCATCCGACCAAGCTCTTCAAGACGTACATCGATTCTGTTCAAGATTTCAAGGGTCGGTTCTTCCTCGTGAAACCGATCACTCAGGAAGGCTCAGATACTCTTTTCACCGAGGGGGAGCGAATGGTAAACGACCAGCGGTTCCTCGCGTGGCTCCCCAAGGTACATTTATTGTGGACCTCGGAGCACTTCAACCGCAGTATTGACCGGTATATCGTGCGGGCAGGGACTCTCGACGAGAAGGATATGGTCGCGTATATGAAAATAGTTGTCTTTGTGCGGGATCTTCCCCCGTCGAAATTGGTGACGCCCGATGGTCGGTACATCCTCGATGCGCAGGGGAACGTGCGGACCAAGAAGAGGCTGATTAACACTAAGACCCTGCTCGGTTGCGCCATGGGGGCGGATGCTCTGGAATATCTAGGTAGGGACGTTTCTTTTTTCCTGTGATCATATGTTTTGACCGTTGCTAACTCTGTTTGTTTTTGCAGCGAACATGTCTTCCGTCGAGGAGCGAGTGAAGAAGTTGTGCGCCTCAAGGAACGCCGTGGTCCCGAAGACGCGGGTGAGTCAACTGGTTGGGCAGGAGGCCGTGATGCCGGGAGGCCAGAGTTCGTCTTCTTCTCCCCAGGAGAGTCAGTCTCCTACGTCTCAGGGAGCTGCGAAGAGGCCGAGATCCGAGGAGCCCCGCGGCTTGATTGATCTGACGACCGGCTCGGCCGAGGAGGGTTATGTCGTTCCGCCGTGCCATCAACATCCGGGCTATTTTCATGGTGCCCGGTCTCCTACCGTCTCTGCTGGGGAAGTGAAGGTTGTCCGTGAAGCCGATCGAGAGTCTCGTCGACGTATCCTGGCGGAGGATTTGGCCTCGATGATGCGGATGTTCACGACGGCCCTTGTCTTGAACGAGGAGGGTTGCTCCGCCGCTGAGATGTCCAAATTGCAGGGGGACCTTACCTTCATGCATTTGCGTCTGGCCAAGCTTACCGAGGAGCTGGAGAAGAGTCGGAAAGATGTTGCTGACCAGCGCAAGCGAGCGGAGGGGGCTGAGGAGAAGGTGACCTCGATGGAGGAGAAGTTGGGGGCGGCGACGGCCGAGGTGCAGGCGCTGAAAGTTCGTATGAAAGTCCTAGACAGTGCACTTCGTCCGGCCGAGGACGAGACTGAGGAGGACCAGCGGTTGATCACGCGTGCTGATTTGGTTGCCCGGATTCAGGTGTTGGAAGGTGATTGTCTGGAGGCTGTCGAGGTCGGGTTTAAGAGCACCGTTGCGCAGATCCAAGTTGTCAACCCCGGCGTCGCGCTGGTCGTGGACGGGATTGGGCCGTATCATGAGATCGTCGGCAGGAAGGTGGTCGACCCCGAGCTTGTCGTTCCCGAGGAGGTCCTCGTGGTTGCTGAGCAGGAGGGCGAGGTGGTATAGGTTCCCGGACCTACGTGCTCGTAGTTTTCTGGCCTGCGTGCCGACATTTTGTAACTTGTTTTTCTTTGTTGGTCCTGCGCACCCCTGTTCGTGTAATATTGACTACTGGGTTGGTGCCCGCTTTTGTTTAATATATTTTTTGAGAATTTTCTAAGTGTGCGCTCGATATTCGCATGATGTTTATGCTCGTCTTGTTTTCGTATTTATTTGTTCGCTTGAATGATGTTCGATGTGCATGTTTTGGTATGCTTTTCGGGCCTGTCCGGGTGTTAGCTCGACAAACTTGTTACCGGCGGTGAAGGGAACCGGCCGGTTTGGCCGACAGTGTGGCCGGACCGTTTCGGGGGTAGTTATCCTCGTGGCGTGGACGTCCCATCGCGAGCTGGGCTTCTTGCCGATTTTGGTACAGCGGTGGGAAGTCTCGGTCGAGGTATTCCCCACCGAGCGAGGTCGTCTGCCCGCACACACAAGAGGCAGGGCTTGCTTTTCTCTGGTCGCTAGTGGATGCGTGGGAGTGCGGTGGTACCATGTCTCCCCCCAGTGGCCGGGACGAGGGGTCGTCGCGGGCAGTGTTTTAACTGTAGTACCGCTTAAGTTTCGCGGCGTTCCATGGTCGAGCTAGTTGTTCACCGTGCAGGTTTTCGAGGTAATAGGCCCCGTGCTCCGTCTTGTCGCGGACACGGTAGGGGCCTTCCCAATTCGCAGCCAATTTGCCCTCGTGGGAGTCTTTCTGGTTTCTGCGCAGAACTAAGTCGTCATTTTGAAAATCGCGTTTTAGGACTTTGTTGTTGTGGCGAAGTGTTACTTGTTGTTTCAGCCAGGCTTCTCGGAGGGCTGCTCCTGAGCGGATTTCCTTGACGAGGTCGAGCTCTTCTCGTAGGGCGCCGTCGTTGTCGTTGGTGTCCAGGGGAGCTTCCATTTGTCTGGATGGTTCGCGTATTTCGACAGGTATCATGGCTTTGGTTCCATACGTGAGGCGAAATGGGGTTTCCCCCGTGGTTGAGTGGGGTGTGGTGCGGTACGCCCAGAGGACGCTGTGGAGCTCTTCGACCCATGCTCGTTTTGCGTCACCGAGTCGTCGTTTGAGTCCCCTGAGTATGACCCTATTCGCGGATTCTGCCTGGCCGTTTGTCTGAGGGTGCTCGACCGAGGTGGAGTGGTGTTTGGTTCCGAGCTTGGTGACGAAGTCGCGGAAGTTTTTGTCCGTGAATTGTGTGCCGTTGTCGGTGACGATGGCGAGTGGGACCCCGAATCTGGCGAGGATGTTTCGTTTATAGAATCAGAGTATGTTGTGGGCCGTGATTTTGGCCAGAGCTTCGGCTTCGATCCATTTGGTGAAGTAGTCGACGCCCACGATGAGGTACTTGTTCTGATAGGACCCTAGGGTGAAGGGCCCGAGGATGTCCAGCCCCCACCAGGCGAACAGCCACAGGGAGGAAAGGGATGTGAGTTCGGCTGGGGGGCGAGGTGCATGTCACTGTGTCGTTGGCATTTGTCACATTGTTTGACGTGTTCCTTCGCGTTCGATTGCATCGAGGGCCAGTAGTAGCCTGCTCATAGAGCCTTTTGTGCTAGGGATCTTCCTCCGAGGTGCTGCACGTTGATGCCCTCGTGGATTTCCTCTAGGACGGCTGCACTCTAGGATTTATCGATGCATTTGAGGAGTGGGATCGCGAAGCCCCGGTGATACAGCCTTCCTTCGAGGAGAACGTACGAGCAGGCTCGTCGTCTGGTTGCGCTAGCTTCTTTGGGGTTGGCCGGAAGGTGGCCGGTGCTGAGGTAGGCATGGAGTGGGGTCATCCAGCAGTTAGTATCCCCGATGGCGTTGATGTCGAGAAGGGCAGTGGTCGCGCTGGTACTTGGTTGCGATAAGACTTCTTGGATTACCGACTTGTGGCCACTTCGCTTTTTGGTGCTTGCCAACTTGGAGAGGATGTCGACGCGGGTGTTCTGCTCGCGCGGGACGTGCTGAATCTCCGCTGTGTTGAAACCTCGCAGTTTTTCGGTGATGAGTGCTAAGTACTCGGCGAGGTTGTCGTTCTTCGCTTGATATTCCCCTCGTACTTGCGAAGCGACTAGCTGGGAATCTGTGTAGATTCGGATGTCTCTGGCCCCGAGGTCAGATGCCAAGCGAAGTCCGGCTAGAAATGCTTCGTATTCGGCTTGGTTATTAGTCGTCGGGAAGGCCAGTGTGAGGGAGACTTCGATGAGGGTGCCTTCTTCGTTGTCAAGGACGATGTCGGCGCCGCTTCCCGTGGAGTTGGAGGAGCCGTCCACGAAAATGGTCCAGATGTGGCTCCTGGTGGTGGGATCGGGTGACGGGGTCATCTCGGCGACGAAGTCTGCTAAGGCTTGAGCTTTGATGGCGTGCCGGCCCTCGTAGGTGATGTCGAACTCGGATAGTTCTAGTGACCATTTCAGCATGCGTCCAGCCATGTCAGGACGGCCGAGGAGCTGGCGGATGGGCTGATCGGTGTGGAGCACGATGGTGTGTGCGAGGAAGTAAGGTCGGAGCCGTCGTGCTGCGGTGATGAGGGCTAGGACGACCTTCTCGATCAGCTGGTATCGGATTTCGGGGTCGTGGAGGGCTTTGCTAGTAAAGTAGATGGGCTTTTGGCCCTCCCCGGCTTCGCTGACGGCTTCGCTGGCCACGGCCAGATAGAGGTATAGGGTTTCGCCCGGCACGGGACGTGTCAGCATTGGTGGTTCGGACAAGACGCGTTTGAGGTGGCAGAGGGCTTGCTCGCATTCGTACGTCCATTCGAACTTGGTCTCCTTCCTGAGCAGTTTGAAGAAGGGGAGGGCGTGCTGGGCGGACTTGGCAATGAACCGGGAAAGGGAGGCGAGCACGCCGTTGAGGGATTGGATGGACTTCTTCATGGTGGGCGTGGTGATATCTAAGAAGGCTTGGCATTTGTCAGGATTGGCTTCGATCCCCCGTTCGGTCAAGTAGTAGCCGAGGAACTTACCGGCACGGACACCGAAGGTGCATTTCTCCGGGATGAAGCGCATTCGGCATGCCCTTGCGGTCTCGAAGACCTTCCTGAGGTGGGCCGTGTGGTCGTCCTCTGTGCAAGATTTGACGATCATGTCGTCCATGTATACTTCGAGCATGTCGCTGATTTCGTCTTGGAAGACACTGTTCATCATTCGTTGGTACGTGGCCCCGGCGTTCTTTAGGTCGAAGGGCATGACGTTGTAGTAGTAGTTGCCTGACGCCGTCATGAAGGCCGTGCTCTGTTTATCGTGCTTGGCCATCGGGATCTGATTGTACCCCGAGTATGCGTCCATGAAGGACAAGAACCGGAAGCCCGCGGAGTTGTCGACGAGCTTGTCGATGTTGGGGAGGGGGTAGGCGTCCTTAGGACATGCCCGATTGAGATCAGTATAGTCAACACACATGTGCCATTTCCCATTATTCTTTTTAAAGAGTACAACATTGGACAACCAGGTTGAATACCAGGCTTCTGAAATAAAATTTGCCTCTAGGAGGTCTTTTACAGCTTTTTCGGCTGCTGCCGATTTTTCGGGGGATTGGCGACGCCGACGTTGGACAACGGCTTTCGCGGTCGGGCAGATGGACAGCTGGTGGCAGGCGACCTCGGGGTCGAGTCAGGGCATTTCCGCGGCGCTCCAGGCGAAGAGGTCGGCGTTCTCGCGGAGGCAGGCTTGGAGCTGTCTTTTCGCGAGGTCTGGGAGTCCGGCGCCAATATTCACGGTTCTGCTCGTGTCTTCCCCGAGTGTGATGATTTCGAATTCGCCGTCCGGGATGGGGCGTGCTGCGTGGGAGGTTTTCCCGTTGACCTCGTTGGTCTTTATTTCGGGATCGTGCTCCCGGGTGAAGCGACTGTCGAGGTCCACGGATCCGACCAGCTTCTTTGGTTTGCCCTTTGGTGCTACGATTGGAGTTGTCCTCTTGGTCGTTGGAGCGATGGAGTATAAACCTTTCAGCGCGGCCTCAAAACACCTTCGGGCGGCCTCGATGTCTCCGTTAAGGGTCACCACGCCCCCCGCTTTGTGTAGTACTTCATCTTCAGGTGGACGGTGGAGGGTACCGCGGTGAGTTCTGCTATCGTTGTTCTGCCCAGGATACAATTATAGAGGGACAGACACTCGATGACTAGGAAGCGGATGCTGATTTCCCTGGTCGTTTCCTCTTCTCCGAAGGTGACTTTCAGCTCCACGTACCCCCAAGGTCTCGTCGTCGTCCCGTTGAACCCTTGAAGGTCGGAGCCTACGTAGGGGGAAAGGTTGGATTCGTCGAGTTGGAGGGTTGTGAACAGGTGCGTGTACATGATGTCAACCGAGCTTCCCCCGTCGACGAGGAGGCGCCTGATGTTGAAGTTCGCCATCCGCGCCCGTATGAGCAGGGGAATGTTGGACTTGGGGGATCCCCCGGGGAGTTCCTCGAGGTAAAATGTGATCGGATTGGATCGACCTTGGAATTTTTCGAGCGTGCTCATTTTTCCGGAGTTGTTCGCGATAAGCTCGTCGAACTTTCTCTTCATTGATCCTATGGACAGGCTCCTCGTGGCTCCATCTGAGATGACCATGGCTCTGGAAAAGTATTCCCATCGGCTGGTTGGTCGGATTGGTTCATCGATTAGGTCGGGTCCTTCGGGAAGACCGAATTCTCTGTCCGCGAACCAATCCTCGGGGCGGCTGACAAAAAGTGCGACCTGGAGCCTGCTGTTGTCCTCTGGAGAGGGGAGTTCCTCGACTTTCTTGGCCTCTGGGGCCTCTTGCCTTGGTGGTTCGCCTCCCCGGGTGTATCTCTTCAGGTGACCTTCTTTGATCATAATTTCGATCGCGTCCTTGAGATGGATGCAGTCTTCGATCACGTGCCCGTTGCTCCAGTGGAATTGGCAGTATTTTGATTTGTCCACATTAGGTTTAGGGGGTGTCGGTCGCGAAAAACGGACACCTCCCTGGACGAATTCGGTTTTGGCGCATTCAGCCAGGATGTGTAACACCCATTTTATTTATTTAGTCATTTTGGTGTTAATTTAATTATGTTATGTTGGTGTACCCTTAGGTTGGGTGTTTTGGCATGTGGTTGGTGAGTATCCTTGATATATAAGGATCATTGATGGTGTGGAGATAATAATATAATAGTTAATAGTAATATTGGTGGTATTATTATTATTATTATTATTATTATTATTATTATTATTATTATTATTATTATTATGATTATTATCATCAGTATGAATATTATTATTGGTGGGTGTCCCTGATATGGGAGGATTATTGGTGGTGAATTGGTGTAGATATAATAATATAATAACTAATAGTAATATTAGTGGGGGTATTATTATTATTATTATATTTATTATATTCATTATTATTATTATTTTGGTGAGATAATAATAGGATTATTATTACTATTATTATTATTATTATTTTATTAAGTTATTAACATTATTATTATTTTGGTGAGATAATAATAGGATTATTATTACTATTATTATTATTATTATTTTATTAAGTTATTAACATTATTATTATTTTGGTGAGATAATAATAGGATTATTATTACTATTATTATTATTATTATTATTATTTTATTAAGTTATTAACATTATTATTATTTTGGTGAGATAATAATAGGATTATTATTACTATTATTATTATTATTATTATTATTTTATTAAGTTATTAACATTATTATTATTTTGGTGAGATAATAATAGGATTATTACTACTACTATTATTATTATTATTATTATTTATTATTATTATTATTATTATTAAGTTATTATTATTATTGGGATTAGAGAATTAAAATAGAGAAGAAGAGGGGTTAGCAGTTTTACGATACATTGTGAGAAGTTAGAGAAAGTGGAAAAAGAACGATAGAAAGGAGAGAACGGGAAAGGGAACGGAAAAGGGAGCAAAGAACGAAGGATACAAGGGAAAATCAGAATTGGCCAAACCTTGGAGGATTCTTTCATCGATCAGCCGATTAACAAGGTAAGGGGGGAGAAACTTGATTGGGAATGGTTTATACATGTATAGGGTAGTTGGGGATTCCTTAACCCCGTAGGAAATTGATCGATATATGATAATATATATTGTTATGTTATGATTGATGATGATTGTTGTTAATTATATAGTAATCGTTAATGAATTGGTGTTTTGGGATGATTTGGCATATAGGGCATATATGGTGTTTTACAGTTTTAGGGAAAATTCTGTATGGCTTTTGAGGTATCGATAAAGTGTGTAGGTGATGATTTTGGGAATAGGAATTAGAAGCCTATTGGTTACGGTAATGTGCAAGATTGGTACTAGAATAGACTGAGGATCTGAGTTGAGATGATAGGTACAGTTTGGCCTTGATGCACTGTAAGAATGATGAGTGTGGGAACTAACTTGTGTACTTGGTGATAGTGCATGTTTCCCGTAATAATGACTGGTGGACAATTAGTTGATGTATATGTATGTAGTGATCAGTAGGATCGCGTACCCCCGAGTGGTGGGATATGTTATATCTTGGTGTTAAAGTATGAACTTGTTTACTATCTGGTTGATTTATATGGTGTTGGTGTATGTTATATCTGTACATATGTGCATTGGTGTATGATGATATGATCAGGAGGATCGTGTGCACGTTGAGTGCCTAAATATATTAGTTATGCATTGGTGTGTGCATATCATGGTGTTTTGGTGGGATGAATCATGTCTCAGGAGGAGCGTAAGTGATTCATCCGTACTCCTTTGTGGAGAGTGGTGGGGGATAGATCATGTCTCAGGAGGAGCGTAAGTGATCTATCCAGGTTCGATTGAATGAACCAACGAGTCGGTACCGCATGCATGGTGTTGAGTTGCATTTTGCATTATAATATGTTATATTGTAATTTGAACAGTAGGTTCGTCATATGGTGTTGTTAGGGGTGAATCTTGGTGTGTTGGTGTGTTGTACTACCTTATTTACATGTATTACATTACCATTATATTTTTGATCATGATTTCTCACCCCTTTGTTGTTGTTGTTGTGGTCTGTGCTTCTTCGGAAGTACAGATAATCCAGGTGTTTAGCTAGCTTGGATAATGGTGTGACTGTCGAGTCTAGGATGCTCTGATACGTAACACGGGATATGGGTGTTGTAATTGTTTTATGTCAAACGTGTTGAAATCCTGTGACGTATCATGTTCTGATGTATTTTACTTTATGAAATAAATTCCGTTGTATTATTTTGAAAAGAATGAATAAAGTATTTTTATAAAATTTGGAGATGTGATATCCCACTTTTTGGTGAAAACTCTGATTATTATTATAATATTTATATTTTATTTAATACGGGAAGTGGGGTGTTACAATTGGTATCAGAGCAGGTCGGTCCGTCCGGCCAGTGTTGTTGAGTTGAGTTGAGTCTGTCCTTTGGGATGGAGACTGTGTGTTGTTTAACCTGGTGTTGTGGTTTAAATCCCTAGTATACGGCATGTGTGTGAAAAAACTGTCGGTACGTGTTTATTTCCTAACCTTGTCTGCAGAAGCAGGAATGATTCCAGTGGGGGAGAAGTGTGTAATTCTCCGGAATGCTACGGTGTGGTGGCTTAGTGTGTTGAGGAATGCTATCATAGTTTGGTAAAGATGGTTTGTACCCCATCATGATTTCGGCTGTCTATTAACAAATTGAGGAACTGATCACCCTTAATCTCTTGTTAATAGTAGACGAGATTGTGTTGGATGGGATAGACGTGTCTTGCAAGCTTGTGTGGCGTGAGCAATGAATTGTCCTGAGTTAAGCTAAGTGCTTAAGGGATTATTTTGAGGAGTTGGCGTAATACGGTGTTGAGACGTTTATTTTGAAGGAACCTTCGAATGAGAAGGAAAGTGAGAAAATTGGGATTTGTCAATTTGTTGAAATTGCCGGAGGTTCCCTGAGGAAGTAAGCGATTTACTATCGGAGTGTGAAGTAAAGCTTACACGTTTATTTTGTTTTTGGGACGAGTCTGATATTGATGACTCCATATTGTATGTTTACGTTGGGATTGGAGAAGTTGAAGAGTCAACTTGAAGACCCGCTGGGGGAGAGGTCCTTTGTTTGAGTGTGTTACCGTAAGGTGCACCAATTTTTGTTGGTTAGACAGACAGAAGGTTTTGTGAAGCTTTGGGTGAACTATAGATAAGTGAACAAGGTGACTCTCAAGGATAAGTGTTCGCTTCCAAGAGTTAATGATTTGATGGATCAATTGATTGAAGGACGTGAGTTTCTGTGTTCGTGAGATCGCGAGTAGAATTATTGTGTTGTGGTGTCGAAGGTCGAAGTGGTATCGTAATAGGAGGCTCCACGATCTGCTGTTGAGATTGGAAGTAATCGGGTTTTAAAATATTTAAAGATTGAAAGTGTGTTGGACGGCCTCCTAAGTATGAAATTTTGGTTATACGTTGAATTCCGAGATCGTAGCTTTTTACGGAATCGAAATCGGACACTCGGAAGTCAGGTAACGGTCGAAAATAGAATTTCGGGACTGTCATGTTCGCCGAGATTCCCCTGGCGAAGTGCCATGAGCAGAAAAATGTTGTTGTGGTATTTTTGTCGTAACGGGAGAACCGTAACTCGGAATGACGCCCGGTTCGAAGCGTTGGAAAGCTATTGAAATTATCTATTAGATTGTGAAGTATTGACATGGAATTAAGCTATTTATTAATTAAGTGTGTTTGAATGTTGCAGTAAGGGCTGGCAGTACGGTACATGTTCCCGCCATAACTCACAACTTGTTTGTCCATTTGGCATGGGATCTTCTTTAATTATTTATATAAGGTAATGGTTGTGTTAATAAATGATATTTTAAGGTATTAGAAGAGTATAGGGGATCATGTTGAGCATAAGGAACTGGAGTTATCAGTGTTAGAAAAAGAGCGGTGATATACTTCTGTAAGGAAAGTTCTGCCGAATCCGATAGAACTAATTGTGGTGTTTGTGATGCTTGTTGATATAATTAGGGGATTTGCTAAAGACAACTTCAGCGAGTTTCAATTATGCAAAAGGAAACTTGAAGTGTATAAGAGAAATCATCCGACCAGTGATTTAGAGTTGGTTACTATTGTGATTGTACCGGAGTCGGAGTCTTCCAAAGTTCAGACTGAGATCGGAGATGTTTGCTGATCTTAAGAGTTTAAGGTGTTTGTTTAATTTGAATAAGACGAATATGAGGCATAGGAAATAATTGGGACTTCGAAAAGAGTACGACTTCGAGTTGAATTACCACTCGGGTAAAGCGGACATGGTAGATGATGCAGTGAGTTAGAAATATTTGCATATACCGAAGATGATGGTGAAAAGAGTTAGAACTAATTGAGCAATTTCATAATATGAGTTTTGTGAGTAAGGAGACTTCTTATGGAGTTAAGCATTTATTATTAAGATCTGACTAGTGATATCCTTGAGCAGAATCGAGAAAGTCAGAAACCTGGGTTGAGTAGTGAATTAGTTGAAATTGATAAATTAGAGTCGAAGAGTGGATTGTCGGGTTTGTGGAAATAATACCACGAGATGTTATGATAGAGTATGTGTACCAAATGTTGTTGAGGGGAGTAGAAGTACTCGTGAAGAAATACATTGGGGTAGATGGAGTATCCATCCCAGTGCTATGAAGAAGTAATCGAATTTGAGTAGATTGTTTTGGAGACCATGGATAAGGGGAGGAGTAGTTGAGGTGGAATATGCTGGTTAGAATTGTAGGAATTCGAAGAGTGAACATCAGAGACTGTTGAGTCTGATGCAGTCGTTAAATATTCCAGAGTGGAAATCAGGTAGTATTTTCACGAAATTGGTGTCGAGATTTCCAAAGAATTTGTAAAGACATAATTTTAATTTGAATTGTTAAGAGTGGATGAACTATTCCGTGTTGAGGATATACGAGATGCATATTGAAAAAGTGGCGAAGTTAGATGAGATACTGACGAATATTGTGTCAGATGGGAATTTGAGGTTTATATTGAGATTTTGGAGGGGCTTACAGGAAGCATCGGGTACTAAGTTGAAGTTGAGTTCGACTTACCATCCGCAAACTGATGGTCAGTCAGAGAGGACTATTAAGTCTGTAGAGAATTGGTGAGAGCTTGGGTGTTGGATCGAGGTGGATTGTGGGATGATTAATTACCGTTGATTGAGTTACCTATAATAACGGTTACCATCCTAGTGTCGGAATGGCACTATATGTGGCTCGGTGAAATAGGGAGTGTAGGACTCTACTGTGTTGGAATGGGTCGAGTGAGAGTGTTGTGCTCAGACCTGAAAATCATGTTGAGATGGCTGAAAAGATCAAGAAGATCCAAGGAAAGATGTGTTTGGAGAGTCACGCCGGTGACTGATGTTGGTCGAGCTTCGAAGTCTCAGAAGTTCGCACCGTGTTCTGTGGTTTGTATCAGAGTGGCGCAGCAGAGGTATGGGAGGAGTAACATGTTAGACCGTTTTTCCCGCTGTCGCTATGAATTGGCATGATATGTTTCATGTGTCTTAGTTGAGAAAGTACATTGAACCAGGTGGATGATGTACAAGTGAAAATAATTTGATTGTTGAGGCATTGCTATTTCGTTTGGACGAGCGAGAAACAACTCCGAAGGGAGGAGATATCTTTGGTGAAAGTAACTTGGGGAGGTGCTGCAGAAGGCAGTGTGACCTGTTAGTTGGAATGAAGGATGCGGGAAGCGTATCCGGAAGTGTTCCATCAGGTAATTTTCGAGGACGAAAATACTTAAAGTGGGGGAGAGTTGTAACACCCATTTTATTTATTTAGTCATTTTGGTGTTAATTTAATTATTTTATGTTGGTGTGCCCTTAGGTGGGGTGTGTTGGCATGTGGTTGGTGAGTATCCTTGATATATAAGGATCATTGGTGGTGTGGAGATAATAATATAATAGTTAATAGTAATATTGGTGGTATTATTATTATTATTATTATGATTATTATCATCAGTATGAATATTATTATTGGTGGGTGTCCCTGATATGAGAGGATTATTGGTGGTGAATTGGTGTAGATATAATAATATAATAACTAATAGTAATATTGGTGGGGGTATTATTATTATTATTATTATATTTATTATATTCATTATTATTATTATTTTGGTGAGATAATAATAGGATTATTATTACTATTATTATTATTATTATTTTATTAAGTTATTAACATTATTATTATTTTGGTGAGATAATAATAGGATTATTATTACTATTATTATTATTATTATTTTATTAAGTTATTAACATTATTATTATTATTTTGGTGAGATAATAATAGGATTATTATTATTACTATTATTATTATTATTATTATTATTTTATTAAGTTATTAACATTATTATTATTTTGGTGAGATAATAATAGGATTATTATTACTATTATTATTATTATTATTATTATTATTTTATTAAGTTATTAACATTATTATTATTTTGGTGAGATAATAATAGGATTATTACTACTACTATTATTATTATTATTATTATTATTATTATTATTATTATTATTTATTATTATTATTATTAAGTTATTATTATTATTGGGATTAGAGAATTAAAATAGAGAAGGAGAGGGGTTAGCAGTTTTACGATACATTGTGAGAAGTTAGAGAAAGTGGAAAAAGAACGATAGAAAGGAGAGAACGGGAAAGGGAGCGGAAAAGGGAGCAAAGAACGAAGGATACAAGGGAAAATCAGAATTGGCCAAACCTTGGAGGATTCTTTCATCGATCAGCCGATTAACAAGGTAAGGGGGGAGAAACTTGATTGGGAATGGTTTATACATGTATAGGGTAGTTGGGGATTTCTTAACCCCGTAGGAAATTGATCGATATATGATAATATATATTGTTATGTTATGATTGATGATGATTGTTGTTAATTATATAGTAATCGTTAATGAATTGGTGTTTTGGGATGATTTGGCATATAGGGCATATAGGGTGTTTTACAGTTTTAGGGAAAATTCTGTATGGCTTTTGAGGTATCGATAAAGTGTGTAGGTGATGATTTTGGGAATAGGAATTAGAAGCCTATTGGTTACGGTAATGTGCAAGATTGGTACTAGAATAGACTGAGGATCTGAGTTGAGATGATAGGTACAGTTTGGCCTTGATGCACTGTAAGAATGATGAGTGTGGGAACTAACTTGTGTACTTGGTGATAGTGCATGTTTCCCGTAATAATGACTGGTGGACAATTAGTTGATGTATATGTATGTAGTGATCAGTAGCATCGCGTACCCCCGAGTGGTGGGATATGTTATATCTTGGTGTTAAAGTATGAACTTGTTTACTATCTGGTTGATTTATATGGTGTTGGTGTATGTTATATCTGTACATATGTGCATTGGTGTATGATGATATGATCAGGAGGATCGTGTGCACGTTGAGTGCCTAAATATATTAGTTATGCATTGGTGTGTGCATATCATGGTGTTTTGGTGGGATGAATCATGTCTCAGGAGGAGCGTAAGTGATTCATCCGTACTCCTTTGTGGAGAGTGGTGGGGGATAGATCATGTCTCAGGAGGAGCGTAAGTGATCTATCCAAGTTCGATTGAATGAACCAACGAGTCGGTACCGCATGCATGGTGTTGAGTTGCATTTTGCATTATAATATGTTATATTGTAATTTGAACAGTAGGTTCGTCATATGGTGTTGTTAGGGGTGAATCTTGGTCTGTTGGTGTGTTGTACTACCTTATTTACATGTATTACATTACCATTATATTTTTGATCATGATTTCTCACCCCTTTGTTGTTGTTGTGGTCTGTGCTTCTTCGGAAGTACAGATAATCCAGGTGTTTAGCTAGCTTGGATAATGGTGTGACCGTCGAGTCTAGGATGCTCTGATACGTAACACGGGATATGGGTGTTGTAATTGTTTTATGTCAAACGTGTTGAAATCCTGTGACGTATCATGTTCTGATGTATTTTACTTTATGAAATAAATTCCGTTGTATTATTTTGAAAAGAATGAATAAAGTATTTTTATAAAATTTGGAGATGTGATATCCCATTTTTTGGTGAAAACTCTGATTATTATTATAATATTTATATTTTATTGAATACGGGAAGTGGGGTGTTACAGGATGCGCTCGCGGGAACCGACTAAGGTCGTGTACTCTGTGAATCGGCCGGCAGGGCCGCGTGGTTCGCGTTGTTCGCAGGACTCGCGGGGGCGATCTTCGCGACGGCGGTCCCCTCCACGTCGATGGCTCGAGGCTCCGTCGTCTCGGTGCCCGCGAGGGGCCTCCCTGTCTCGGGTGTCTCGAGCGGAGTTGGCCGCTTGTGTTTCCTTGAATCGGATATAATGCGCGGCCCTGTCGAGGAAATCCTGGAGGGAGGTTGGCCGGTGTATGCCTACGGCCTCGTAGAACTTGGAGTCGTGGCGTAGACCCTGCTCCATTAAGTAGCGCTTCATCTCATCCGACGTTGTCACTTGCACTGCTTCCCGAGTGAATCTTTCGATGTACTTTCGGAGAGGTTCGTCGGGGCCCTGGATTATCGCCCCGAGGACGGCTTCCGTCTTCGGGAGGCGCCGGGACGCCGTAAAGTGTTTGGAGAACAGGTCCTTCAGGACTCTCCACGACGTAACTGATTCGGGCTCCAAACTTTTGTACCAGGTCATGGCGCCTTTCCTCAGAGTCGTCGGGAATAGCCTGCACTTGATGGCTCCCCGGACGTTTCGGTAATCGAGCATGGCTTCGATGTCCTCTAGGTGATCGTCCGGGTCGGATGTGCCGTCGTACGTCGATAGCGTCGGGGGCTTCTCCATCCCTTGGGGTATGGGGGCAGCCATGATTTCTCGGGACGACGGGGTGCGATAATCGTCCTCGTCGCTGGGAGCCGGGGACCGATGGGGAGACGGGTCGTTCAGAATAGGCCCCTGGTTTCGGGTTCTCGACCTCCTGCCTGGGTTTTCGCCCCGAGGATCCCTGACCGGGATCGCCGCAGTGTTCTGGTGCCTCTCGCAAACTTGTCTTGCTGGGGACCTGGTGCATTCTTGCACCACCTGTGCGTGGTGACTCTCCAGCCGCGGTCGGCGATTTCTAGGTCGAGGTGAGGGACTTCTCGAGCCTCCGTTCTGGTCTTCCCGCGGGGGGGACCTCGGAGGGCCGACGCGCTCCAATGCTCCAATTCTCGCGTTTTGCTGGAACATCAGCTGGTTCGTCTGGTTGATGGCCGTAAAGAGGGCGGCCACCGTTGGGTCTGCTCCCGCCGGGATGGGAACGGGTTGGAATGTTGCCGGGCTCGGGGGCCGGTGGTCGGCCTGAATGAGCCGCTTCGCGGATGACGGTGAGGCAGTTTGGCCGTCTCTCTCGTCAGTATCCGCCGGACGCGACGTTTCCATCTGCTTGCTTCCGTTGGTGGCGACGTTGAGCACAAAGTCGTGCGGAGTGTCGTCGCGGTGTGGGCTAGCCATGATCGTGGAGTGTTGGTGAAACTTTGGTTTTCTGCTCGGAGTAACGGGGAAGTTTCTGTTCCCACAGACGGCGCCACTGATCTGACCTGATCAGAAGGGGATCACGGACTGGCCACACGCTGTTGGACTGCTATCTGTTCGCCGATGATGAGGAGGAAAAGGGGGGTGTACCTGCAAAACACTCTGATGCCAAAGTAAGAAATTGGGCAGAGTGAGAGCAAAGTACAGAAAGGGCAAGATGTGTATTACCTGACCCTCTTGAGGAAGAGGGTATTTATAGAGAGACCCCAGCGCTGGGCCAACGGTCACTTGCGTTGGGCTGGATTGCCAAGCCCAACCCAGGTGACTGCTAGGGCTTACGTGGTGTAGTGAAGACCAGGACGTAGTCTTCGCCCTAGTCCAACTGCTCCTTGATCTCCGGAAAGTGGGTTTGACCTGCTCTTTCGGAGGTGGGCAGTTGGGAGATGACGTGTTCCCGCGGAGGGGGGGGGGCACGTGGAGAACGTGCGTCGGGCACGTTGTTCTCCCCGCGGAGGGGAGCTCGCGAGGTTTCCCGGAGGATGTTGTTCTCCCCGCGGAGGGGAGCACGCAAGGATGTGGTCTTGCTCGACGGACCGGGGGTGCCCTGTTCGGCCGAAAAGGGGGCGTTACAGACGCTACGGGACGTGCCGTCCATCCCGGTGGAGAGCGTGCCCTGCCCGTCCTATGGGGGTGTGTGCCCGGTCAGACTAGTCCATTTAACGGGCCTTGTGCGTTGTTGGGCTGGACCGCGAGGCTGGGCCCAGACCAGAACAATTTTAATGGTCAATTCTAATACTATTTAATGCATGCTAACATATCAAAATATATTACCATGTTCACCAAAACAAATATTAACTTCACTCATGTCCACAAATTAATCATCAACCTTTTTGATCTTTGCCATGGTTTTATTGTGACATTATCCGTTTATCCTACAAAATGAAAATGCATAAAACTAACCATAACAGAGATTGACACTGAGTAATTGTGAAAACTGAAAGAAAAATGCAGAAGGAGGAAAGGTAGAGATTGACCAAAAAAGAAACTGAGTAATTGTGAAAATGGTGAAAATATATGTATGATTATTAAATTAACACTAAAATGGTGAGAATATATATGATTTCCTAAATTAACACTAAAATGGTGAAAATATATATGATTCCTAAATTAACACTAAAATGATGAAAACATATATGATTCTTAAATTATTAGTCACAGAAAAATGACAATCTCATCAAAACCTGTAAAAGTAGAGCAATGTATTTTTACTCAGACACTAAAATCAAAAGCTACACATTAGAACAAAACAAAATTAAACTAAATTGAATAAACCAATAAAACATACATGAACATATACAAAAGTGATAATATTAAATGATTTATATATTTTGACCTTATCATGTTTAAGAACATATCTAAAAGAAAATTAAAAAGTAAAAACATAAAAAAAAAAATAGATTAGAGGGATGGAGAAAGGAAAGGATAATATGTAGATAAGAAAAAAAGAAAAAAACGATAAGAGTCTACTCCATTGTTATTCAGGATTCTCTACCAAGTTTTGTAATTACTTTTGTTTTGCTATTGAAATGAAGAGCAGTTGTTTCACACTTAAATGTCTTTGTACGGCGGTTTTCGTTTTGGTTGAGCGGTTAAGATTCTTGCTCGCACATGGTTGTAATTAAAACAAACTGCATAGATAATTATGGAAATATTACAATTAAATAAGGGTAATTTTGGAACAAAAATAAGCCACACCAAAAACTTGTATCCTCTTTATATATAGTTATAGATACAGTATAAATAGCACTTTGTATTATTCAGTTATTTAATATATTTAGAATAACTTTGTTTATCATTTTCAAAATGTAATAATATTATTGGCATGTTTAGACTACATTTTTTTTATCTAAATTTTATTTAATTCGGTATGTTTAAAATAATAGTAGCATTAATATATAGTTAATTCACTAAAGTATTTTTAGTATATATACATTTATCATCCTGATTTTAAGACTGCTTGAGGGTATTTAAAAATATTATTTTTAATTAATCGTAAGTATGATAAATACTTCCTATAAAATATATACACGTCTATTTTCCTATGTTGTGCGCATTAAAAAAAGCGGACAGACGGGCACGGGAGTGCCCGTCTGAACGCTAGTTATATATAAAATAGATATATAGATATATAGATTATGAAGTTATAGTTTTCTCACAATAACTTCTAGGCGGTTATTGTATGTGGAAATGATTTAAATTAAGGCTTTGAATGGTAAAATATGAAGTAAGTGAAGGGTAATTAAGGAATAGAAAATATGTCATACCAAAATTGTGTATTCCCTTTATATATAGAAGATACTAGCGTCCAGACAGGCACTCGCGTGCCCGTCTATCCGCTTTTTTATTGCACACATATAAATATAAATGATATAGTTTTATTTAATATTAATTTTACATGAAAGTTATGTGGGAAGTTATTAGTAGGGAGTTATATGAAAGATGATAGTAGTAGTTCAATGGAAGTTATTGTGTAAGTTATATATTTTAAAATAAGGGTAAATTTGGTATAAAAAAAAGTTACACCAAAAACTAAGTATTGCCTTTATATATGTTATAGATATAGATATATAGATATATAGATTATGAAGTTATAGTTTTCTCACAATAACTTCTAGGCGGTTATTGTGTGTGGAAATTATTTAAATTAAGACTTTGAATGGTAAAATATGAAGTAAGTGAAGGGTAATTAAGGAATAGAAAATATGTCATACCAAAATTGTGTATTCCATTTATATATAGAAGATATAGATTATGAAGTTATAGTTTTCTCACAATAACTTCTAGGCGGTTATTGTATGTGAAAATTGTTTAAATTAAGGCTTTGAATGATAAAATATGAAATAAGTGAAGGGTAATTAAGGAATAGAAAATATTGTGTATTCCCTTTATATACAGAAGATATAGATATTAAAATAAAATAAATTATATTGATTAAATTTATCAAATTGGTATTCAAAACAATCAAGACAGGTCTTTTATATTAAAAAATTAAGGAATAAAATTTGATGTCAAATTAAACTTTGACGTTTGATTTCAACCGGTTCTAACTAACTAATTAACAAATGTAATTATTAAATGAATAATTAGGCTAATAAAAGTTATTATATTAAATACTACTTAACATGATCAGATATGATGAAAAAAATAATATTCGACACAAAAATGATTAATAGGGTTAATAAAAACTATTGGATCAAGTATTATTTAATGGATAAGATATGTTCTCAAAAATAATGTTTGATACTGATGTTAATTGATCCCCTCCTATATATATTATATTAGAATGTCATTTTTCTGTGAGAATATGAGAATGAATTTGAAACGTTAAATTTTAAAATAAATTGTGGAAATTATGTGTGTTTTTTTAGATCAGTCAAATAATTATGATTAAACTTATTCATTAATGTGACTATTAATTTCTCTCTCTTGTTAACCTGCGTTCTATTTCTCTTATTAATTTAATCTAATGATTGTTGTTTATTTCTCTCTCCTCCATCAGATTTAAAAAGAAAAGATTGAGATTAAAATATTTTTTTTAAATTTGATTAATGATTTCTCTTTCCTCTTAATGACACATGATTTAGTGAAAATCACGATTTAATCTCAACTTTTCCTTTTTTAAATCTGATAGTTCCTATTCATTCTCATATTCTCATATAACTTACTCATTCCCATTAAATATGCCACACACACACACACACACATATATATATATATATATATATATATATATATATATATATATATATATATATATATATATATATATATATATATATATATATATATATATATATATATATATATATATATATATATATATATATATATATATATATATATATATATATATATATATATATATATATATATATATATATATATATATTATTTTTATTAGCATTTAGACAATTTTATGTCATATTTAAGTTTTTGTTTTCTATATTTTTTATTTTTTTGATAGAACTCAAAAGTGTATTTTTATATAATACAAGTGTTATTACATTAGTTCTTTTTTATAATTACATGTTAAAACATGGCATATTTGAGATCTTGATATCAAAACTTTTACGATGTTCTAATTCTATGAAAAATACTAAGAATGTACTCGGATTTATGATGGCGACGGTTCTTGATTCCTTGATTCAAATTCTTATCTCCTCTCTTCCTCTTTCCTTGTGTGTATTTTTTATAATGAAGATACTATTTTATTCAATTTTTTTAAAAAATAGAAAGAATGAGAAAAATTGTTCGTTGGTTTTCAAAGGTGCCTATTTTATAAGTATTTTATTCCAACAATCACATCGCATTCCAACAGTCATGTCATAATATCTATGAAAAGAGAGAAGAGGGATTTAAATTTTATTTTTAAATTCAAAATAAAAATCTCATTGGCTTAATTACCCAAAAAGCCCAAACAATCATCACATTTAGACATCTTTTATTTAAAGCCAAACTTTTGTTTACATGAGTCCGATTTGATGGATTAATAAATTAGTCTAACTGTCCCCAACTTGACTCATGTGACAACTTGATGTTTCAATCTTATACCATAATATTACACCAATCATTTAAAGAAGCAAGTCATTATCTTTAATGAGCTGAAACAATCTAATCATGATGGTCATAAGTTATCAATCAACTTGATTCATTCCATGTATCACACTTCAATCCAATTTAAACTAAAATCATGTTCTTCAGATAGAAAGATGTCAAACAAAATGTATGGCATAATGTGTATGACAAGTTAATTATGTAGTAGACAAAATAATAGCAAAATATAAATAACACGAATTGGTAACCCGATTCAGTGCAAAATCACTTAAGTCTGGAGGGCGTTAACCCAGTGAAAAGAAATTCACTCTTATTAATAGTAATACAAATTGGTCTTATTAATAGTAATACTATATTATTTTTTTTATAAATACTATAATATATTTTTAAATACAATACATGTCTAAATCGTATATAATAAAAATTAAATATTTAACATAAGAGAAACTAATATGAGAAATTTGTAAGTAAAAAAAACAATTGAATATTAACTTGATTATACTAATGTATGCTATTTAAAAGAGAAACACTACAAGAAAAAAGGAGATTTACGACACTTGAGTTGCGACAGTTATCACAAAACTGTCTTTATTTCTGAATTGTGACGGTTGTCACGACAGTTAGGGTCAACTGTCGTAAATTTTTTGCGACAGTTATAAAAAACCGTCCTTATTCCTAGACTACGATAGTTCTCACGACGGTTTGAGCCAACCGTCGCATATTTTTTAGACATGTTGTATAAAATAACTGCGACAATTACTAAAGAACCGCCCTCTTTCCACACTCGCGACAGTTTCGCGACAGTTAAGGCGAACTGTCGCAATTACTTTAACCAATCATAATCACTATTTTTTTTATTCCTTTGATTTTCCACTTTTTTTTTCTTTCATTTATAGTTTCCAATCTTTTCAATTTTATTAATTAATTAAATAAATAATTATTATAATTATCATGACAATGTAGCTTAATATTTTTGTCTAAAATAATAGTAAAATATGTTCTTTTTTATTATATAAATAGTTAATTTTTATTAAAATTAATTTTGATAGCAATGTTTATATATATATATATATATATATATATATATATATATATATATATATATATATATATATATATATATATATATATATATATATATATATATATATATATATATATATATATATATATATATATATATAATTTTTTTTTAACATTTTACGACTGTTGTGGACCTACCCGCCATAAAAAGAAGTATGCGACGGTTCAACAACCGTCGCCCCCAAATTAATTCAAAAACCGTGTATACTCTTTAGACAAGAGTTAAAAGAACGCATGTCAAAAGTTAAAAAACCGCGTGACCAAAATTAGAATAGAAAATTGATTTCTTCTTTTCAAAATCATGTCTTTTCTGCTTTTTTTTTTTTTTTTTTCATATTTGGAAAAATTGAAGCAGCCACCACCGCACCACTGCAAACACCCTAACGGCGCCAGTGACGCCTCATCGGTATCTATTCCACACCACAAGTCCTAAACCAATCTTGCCAGGTTAGTATTCTTAAACTCTAAATCAGACTGGTCAAGTATATGGTGTGCCTCTTTCGAGATTATAACTTGCCAACTCTGTCACTGTTTTTCATTTCTTCCTTATCCATTCTCAAACAACAATGACAACAACTCTTTCAAATCCGCTCAATATCTTCTTCTTCCATCAAACTCAAACCAAATCCACTTCTTCATTTCTTCATCACCAAACCATTACCTTTTCCCGCAGAAAAACCACTCTAAAAACCGCTTGTTCCGGTTCCCAACAAAACCCCCCAACAACAACAAAGCCATCGGAAGAAGAAACCGTTTAATACCAATGATACTGATTCCGATGGTGAAAAGGGTTATGACCCTGTTGGGTTTCTCGTCAAACGTGACATTTCTCATAAAGCATTTGCTCAGTTTCTCCGCAAAAGGCAAGTAATTTGGTTGCCGTTTTATAGAATTTTTGTTTGGATTATCTGGGTGTGTTTTGTTTTTGCGCTTCTCTTAGAAAGTTTCGCTCTTTAGTAGAAGATGTAATTGTTATTATCTGGGTGTGTTGTGTTTTGTTAACAGAAGAGTAAGTGTTTTTTCTAAGAACACTGCCTACAATAATCTAAAGTGTAGGTTCGGTTGTTTTCTCTGATGTAGAATTGATTTTGCTTCTACAATTGATTCCTACCAAATCTAGGATTTCTAGCTTTCAAGTTTAGATATGATTTTCACACTGAAATTTTTTGTTCAAATCATATTTACATAAATATATCCAAACATAAATCACTTTACATTTAACTCACTTTTGAACAAAATCAATTCACTTATAACCAATTTTCGTCACCACAGAACCAAACAGACATTAATACATGAATGATGAGACTTATGCTTAAGGTCTGTGAGTCTTCATTTATGGGGTCAATTAATCTTCATGTGGTGTAACTATCACCGAATAGAAAGGTGCAGAGAAAATTATTTGTTTTCAATTTTTGCTGTGCTACGTACCGAATTACACAGCTATGTTAGGAACCTACTTTTGTTTTTTGGTGTGTAGGAAATTTGATGCAGGGAACTTAAGATGCTAGTTTTCATTTTTTTTCTTTGTAGATATAAAGCGTTGAAAGACCTGAAAGATGAAATTTTGAAACGGCACATAAACTTCAAAGAGATGGCTTCTGGGTTAGTTTTATTACATGGCATTAACTTTAGTGTATCATCGTGTAATCTGATCATCAGCTATAACCTACATTTTCCTATCAGGTTCATTTGAATATTTTAACTATATCAATTCAATCAACCGTAGTTGGACAATAGAAACTACGACATGTTTTATGTTCCGATATGTTTTTGAAATTATGATAATACTCCTCTCTGTTGTAGCTGTAAGCGAATGGAGGTCAGTCCAATTTAGTATTTTTATATGATCAAATATTAATCACAGGCTTGTGTAGGGAAAGGTGGAGGAAATTGTATGGAGCAAAGTAAAAAGAATGTAACGATACAATTGTATTCACATGCAACCACAAGGGACATGATATATTGCCCTTAAGGATGGAAGGAAACTCTGCTTAGAGTGTCTTGATTCTGCTATCATGGATACTAACGAATGCCAGCCCCTTCATGCTGATATGCTAAGGTTCTATGAACGCATAAATATGAAACTGGATCAGCAAGTTCCTCTACTGTTAGTTGAAAGACAAGCACTGAACGAAGTAAGGGAGGGTGAGAAGAATGTGAGTGAAACCGCATTTAACTTGTTTGCAATAATATAATTGATAATTTGATTATGGGCAGTTTTTAAGAGGAACTATTTTTGTGAGTTTCATTTTTGTTATTGATAACTTTTGATATGTTAATTACATAATCTATCTACTAAATGATTCAATTTGACATGCACACGTGATATTAGAAATTTAAGACAAAATGGATACAAACAAATACATTTAGTATTAAAAGCCTAACCTCTGTAATAAGTAATACTTTCCAAGTCAAAATGCTTTAAAATACGAAGATTCTATTTTAACTTGTTCACAATTAAACAAATTGCTTTTCCTTAATCTTATCTTACACATTAGTGCTTCCAGTGATACCCTTTAGAATTGTCTTGTATTTCTTTTTCTCTTCCACATTGTTTTGTGTGGCTACCTTTGACACCATTGTTTTCACAGGGTTCTTGGAAGCTACTTGGCAATTTCGCACTTTGAACTCTACGTCTTCAAACTGCACATTACTTGAGAATGTGATAAAAGAAAAAACTTCGATTTATGATACAATAAAAACCTTGCTCAAAATTTTCAGTACCTTGAGATATACCGGAAGAGGAGGATCTTGGTTGAAAGTTGAATCCTCGACTGGTATATCAATCTCCAGATACCGATTGTGAAGGTATGCCTGAGACATGAACTCCATGATATGACCAAATCCATTGCTTCCTGCAATCTGCATGGAACCGACGGAAGGCGGTGACATTGACATGTTGTCTTCAATCTCATCTTCTCTATGATTTTCCATGATCAATGATGTTAATAAGAGCAAGGTGTTGAAACTATAATTAAGGGTCTAATAATAAAGTTTATATGTCATGAGTCAACTGTGTACACCAAGAACATTCCTATATAATGGTGGTAGAATTATGGTTGGTTGGCCACATACTTTTCATGGCAAGTTCTTAGGTATGAATGTTGTTTTCACATATCCTTTTAACTCAACCATTGTGATTTGTTATAACAACATATCAAGAACATAAATAAAATTGGCTTGGAAATGGTAAGTAGCTGAACATTTATAAACAAGCTTTTCAGATGCTAATTGAACCACTGAAGTAATTAGACCAGTTCCATTTTGTGAAGACAACTTCTATGTTGAACAACCTTCAAATATTTTTGCTAAAATTGGATTTGTTCACTTCATCATATATTGTAGAAGATTTGAAACAAACATTAAGAAATTAGTGCAGCTTAGACATTTTAATAAACATACTGTTGACTTCGCATAACATCTAAATCTTAAGTTTGATCTATGAACAGCAAAACACAAACCATCCAAGGGTTAAAAAATGTGTTATAGGTATAATTCATCTTTACAAAACCGTATTATAGGATAAAGATTGCTCTAATTTATAAGCATGTGTATTATTCAATATTAGAAATTTTGATAAGTTAAAAATTTGCCATGTCTCTCGGATTACTGCTTTGTCTGATGTGACTTTAGTATTACAACATGCCTTAATGTACTATTAGGTGTTTCTCAATCAGTTTTCTTTTAAGTTTTAAGTAAAGCACAAAATAGTTATTATTCAACCATCAACACTATTTTATGAAACATGTTTCTTCCGTTTTGTGCTTGTTTAGTTATTGCACATATTTAAAATTGTTTGCTTTGCATAATATGATTACCGGAGCTGCCCAAATGGATGGTGGTATCCTTGTTGTATCTGCACCTGATGGAAAAATGCCTCAAACCAAGGAGCACATTCTTCTAGCTCGCCAAGTAGGTATTCTATTGAAGTGGTTTGTAAATAATAGAAGCAAACTTATAGGTCTACCGTTACTTCCTTGCTTCTTGATTAACACTCATTTACTTTTACATGAATTGTGCAGGTTGGTGTGCCATCTCTTGTTTGCTTTTTAAATAAAGTTGATGCTGTTGACGATCCAGAATTGTTAGAGCTTGTAGAAATGGAGCTTCGTGGTGAGTGTTTTTCTAACAACGCACCTTCCCTCCCTTTTCCCTGTTAGTATTCATGATAAGAACACACCTTTGTAACTTTCTGTAGTCCTCCTATTTGGTAAATTTTGAAGTGTATTTTTGTTAATTGTGTATCTGGCAGAGCTTTTGAGCTTCTACAAGTTCCCTGGGGATGACATCCCTATCATTAGAGGTTCAACACTGTCTGCTTTAAATGGTACAAATGAAGAGATTGGCAGTAAGGCCATTCTAAAATTAATGGATGTTGTAGATGAATACATTCCTGACCCTGTTCGTCAGCTTGATAAGCCTTTCTTGATGCCCATTGAAGACGTGTTCTCAATTCAGGTAAAAGGGCATGGATTCTTTTTTGCTTTCTTACACTTTTTAAGAATGACAATTCCTTTAATTAAGTACATGCTTGGTTATTGTATTCGTACAATACTTGTTAGTCATGAATTGATATGCCAAAGGGTTTGATATGCCAAGTTGTCTGTGCATCAAGGGAAGTCTTGGAATGAAGTAAGTTTAATTATATACCACTAATCTAACTTATCCTAATCAGACACTGGTTCATAGTTCATACGATAGTAAAATATTAGTTTTAAATGAATCTGTTGATAGGATATTACTTTTTTACTAATCATTCTAAATATTTTAATCGATGACAGATGACAGTTACCTGGACAAGTGGATATGACATAGATGAAGTTGTACCCTTTGTAGAATGGGGTCCAAAGGGCGGAAGACAGGTACAATCTGCTGCTGGAAAATTGACATTTAATCGTAACATCATGTGTGGTAAGTATTATTACATAAACAAGTTTATACATGAAAATTTAACAAAAATGAATCCAAACAAATAACGAGGACATTTCTTGACCTATAGGTGAAACAGCGCGAACTGTTGGCTGGCGTGATCCTGGTTTTATACACATGAGTTTCCTTAAAGAACTTTGGCCAAATATGAGGTATCCATTCAACTATTTTTATTGTTCATGTAAGATTGTGTTGGTAGAGTTTGGTCTGAAAGGTTGGCAACCTCCCCTGTTCTCCCCCAGGTACACTTACAGGTTGGGGTATTTCTTGTCCAATGGTTCTTATGTATGGAGTAAGAGATACTCGTTCAAGGCATCCCCATATCCTGGCCAGAACTCATTGCAACGTGTCATCATATTTCTGCTTAATTACCAATTTTCTTTCAAATGTCTTTTAGGCTGAGCGTGATGGTTCAAATGAATATGCTAATTACCAACCTGGTTCACTTAACACCGCAGACCAGCTCATCAAGTATTTACACAACTTTGACATTATTTTCCATATAGGAGATCTTCCATATGCAAATGGATACATCTCACAGTGGGACCAATTCACAGCTCAAGTGCAAGAAATTTCTTCGACAGTTCCATATATGATAGCAAGGTTTGTTTGTGCTTGCAATCATTTTATGACATTGACATTTGAATTGAGTTATACATATTCTTTTAGACTAAAAGGATATCACATTTATTCATATTGTAGTGGAAATCATGAACGTGATTGGCTTAATTAGTAATTCTATATGTATCTTCAGTTCGCATCACCTCACTTTATTTCAGTGTTAACTTTTATGCTCAGTAAATAGTTTCTTCTGCTTCTTTTGCTGACCTTTCTGCTTTAATTGTGTTGCAGGGTTCCAACTTTGGATGGAACGGTTCTACATTCTGAATTCCATGTTAGTTTGGTTACTCATAGTGCCTTGAATGTTGAATGGAGTCTTCACCTCTTTTCAGATACAATTCACCTCTTGCACAAATCATTCTCATTGGGTTAGTTTGTTTTTGTTGTCCAGGAATGTTCAACGCCCTCTCTGGAATAGGTGGTGGTGGTCAGGTCAACGCTACAGCTCTCTTTCTCGCTGTTAAATTTCAACTCACCGATCTGAAACTCGACCGTCTCTCAGAGCTCTGGTCAAACCACACCATCCAACTCGAAGTGGAGACCGCGGTCGGTTCAATCGTTCTCCTCTTCCTCTTTGCTCTGTACTATGCGAAATGAGCTTCGCCAATATACTTGGTTGATTTTTCCTGCTACAAACTGGAAAATGAACGGAAGATAACAGTGAAATCGTTTGTGGAAATGTTAGAAGATAGCGGCAAATTCGGAGAAGAAACACTTCAATTCCAACACAAAATTTTATCCAGAGCAGGTTTAGGCGACCAAACGTGTTTACCGAAGGGAATAACTCCCCGTCCACCAAATCTATGTATGGAAGAAGCGCATCAAGAAGCAGAAGCAGAAGCAGTAATGTTCGGAGCATTAGATGCGCTTTTTGCTAAAGCAGGTGTTAATTCAAGAGATATTGATATTCTTGTGGTGAATTGTAGCTTGTTCAATCCAACACCTTCGCAGTAGAACCAAGAGATATTGATATTCTTGTGGTGAATTGTAGCTTGTGGTGAATTCCATTTTAGTAATGTAACTTTAGAAATACTTCTTATTGACTTTATAGTAATGTTTGGTTACTTTAAAAATTTGAATGTGATTAGTGTTGCATTGTCTTATTCAAATTAGATTATAATTTTATATTATTGTTACTTTGATATTTAACAATAACTATAATATTTTAAATATGAATTAAACACAATTAATAATAAAAATTAAAAACCTGAGAGAGAAATTATTTGCGAATTTACCTGCGAATTTACAATTTGATGTGACTTTTTCTGCGAAACTTCCAATTACCTGCGGCGTTTTCTGCGACAGTTTTAAACTGTCACAATCAACAATGGTAACAAAAACGACAATGGCAACAAAAATCAAAAGTATATTCACGACAGCATTTAACTGATGTCATTTCCGGTTTATGTCAGTTCCAACCAGTCGTGAAATAGAGTTCACGACAGTTTTAAACCCTCATAATCAACAATGAAAACAAAAATCAAAAGGCTAGTAACGACGGTCTTTAACCGTCGCCATCTCCAGTTTAGGTCAGTTCCATCCCGTCGTGAAATATAACGATGGTTGGTGTGACGGTTTTGGCAACCATCACTAAACAGCCTGGGGACACACGTTTCTGCGATGGTACTACAATCGTCGTAGAATATAGTTGATGGTGGTTTTAACCGTCGTAATCTGCCAAAATAACTGTCGTAATCCATCCTTTTTGTTGTAGTGAAAGATTAAATAGAATAGACATAAAATTTAGTGGTGAGAAAAAATAATGTGTTATTTTGGAGTGAGGGATCATAAGTATTGTTCTGGACTGGGCCAGGACATGCCCCTCAGTCGGGCAGACCCAACCCAACACTATGTTGATAGGGCCCAGCAATACCCAATTCCCCTATTTTGGGCACGAGCCTCAACAAGGCATATATGTCGAGCAGACGACTCCCTTGACGGGGAGGCTCGCACGTTTTCCCCATGTTCTCCACGTGCTTCCCCACGCGGGAACACGTCATCAAGCAACTATCCACCTCCGAAAGAGTTGGTTAACCCACCTTCCGAAGATCACGGGGCAGTTGATCTAGGGAGAAGACCACGTGCTAGTCTTCACTACGCCACGTAAGCCCTGACAGTTACTTGGGTTGGGCCTAACAGTCTGAGCCAATACAATGTAACCGTTGGCTCTGTGCTAAGGACACTCTATAAATACCCTCTTTCACTAGAGGGTCAGGTAACTTCTTCCTCACACATGATCTCGGTGCTTTCTTTCTCTCCGATCCTTTACTCACTTAAGCATCAAAGTGTCTTGCAGGTACACCCTATCTTTCTCCACAACTCCGGTGAAAACAATAATCCAATGACGCGTGGTAGGCCATTGATCCTTTCTGATCAGGTGAGATTAGTAGCGCCGTCTGTGAGAAACTCAACATCGTCGTTCTTTCTCCTGTCTGAGCATAGAAACTCAATAACCAAAGTGAAATCAACCTTAAACTTCCATTCCAATCAAGGTCAGCCCACACAATAACAATGCTCCAGGATTTTCCTTTACCCCATTCTCCAACGGGGACGACCATGACCCCAACACGGCCGTCCGCAACAAAGAAGGTGACCACAGGGACGGGCGCACCACCTCTCCCTCCTCGAAAGACGTGACCTTCAACATCTTCTAGTGCTTAGACAACCCGACTGTCTACTAGACCATTCCAGTTTTGGCAGGCGCCGACCCTACCGTCACGGTCCTGTTCACGACGATCAATCAAACCGACCTGATGATCTTCAGGCAGAACGAACGGATAAGAATGCTCAAGAGAGAACAACCGTCGCGCTCTCCCCCGCGGAGACACCACCTTCCGATTTCTCCCAGTCCGTCTCCTCTCCCACGGAGACACCGTCGACGGTAATTTGTCAACCTCTCTCCCCGAGGAAGACACCATCGATAACAATCTGTCAGCCTCTCTCCCCCGTGGAGACACCATCACCATGCTTCCATCAGTCCCTCGCCTCCTCCACAGAAGACACGGTACGTAGAGGACTCCAAGAGCCCATCGCCCCGACCAGCAGGGCTCCGTCCCTATCTTGAGCGACCCCAACTGACGGTTTCTCACAAGAGGGATAGGTCACCTCCTCGAGAAGAGCAACGCTCCCCCGCTCAAAAGAAGAACAAAGTCGCTGCAACCTCCTCCAGACCGAGGGCCCAGCCGAAGAGTCCACGCCGGCGAAGAAACCACCTGGACTCAGGCTCCACCTCGCCGTCACCTATCCGGAGCGATGAAAATACCCGGTGCTCACCACTGTGCAGGGCCATCAGGGAAGCGCCATTGCTTATCGGGATGGAAAAACCCCCGATCCTGGAAACCTACAATGAGACAACCGACCCGGACGACCACATTAAAAGCATAGACGCAATATTTGACTACAGAAAGATTCGAGGAGCTATCAAGTGCATATTGTTCCCCACCACCTTGAGGAATGGGGTCATGGCGTGGTACAAACGCCTTGCGCCCGACTCCATCGCCTCTTGGGGCAAGCTGAAGCGTCAATTCTCCAGGCACTTCACAGCATCTCGATGCCACCCCGAAGACAGAGGTGGCCCTGGAGGCCATTATCTAGGGTAAGAATGAACCTCTCAGAGATTACATTGAGAAGTTCAATCGCGAGGTCGTCCAAGTATCCACGATGGACGACATGAAGAAATTCCTGATCCAGAGAGGCATAAAGCCATACTATAACTTCGCTAAAGTCGTCAGCCTCGTACCTCCCCTTACCCTGAACGCTCTTCTCCACATGGCTCAGTCACACATCGAGTATGAGACGATAGAGGCCATAAAAACTTCCTAGGCCAGGCGCAACCAGGAAGCCCCCAAAGGCGTGAGGCGCACAGAAACCCCGCCTGCTCCTCCTCGACGACACGAGCAGAAAAGGCGCGAAGATATCCCCTGCGAGCAGAGGGGACCAGCAGGTCGGTTTACTGAGTACACACTACTCATAGATCCTCGTGAGTGCATCCTAGGTGAGTGTATCAATTCGGAGTTTCAGAGGGGCGGTGTCCAATTCCCGAAACTGACATCCTCGAAGCTCAACGCGGACAAGTCCAAATACTGTTGGTTCCACTGGAGCCATGGACATGTGACAGAAGACTGCATTCACCTCAAAGATGCAATCGAGATTTTAATCAAAGAGGGGCATTTGAAACAATACACCCGGAGAGGAGAAGCCCCCCGGCCTGAGCCTGCGAGCCGAAAAAGGTCGAAGAAGCGTCAATTCCCTCTGACGAAGCGGGACTGCAAGTGGCCCTATGCATCTTCCGACCAGAGGACTTCTTCTTCAGCGAGCCCACCAGATTGCTGACCGCCCTCAGGCTATGGGAGGACTTCCCGGCTACAATGGTGATATCGAGTGGGGGGCCCAACCAGCTGTCGGTCGGGTCTGTTAAGAGAAAATTCGTGGAACTCATCGACAAGAGCTTGAAGATGAATGCCACCCTCAACAGGTTCAAAGGGAAATCGAACCCGATCACCTTTTATCTCGATGAACTTCCCGGAGGGGCACCCAACGCCAGCATTCCTCTCCTGATTAGAGTGCATATGGAAAATATTGATATCCGCCGAATCCTAGTCGACCAAGGAAGTTTGGTGGACATCATGTAAGCCTATCTATTTACCACCCTGCAGCTGGACGAGAGCCACTTGACCCCGTGCGTGGGCTCCAACCTCCAAGGCTTTAACGATACGACCACCAAGCCTTGGGGATATGTGGAATTTCTCGTCACCTTCAGAGCTAAGGAGACGGCTAGGCAGGTGAAAGTCTGCCTTTTGGTGATCGAGTGTCCCTCATTGTACCAGTGCATCCTGGGACGACCAACCTTAGCTGAACTGACAGCAGTACCGTCGATAGTCCACCTGAAGATAAAGTACTACACCACCAGAGGGTGGGTCGTTACCCTCCATGGAGACATTGAAGTATCCAGAAGATGCTTCGAGGAGGAACCCAAAGGACTCATCTCCATCAACGCCGCCCCCAAACCTGCCAACCGTCCATCTCGAACTGAGGAACCAAATCCCCTCCCGCACGTCAACTCTGTCGACCTCGACAGTCATTTCTCCGGCAAGCAGGGACAAGGCAAATACCCCGAGGACACGCCTCCAGCGGATAACGGGCAGCTCCCTCATCCAACACGCCCCATCCTAGACGGAGACTTTGAGCTCATCATGCTAGGAGATAACCTTGAAAGAGGCGTGAAGATCGGAACGGGTCTGCCCGACCTAGTAAGAAAACAGCTCAAGGCCTGCCTCCGGGAGAATGCAAACCTCTTTGCGTGGAGTGCTCCCGAGATGCCCGGGTTCCAGCCCGACATGGCATGCCACCACCTCTCCATAGATCTGGCCACTATGGCCATAATTCAATGTAGGCATAGACAGTCTCCCGAGAAAGCGGAGGCTGCTGAAAAAGCTGTAAAAGATCTCCTAAAGGCAAATTTTATTTCAGAAGCCCGTTACACAACTTGGTTGTCCAATGTTGTACTTGTTAAAAAAAATAATGGAAAATAGATAATGTGCGTTGATTATACTGATCTCAACCGGGCATGGCCCAAAGACGCTTACCCATTGCCTAATATCGACAAACTCATGACAACTCTGCAAGTTTCAAACGCCTGTCGCTCATGGATGCATACTCGGGATACAATCAAATCCCCATGGAAAAGTCTGACAAGCAGCATACGGACTTCATGACCGAGTCAGGCAACTACTACTACAACGTAATGCCTTTCGGTCTGAAGAACACAGGGGCGACCTATCAAAGGATGATGAGTAGAGTCTTCCAAGGAGAAATCAGCGACATGCTCGAAGTCTACATGGACGACATGATCGTGAAGTTGCGAGATGAGGTCGACCATACCGCTCACCGCCAGAGAGTCTTTGAAATGGCGAGGAAGTGCAGGATGAGGTTCAACCCCGACAAGTGCACCTTCGGCGTGCGAGCAGACAAATTCCTCGGCTTCTACCGAATGGAACGAGGAACAGAAGCCAACCCAAACAAGTGTCGAGCCTTCTTTGAGTTCGCCACACCAGACACAAAGAGGTTCATCCAGTCACTAAACAGGATGCTCGCGTCCTTGTCATAATTCGTCGCCAAGTCCGCACAACACGCTCTCCCTTTTTTAAACTGTTGCGCAAGAAGGCCGCGTTCAAATGGATCGAGGAATGCGAGCAGGATCTCCGCCATCTCAAACAGGTCCTTCCGGAGCCACCGGTACTATCAAGACCGGAGGTCGGGGAAACCTTATACTTATATCTCCTCGTCACCACGGGAGCCGTCAGCGCGACGCTGATTCGCGAAACGCAAGAAGGGCAGAAGCCAATACACTTCACGAGCAAAGCTCTCCAAGGCCCCGAGCTCAGTTACCAGCAGATCGAGAAGCTCTCCCTGGCCCTCATAAACGTGGCCAGGAGGTTGCGACATTTCTTCCTAGCCCACATGGTCGTAGTCAGATCTCACCAGCCCGTCAAACAATTACTCGGACGACCAGATATGTCGGGACGAATGCTCAGATGGTCGCTCGAACTATCCAAATTCGACATCTGGTATGAAAGTAAGAAGGCCCCCAAAGCCCAAGTTCTGGCCGAATTTGTTGCCGAAATGACTTTGGCGGACTCCCTGACACCCGGGGCGCACAAATGGACCATCTTCGCCGATGGCGCCTCCAGCTCGATGGGAAGTGGAGCAGACATTATCTTAGAAAACGAAGAAGGTATCTTAATACAAGTCTCCCTCACCTTGGCGTTCCCAACATCGAACAATCAGGCCAAATACGAAGCATTTCTCGCGGGCCTACGTCTGGCCGATGATCTGAGTGCCAAAGAGGTGAAGATTTTCACAGACTCCCATCTCGTGGCCTCCCAGGTGTGAGGGGAGTATCAAGACAAGAACGAGAACCTTGCCGAGTATCTGACCTTGGTAAAAGAAAAAAGTGAAGAGCTTCGATTCCGCAGAGGTAAGACATGTCATGCATGAACACAACACTCGAGCAAATGTCTTATCCAAACTAGCCAACACGAAGAGGAAGGGCGGGAACATGTCCGCGATCCAGGAGGTCCTCCATTTCCCCAGCATCAAGAGGCACGTAACACCCACTGAGGTAAACGCCATCGGCGACAGCGACTCTTGGATGACCCCGGTATATACGTACCTTCGTACGGGGAGCCTTCCCGACAATTCGAAGGAAGCAACCGTCATTAGACGCTGGGCATGTTCTTACGTCTTGGTCAAAGAAAAATTGTACAGGAAAGGATTCTCCATTCCCCTCCTTAAGTGTATCGACAAATCCCAGGTGTCGGGTATACTCTAAGAGATCCACGAAGGAATCAACGCCCAACACCTAGGAGAAATAGCACTCGTCCACAAGGCGTTACAAGCAGGATACTATTGGTCCACCATGCAGCAGGATGCAAAAGAGCACGTCAAGAAGTGCGATAGATGCCATTGGCATGGGGACAAGCACCTCACCCCACCTAGCGAGCTGAAAACACTTTCATTATCGTGGTCATTCGCCTGGTGGGGAATGGACATCCTCGGACCCTTCACCATAGGATCATATCAAAACAAATATTTGATAGTCGGCGTGGACTACACCAAGTGAATATAAGCTAAAGCTCTGGCCAAAATCACGACCCAAAACATACTCCCTTTCTACAAACGAAACATACTTTCCCGATTCGGCGTGCTCCAGGCCATCGTCACCGCAACAAGATGCAATTCACCGACAAGAAATTCCAAGACTTCGTCACCAGAATAGGCACGAAACAACACTTCATGTCGATCGAACACACACAGCCGAACGTGCAGACGGAAGCAGCGAATAAGGTGATTCTACGTAGGCTAAAACGTAAGCTGGGAGATTCCAAGAAAGGATGGGTCGAGGAGCTGCATAGCGTCCTCTGGGCTTACTACCTCGAAAACCTACAAGGGAACAAACTTGCTCGATCATGAAATGTAGAAAAACTTAAACAGTATTACAGTTAAACACTGCCTGCGGCCCGTTCGCGTCGCGACAGGGGCACGATGTGGTACCTATTCAAAATAATATTTTATTTTGAATAGGTTTCACTTTTCAATGATATTTTTAGTATTAGTTAGTCTTAATTACTTGAAAAATGAATTAGATATTATAATCATATTTTTTTATTTAGTAAATTTTGTTTGCAAAAATATGTTGACTTTGTAGTTGTATTTTTATTATTACTAATAAAATTGGAGCAAGGGTAATTTTTTTGTAACATGCATAGGTCACGGTTAAAGGTTTAGCAAGAGAAAAATTCTTTGAAGGTTAGTCCCAAATTTCATGTTTATATAGTTATGGTTGAAGTTCCAGCTAATATGCAAAATTTCTATTTTCAATAGAGTAAATATGGTTGCATATGTATGGACACATATAAAGTTGACACAATTTGAAATCATCTGTTTTTGACACTATAAGAAGCTCATCCTAACATAAACTCAACAACACCAACCGAATCGGCACCACTAAGTAAGACAACACCAACTAAGTCTGCACTACCATGTCAATCAATACCAACACAATCTACACCACCACTTTCCTCAATTCAGCTAATTCCAAAGAAAAAAAGGCTTTAAAAGGGGTCAAAATCTAGAGCCAACCATAATTGTGTTTATGTACATCTTTTTAGTTATGTATGTTTGTCGGATGACATTTTGAAACATGTTTAATGTCATTTTGGTTTAATATTTTTGGTTTGAATCAAAGATTGCAATAAAATTCTGATTTAACGTTATTAAATTCAAGATTTCGTTGATATCAAATTTTGGTATGGTAAATAATAACTTATGGTCTGATAAAATTTTATGAATTTCTAATATAGTCATTTTAATCACAGTTTGGTTATCGTCCTAGACTGGTCCTTTAACTAACTATAAGGTTTCAATTTAGTCCCTTAAAAAAACGGTTGACTCACTATTTTGATTTTTGCCACGATGTCATGCCACATCATCACAAATTAACGTTTTATTCTCAACATTTAATAGAAAGGATTAAGTTGATTAACGAAATTGTTTTTAAGGGACTAATCTGTAACATTTATTAGCTAAGGGATTAAAGTGAAATCTGAAATTAAGTTAAAGGACTTTGTGACTAATTAAGCTTATCTTTTAAACAATGCACATAATCAATCAAATTTTATCATGATGATTGCAATGCTTGCTTGATTTTGAAAAAATAAGCACTCCAAATGCAATCTTGAAAAAAATATATCTTTTCCAATTTCAAAGTATGCTAACATACTTATATCCCTGATATAACAAAAAAAAAGAGAAATATTAAAAGGACAAGATATACTTCAATTTATCCTGCTCTCCAAGCAATTAGTCTGAGACCAGATGTCTTACAGATCGTGAAACCTTTGACTTGACATTTACCCACGTAAAATAATTATGTATATTGCACAAATTAAATAAAATATTTACTTGATAAAATCACGATTTCAACTTCTCAAGTAAAGGATTCAAAATAAATCTCTTGATTAAATCAAATTCAATCTAATTTCCTTTAAATTAAAAATCACTTACTCAATCAAATTTTTGATTAGATATAAAAGGAAACAACTCTCCTTTAAATAAACCAGCTCCAAATCTTTTAATAAATACAAATCCAATTCTCTTGTTTAAGCCATATTAAATTAAGATCTTCTCCAAATAGATATATGGTTTAATCATATCTTTTTTTCAAACTGATTTGGATTAAAATATTTTTTTCTAAAAGCAATTTTAGAGACATCGAAAGAATTAAAACATACCAACTCTTGAATAAAATCTAAATTGAATTAGAACCCAATCTTTGTAGCACGCGTTAAGATGTCACATAACATGTTTCAGACATCTTACTCAAAAAGTTGTTTACAACCAAATATTTATTTCAAACAACTTCAATCAAAACTTGGATTGAATAAACTTGAACTAACTCTTGTAATAACCTCTAGAATCAAACATAAAACCAAATGAGTCAAGATGTGCTCAACAACTTCCGCAACATCTTACTTTCCAATTTTCCTATAAAAATAAGCCAATCCAAATATAATAACACTAATTATCCTAAGAGATATAATAATATGTCTTTCATGTATATTCAAAGACATTGTTGTCATCACATATTAATAATAATGTATACAACATAATATGGATAACAAAACTCAGCAGGAACATAACTTTAATATGATTCCAAATCCCATACAACATAAAAATTAAACTGTACATGTATATATACCGATCATATTATAATGTTAATTGTTGATACTTTTGAGATTGACTGCATTATACAAAACAACACAGAGTTTGTTTAAGCCGTTATGGTGTAGAAGGGGCACATGTGAAACACAATGTTTCAAATGTGTGCTGCTACATTTAGTCTCTAGCAACAAACTGATGGTATTACAATTTCGGTTCAGAATTATCCATCATAGATGTTTTCTACAACGAAGATCAATAAGTTCTGGAGAAGAGTTAATTTGGATGTACTGGTGCAACATGTGGAACACGATGTTCAAGCATGTGTGCAGTGTAACACATGGATCAAGTCAGCAAACCATAATGGATGTTGTTTGGTGCAAAAGTTCTAGTTGAAATTAAATTAGATTTGATGCAATTTATTTAGCAATGTGTGGTTGACTTGTTTGACAACTGTTGAAGATCAAATCGAATTTAAATGGAGATTTAATTTTGAATTTGAATATAAAAAATCACATCTTTTGGAGATTTTTATGGAGCAATCAAATACAACAAGATTCTCTACTATTTTGGACCAATTTAAGTCAGAGATCCATGAGGAAAAAAACTCATACTACATTGCTATATAAGGAGACTCATTTCTCATGTTTTACTTGAGGTTTGTATGCAAGATTAAGTTCTTTGTATCTAGGGTTTGTGAGTCTTTTATTTCTTGTATTCTACGCTAATGTCATTATAAGAATTAATGTTGAATCTTTGTGCACATCATTCTATGTTTTAGTAACTTGGCATAATTGTTGGTTTATCTTATTTGATTTGTAAATTCAACAATCAATAGAGTTTTCATTGAGGTTGATCACTAGGGGTTAGTGATTGAAGAAAGTGAGAGGGATTCTCATATTTAATTGGGGTCTTAAATAGAAAGTCATTAGGATTAACAAAAGGCATTGAGCATCATGGGGTTGATGTTCATAGAAGACTAAATGTATTAATTCGACGTAATTATTTTCCTTTCTTAGGTAGAGTGTCCTTTAGACATAGGTGTGGTTTCACCGAACTGCGTTACTAATCTTTTGTGTTCTTTATTGCTTTTTGCATTGTGTTTTTATTACTGTTTTATTGCTATCATTCTGGTTTAAAAAGTTGACCCGGTTGTTCCAACCTCGTGTCTAACATATATGTCCCCTCAAGAACAAAATTTTAATTGATATTAAAGCAGATATACTGTTTTGTTTGGGGGACCTCTAGGGAGGATATTTTTTGTTCAAATGGACAACACCAAGGATGGAGGTTCAGTCAACAATTATGACTATTGAGAAGCTAAAATAGCTCTCTTTCTCAAATCCATAAACATCATAATTTGGAATATTGTGATTAAAGGATAGAAACATCCTGTGATTAATTTCCAAAAACTCAGCCTCAAAAAATTCTAGGATGTACAGTGATAAATAGAACAAAAAGAAATGAGTAAACAACACACAGATATGAAAAACCCATAAGATCAGAAAATCAATTATATACCCTATGAGTTAAGGCATGATAGCAGAAAAGCTTGACAAGCATAAAAAACCTAACCTTAAAACACTTTGTCTTTACGGACAATGTGTTTGAAAGACTATGAAATGATATGTTTATAAAGACCTAAGCTAGCTTCATGAATCCTCGGCCTATTGGCTCTATAAAGCATGTTGAATCCCCGGAGAGCACGTAAACAAAAATAGGAAAGATGAAAACAACTGCATTTCACATTGACAAACTAGCCACAATATGTTGTATGAGTGAGGTCATCCGACTGGCAGGCAGGCGACTTGACTTTGAGGGAGAAATCTTCCTCAACCTTTAGTTGCGTAACAAATTGTTGATAACATTAACGTAGTTAGGCCCCAAAAAGCAGAACATGACAAGGAAATGGCTGATGTAACGGTTTTAGCAGCTATAATGGTTGTAAACAATCAAGACCATGAAACTTCTAAAAAAACTGAGTATGTAAAAAAACATCATTTATTCTCATATCAGAAATATTCAAAACTAATATAAAAACTAAAGTGGACTTAACTTAAGCTTACTATTTAACTTCAAGTTATACTCTAAACTTTAAATCTAACTGGTGTAAATTTTTAATCATCTCTTATTTTAGAATTAATGTCGTGAAGGTGTAATGTGAAAGAGTCTTTAAGTCTTTAACATTAATATCAGTTGATGAAAGAACAGGGTTGCAATCAATATTAGAGACTTGCAATTACAATAATCCTAATGGACTTAGATTATAATGAAAGAACAGCCGTTCCAAGGAATAACCGTAAGAAAACATCTTTAAATAGTTGAAGCTGTTAACATTTTCTTGCGAAAAGTCTCCAATAGCAGGCGAATTGATTTTAACAACTACAATATTGTCTTTATTTACACATCACCATCAAAACTACAAATTTCTACGGAATTGTGTACGCGGGATTTGGTGGGAAAGGGAAGAAAATGAGATAGTAACAGAGACAAATTCAATATTCATTATCATATTGAAATGAAAGTCTACTTCTGGACCATTTCCATGCATTTACGAGAACGCAAATATTGACCCAATCCAACCACTCTATCATATCATAATTAATTAATTAAAAAAAAAAAGAAGAAATACTCAGTCTTGCACTGAGAAAAGTTCCTGGCATGTGAATCCTCTGTCTATATATAGTAAATCAAAAGAGAAGGTATATCATCAAATTAAATTCAAGCGAGCTTGTGATAAACAGAAATACAGAAACAAACAGGGGCGACTTGAAAACACAGATTAAGAAGAAGAAAAAGAATGTCTGTGTTAAGGAATATGTCGATTATTTTAGTAATATTTGGTTTAGTTGCAACAATAGTAGAAAGAACAGAAGCAGCAGATCATACAGTTGGAGGCTCAACAGGTTGGACAAGTACTGCCGGGGCTAAGTTTTACTCCGACTGGGCATCCAATAACACATTCAAACAAAACGATGTTCTAGGTCAGTTTTTCTTGCTCTTCGGAAAATTGAATAAACTATCATATGTTAATTTGATTCAATCAAATAGTTTCTTACTGCTGCTATTATTATTATTATTACAGTTTTCAATTTCTTTGCGGGTGCGCACACTGTTGCTGAAACTAACAAGGCAGACTTTGACAACTGCAATGTGAATCAAAATACAAATGCCATAATAGCAACATCACCAGCAAGAGTCACTCTTAACAGAACTGGTGATTTCTATTTTATATGTACCGTCTCAACCCATTGTCAATCTGGTGGCCAAAAGCTAACCATTAAAGTTCCGGCATCTTCTTCATCTACTCCTCCTTCCCCTACTCCTCCTTCTTCTACTCCTCCTTCGTCTGGAACCACTCCTACTTCACCTACCAGCGGAGGAACACCATCCCCGTCATCTCCAGCTCAGCCTGGCGCAACTCCTCCATCACCGGGTTCAGCCACTGCTCTCGTTGCTACTTTCCCTGCTTTCGTTGCTCTTGTTGTAAACTTGTTGGTTTAGACACTTGAGCTTTTTTGGAATGGTTTTTTTTTTGTGGTATAGTTATTTACAGTTTCAATTTTTGGGATTGATGTTCTATACTTTACATGTATGTACACCTTGTTTTCATTGTTATTTTTGGTTGTTTTGGACTCAATAAATTTGCTTCATTCCTAGACACTTGATTGTTTGGATGTGAATATGGATTAAGCAATACAAAATATTGTAGACTATCCAACTCTTCCTCTGTTTTTTTTTACTCAACCCTGTTTTTGTTATACATTATTATTATTATTATTATTATTATTATTATTATTATTATTATTATTATTATTATTATTATTATAGAAAAGCCACAAATTTCCACTAATATAATTAATACAATAATAATAATAATATGAGTGTTGGATTCTACCATTAAAGTTTAAAGTAGATATATTTTTGTACTCTTGGGTTGAATTTTTTTATGAAGCAAAATGAAAATGAACTAATATGGCGCGAGAAATAATAAGGAAAAGTAAACTTTATTTTAAAAAAAAAATTCAAAATTCAAAGAGAAATTATTACATAGTAATCAATCTAGGAATAGATACTTTAATACAATTACTTAAGAAAATTATTTAAAAAAATTGAGCAAGAATTTGTTCATAAAATATCAAATTAGCACTTAAATCACACCTTATGTTGACAAATGTATCTGCACAAATATATGACTCACGATAAATATGACAAACTCGTACATTTCAATTTAGTGTGAGCAATTGTTTAATTTTGTTCAATATCACTCGCAGATATCAAGTCATTCTTACTCCAAGCCACTCACTCGTACAACCTTTTAAAATACCATCACTCGCAGATATCAAGTCATTCTTACTAGTTTCATTTATGTTCAATATCACTCAGAGGGAGAGAGAAATTAGCACTACATGATTACATCCGATTAGCTAAAGAAAAACTAACCAAGTTCAACATGTTCGAGATAGAGCACATTACAAGAGAAGAAATCATTAAAGTAGATAATTCATCCAAACTAGCCAGTAGAAGATTGTCAGGTGTGAATCATTCATTCATTCAAGAAAACTTAAGAAACTCCAATATATATGTCCTAAGGATGGTGACGATGACATTAAACAATTACAAATAAAGATCATGGGCGAGACTTATCGCTAGGAACATAGAGCAAGAAATACTTCCTTTCGACCCATCAAAAGAAATTATTGTAAAGAGGGGAGCTAGACATACTCATTAATCGAGGGAATATTGTATAGAAGAGGATTGTCCATTCCCCTACTAATGTTTTAGAAAAAGAGGAAGTAACCCTCACCTTGGGCGAAGTACACGAAGGAATCGCAGGGCAACACCTAAATTAATTTTGTCACTCTATAATTGCAAAACTATATCACACACTAAAAACAAATTCTGAAATCTTCATATTTTTCATCTTCTTTTGAAAATCACTTCAGAAATGTCAAACCTTTTGTAAAAACAAGTATAATTGATTAGGAATTTTTTATAATCAATTACGAAAAAAATCTAGCCTCTAATCAATTATGGCAATTGTGTATTCGATTAGAAGGCGAGATTTACTTAGGAATCTATTATGAAAAAAATGTTACATATTTGCAAGGGAAGAATCAGTTATGATCGTAGCGGTTATTGACTGAAACGAGCCTTTCCAAAGGTTCAAATTTTGTATAAATCTTTTCATAAAAGGAGGTCTTGTGTTCATTTCAAAACACACAATTTTTTTCTAAAAAACATTTTCGCCTTTACTATCAAACCGCTTATAAAATTTCATATATAATTAATATTGTTTTAGTGTTGAGAGGGTAAGTGCTTAATATTAGAACTTGTGTAATATGTTGTTGTAACACTATCCTGAATTTTTAAAAACATGAGTGGGTTATTCTCTTGAAGTAATATAATTACAAAGGTTGCAAGCTCAACTTGAGATAAAATCTTAGCGTGATAAGGTTGTGGGTCGATTTTGTGTTAGAAGTTGTGTGATAGTTGAAATCTTAAGGTATTACCCTTGGTGAGCATACACAGGCCTCGTGGTTTTAGACTAAACCTATAGCATATATATATATATATATTGTTTTAAAAATAACCTTATCAAGATGAAGGGTGACTAAAAATTCTTTTAAAATGAGTATTTCCTTAAACAGGCTCCTGCATTTCATTTAGAATGGTATAACTATTTGAAGGAGAAAGTGAAAGTTTTTAAATAATATTGATATTAATATGTTGAATTCGATTGAAATGGTTTATTTATTCCTACTTATTAAGTAAATAATAAAGTGATAATATAACGAAGACATCTTATGACCATATAAGAAAAAGTGCAATATATATTGAAATCTAAGTAATTAATAAAAAGTATCTTAGCTACAAAAAAGTGTTTTTGTGTATCAAATAGATGTACAGTAAAAGATACGTGGACGCTCATAAAATGGTGTATGAAGCTACTACAAAGATTAAAAAAAAAAGATAGAATGAACACATTAGATCAATAGTTTGAGTCACTTAGGATATATTTCGATGGAAGCATCCAAAATAGGCTTTTTTATAAATTAAATTATCCTTAAAATCTTGGCAAAAATTTCAGAAAAACTGTTTTGACTAACAAAATCCTTGATTTATAAAAATGTACCGATATATTCATATTGAATCAAGATCCGTTATACATCAATCACTCATCGCATTTCATGCTTGAAGCCTGAAGAAGACTAAGAGGGAAATAGTCTAGTTAACTGTAATAGCTCGTCGTTTGGAATGGCGATGAATTCGTTCAGTATCGTGATCGACTTAAGCTAAGTATTGACTACCAACTCATATTTAATTAATCATACCCCATAAATTAGTTTGCCTACTCTCGTGGTTGACTTAAGCTAACAGCGGGATGTAAGCCTAGTATAAATAAGCTATTTGTAGTCATAAATAAAAGTCTTGATCAATTTGGCATACAGAGAAGCACCAATACTAATTACCTTATGACTGTTAGACTCAGACAAAGGAGCATCAGTTATCAGTCGTTATGATCATTACACTTATATAGAAAGACAATAGTATTAACCAACATAAACACAATAAAACTTGTAACCGCCAAGAAAGGTGGGAGGAAAATGAATTATAAAAAGGAATAAGGGTAGCAGAGGAAAATAGATCGAATAAAAAGAATACTAAAATTGAGGCTTTGTTGGCTATCAAAATCAACAAGGCTACAAACAATATATATTTTTAACTATATTTGTGTGCTAGTATGCCTTTATCGAAATTAATATGCCTGATATGCTTTTAAGTCCAAGCAATATGTGTATCAGTCCATTCATATTGACTCAAGATCCACTTTACATAAAAAGGCCTCGTCGCTCCATTCATAGAGCCTAGAGAATACTTAGTGGGAAAAAGTCGATAGAACCACAAGAGCTCTCCATTTAGATATAATGCATGGCTCGCTTAATTCCATTTATGTGATTAGTCTGTTTCATGAAGTTATAAATTTATATGTAACTTTGGTAGGAAAAATGGCGAGGATAGTTTGAGGTTGATATAGAAGCTTAACGTCATTAAACAAATAAAGTCCTTTATTTGGTTGGTGTATCATGGTAGGATAATGACCAATGAGAGAAAAAATAAAATGCAACAAAGAGGAACTTTTGTAGTGACTGTGGAACAGAGATGGAGTCCATTATACATGTCTTACATTACTGTTCTTTGGCTTTTGCTATTTGGACTTGTTGTAAACGTGCCTTAAAACTTTTGTTGATGAAGTGAAAGAAAACATATTTTGGAGATTACATTTACCGTGAAAATCAGGCGAAAAATCGGTCGGTGAATAATGTTTTCATGTTTTCGGGCTTTTTTTGATTTGGCCCATGGATCCATGTGATTTTGGGCTTTGCTTGTTGGTTATTTGCTATTATAAATATGTATCTCTTATATGCTTGGTGTGTGGAAATCTTAGAGTTTTCACCAACAATGCAGACCAAGGATTTAAAGGTATAACATAGGGTTTCAGCTATACACAAAGAAAACCTTGGATTACACATTGGGTTTGAGTAATTCATATATTGAGAGTTGGAGAGATAGGGAAACACATGGATATAAAATAGGGTTGTTATTGGGCGCCTTCAGGGTTGTTCTTGGGAACCTGAAGATGAAGGCTATTTTCTTATAACTCATCTGTAATCTCTTATAAAAACTTTCTAATTAAGTATAGTAAATTGGAAAGCTGCTCTCTCCCCCAGAGTAGATCGTATGATCGAACTAGGTAAACAAACCTTCAATTTTTTCTTACCTTATTCTGTTATATTATCTGTGTACGAATTATTATTGTTGTAGACCATTTGTTTTGGTTGCTATTGTTCTTTTACTTACAAATTGATATTGAATTTTGATGTAATTCACAACAAGATTCACAACAAGTGGTGTGGTGAGCGTGGAGCAAAGAGATATTGTTGACAAGTGAGAACCATGGTTAGTAAATGGCATATCGAGAAATTTTCCAGTAACAACAACTTTAGGATGTGGAAAATTAAGATGCAAGCAATTTTAATTCAAGAGAAGCGTATCGATGCTTTGAAGAGTGAAGCATTGATGCCTGCAGGGCTTACACAGGTACAGAAGACCAAAATGGTGGATAAGGCCAGGAATTCCATTATCTTGTGCCTCGGGGATAAACTTCTAAGAGAAATTTCCAGGGATCAAACTACGATTTCTATGTCGGAAAAACTTGAATCATTGTATATGACAAAGTATTTTGCTCATAGGTTGTATCTGAAACAACAACTCTATTCATTCCAAATGATGGAGAACAAACCCATAGTTGAGCAGCTCATATAATTTCATAAGATTATCGATGATCTTGAGAATATTGAAGTGAAAATTGATGATGAGGACAAGGATTTTTTCCTGTTGAGTTCATTACCCAGATCCTTTAAGCACTTTAAGGATGCTCTTCTTTGTTGTAAGGAAGTTATTATTACTTTGGATGAAGTCCAGATGGCGGTGAAATCTGAAGAATTTTCAAAGTCGAAAGATTTGAAGATTGAAGATAGTGGTGAAGGCTTAAATGTGTCAAGAGGAGGAGGTGAGCATAAAGGGATGTCCAAATCAAAGAGGTCTGACAAGTCAAAGGTAAAATATTTTAATTGTCAAAAAATCGGTCACTTTAAAAGGGATTGTCCTGAAAGAAAGGTCAATGAAGATTCTGTTCAAGCTGTAGTTGCATTGGGTGAGGAAAGTTATGAGGATGTCGAAGCACTAGTAGTATTGAGTTTGGAAACTGAAGATAGTTGGGTCATTGACTCAAGTTTCTCTTATCACAAGTGTCCAAGAATAGAATACTTTGAAACTTTGAAGATGGTGCAAGGTGGAGTAGTTCACCTTGGTAATAATAAGGCATGCAAGGTTCATGGTATTGGTACAGTCAGATTTAAAATGTTTAATGATCATGAACTTCTTATTCACAATGTGAGGTATGTTCGAGAACTCAAGCGAAATTTGTTATCTATAAGTATGTTAGATGATCTAGGCTATTGTACTAGAGTTAAATGCGGAGTGTTGAAGAATTCGCGCGATGAACTGATTATTGCTAAAGGGTCTAAAATATATGATCTATATATTTTAGAAGGTTCAAATGTTATTATTCATTCATCGTTAACTAGTGGAGGCTTTCATGACAAGGAAGAGCTATGGGATTTGAGTTTAAGGCGTTATGAATGCCTTGAGAGAGTTTCAGAGGAGTACAATGAATTTTGCAGAAGTCAAGGGATAAAAATGCATGTTACCGCTAAGTTGTAATTGAGTTTTTGGGGAAGAGATGAGGTTTAAAAAAACTTACTTGGTTGGTGTTGCACCCCAAAATTTGCTCAACCTTTTCTTAACTTGGTTTATGTTTCATTGCATTTCATTTCTTTCTAGCATTCGCATTGCATAGCATGTTGCATGGAACAGGGGATCAAAAAGTTTGTGCACCTCAAGAGGAGTCTTCTCAGAGGTTTGAGCCTAAGCAGGGGTTGTTACTCAAGCTTGAGTGGTCATCAGGACATCTTGAAGTGGTCAATGTATTGTGAAAGGATAGATGGATGTGTGTGGGTCAGCTCCTAACTGGGAGGCCAACTGAAGGGCATCAGAGATTTGTGAATGCATGATTATAGGTGTGAGATGTAAATAAATCTCATTGAGGGACTTGAGGGTCATTGTGGAGCTTATGAAAGTGGTTGTGTGAAGTGGAACCAGCCACGGTTGAAAGTATTGCAGTTAGGGTTTTCATTTGGTAAATCCTCAGTCAACTGTGCAATTGAAGAAGATAGAAACTCAATTCAAAGTCTCTATGGTCATGGGATGTTGTTCTAAGACATATGAGACATCATTTCAAGTTCAATTCATTAAGGGTTAAGTGTGTGAGAAGTTACTAAATTAGGGTTCTCAGGGTAAAATCCCCTATTTAGTGCCTAACTTCAAGACCACCTACCTCAAGATACAAGTCTTATCTCAATTTTTGGCTAACATGGAACTTATAGAGCATGCTCTTAGATTTAATTATAGTACTAGAAGTCCTCGATCGGATTTATAGAACTCAAGTTATGATCTGGACAAGTTACAGGTCATTAGAGGTATGTGATTTTGGTCAACAAAAGTCAACCAACTTCCAAGCCAGTTTTGACCTAGAAGGATGTTTCTCATCACCTTTTGGCCAACATGAAAGTTGTAGGTCTTGATCTTAGCTTTCCAAATTGTACTATAAGTCTTTCATCTGATTTGTAGAACTCTAGTTATGAAGTTTACAAGTCAGGGGTATTTTGGGAAAATAAGATTACAGGTCATAAAATTATAGGTCCATTTCACCAACTTGCACACTTCAAATGAAAATCTTTTCAACATGAAACTTACTTCAAATGCGGTCATTTTCACTACCAAATCATCTCTAGTCATGGTGGGGTCTTGGATTGAGAATTTGGGGTTTGAATTTTTCATAAAGGAGGCTTAAATTGAGAAATTGAGAATTAATGGATTTTAAACTTTTTCAAGGCAAGTTTGTGCATTTTTTGATTGCAAATAATAATCCAAAGACATTGCCATCTTCACATTGAAAATTTGAAGTCTCAAAATGGGCCATTTCCATGGTTTCTTCCTCTTGAAGTAACAAAATGGAAATCAACCATAGGATCAAAATTAAGCCTCCAATCTCATTCCTTTGATCAACACAACTGATTTGTAGTGGATTTGGATCAAAAAACCAGCTGGTGTAGTGGTAAAAACGTGTATGGCATTTTGAAAAAGTGGTGAAATGTGAAATTTTGAAATGGACTGTTTAGCTTGAATTAAAGCCCCATTTGATCATAAACCCATCATATAAGTATTCTAGATGAAAATTGGAGCAAAAGTAGGTCAGTTTCGTGCATGAATAGCCATAACACATTTTGAAAAAGTGGTGAAAAACTCAAAAACGAATTCTCAGATTCAACCACTTTTAGACCAAATCAAGCCTTCAAACATCTCAATTGAAGTTCATGGAGTGATTCTGGACGTTTTTTGTTAAGCTTCATCACAATTTCAAGGCCCAGTGGAGGCTCTCCACTAGGTAAACTAACTTTCAACTTTACACTCTTAATATTCCATGATTTTCCACCATTTTCATTGCATTTGAACCTTTGAGTTGTATGGATCATTTCTGGATCATTTTTGTTTAAGTTTATGATGTTTGATTTTATGAGCTCCAAGTTGTGTTGTTTCGTTTTGAAGAATTTTGGTGTTGTTTTGCTGTAATTTTCATGGATTCTTACTCCTTGCAACATGTAGATGAGGTTTGGACCATTTAATTTGAGTTTTGGTGAACTTTATTTTTTGCACGTTTCGCTTGTTGTTTGATTTCTGGAGTTGTTGTTGAGAATTAATGGAAATGGAGGTTGGATTCATGATCCTCGCGACGAGTAGATGAATTTTCATCTAAAGTTTGTGGAAAACGGTGGATTTTTGACGAAGCCACGGTGGGGGAAGGAGCTCGCGGCGGCCGGAGCTATGAAGGAGATGACCGGCGCGTTTTTTCCGGTGACCAGAGTTCCAAGGAAGAAGAAGGCTGACGTGGCGCAACCATGTTCGTCCGTTTTGGTTTTTTCTGATCGTGCGGTTTATCTTAAGACCCATGTGTTCCCTTTTATCATGTGCACACCATATTTATAACCAAATTCATTAATTGAGGTGGCTCTTTGAGAGCCACTTGATTGGAATACTTTTTTGATGATCATGTGGTCTGCAATGATTTCCACCATACACATAGTCAACCCAACCTTATCATGTTTATTCTGAAGTTTATTTTCTTTTATTATTTCTTACTGGGCCTTTCACGAGTTGCTACTCGCCCCCCCCCCAGCTTGGGCCCATCCGTGTTTCACACATTAATTGTTTGTTGTTTGCACCACATCTTTTGTGTTTAATTGTTTGTTTTATTTTATTTTTCTGTTTTGTGCAGTTTTCATTTTAATTCAAATAAAATAGCTCTAATAGTTTAAAAATTCACCAAAAATAATTTTCATAAACTTTAAGATATCTAGTTTTTTCTGGAAATTTTAATTTTATTTTTTGAATTTATTTTCAATTAAAAAACGAATTAAATATCGGGGCTATTTTATTTGATTTAAATTGTGGTTTTGTTCTATCTTGATTTTATTTCTATGTTTAAACTTCTCATTTTTGCATGAAATTTTTTGAGCATTGCGTTAACATGTTGATTGATCTTTGGATATTTTTCTATGATTTTTAACTGCTGTTTCCATGTGGTTTGAATTGCGTTTTGTTCCCTCTCCATTTCTACCTTAGTTTGGGACACTCTTGGTGTTTGCCATCTGTTGAGGCACTTCCCTTTTGATTTTCAATCTCCCCTTTTGACCCCTGGTTCCTTATACCTTGGGGGTCCTTTGAGATTTTATTTGGCATTTTTAGATGCATTTTATTATTTTTCATGTATTTTGCAAGTTTCTTCATGATTATGCATCTTTGCTAGTGTAATTGTTTGGTTTTACTTCCAAAAGCTTGGTTGTGCATTATTGATGAACCTTATCTTGTTTGTTTCATGTTAGGGGCTTGTCATAGGTCTTGTGTGTCAATTCATAGGTCTTTACCTTATGCATAAGTTGTTCATTTGATCTCATACTTTCATGTTTGCACATTGTGTTTCCATAAGTGGTGTTTGCTTGCATTTTCTTGATGTTGTTGTTTGCATTTGCTTGTGATGTTTTGTTTTAGCTTTTGAGAGCTCTTCTTCTCATCCCCATTCTGTCCTATGACCTTGGAATACTACTTAAGGTTGCTTGGTTCCTCCTGAGGAGGAACCTAAAGCTTGCCTAAAGTAATGAATCCATGAGGACTTTTTCTCATTATTTTTGTTACTTGTGTTTTATGCATCTTCTTCTCCTTTTCTCTTGCACTTATTCATACCATGGCTTGAGGTTGAGATGAGCTTGTGGAGGTTCCATCCCCACACATATTTCCTCCCTCACTTGCATTGCATCTTTGTCTTCCTTGTTGCATTTGTGTTTGCATTCTACATTTGCATTGTTTCTTCTTATTTTGTCTCCCTTCCCTTAGGATTTCTAACCTCTATTATTCAAGAGAGGTTATTATAGACATTAGGGTCCTAACCATGCATGATAATATTAGGTAGTCCCCTTTCTAACTCAACTTTAGGTGCATCTTGCATGACAACTTTTAGGGTTTGGTCTAGTCCCCCTTAGTTGGTCTCTTTCTCTTCTCATCTTCAAACAACTTCAATCCACTTAATAAAGCTTAAAAATTGTCGCACGCTACGAGCCTTAAGCCATTTGGGAAATGATGATTGGGTGGTTGCCTCTCAATTATCTAGAATGTTAGTGTATGTCCTTCGGACGATATACGAAGCATTCGCTTCTAGATCATAGTTTCTAGTGCAACATGAGTTATGTAACACCCATTTTAATTATTTAGTCATTTTATTACTATTTTAATTATTATATGTTGGTGTGCCCTTTGGTGGGGGTGTGTTTGATGATGATTGGTGGGTGTCCCTGATATGGGAGGATTATTGGTGGTGAATTGGTATGAATATAATAATAAAATAAATAGTAGTAATATGGTGGTATTATTATTATTATTATTATTATTATTATTATTATTATTATTATTATTATTATTATTATTATTATTATTATTATTAATTGTAGTAATATTATTAATATTGGAGAATATTATTAATATTATTACTATTATTATAACTATTAGTGTGAGAATATTATTATGATTATTATTATTATTAATATTATTGATGGAGTATTATTACTATTATTATTAATATTATTATTATGGGTGAAATAATATTATTAGTATTGCTATGTGTATTATTATTATTATAATAATTATTATTATTAGTAAGATTATTTTTATTATTATTATTGGGATTAGAATTAAAAGAAAATAGAAGTGGAAGGGGTTATTAGGGATAGGAAGGAAGTAAGTTGAGAAGTCACGATAGATAAAACATGAGAAGAGGAAATTGAGAGAAGAGCGAAGAAAGGAGCGAAGAACGGAGAAGAAGAGGAAAGGTCAGAATTGGCCAATCTTGGAGGAATTTGTCACCGATCAGAATAATTATCCAGGTAAGGGGAGAAACTGATTGGGATTGGTATAATGCATGAAATTGGGTAGAGGGGATTCCTTAACCCCGTAGGAATTTGATGATTATGATTGATATATGATATTATGTCTGTGTTTGTGAATGTTGCTGTGATTGAAGAGTTTTGTGCATACATTTTATGATGATTGTGGGATTCTGTGTAATTCCTGTAATATTAGTGATGAACACGAATTTATGACATTATGCCTGTTGTTGTTGTTGTTGATGGTGATGAAATTCGTACATTGTTACGATGTTGGTGAGTTCCTGTATAACCTCTGTGGTTTGGATAATGACCATGAGTATTGGTGAGATTTTGTGTAACCCCTGTGGCTTGGGTAATGACCATGATACAGGTTCTGAGATATAGTTTAAGAAACAATTGATTAGAGTAGAGTGTGATGATTGTTGCTGATACTGATAGAGTGGTGTATTTGTTGTTATGAGATTGGTGAAATCTGGTCTAATTTCTGTAGTAATAGCGATGAGTATGAAATAGGTTCCGAGAGGACAAGAGATAAAAGTGGAGAAATAGGTTTGAATTTGAGCAAGATAATAGTTCCGGGCAGTAAGGATGGGTTTTCGTATGATCATGGGGATTATGTGATAGTGTATGATGGGTAGGATCACAGTTAGGATAGAAACCCCTAAATTCCATGGTGTTGAAAAGTATGGTTATATGATATATGATGATATGATCTTTAAAAATATGTTGTTGGCTGTTATAATTGTCATATTATGGTAGAATTTCGAATTCTGAAACCGGGACTTTTTACGGAATTGAAATCGGAGGTCCGGAAGGCCTCCAACGGTGGAAAACACAGAATTTTCTGCATTCTGCGCTGTTTGCGTCGACTCAAAGCTGTATATTGGTGAATTTTCTATTTTGACGATTTTGGCCATAACTTTTGATCCGTAAGTCGGATTTAGTCCCCGTTCGAAGCGTTGGAAAGCTCTTAAATAGATCTGTAACATGGTATAAATAATATAGTTATTTGCCAAATATTTTTATATCCAATATTTTTGGGGAGTCATTGTTTAATTAAATAGTAACTAAACCATGGATCGATTGAAATGATTTATTGATTGTTTACTTGAGTTTAATTATTGCGCACTTAGTGTGCTTGTGTTTATTGGTGGTGTAATATATATAATGTGTGGTGATGTGATCAGGAGGATCGTGTGCACTTTGTGTGCCTGAATATAATAGTTGTGCATTGGTGTTGTGCATATCATGGTGTTTTGGTGGGATGAATCATATCTCAGGAGGAGCGTAAGTGATTCATCCGTACTCCTTCGTGGAGAATGGTGGGGGATAGATCATATCTCAGTAGGAGCGTAAAAGATCGGTCCAAGGTTCGATTGAATGAACCAATGAGTCGGTACCGCATGCATGGTGTTGTGTGGCATATTGCATTATTATATGTTATATGGATGTTTGAACAGTAGGTTCGTGATTGGTGTTGATGTGGTGAATATTGGTGTGTTTTACTACCTTTATTGCATGTATTAAATTACCGATATATTTTGATCATGTTTTCTCACCCCTTTGTTGTTGTTGTGGTCTGTGCTTCCTCGGAAGTACAGATAATTCAGGTACATAGATAGCTTGGATAGCGGTGTGCAAGTTGAGTCTTAGGATGCTCTGATACGTAACACGGGATATGGGTGTTTTATTTGTTTATGTTAAACTTGTTGAAAATCCTGTGACGTATCACATTTTGGTGAATTATAATAATAAAGATTTTATGTAAATCTGGCGGATGGGCGAGAATGTTGGAATAATAATTTCCGCTGTATTATTTTGAAAATAATGAATAAAGTATTTTTGATAACTATTGGTGAAGTGATATCCCACTGTTTTTGTGAAAACTCTGATGTTTATTTATAATGTTTATATTTTATTTAATTTGGGAAGTGGGGTGTTACAAGTTACAAACCAAGTTCAAAACACTTCTTCCATAAAAAACACAAAAACAATTCAAACACTTTTTCACCCCTTGGGGTCTTAATCAGGAAAACTCTTTTCATAAACAAGAGTGTTGTTAACTTTCAGTCCTATCGCAAACGGTAACGCCTAAGTCTCCAAAGGTCGAGCTGCATACACCAACTGCTAGAACTGTCTGTTAACCCTACTCGAGTAAATCTTTTGAACAGCCTGTGTTCTCGTAATCCCGAACTACATTTTCTCTGATCTTTCGTACCAGACGAAAGTACGTAGGCACAAGACACGATGTCTTGGCGAGAAACCTTCCCCCCTTTTATCCGTAGTTAGGAGAACTACGTTGACTCTGACTTTCCCATTGCACGAGGGAGTACGTAGGCACAGAGCGGCGATGCTCTGCCGAGTCAGTTCTTTTTCTTTCTCTTTTGTCTATAATGCTTTAGCATAGATAGTTTACACACCCTTTTAGCTAGACAACACATGCGTGGATCCCGTCGAGTACGACGGACGTGAGGGGTGCTCATACCTTCCCCTTGCGTAACTGACTCCCGAACTTAGGACTTGGTTGCGATGACCTCGTCTTTTCCCCGTTTTCGTCAGGTTTTTCCGATCGTTTCCTTTCCCTTCTTTGGGATAAATAACGATAGGTGGCGACTCTGTTAGTCATTGTCGGCCTCTTTTTTCGCAGTAGCGACAGTTGGTATATAATTTCTTTAGAAGAAGAATAGTGAAAACCAAGGAAGAAACCTGGGAAAAACTATAACGGAGAAAACTCAGTTTGAGGTGGAGTTTCCTAATATGGATACTAGAAGTAGTGAGGGAACGGTTATAGAGATCTCTAATTATCATTTGACTCATGATAAGGTAAGGAGGGTTAGTGTAGCATCTCAAAGGCACGATTATGTTAGCCTTGGATATTATGTTTTTAATGTGGTTGAAGGACTGCAAAATAAAAGAAGAAAAACCTTCAGGGAGGAATTTGACAACAGGTGGAGTCAAGGGTGGTTGAAAAATCATACTTGTAGGCTTGTTAAATTACCTAGGCAGAAAATGGTAATTGGGAACAAGTGGATTCAAGTTGCGAGATCAAAATTCAAGGGTTGCTTGAATTTGATCAAAGTTATTGATTAAAGTTTCAACTTGGTAGAGAGCAACAATGTTGTTGATTGTCAAATTGGTATCAACACGGTTTAAAGTCAAGGTGGAGGTTGTTGTAAATGTTCCTTAAAACCTTTGTTGATGAAGAAAAATAAATAATATTTTGGAGATTGTATTTACCGTAAAAATCAAATGAAAATTTAGGAAAAAATCGGTCAGTGAATAGTCATGTCCATACGGTGAATAGTGTTCTCCGTACAGTGAATAGTGTTTTCATGTTTTCAGGATTTTTTCGATTCGGTCCATGAATCCATGTGATTTTAGCCTTTATTTGTTGGGTATTTGCTATTATAAATATGTATCTCTTATATGCTTGGTGTGTGACAATCTTAGAGTTTTCACCAACAAGGGAGACCAAGGGTTTAAAGGTAGAGGGGTGCTATTTCTACACCAAAAATTAAACATGTTACACTTACACCGTAGAAAATACAGCATGTGCAAGAGTTGGTGGGTGTGAGGAAAAAGAATAAAAGAATTATTAAAGATTATTAAAAAAAACAAAACCATATATAACTACGGTGTAAGTGTCATCCTAAATGTAAAAATACCATTTCTCTTAAAGGTATAGCATAAGGTTTCAGCTATGCACAAAGAAAACCTTGGATTACACCTTGGGTTTGAGTGATTCATATATTGAGAGTTGGAGAGGTAGGAAAACACTCAGGTAGAAAATATGGTTGTTCTTGGGCGCCTTTAGGGTTGTTCTTGGGAACCTGAAGGCGAAGGCTATTTTCTTGTAACTCATCTATAATCTCTTATAAAACTTTCTGAGTATAGTGAATTGGAGAGCTGCTCTCTCCCTCAGAGTAGATCGTTTGACCGAATTAGGTAAATAAACCTTCGGTTTTTTCTTATTTTATTCTGTTATATTATCTATGTACGAATTATATTGTTGTAAACCATTTATTTTGGTTGCTAATGTTCTTTGCCTCATAAATTGATATTGAATTTTGTCGTAATTCACAACAAGATTCACAATATGACTAATTTGATTAAGTTGGATATAAGAAAGTCTTCTTCACCAATAATGTTAAGGAATAGGTGGATACTAATTTGCGTTTGGATTTTGTTATTAGAGGAGATCCATCGTGGTCGAAACTTTAGGCAACCTCTTGCCATGAACTTTGGATGTAGAGGAATAAGGAATAACATGATGAGAATTTTTTGAGACCTTAACTTACATGGAGGCATGTAACTTAAGTTGCTCATGAGTATTTTTTTGGTAGCGAAGCTGCGTGGTAGCAATATAGAGTTGGCACCCCGCTTTTGCCATAATTTGGCAAATGAATGAAAAGAGAGAATACCAGAAGAATAATATCAAACAACTCAGAGCAGAGAAGTCTTCCTTTAAATCATATATAATCTTCCAAATCTTCTAAACCCAAATCTTTTTCCAAACTAATTTGGATTAACAAACTGCATCCAAAAGACTTATTTTCTAACCAAATCTAGTAGTAGCAGCCTGCAAGCCAAATGTCCCACAACATGTTCTAGACACCTTCCTTTCCATTTTGCCTATAAAAATAAGTCAACCAAAGAAACAAAAATCCCCACTTTGGCTTTTTTTTTATACAAATCACATATTTAACCACTTCTTCAAGATTGTACCATAACTAGTGCCCAAGAGACAAACATTACCAAAGAAATGTTCCCTTTTATTTTTATCCCCCTCTTTGCAACAAAAGTGAAAAAGAACATAGACAGAACCATAAATAACACATCAAGCTTCTAGATCCAGAAAAAAGCTTGATATGAACAGTAGCCAATCAGAACAACATATATCTTCAACCTAAATACCTCAAGAAGGGAACAGGTACCATAGAACACAAACACAAGACCATGATCATCAAAGGAACACGAAAATAGTAGTAGAAACAATAACTGGTTGAGGTGAAAAAGCTCCAACATTTCTCCATCAAAAACCAAATCAGTTTCACCAACAGGTGCACAGATGTTTGACACAATGCATGATACATCTTTCCCAACATTCAGCTTGAAACTGAAATTCAGCAACCCATGAGGAATATTTTCATTCTTAACCTCAATCTCTTTCATCAACCTAGGAAAACATGCTTTAGCAATCAACATTTTCTTCAACAACTGAGTATCACTATGAAGCTCCATAATTTTATTATACGTCAGTACTTCAACATAGTATTCTTCTTCATCCCACTTTTTTTCCCTCTTCTTCCTTAGTCATAATCTAGTTAATAGGGGTAACTTTTCTTATGCCCAAATAATCATCAATAACTTGAGATAAAATATTCATACACTTTTCTCTATCATACACTTTTATATACTCCTTGCAACCTTCAACATTAAACTCAACAATAATGTTCACAATGAATTCCTTGACCATATTTTCATAGAAAGGATCAACAACTTTTATCAATTCAATGATATATTTACAATCAAAAGCTTCTATACTTAAATCTCTTTCACAAGAAATTCTTTTTTGGAAGACATACTTCCAATTTTTAATACTAGTTTCAGAAGGGAATGACATATTATCCATGAGGGCGGCATGAACATTCACAGGAATTTTCTTTCCATAAACCTTTATTCTTGAAAGCCTCCCTTGTATTAATTTTTATAAGATTTCACACATCCAAATACCAAAAGCACCCCTTAGCTTTTTAATCTAAGCATTATCTAAGGCTTTGGTAAAAAGATCTTTTAGTAGCTTAACTTGTAGACCAAGAGAGTAGGTAAAACTTCCTACGATACTGATCTCAATTTCAAACTGCATTTGTTGAACATAATGTTCCCACATATTGTTTGACATTTAACCAAACACATGATCATGTTCTTGAATAATAAAAATTCCAAAATTAGGAAAAGGAACTCCAATAGGAAGAATAATACCTCAATCACTAATCTTCTTTATCTTCTTCTTCTGAACCATTATATGTTTTTCATTGTTGGGAAGACCTTCAATCTGACCATCAGCCTTCCCTTCAACGACAACTCCTTGCATGAGTTTTATAAAGCCCATAAGAGGTAATTCAGAGACACGAGTAAGATGTTGAGACATCTTATATGACAACTTGGTTTTGCTTTCCAACTTGACACACATCATGAATTTTTACCTTCTTCAATCTTGATTTTTTGCAATCCGTTAACACCATCTTCAGATATGATCTCCTTCATGATCTTAACCTTGGATGAGGGCTGATAAAACCACATATAACAATTGTCTTTATATCTTAAACCCTTCATTAAATCCATTTGATCATTGCTAGAGACAATACATTCTGACTTGTTGTAGCTAACATCCAGACCTTGATCATAAAATTGACTTACAATGATCAAGTTAATAGTAAATCATTCTACTAGCAGCACATCATCAAGACATGGTAAATATGGACTCACTAGCTTGCATATCCCCTTGATTATTCATCTAGTTCCATCACCAAATGTGACATAACTATTAGAATAGGGCTTTAACTCTTCAATATAGCTCATTTCACTAGTCATATGTTGTAAACATCCACTATCAAAAAAGCTGAAATAGATTTATCTGACATGTACAAATTATATGAACTGAAATAGAGAGACAAGGACTAAATAGCTGATAGCTTTATTTGATGTATAAAATCTTACCAATCAAAATCATTAAAGTCAGTATTCCCATATAGCTTGTCTCTATTGGTTTCTACAAATACAAATGGATCATACTGTCTAACCTGTTACACCATTAAAAAATATGAATCATTCGATTGATTTTCGAGGGCAAAAATTCTATAAGTGGGGGAGAGTTGTAACACCCCTAATTCAATTGATTTTTTATAATTGCATTTTGTTGCGTTGTTTCATTATTTAAATGATTTAATATTTTTCATTATTTATTTGATGATAATATGTGACATATGGTGTTTGGGGGTTATAATAATTTTAATTGATTTATTTAATTAAAATAGTAAAATATTAACTAAATAAATAGAAAATGACAAATAATGAGATTTGGGTGGAAAATAGAATTATGAGAAATTGTGGTGTAAGTGGTGAGAAATAATAGTAAGTTGGGCCAAGGAAGAATTAGTAATAAGCTAAAATCAGGTTAAATAAATAGATTATGTGATGGGATTAGGAGAGTTTTAGAAAAATGGAGTAATACATGAGAAATTGAGAAAAAAGCTTTTGGGAGATAGGAGCAAGGGTTTGAGGAAGAAAAGAGGAAGCCATAACTAGAGTGTTTTTGTTGGAAATCTAAGGTAAAGGGGGGGGGGGGGGGGAGATCTATTCAATTAAGGGTGTTAATTTCATGAAAGGGTGGTGAGAACTCCTTAATCCCCCTTTAGGTTTCTCTTTTTTTTCCCAATTGATGATGTCTATGTATGTATGATATAAAATTGTTATAAATATGTTTTGAATGTTCATTGTAGTATGAAATTTGTGTATTATATCATGTAAAATTAATACATGATGAAAGTATGTGAAATTTGAAAATGTTTACTATTAATTGGTGTGTTTGAGTTTTCATGAGCATCGCCTTAATTCATAATAAATTGGTGAAATCAACGGTGAACCTATGTGAAATGAACATGTCCATGTATTATAATTGATGTATAATTCATTTCTGGTCGATTTGGGTATTCTAGGTATGGGCTTGTAGTTATGAATGAGCTCCAATGGTAGAAAACACATTTCTATTTCTACATAGGGGTGAGGACCATCACATGCGTGACAGGTAAACTGTCAATGCATTAAAAAATGCTGACGCTCGTCAACTAAATGAAGGGCAAACTGTCACGGGTATTTTTAGGGATGAAGCATGGGGAGAGTGGTGACATATGGAATAAAGGGATTGTGGGCTAGTCGTTATCCCCATTATGACCATCATGGCCCTAGAATAGATCATCATGGTCTGGGTGGTCAGTTTTGATATGTCAATTCAGACTTTTAGTGCTGTTTCTGAACCCGATAAATATTTGATGTTGTTTTATGGTGTTTAACGTGTTGCGTTATAAATCAATATGCTCTGAATATTATCGAATGGGTATATGATTAATTATTGATGAATTATGAGTTTGCATATATGTCGATATGCATGAGTGAATTAATGTTGATGAACATTGTTGATTTATTAATATATTATGTATAAAAGGTTGACGTTCGTCAACTGAATGGAGGGTAGACCGTCAGGGGTATTTTTAGGGATGAAGGATGGGGATAGTGGTGACATATGGAATAAAGGGATTGTGGGCTGGTCGTCATCCCCATTACGACCACCGTGGCTCTAGAATAGACCGTCATGGTTTGGGCAGTCAGTTTTGATGCGTCGATTCATATTTTCAGTGTTATTCCTGAACCCGATATATATTTGATGTTGTGTTTATGGTGTTTAATATGTTGCAGCGTAAATCAATATGCTCTGAATATTATCGAATCAATATATGATTAATTGTTGACGAATTATGAGTTTGCATAAATTTCGATATGCATTAGTGAATAAATGTTGATGAGCGTTGTTGATATTATGCGTAAAAGATGTTATGTGATGATGAATTGATGTTATGAGTTATGGATGTATGTTGTGGTTGTCATGCGTGTATAAATTATACAATGGTGAATTATAGTTGAGCACGGTCATGTATGTTATGTTGACGACCTTATTTGGAGTATAGTTGCATGAGTCATGCATCATGATGTACAGACTTCAACCCAATGGTGTGCTCTGGTCCAATGGTGGGATCGAGATTGAGTAGTTGATGCCTATGGTGGGATCAATGAAGCATTATTAATTTAGAGGTGGAATAAGTAAGGATTTTGATGTGCTCTGGTCCATTGGTGGGATCAGGAGCGAGTAGCCGACTTCCGATAATGGGAGTGGTAAAGCGTTGTTGATTCAAAGGTGGAATTAATAATGATGATGTGCTCTGGTATAGTGGTGGGATCGGGAGTGAGTGGGAAATATCAATAACATACCTCTGATGTCCAATGAGTCAGTATCATATTTGCATGTAGAGTTGTGGTGGTGTCATATTGCATATATACATGAATTCTGAATGAGTTAATATTAATAATGTGATATGTAATATGTGGGAATTGTGTTTGATTTGATGATATCTAAGTAATTGATTATGAATAAATGATTGTTGACGCGTGGGTGATTAATGAATACATGGCGATGTTATGATTTGATGATGTAGATGTTTGTGATGTACCATTTTTATGTATTGCACTGCTATATTATTTGAGCATATTCTCACCATTTTTTAATGTTGTGGCATCTGTGCTTATATGGAGTACAAACAATTAGGTACAAGAGAGGTCGCTTGAGTTAAAGTACGACATCAATGCCTCTTTATCTATTTATCTTTGAGACTTAAAGGAGTTGTTCTGATATGTAGCACTGGGGGCAGACTGTTCACTCTTTACATATTTTATGCCTTACTTATGTTGAAGTTTTTTTCATTTGATGTTAAAGCTTATATACCAAACTTAATGATTTTCCGCTGCTGAGTTTTACTGAGTATGTTATGTTGATGTTTTTATGCTATGGTGAAGCACGTGTGACACTCTGATCATGGAGCTTTATTTAAATTACTTTATTAATTGTCGAGTCGGGGATTAAGGTGTTACATAAGTATCATGAATTTCATAACCATACTCCATCTTGTAATTATCTCATAAGTTCTTGTCTATAGCCATTGAATCAGTAAAATTTAACAAACAAAGCATAAGAATATTAAAGCTTCATTTGAACAATAAGTGTTTATGTAAAAAAAAAAGAAACAAATCGGTTTAAACCAATGCAAGTGAAATTTGGGCTTTAAGAGTGCCTTAAGAAGAGCAATATTGAAAGAGTAACCAATCAAATTATCATCAAAGAGGTGAGGAAGACCGTCATAGAGAAAGGCTGTGAGTTGCTCTAAATTTATATTTGATTTTGCTGGACTCTGATATACTAAGCTCATCTTAATTTTTCACTTTGTGTTGTGTTGCTCTAATGCTCTGTAAATGTAATATACTTCATTTCAAAATCCTTAGCCAAACCAAAACACAATATTAGAGGATAGATAAGGCAGTTATGGCCCTCAAACTGCATCAAAAAAATATGATGCCCATCCTCACTGACTCGACCTACCGATAAGACTAGAAAAGTGGTATGTCAAGATGTCCAAATTTGGTGCCGCATATAACACAATGGAGGTTTTGAAAGCCCAGTAATTCATAGACTTCCTAGAAGAGATGACACCCGACATTCTGGGTATGGCACATTCTTGGATGGTGTTCACAGATGGGTTATCCAATAGCCGAGGGAACGAAGCTACAATCATTATAGAAAATGAAGTCGGACTGACTATCAAAGTATCTATATGTTTTGAACTTCTGACCACTAACAATCAAGATGTTAGAGATAGAGCACATTACAAAAGAAGAAAATATTAGAGTAGATAATTCATCAAAACTGGCCAATGGCAGATCGCTAGGTGTGAATCATTCGTTCATTCAAGAAAACTTAAGAAACCCCAGTATATTTGTCCTAAGGATGGTGACGATGACATTAAACAATTACAAATAAATATCATATACGACACTTATCGCTAGGTACATAGAGCAAGAAATACTTTCATTCGACCCATCAAAAGAAATTCTTGTAAAGAGGAGAGCTAGCCATACTCCTTAATCGAGGGAATATTGTATAGAAGAGGATTATCCATTCCTCTACTAATGTTTTAGAAAAAGAGGAAGTAACCCTCACCTTGGGCGAAGTACATGAAGGAATCGCAGGGAAACACCTAAATTAAGTTTGTCACTCTATAATTACTAAAACCATATCACACACTAAAAACAAATTTTGAAATCTTCATATTTTTTTATCTTCTTTTGAAAATCACTTCAGAATTGTCAAACCTTTTTGTAAAAACAAGTATAATTGATTAGGAATATTTTATAATCAATTACGAAGAAAAATTTAGCCTATAATCAATTATGGCAATTATGTATTCGATTATGAGGCGATATTTACTTAGGAAACTATTATGAAAAAAAACATTACCTATTTGCAAGGGAATAATCAGTTATGACCGTAGCAGTTATTGATCGAAACGAGCATTTCCAAAGGTTTAAATTTTGTTTAAATCTTTTATCACAAAAGGAGGTCTTGTGTTCATTTCAAAACACACAATTTTTTTTCTAAAAAACGTCTTCTCCTTTACTGTCATACCGCTTATAAAATTTCATATATAATTAATATTGTTTTAATGTTGAGACAATAGGTGTTAATATTAGAACTTGTGTAATGTGTTGTAACACTATCCTGAATTTTTAAAAACATGAGTGGGTTATTCTCTTGAAGTAATATAATTACAAAGGTTGCAAGCTCAACTTGAGATAAAATCTTAGCGTGAGAAGGTTGTGGGTCGATCTTATGTTAAAAGTTGCGTAATAGTTGAAATCTTAAGGTATTATTCTTGGTGAGCATACGTAGGCCTCGTGGTTTTAGACCAAAACTGAAGTTAACTCGGTGTTATCTCTGAGCTCTTTAATTTATTTTATTTAGTTGTTTTCTTTCCTCGTCTTGTTGTTTTTCTCCCACATTTATTCTTAAAATCAATATAAAAGTTATTTTATATTCTATAGTTTTTAAAAACTTTGACATCACAATAACCTTCTTTCTTGTGTTCGAAGTAAATTGATCAACAAGTAGCATTATAGCATATATATTGTTTAAAAAATAATCGTCTCAAGATGAAGGGTGACTAACAATTCTTTTAAAGTGAGTATTTCCTTAAATAGGCTCATGCGTTTCATTCGAGGATGGTATAACTATTTGAAAGTGAAAGTGAAATTTTTAAATAATGTTGATATTAATATGTTGAATTCGATTGAAATGATCTATTTATCCCTACTTATTATGTAAATAATAAAGTTATAATTTAACGAAGACATCTTATGACCATATAAGAAAAAGTGCAATATATATTGAAATCTAAGTAGTTAATAAAAAGTATCTTAGCTACACAAAATTGCTTTTGTGTATCAAATTGATGTACAATAAAAGATATGACGGACACTCATAAAATGGTATATGAAGCTACTACAAAGATTAAATAAAGGATAAAATGAACGCATTAGATCAATAGTTCGAGTCACCTAGAATATATTTCGAAGGATGCATCCAAAATAGGCTTTTCCATAAATTAAATTATCCCTGAAATTTTGGCAAAAATTTCAGAAAAAATTGTTTTGACTATTATACATCAATCACCTACCACAGTTCATGCTTAAAGCCTAAAGAAGACTCAGAAGGAAATAGTCGAGTGAACTGTAATAGCTCGTCGTTTGGAATGGCGATAAACTCGTCCAGCATCGTGATCGACTTAAGCTAAGGATCGAGTACCAACTCATATTTAATTAATCATACCCCTTAAATTAGCTTGCCTACTCTCGTGGTTGACTTAAGCTAACGGCGGGATGCAAGCCTAATATCAATAAGCTATTCGTAGTCATAAATAATAGTCTTGATTAATTTGGCATATAAAGAAGCACCAATATTAATTACCTTATGACTGTTAGACTCAAACAAAGGAGCACCAATTATCAGCCATTATGATCATTACACTCATATAGAAGGACAATAGTATTAACTGTTAAATATAATTCATTGTGATTTGATATGATTAGATTTGATTTAGAATATTTTGGGCCTTTTATGTTTTGGGCTAGTGTAAACCTAAAACTATAAATAGGGTGCCTTGCTTTGTATTCTATATCACATCACAATAGTAGAACTGGATTCACAGTTGCAGTGTTAGCAAGTGAAGGTTCAATAAAATCAGAAATCCCACAGTTGTGGGTAACTCAATACTTTCTCATTCTTCTCTTTCTTGCTGTTTGTTCTTCTTTCTTTGTCGTTCTTGATAATTACTTGTTATTACCATCATTATCATATTGTGGGTTTGTTCATCCATCTTGAGATCAAGATTGAAGGGAATTCTTCATAGGGTGTGAGGTGAATTTCCAACATTAACCAACATAAACACAGTAAAACTTGTAACCTCCAGGAAAGGTGAGGGGAAACTGAATTATAAACGGAATAAGGGTAGTAGAGGAAAAGAGATCGAATAAAAAGAATACTAAAATTGAAAATTTGTTGGCTATGTGTTTCCCTTGAAAATCGGAAAACAACCGCTGATCTTCCAAATTTGACTTTGGTGACTCACAGCATCGATCAGATTGATCCTAGGACATGTGCTAAAGTATTCTTCGTTTAGAATTAGATTTAAAGTACTTGTAATAACGAATTGGTAAATGTGCTTGTAATGAAAAAGACTTCGACTGGGTATTTTAAAGTGCATAAACTTAAAGAAATGATGTAAAAGATTTGTAAAAGGCTGATCGAAGAAGGTAAAAAGTTTAAAGGAAAAGAAGCATGGGAGATTCTTGGAAAGTCGTTTGGAGGCGCAGAGAAGGTGAAAGAGGTGAGGTTACAAACTCACAAGAGAACCTATGAGTTGTTTCAGATGGAAGACAATGAAAGCATTACAGATTTCTTCACCAGAGTTACGAAGTTGGTGAATCAAATCAAAGTATGTGGAGAAGCGCTAACGACGAAAGCAGTTGTCTTAAAGATTTTGAGATCGTTGGCTCCAAAATTCGACCACGTGGTAGTTGCCATAGAAGAGTCGAAAGATTTGTCAGTGTTGACGAAGGAAGAGCTTCAAGGGACTCTTGAGTCTCATGAACAGAGGATGGTTGAGAGAGCTGCAGGAAAGTCGAAAGACATGGCTTTGCAGGCGCAATCAGAAAAGGAAAGAAAAGGAAAAGGTAGCTGGAATGGCAACAAAGGAGGAAACCAGTCGAATCAGAAGAAACCCTGGAACCAAGGCAACCAAAGAGGTGGTGCTGCAGGTAAAGGAAGAGGTGGCGGTCGAAAGCCAGACAAAAGCCACATTCAGTGTTTCAATTGCCAGAAGTATGGTCATTATGCTAGTGATTATCCAGAAAGGAAGAGAAATCAAGAGACTGATGCAAAGCTGGCGAAACATGAAGAAGAAGAAACGTTGCTAATGGTCACAATAAAAGATGAAGAAAGATTCTAAGATCAGTGGTACTTGGACTCAGGATGCTCATCACATATGACTGGAAGGAAAGATTGGTTTGTCAACATGAAGCCCTCGTCGAAGAACACCGTGAAGTTTGCAAATGACAACACTCTAGCAGCCGAAGGTGTTGGTGATGTTCTGATTATGAGGAAAGATGGCAAAAGGTCAACAATTTCCAATGTGTTGTACATACCAGGCATGAAGAGTAATTTGCTCAGCATATGGCAGCTTGTCGAAAAGAACTACAAGGTAGTTGTCGAAGACAAGATGATGAGAGTTCTCGACGCAGGTGGTAGATTAATCTTGAAGGCTCCAATGTCTCAGAATAGGACCTTCAAGATTGGACTCAATGTGATGGAGCACAGATGTCTAGCAACTGCAGCCAGCAGAGATGAGTGGTTATGGCATTTTCGACTAGGTCATCTCAACTTTAAAGACATCAGAGAACTGAAGAGAAAAAATATGGTTTTAGGATTACCAGAAATCGACATTCCAAGTGAAGTCTGTGAAGAGTGTGTTCAGTCGAAACAACACAAGAATAGCTTCAGCAAGGATGCAGGAAGGAAGTCGAAGGCAATACTTGAAGTCATATACTCTGATGTATGTGGTCCAATCCAGGTGGATTCGATTGGTGGCAATAGATACTTTGTCACGTTTATAGATGATTACAGTTGAAAGCTGTGGACTTACCTCATCAAGAAGAAAAGTGATGTGATTGAGGTATTTTCCAGATTCAAGTCCATGGTCGAAAGGCAGAGTGGTCGAAAGCTGAAAATTCTAAGGACTGATGGTGGTGGAGAGTATGTGTCGAAAGAGTTTGATACACTATGTGTAAAAGAAGGGATTGTGCATGAGGTGGTGCCACCTTACACTCCACAACAAAATGGGATTGCAGAATGCAAGAACAGAACCATCATGAATATGGTGAGAAGTATGTTGAATGGAAAGCATCTACCTAAAGAATTATGGGGAGAAGCAGTTTCGACAGCAACATATATATTGAACAGATGTCCGACGAAGAAGCTTGAAGGAATCACACCAGAAGAATGTTGGTATGGTGTCAAGCCTAGTCTCAGTCACTTGAAGGTGTTTGGATCTATAGCACATAGACATGTGCCAGATCAGTTGAGAAGGAAGCTTGATATAAGTCGAATCAGATGATCTTGATAGGATATCATTTGACAGGAGGTTACAAGTTGTTCGACCCAGTGAATAAGCAGGTGGTGATCAGCAGGGACGTGATCATAGATGAGCTTAAATAATGTGATTGGACTGAGAATGCCAAGAAGGATTCAGTGAGAATCTCTTGTGAAGAACCAACCACTGAAGTCGAAATAGAAGTTCGACAGGAACCAGTTGCAGATGAAGCAGGTTCAAGTCGACCTCGACGAACAAGACACATGCCTGCAAGGTTGCAAGAATGTGTAATTACATTAGATGATGTAGTCGATGAAGAGGGTGAGTTGGTACATTATGCTTTCTACGCAGATGTCGAACCAGTCAATGCAGCTGAGGCATTGAAAGATTCGAAGTGGATGAAAGCAATGATTGAAGAGTTGGAGTCCATCGAAGTCAATGATACCTGGTCACTTGTAGAATTGCCGTAAGGCAAGAAGGCAATTGATGTGAAGTGGGTTTACAAGGTAAAGGTAAATCGTAAAGGAGAAGTAACTCGACACAAGGCGAGACTTGTGGCGAAAGGATTTCTTCAGAAGGAAGGAATCGACTTCGATGAAGTTTTTGCACCTGTTGCTAGAATCGAAACAATCAGGTTGGTTGTTGGCCTAGAAAATATGAACAACTGGCACACATGTCAGATGGACATGAAGTGTGCATTCCTTAATAGCCCCTTATACGAAGAAGTTTATGTTGCACAACCAGCTGGGTTTGTGAAACAAGGCGAAGAAAGAAAGGTGTACAAGCTTCATAAAGCCCTGTATGGACTTAAGCAAGCTCCAAGAGCTTGGAATAAGAGAATCGACAGCTTCTTAAAGGAGAAGGAATTTGTGAAGTGTACAACTGAACATGGAGTATATGTAAGAAGAAGCAATGGCGAATTGCTTATACTATGTCTCTATATTGATAATTTGTTGATAACAGGGAGTTGCAAGAAGGAGATCGAAGATTTCAAACATGACCTTAGTGAGGAGTTTGAAATGTCAAACTTGGGAAATCTCTCATATTTCCTTGGCATCGAATTCTACAAGACAAGTAGAGGTTTGATGATGCACCAAAGAAGATATGCAGGCGAAATACTCAAGAGATTTGAGATGCAAGATTGCAACCAAACTTCGACTCCAACTGAGCCTAGATTGCAACTGTCGAAGGATTCAGATGAAGATGATGTCGACCCAACCCAATACAGAAGACTTATTGGGTCTCTTAGATACCTTTGTCACACAAGGTCTGACTTAGTATACAGTGTTTGTATGATAAGTAGATTCATGCAGAAGCCAAAGGTATCACACCTAGCAGTGACAAAGAGGATACTGAGGTATCTGAAAGGAACTCTCGACTATGGCATTTTGTTTCCAGCAGCTGATGAAGGAAAAGAATGCAAGTTAGTGGGATACACAGACTCTAGTTGGTGTAGTGATGCTGAGGATCGAAAATCCACAGCTGGTTATGTGTTTATGTTAGGTGGTGCACCAGTTGCTTGGAATTCGAGAAAGGAACCAGTAGTGGCATTGTCATCATGCGAAGCAGAATATATAGTTGCTTCCCTTTGTGCATGTCAAGCAACTTGGATGGTGAACTTGGTCAAAGACATCACAGGGAAGAATCATGGAGCAATTACCATGAGGATAGACAGCATGTCAGCTACCAACTTGGCGAAGAATCCAATAGCTCATGGTCGAAGCAAGCATATCGAAATGAGGTTCCATTATCTCCGAGAGCGGGTAGCAAAAGGGAAGATGAAGTTGGAACACTGCAGAACTGAGAATCAGATTGCAGATATCATGACGAAGGGAGTGCAGGTCGAAGCCTTCAGAAGACTAAGGGCCATGATGAATGTAGACAGTTTAGACACAATGAATTAGGTGGTGTGTTAAATATAATTCATTGTGATTTGATATGATTAGATTTGATTTAGAATATTTTGGGTCTTTTATGTTTTGGGCTAGTGTAAACCTAAAACTATAAATAGGGTGTCTTGCTTTGTATTCTATATCACATCACAACAGTAGAACTGGATTCACAGTTGCAGTGTTAGCAAGTGAAGGTTCAATAAAATCAGAAATCCCACAGTTGTGGGTAACTCAATACTTTCTCATTCTTCTCTTTCTTGTTGTTTGTTCTTCTTTCTTTGTTGTTCTTGATAATTACTTGTTATTACCATCATTATCATATTATGGGTTTGTTCATCAATCTTGAGATCAAGATTGAAGGGAATTCTTCATAGGGTGTGAGGTGAATTTCCAACATTAACCAACATAAACACAGTAAAACTTGTAACATCCAGGAAAGGTGAGGGGAAACTGAATTATAAACGGAATAAGGGTAGTAGAGGAAAAGAGATTGAATAAAAAGAATACTAAAATTGAAAATTTGTTGGCTATGTGTTTCCCTTGAAAATCGGAAAACAACCACTGATCTTCCAAATTTGACTTTGGTGACTCACAGGATCGATCAGATTGATCCTAGGACATGTGCTAAAGTATTCTTCGTTTAGAATTAGATTTAAAGTACTTGTAATAACGAATTGGTAAATGTGCTTGTAATGAAAAAGACTTCGACTGGGTATTTTAAAGTGCATAAACTTAAAGAAATGCTGTAAAAGATTTGTAAAAGGCTGGTCGAAGAAGGTAAAAAGTTTAAAGGAAATGAGGAATTAGAGTAAAGGATGCAGGAAAGGTAAAGGCAAAAAGGTAACACTTTCACAAGTGGTTCGACAGAGGAAATGTAAATGTTGCTGAAATTGTAAAAGACTTTATTGAAAAGTTGATGATTTTACATAACGTACATTCTCCGTGAAAATACTCTTTTCTCACACTCGGGTACTTTGAGTAAATTTGATTGGAGTTACTTTGTACAAATGGTAAAACACACAGGAATCTGTCTAACAAATCCCTATTTATAATGCTAATAATTAACTGCTAATAACTTCCTAGTATCTCCTCGATCTAACAAGTGTCAATTGCATGTAACTTCCTGCTCTAGAACTCGCCACGTGTCTTATGAACAGAATCGCTCCCTCCAAATTTGAATTTCAAAACGACGTAGCAATCCTCCTGCAGAATTTCGGTCGAACTACCTCTGACACGGTCGAAATGCTCATAACTTTAGGTTTCTTAATTTTTCTAAGTTATTTCAACCGTTTAGCTTAGAAGATTCCTTAGAGGCTGTCGAAACCTATTTGCTTCATTTTACTTAGACATTAATTATGTCTTAATGTTTAGCAACCCAAGACAGTGTCGAATTTGGGAGCTAACAAATTGTCCCCAAAGAATGTTCTTTTCGACCTTATTGTAGGAAAAGGACATTTTTTGATAGTATCCCATTCGACACCATCTTTTCGATACTATCATACCCTTTGGTTTGCCTCTTATCCTTTGGAAGATAAAACAGAAGAAAGAGAAATGTTTATATTAAAAATCACGCCACTTTGCACGCTTCTGACGTCATCATCATCATGGCAGGTTTCTTGGAACTCACAAAAATTCAGAAAACATCATCACCCTTTTAGCGCCTAGGGGTATAGGTTACAACCGCCCCTTACTTCTTCCACTAGGTCGCACACGTGGCCCACTAACTTCAACCACATAAGAATTCTTAATTTTCTGAATCCTTATAACATCACCAAGAGTTTTTTCATAATGACTTTCTACTCTTTTTTTCTGCCTTCTCAGCAATTCTAGAGCTTTCAATCTTTCTTCGTCTAAGTCTATGACCTCATCGAGCATCATATCCCAATAGACTTCTCTAGGAATTTCGTGTTGCCTTTGAACCCTAATCGACTGTATGTGGATTTCGACTGGCAACACTGCATCGTGACCAAAGGTCAAACGATATGGGGTGGTGTTGGTTGCCTCTTTGGGTGACGTTCGACATGCCCATAGAACCTAATCCAACACTTTGTGCCAACTCTTTGGCTTGGTTCCTACTTGCTTCTTTATCATGCCAATGACCACTTTATTTGTTGCCTCGACTTGCCCGTTAGCTTGCGCATAATAAGGGGTCAAAGTTAAGAGTTTGAACCCCATCTCTCTGGCGAAATCCTGCATCTTTTTACCCGTGAAGATCGACCCTTGATCCGTTGTTATTGTCTCTGGCAGTCCAAACCTAAAGATGATATTTTTCTGAATGAATTCAATCACATCTTCCTGATCCACTTTAGGTAAAGGCACTGCTTCGACCCACTTGGTAAAGTAATCTATCCCCACTAAGATATACTTTTGGTTTTTTGAGGATGCTGGTCGAATTTCTCCAATCAGGTCCGAAGCCCAACCTCTAAACGACCATGGTTTAATTATGGAATGTAATTCGCTTGCTGGGACATGTTGTATGCCCGCATGAACTTGACACTCCTGGCACCCCTTGGCAAACTCGATGCAATCCTTTAGCATCGTAGGCCAGTACAAACCTTGTCGAAATAACAACCATTTCATTTTATGGCCAACTTGGTGTGCACCACATGCCCCACTATGGACTGTTGACAAAGCCAAGTATGCCTCTGATTCACTCAGGCATTTCAGCAAAACTCCTTCAGGGGTCTTTTTGAATAATTCGTTGCCCATCAAGACGTAGCTCAGTGCTTGATATTTTATCTTTCGATCTGAGGCTATTGACGGATTATGGAGATATTTGACTAAAGGCTTTCTCCAGTCATTGTCCAACAATTCTCCGATGATAAAGACTTCGAAAGTCTCTTCATCCATATATCCAAACTTTGTAGCCTCTAAGTCTGATGGCTTCAACCCAACCGACACTACCTTGCCTCTAGCTTCAATTACTTCCTGCAAGTCTTCCTTCGAGACCCTATATCCCGAGGCAATCTGTGCTAGATCGTTGGCCACTTGGTTCTGTATTCTCGGTATATGTCGAATAGTTGACGCTTTGAATTTTTTAAGCATCCTATTGGCCACTACGAAGTACATGATGAGATTTTCTTTAACACATTTGTACTCTTTTGTCAACTGTTTTATCACTAATTCCGAATCGCCTATTATTTTGACCTGGGTTGCCTCCAATTCTAACAAAATTTCAAGTCCAACTATTAAAGCTTCATATTCAGCCTCGTTGTTGGAACACAACCCTTCGACTTTATACTTGAATTTTGTTAGAATTTTATCTGGCGAAATAATCAACAGACCAATACCCGTGCCATGTTTGTGGCTAGAGCCATCGAAGTATAATTTCCATGGTTCCACTTCAACTATATTCAGGGCATTCTCGTTTATAGAGTGGTCGACGATAAAGTCTGCCACTATTTGCCCTTTGACTGCTTTTAGCGGTCTATAAGTCAAAGAATATTCTGTCAATGCCAGTGCCCATTTTCCAATTCGACTGTGCAAAATAGGTTTTGATAACATGTGTTTAATAACATCAAAGTGCGAAGAAATACAAACATCTACTGGTTTAATATATTGCTTTAACTTTGTACATGAGAAATATAAACATAGACATAGCTTTTCGATTTCACTATATCTAGTTTCTGCGTCATTTAAAACTCTACTGAGGTAGTAAATAGCCCTTTCGGCGCCATTCTCATCCTCCTGAGCCAACATGCTCCCTAAAGTTCTATCTGACGCTGCTATGTACAATCGCATACTCCTGCTTTGACACGGAGGCGAAAGGACTGGGGGGTGAGCCAAGTAGTCTTTGATTTTGTCGAAGGCTTCCTGCTGCTCTTTGCCCCACTCGAATCTGTCCCTAGTAATTTGAAGCAAAGGTGAGAAGGCTTGCGTCTTGCCGCTTAAGTTGGAGATGAACCTCCTTAGAAAGTTAATTTTCCCTAGCAGCGATTGCAACTCTTTTTTGTTTGACGGCGCTTTTGTTTCTAAGATAGCCTTCATCTTATTCTGGTTGATTTCGATTCCCTTCTTATGGACAACGAAACCCAAGAAGTCTCCCGCCTGTGCACAAAACGCGCACTTCAACGGATTCATTTTGAGGCCGAACCTCCTCATTCTGGCGAACGATTGTCGCAGATGATCCAGATGGCTTTTTCCTGAAACAGATTTCACCATAATATCGTCAATGTATATTTGCATAAAAGATTCAATGAAATCATGGAATATAGAATTCATCGCTCGCTGATACGTTGCCCCAGCGTTCTTTAGGCCAAATGGCATTACTACCCATTCGTAAGTGCCTAAGGCCCCTGGACAACGAAACGCTATTTTGGGAACGTCATCTTCCGCGATAAAAATCTGGTTATATTTAGAATAACCATCCAACATACTAAGGTACTCATGGCCAGCGGCTGAATCAACTAACATTTCCGCCACTGGCATCGAATATTCGTCCTTGGGAGTGGCTGAATTCAAATCTCTGAAATCAATGCACACTCTTAGGGACCCGTTCTTCTTGATGACTTGGACAATGTTGGCCAGCCATTCGACATACCTCGCTGTGCGAATGAATCTGCAACAAAGGAGCCTTTCGATTTCCTCCTTGATCTTCGACATGATCGCTGGAGCAAAACGCCTTGGGCCCTGTTTGACTGGCTTCTTTCCAGGTTTTATTGGTAGTTTATGTTCCACCAAATCCCTTTGCAACCCAGGAACTTCGTCATAGACCCAGGCGAAACAATCCTTATACTCCCGGAGTAACTGGATGACTTTGATCTTCAGTTGAGGGTCGAGGTTAGCACTAATGTACGTTGGCCTCCTGGTTGGACCCTCTCCTAAATCAATTTCCTCCAATGGATCATGTGCGAGCATTTTGATGTCGTTCTCCAAAGGATCTCTTTCGAACCCCAGAGGTTCGTCATCATAGATGGCGTCGAGCCTCTGGCTCTCCCGCTACATTTTGGTGGCTTCTTCAGCCATTTTGTCATGGGGGACCATTACGGCCGTTTGTAAGTTGGTTTCAGCCACATAGGCCGAAATTCTTTGCAGCACCGCTGCTTCAGTCATCAAACTCACTGCCCCACCCAGTGGGGTCAACTGGGGTTGCCCCCAGGCATGGGAGTCTCTCCCCAGGTATTTCCCTATCCCAACGAAATCCGTCGATAGGGTGGAGGTATAGTGAGTAGTACACCTCGTCATTTGGTGCGAACTCAAAGTCCGCTGGAGCACAAGGGCCTATGCTGGCCAAGTGCTTGTCGAATTGGAACTGATCTACTTGCCTTCTTGGCACCCTGAAGTATCCTTGGTCAGCTTCAATATTTTCAACTATGCCATCTGGCCTCCAGATGGAAATCCTTTGGTGCATCGATGATGGCACTGCTCCAATGCCATGTATCCATTCTCGGCCAAGCAATAAATTGTAGTTGGTCGTGGTTTCGACTACCATGAATACCGTTGGTCTTGTAATTGTTCTGACGGTTACGTCCACCTGAATCACACCCCTGGTGGTTCCTACTTTTCCTTCATAATTTGACAAAACCATATTGTGTGGCTTTGTATTAGCGTCATGCTTTCCTATTTTGGTCAGCAAAGAATTTGGCATCAGGTTTACCGTAGCGCCACAATCCACCAGTATTTTAGTTGATGGGGATGTTCTCCACTTTTACTGTAATATACAACGGTTTCAGGTGGGTCCTCATTTCTTCATTGGGCCGTTCGAAGAAAGCGTTTTGCTCTTCGACACAACTGTTGTTCATCACGTAATAGCATACAGGTTTATGTGCTGCCATTTCCCATTCAGCGTATGCGCCTGGTTCTTCGACCTCTGAAACCCTATCGAACTCCCGGGGCATCACCGACAGCACGTTGACCACTAGGTTCAAAGAGTCATTGGAGTCAGAGTCAAAGTTATCTGTCATGTCTTCGTCCTCTTCCGTTGGTCTGTCTTGTTTAGGCGAAAATAGCCTTCGCCCAACTGGTAACTTTTCAGCTATCTTCGACTGATGTCCTTCTTTTTCGGAGGGGTTTGAACTATTCTTTGACTGATCTTTCTCCATCTCTTCTCTGAGAGCCTTTCTTCTTCTTTGCTCTCTCCTCCATTGAGATCTAGTCATAAGATTCTTACCTTTATAGTTTTCAGATACGTGTGCTGTTTTTGAGGATTGATACTCCTTGCTGTAGGAGACCGAAGATCCTCGATTCACTTCGAAGTTCTTCCACCTTTGTTGCCCTTGCGCCCTCTCTTCATTAGGCTTCCTCCACTTTTCATCAGCGGAATCGACAACAGGTTTGAAACTGGCGGGCCTAGCACTTGGTGGCCTGATTCGAGGTTCAGACCGTTTGTCTTCTGTCCTCCTGTGGTAGCTCTTTCGTTGATCAAAACCATGGCCACCTCTGTTCAGTCGACGTCGACGTTCTCCCTCTAACTTCTCTGCTGCTTTTCTATCGAAAATGGCGCTGCACCTGGGGCACAGCATCACGCTCGATCCATTGTCTTTGCACCGATGTAAAAAACCAACGATTGACTCTTCTGTCTCTGGGTATGCTAACCTGCTACATCCCTCATGGTGTTTTGATTCTTTCTCCTCCATGGTCTCTGATGGGTTAATGTCGACCATATTAACTTCGGCCGTCCCAACCAGCTCCATTCTTTCCAAGCCCTCAGTGGCCTGGTCCATTCTGACGAAATGGTCAGCTGTTTCCTTGGTTACCATGGCGTAACTTGGATGACTTTGAACCCCTAGACTTGAATCGTTATCGTTTCGACCAGTATTCTCCTTGACTGTGACTGCCACATCGTCCAAACCGAAACCCATGACGAATTTCGCCATCACTGGTGTTGAAATTGGGTTCTCAATGACCTCCATCATGTTAACAGAAAACTCGATGCCCTCAGTAGCATCTATCATGTTTGCTTCCATAGGTTCAGCATAAAGAGCATCAGCCAATTGCAGCGGATCAGCATCCACCTTCATCTGGACGAGATCCGCTTTACACTGGCCAACTCTTTCAAACTAATCTTCGTCTGGACCATGTAAAACTGTTCATGGAAGAGTCGTTCTAACTGCGTCCAGTTATATATTGTACTTGGTGGTAAAGTGGTAAACCACGTGAATGCGTTCTTTGTAAGAGAACTTGGGAAGTATTTTATCCTAAGGCTTTCGTCATTGGCTATATCCCCAGCCTCAATTATGTAGCGTGCTACGTGTTCGACGGTGGACTCCGTCGTGTCCCCTGAAAACTTAGTGAACTTAGGCACCTTGGTCCTAGGGGGTAATTCCGCTCGAAGGATGTAGTCGACTATTGGTGAAGTATAATTTGGCCTAGTAAACCCAGTGTTTAGGCCATTTCGAGTCATGATTCTTTCTACCATCGTAGCCAAGTTGTTTTCGACCGCGAGGTTGTTGTGTTGTACTTGCTGGACCACATTGTCTGCATCCTGGTTTCGATTCACCATAACTATTTATGGGTTTTCCTCGACCTGGACTCTGGGAGTTTCGACAACATAAGGGTCTATTCCCCCTTGGTTCTCTAAATTGGCTTCTGGTGCCACTCTTGGAATTTGTTGTGGAGTATTCTCCATAGGGGCTTGGTTCCTTTCTAACGGAGGTACCCCTATAAATTCAGTCAAGCGTGTTAACTGTGTCGCCAGTTGTTGGTTAGCGTGAGTTGTGTCTCGAATTAATGGCTGAAAGATCTCACCCATAGTCTGGGAGAGGGTTTGAACCATCTGTAAGTTACTCTCATCCATCTGCTGCCTCAAACAGGCAACAGACGTATTGGTTAGATTGGGACCTTGAGTCGAATATCCTAGACTTAAACTCTGAGGGTTTCGACCAATGTTTGAACCAGGTCCTGATCCTTGCAAAGGTGACGCCATTGTGTTTTCAGAAAATATTGGGGGCGCATTTTGCAGCCCCTGCATTACAGTCGTTGACATCCCATACGCGGGATTCCTTGGCAACTGCGAAAAACCAAAAGGGGCAAACTGCCTTGACACTGATGGTCCTGCTATTGGAGTTTGGGGATTCGACACTGGTGGCCCAATATACTCTAATACGGGTTGTGTGTAAGGCCTAACTATCATTGTCCCAGATCCTACTGGGGCGAAGGTTTGTTCTGACCTTATGGGAGACGTTACTTGCTCTCCTGTCGATGGTATAGGCGGTGGGACCATGTTGTTACTGGTTCCTTCACCAGAACCTTCGACTTGTGGGTTAGGATTGTTTGGCTGGTTCGTTTCCGTTGCCATATTCCTAAGGATTGTTCGTCTCTCTTCGTTAGCAACGGTTATTCTACCACTTCTTAGTAACATATAATGTACTTTCTACGAAGATTATTAAGACTTGTAAATGAGAATCTTTTAATTCTAAATCGCGGGGATATTTAGCACTGTCCCACTGGGCGTGCCATTTTGTTTCCCTTGAAAATCGGAAAACAACCGCTGATCTTCCAAATTTGACTTTGGTGACTCACAAGATCGATCAGATTGATCCTAGGACATGTGCTAAAGTATTCTTCATTTAGAATTAGATTTAAAGTACTTGTAATAACGAATTGGTAAATGTGCCTGTAATGAAAAAGACTTCGACTGGGTATTTTAAAGTGCATAAACTTAAAGAAATGTTGTAAAAGATTTGTAAAAGGCTGATCGAAGAAGGTAAAAAGTTTAAAGGAAAAGAGGAATTGGAGTAAAGGATGCAGGAAAGGTAAAGGCAAAAAGGTAACACTTGCACAAGTGGTTCGACAGAGGAAATGTAAATGTTGCTGAAATTGTAAAAGACTTTATTGAAAAGTTGGTGATTTTACATAACGTACATTCTCCGTGAAAATACTCTTTTCTCACACTCGGGTACTTTGAGTAAATTTGATTGGAGTTACTTTGTACAAATGGTAAAATACACAGAAATCTGTCTAACAAATCCCTATTTATAATGCTAATAATTAACTGCTAATAACTTCCTAGTATCTCCTCGATCTAACAAGTGTCAATTGCATGTAACTTCCTGCTCTAGAACTCGCCACGTGTCTTATGAACAGAACCGCTCCCTCCAAATTTGAATTTCAAAATGGCGTAGCAATCCTCCTGCAGAATTTCGGTCGAACTACCTCTGACACGGTCGAAATGCTCATAACTTTAGGTTTCTTAATTTTTCTAAGTTATTTCAACCGTTTAGCTTAGAAGATTCCTTAGAGGCTGTCGAAACCTCTTTGCTTCATTTTACTTAGACATTAATTATGTCTTAATGTTTAGCAACCCAAGGCAGTGTCGAATTTGAGAGCTAACACTATGTAATCAACAAGGCTACAAATAATGTATGTTTTTAACTATAATTGTGTACTAGTATGCCTTTATCGACATTTCTATGCCTGATATACTTTTAAATCCAAGCAATATGTGTATCAGCCCGTTCATAATGACTCAAGATCCACTTTACATAAAAAGGTCTGGTCACTCCATTCATAGAGCCTAGAAAATACTCAGTGGGAAAAAGTCGATAGGACCACAAGAGCTCTCCATTTGGATATAGTGCATGGCTCCCTCAATTCCATTTATGTGATTTGTCTGTTTCATGAAGTTATAAATTAATATGTAACTTTGGTAGGAAAAATGGTGAGGATAGTTGGAGGTTGATATGGAAGTTTAAAGTCACTAAACAAATAAGTTCCTTTATTTGGTTGCTGTATCATGGTAGGATAATGACCAATGAGAGGAAAAATAAAACACAACTAAGAGGAACTTTTGTAGTCATTGTGGGAAAGATATGGAGTCCATTATACATGTCTTACATTACTGTTCTTTGTCTTTTGTTATTTGGACTAATTTGATTAAGTTGGGTATAAGAAAGTCTTTTTCAACAGTAATATTAAGGCACGTTTACAACAAGTTCAAATAGCAAAAGCCAAAGAACAGTAATGTAAGACATGTATAATGGACTCCATCTCTGTTCCACAGTCACTACAAAAGTTCCTCTTAGTTGCATTTTATTTTTCTCTCATTGGTCATTATCCTACCATGATACACCAACCAAATAAAGGACCTTATTTGTTTAATGACGTTAAGCTTCTATATCAACCTCAAACTAACCTCACCATTTTTCCTACCAAAGTTACATATAAATTTATAACTTCATGAAACAGACTAATCACATAAATGGAATTAAGCGAGCCATGCACTATATCTAAATGGAGAGCTCTTGTGGTTCTATCGACTTTTTCCCACTGAGTATTCTCTAGGCTCTATGAATGGAGTGACGGGGCCTTTTTATGTAAAGTGGATCTTGAGTCAATATGAATGGACTGATACACATATTGCTTGGACTTAAAAGTATATCAGGCATAGAAATGTCGATAAAGGCATACTAGCACACAAATATAGTTAAAAATATATATTGTTTGTAGCCTTGTTGATTTTGCATAGCCAATAAAGCCTCAATTTTAGTATTCTTTTTATTCGATCTATTTTCCTCTTCTACCCTTATTCCTTTTATAATTCAGTTTCCTCCCACCTTTCTCGGCGGTTATAAGTTTTATTGTGTTTATGTTGGTTAATACTATTGTCTTTCTATATAAGTGTAATGATCATAACGACTGATAACTGATGCTCCTTTGTCTGAGTCTAACAGTCATAAGGTAATTAGTATTCGTGCTTCTCTGTATGCCAAATTGATCAAGACTTTTATTTATGACTACAAATAGCTTATTTATACTAGGCTTGCATCCCGCTGTTATCTTAAGTCAACCACGAGAGTAGGCAAGCTAATTTAAGGGGTATGATTAATTAAATATGAGTTGGTAGTCAATACTTAGCTTAAGTCGATCACGATACTGAACGAGTTCATCGCCATTCCAAACGATGAGCTATTACAGTTCACTAGACTATTTCCCTCTTAGTCTTCTTCAGGCTTCAAGCATGAAATGCGATGAGTGATTGATGTATAACGGATCTTGATTCAATATGAATATATTGGTACATTTTTATAAATCAAGGATTTTGTTAGTCAAAACAGTTTTTCTGAAATTTTTGCCAAGATTTTAGGGATAATTTAATTTATAGAAAAGCCTATTTTGGATGCTTCCATCGAAATATATCCTAAGTGACTCAAACTATTGATCTAATGTGTTCATTCTATCTTTTTTTTTAAAATCTTTGTAGTAGCTTCATACACCATTTTATGAGTGTCCCACATATCTTTTACTGTACATCTATTTGATACACAAAAGCACTTTTTTGTAGCTAAGATACTTTTTATTAATTACTTAGATTTTAATATATATTGCACTTTTTCTTATATGGTCATAAAATGTCTTCGTTATATTATCACTTTATTATTTACTTAATAAGTAGAAATAAATAAACCATTTCAATCGAATTCAACGTATTAATATCAACATTATTTAAAAACTTTCACTTTCTCTTTCAAATAGTTATACCATTCTAAATGAAATGCAGGAGCCTGTTTAAGGAAATACTCATTTTAAAAGAATTTTTAGTCACCCTTCATCTTGATAAGTTTATTTTTAAAACAATATATATGCTATAATGCCACTTGTTGACCAATTGACTTTAAACATAAGAAAGAAGATTATTGTGATGTCAAAGTTTTTAAAAACTATAGAAAATAAAAGGACTTTTAGATTGATTTTAAGAATAGATGTAAAAGAAGAACAACCAGAAAAGGAAAGAAATAAATAAATATAATAAATTAAAGAGCTGAGAGATAAGAGAATAACACCGAGTTGACTTTAGGTTTAGTCTAAAACCACGAGGCCTACGTATGCTCACCAAGGGTAATACCTTAAGATTTCAACTATCACACAACTTCAAACACAAAATTGACCCACAAACTTATCACACTAAGATTTTATCTCAAGTTGAGCTTGCAACCTTTGTAATTATATTACTTCAAGAGAATAACCCACTCATGTTTTTAAAAATTCGGGATAGTGTTACAACAACACATTACACAAGTTCTAATATTAAGCACTTCCCCTCTCAACACTAAAACAATATTAATTATATATGAAATTTTATAAGCGGTTTGATAGTAAAGGCGAAAATGTTTTTTAGAAAAAAAATTGTGTGTTTTGAAATGAACACAAGACCTCCTTTTATGAAAAGATTTATACAAAATTTGAACCTTTGGAAAGGCTTGTTTCAGTCAATAACCGCTACGATCATAACTGATTCTTCCCTTGCAAATATGTAACATTTTTTTCATAATAGATTCCTAAGTAAATCTCGCCTTATAATCGAGTACACAATTGCCATAATTGATTAGAGGCTAGATTTTTTTCGTAATTGATTATAAAAAATTCCTAATCAATTATACTTGTTTTTACAAAAAGGTTTGACATTTCTGAAGTGATTTTCAAAAGAAGATGAAAAATATGAAGATTTCAGAATTTGTTTTTAGTGTGTGATATAGTTTTGCAATTATAGAGTGACAAAATTAATTTAGGTGTTGCCCTGCGATTCCTTCGTGTACTTCGCCCAAGGTGAGGGTTACTTCCTCTTTTTCTAAAACATTAGTAGGGGAATGGACAATCCTCTTCTATACAATATTCCCTCGATTAATGAGTATGTCTAGCTCCCCTCTTTACAATAATTTCTTTTGATGGGTTGAAAGGAAGTATTTCTTGCTCTATGTTCCCAGCGATAAGTCTCGCCCATGATCTTTATTTGTAATTGTTTAATGCTATCGTCACCATCCTTAGGACATATATATTAGGGTTTCTTAAGTTTTCTTGAATGAATGAATGATTCACACCTGACAATCTTCTACTGGCCAGTTTGGATGAATTATCTACTTTAATGATTTCTTCTCTTGTAATGTGCTCTATCTCGAACATGTTGAACTTGGTTAGTTTTTCTTTAGCTAATCGGATGTAACCATGTAGTGCTAATTTCTCTTTCCCTCTGAGTGATATTGAACATAAATGAAACTAGTAAGAATGACTTGATATCTACGAGTGGTGGTATTTTAAAAGGTTGTACGGGTGAGTGGCTTGGAGGCTTCAAAAGACACTTGAATTCTTGTAATCCATATATTGTTGAACTGAAGTGTGCTAGAAGGACTAATATTAGCAAAAGAATTTGGGTTTTGAGTTATTGAACTTCATATAGATTCTAAAGTGGTTGTTCAAATAATTTTAGATTTTGAACAAAGTAATACAATTGAAATGCAGTTGGTACAAAATTAAACAATTGCTCACACTAAATTGAAATGTACGAGTTTGTCATATTTATCGTGAGTCAAATACTTGTGCAGATACATTTGTCAACATAAGATGTGATCTAAGTGCTAAATTGATATTTTATGAACAAGTTCTTGCTCAAATTTTTTTTTATAATTTTATTAAGTAATTGTATTAAAGTATCTATTCCTAGATTGATTACTATGTAATCATTTCTCTTTGAATTTTGAAATGTTTTTTTAAAAATAAAGTTTAACTTTTCCTTATTATTTCTCGCGCTATATTAGTTCATTTTCATTTTGCTTCATAAAAAAATTCAACCCAAGAGTACAATAATATATCTACTTTAAACTTTAATGGTAGAATCCAACACTCATATTATTATTATTATTATATTAATTATATTAGTGGAAGTTTGTGGCTTTTCTATAATAATAATAATAATAATAATAATAATAATAATAATAATAATAATAATAATAATAATAATAATAATAATAATAATAATAATAATAATAATAATAATGTATAACAAAAACAGGGTTGAGTAAAAAAAAACAGAGGAAGAGTTGGATAGTCTACAATATTTTGTATTGCTTAATCCATATTCACATCCAAACAATCAAGTGTCTAGGAATGAAGCAAATTTATTGAGTCCAAAACAACTAAAAATAACAATGAAAACAAGGTGTACATACATGTATATAAAAAAGTAAAGTATAGAACATCAATCCCAAAAATTGAAACTGTAAATAACTATACCACAAAAAAAACAACCATTCCAAAAAAGCTCAATGTCTAAACCAACAAGTTTACAACAAGAGCAACGAAAGCAGGGAAAGTAGCAACGAGAGCAGTGGCTGAACCCGGTGATGGAGGAGTTGCGCCAGGCTGAGCTGGAGATGACGGGGATGGTGTTCCTCCGCTGGTAGGTGAAGTAGGAGTGGTTCCAGACGAAGGAGGAGTAGAAGAAGGAGGAGTAGGGGAAGGAGGAGTAGATGAAGAAGATGCCGGAACTTTAATGGTTAGCTTTTGGCCACCAGATTGACAATGGGTTGAGACGGTACATATAAAATAGAAATCACCAGTTCTGTTAAGAGTGACTCTTGCTGGTGATGTTGCTATTATGGCATTTGTATTTTGATTCACATTGCAGTTGTCAAAGTCTGCCTTGTTAGTTTCAGCAACAGTGTGCGCACCCGCAAAGAAATTGAAAACTGTAATAATAATAATAATAATAATAGCAGCAGTAAGAAACTATTTGATTGAATCAAATTAACATATGATAGTTTATTCAATTTTCCCATGAGCAAGAAAAACTGACCTAGAACATCGTTTTGTTTGAATGTGTTATTGGATGCCCAGTCGGAGTAAAACTTAGCCCCGGCAGTACTTGTCCAACCTGTTGAGCCTCCAACTGTATGATCTGCTGCTTCTGTTCTTTCTACTATTGTTGCAACTAAACCAAATATTACTAAAATAATTGACATATTCCTTAACACAGACATTCTTTTTCTTCTTCTTAATCTGTGTTTTCAAGTCGCCCCTGTTTGTTTCTGTATTTCTGTTTATCACAAGCCCGCTTGAATTTAATTTGATGATATACCTTCTCTTTTGATTTACTATATATAGACAGAGGATTCACATGCCAGGAACTTTTCTCAGTGCAAGACTGAGTATTTCTTTTTTCTTTAATTAATTAAATTATGATAGGACAGACTGGTTGGATTGGGTCAATATTTGCGTTCTCGTAAATGCATGGAAATGGTCCAGAAGTAGACTTTCAATATGAATATGGACGGAACTTGTCTCTATTATCTCATATTCTTCCCTTTCCCACCAATTCACGCGTACATATTCCTTGTGTTTGAACGTTTAAATTTAAAAATCAAAGAAATTTGAAATTTTATGAAATTCTAAATCTTCACATTAGCAAAATATATACTAAAAGTAACTTAAGCCTAGAACACAGGAGCACACATTTTGATCGGTTCTCCGTAAAAACTTCAATGACAGCCTCCAACAAATTTATTAAATTTGTTGTTTAGTTTCAAGTGATTCAATGTTTTTATCCGTAAAGTTTATTGTTTGGACAAGGTAATTGAATTTTCTTTCTTAAATGATAATTTATTTCATTTTTTAATCAATTAATTTAAATTTTTTTCTCACAGTTCATTAATTTTCTTACTTAAATTCTATTTTTTTATATAATTAACTAAAAAATTCTTTTTATTTCTTCCGGGCCAAGGCCTAATGCGCAAGAAAGTGGATTATCAAAATTTTAAGAAACAAGATAGACCGGGAGATAAACACATCTTCCAAGCACACATGATCAAAGATGATAAATCTTTGTAGATTGTCAAATCACAATAGCCAAAGGATTCTATGACATTTACTCTCTTAAGACAAGGGTCATGCTAACAAATGTTTAGACACTTTTTAAGGATTCTAAATTAAAAAAATATTGCATTGAATATAAGTTTTTTTTTAATAAAAAATATATATTTTATTATTTAAAAAAGTTAATTGTTTTAATTTTAAATACATTAAATATAAGTATTTTTTAAATAAAACATACATTTTTAAATTTGTAACAAGTATATATCATTGGATATCGTTAGTATTTCCCTTAAGATGATTATCCTTAAAAAACATTTAGGACCCTCTAAACTTTAGACTCTGGCTATAAAATTTAGGGGAAAAAAACTAAACTAAGGTAAATATTTAAATTGTTGCGTACTACAAAAGAAAATTTTAAATTTGAGGTTGTTTGTGATTATCTATTGTATCAAAAGACACTTGTAATAGTTTTAAATTAGTAAAAAAACCAACAAATTTTCAATGGTTCATCATTGGAGATTAGATTAGGTGCAATCTGAAGGTGTATTCAATAGAGTTTTGAATAAATGTCGGATCTCTTCGAATTTGTATGTTTTATAATCCCATATTAAAATAGCGGTAACTATACAATTAAATAGATATCATGTTACTCATTTGATATCACTTGATTAAGTGACTTTGAGTTCGTGAAGCAATCTAATATCATTATGTTAATAGTTTATATAATAATAAGTTAGAATTTCAATGTGACTTTATCAATTAAAAATCATAGTCATATTTATGCATTAAAACTCATTTTTCAATTGCATTAGAAATTTTCAAAAATTGAGTGCTTAATTCGAATCAACCTTTAAACCTGATTCGAATCAAAAGTTTGGGAGTTGTGGCATTTTGGGGTTGTTTAAATTGATTTGAGTCAGACATTGCACTTTATTCGAATCACAAACCCAAAGGTCACAATTTTTTTTTGAATTTCTTTAGTTTTTCTTTTAGTTTTTTGTTTCATTTCAAAATCACTTATCTTTTTTTTATAAGCAACAATATATTGATAGGGAGCACTAGGAGTACACCAATCCAAATATAAACTATAATATACACCCTGGATGGGATATTATCCAAGGACTTCAATATTTTCTTATCCCCTTCCTTTCTTCATAGATTTTATTATCTCTGTTCTCCATATCTCTAATGATTCTCTAAAAAATCCCGTCATCTTCTTCTCCTTCCACTGCCAGTTCATTGATAGAATTCCACACCCTGGATGAGATATTATCCAAGAACTTCAATATTTTCTTGTTACCCCGATTAACATCTGAATCACTAATAGATTCATAACACAAAATCGATCCACCTGAGTATTATGATGAACCTCCTTCATTCTTTGATGAATCTAAATTGTTGCAATTCCTAGTATTTTGAATAATAATTCTCCTGACAGGCTGGTGAATTAAGGTTGAAAAGTATGAAGGGGAATAAGGAATTTGATATTGTCATAGATTTCATTAACTAGTTTGATTCTCCTTGGCATGGACCATTCCTTATGACCCATGGGTCTAACCACCGTGCATTAAATTGGATCAGAGCATTCCATATTTGGACCCAATTGTTTATCACGACCCATAACCCGAACATTTGGTTCACAATGTAATGTCGCCTCTTTACCTTTTCTCCCACCTTCAATAACTAAAGTGTCCAACATGTTCTTAGGCTCCTGATTGGATTTGTCTGGTACCAATACTCTAAGATTTGACTTTTCCACTTCCCGTATATTTCCCTCATAAAGTTTTTCTCCACATGTCAAATCTTTGTGCTGCACTTTTTCCCAAGGCTAACATCTGTTGAATTAGCCACCCTACTGCTATTGGAATTAGGCCTTTCTCTACCCTATTGCCTCCCTTGTCCTGATCATCTTCCTTGTCTTTGTCAGACTCATCAAAGTCCTTCCTTGATTCCCACGCCTCTTCGTCTTCCTCCATTTCTGATGAAGAGAGCTCAAATTCACTAACCCTCTCAACTTTCTTCCTCACCACTATTCTCTTCGGCCCATGGTAGTATTCTACTAGTTTTAATCTGTATATTCTTTCATTGATCTCCATATTAATTTCTTCATTCAAGTTTATTGAGAATTTTTTTGATTAGGAATCTAGCCACATCAAAATTCTGTTGATTTTTTATTTCTTCGTCACAACAGATAAACTCTCCCACGCGACAAGATATGAATTTGAAGAATTTTTGGTTCCACGCGTGACATGGGAGACCATAACATTTTATCCAAGTGAGATATTCATTATCAACGTCTGTCGGTGACCACAAATGAATCTCCTTAAACCACTTCACCCAGATCATGTCTTCTTCAATAATTGATTTTAGTTCCCCAACTTCTAATTCTTCAAGAAGACATTTATTAGCCCTCCACGGGGTCACGATTATGTTGAAGAAACCCTTCTCATTAAAAGCATCTTAAATTTTGTATGTAGATCCTGATTTCCCTACCACTCCCATGAAGGCCTTCTGAAATCTCGTCAATTCCTGCTTATTGACATTGAACTGTAGGTGCGCAAAAGAAGGCTTCTCTTCCATTATATTTTTCTTTTCACTTTGATAGTTGATTTTCTTATCAGCTTCTCTCTTTTTTCCCACAACTTCTGCAAATGACATGTCCATAAAACCTTTACTCCCAGTTTCATTACTCTTATATTTTACTTGCATCACTCCTTCTATATTCCTCTTATTCTTGCTTCTTTTAGGCATCTTAGTATTGGAGACTCTATGAAATCTTGGGATGCTTGCAAATATTTTTTCGCCCTCAATCTGGATACTATCTAGCTTAGTAGCCAATAGCCTTTCTTCGTTCACCTTCCGAAATCTCGCAAGTCCATATCTCCTACTTCACTTGTCTCTTTTCATCGGAGTAAAAACTTCTGAAAGCAAACCATAATCATTGAATATTTCTTCCATCTCCTTCGCGTCATACTTCTCTGGGAATTCAATAAAGTAGAATGAAGAAATTTTTTCGCCCATTTCATTATCTTTTCCTAAACGAGCTGTCCAAATTGATAACCTGTTGAAATTTCCTCTCTTTCTTCTCGATACCTCCATCCAACCATCTACAATCTTCCATTGCCTCATACCGCCAGTACCTTACTGAGGAAGTCCCTAATTCGAAGATTAGGACTTTAAACCTCCCCAATGGACACCGGAGAATGAGAAGAAAATAGAGATGATTAAGCAATCACGATGACACTGTGAGTAAGTTGTTCCTGATTTGATCTTGATTGTGGACAAAGAACATTTATTAAAACCCATTTGTGCGAACACCCTCATAACATCCATTATTTATTAATATTTATCTTCAATCATCTCATATCACTAAACATCACTTAATTACATGCATGAAGTTGTTGGTATTCATTTGTGTATAGCATTATTCATTCATGCCTTATTAAAATTGTTTTTCATCTCACATTAACTCTTTTAGCATACTCATTAAAATTCTTTAGTATTTAGAAACCTCAAGTCTCGTTTTTGCATTTCATAAAAGATATTTTTCATGCATTTAAATTTTAATATTTTTGTTTCATGATTCGAATCACAAGACATCATGATTCGTATCAAGACCTCTTCATTTTTCTTGAAAAATAATGGTTCATTTGATTCAAATCACACCGCCATTTGATTTGAATCACATGTATACCTAATCTGAATCATAACTTTCAATTTTGAATTGTAGCACATGTTTCTTTAGTTTTCATTCAATCATTTCATTTCATCATTAAAACCTTTTTCGAAAAATATTTAATTTTCTTTCATTCATATCATTTGATTGTGTTACATGTGCATATCATACTACTTACATTTTGATCATTCATTACTTATTTTCATCTACATCAAAATTATTTGCATATTATCTTTACATTTTTGTCAATTGGTATCATCGTAATTGGCATCGTATGTTTTGACTCCATATTTTTGCATTTATAAGTTCATTAAGTGCATCCTTTGATCATGTGCATGTTGACATTTTTGTGTGTGTTCATGCATTATTTATCCTTTTCCAAGATGTTTCCATTTTTCTTTTGTGGCTTATGGGTTATAAGATAGTGTTGTAGCAATCTCTGTTGAAATCGAAGATGTGCATGTCGTAGTCGAAATCTATTCTTGCATGCTTATTTAAGTAAGCATGTTGAATTAGGCCAGCCAATTGGGCCAATTGTTTAAGTTAGCTTTGTTTCAAGAAAATGTGACCATTCACTTTTCATCTACAACCTGAACAACATCACTCTCTAGTTTATGTTGATGACATTTTAATTACAGACTCATCACCAACACTAGTGCATAGCCTGATTGATCAACTTCATGATAAGTTTACCCTCAAGAAAATTGTTGTGCAACAATATTTCTTAGGGATTGAAGTGCACTATCAGGGAAATGACTCCATGGTTTTGAATCAAACGAAGTGTCTCAAAGGTCTGTTGGCCAAAATCAACATGGTAGAGGTAAAATGAGTCAACCCACCCATGTCCAGCTCTTGCAAACTTAATAAACATGATGATGATAAGATGTTAGATCTGTTCCTATATAGATCCACACGGTAGAAGATATTCAATATGTCACTTTGACACGTCCAAACATAGCCTTTTGTGTTAATAAAGCATGTGAATACATGGAAGATCCTATTGATTCATATTGGAGTGAAGTAAAACGCATGTTGCATTACTAAAATGGTTCGATAACTCATGGTTTGGTCTTGGCACCTGCAAATCCTCAACAACAAATGTCTTTGTGTGCTTACAATAACTCAGATTGGGCCAGTGACCCGGATGATAGGGTTTCAACTTCTGGTTCGTGTTTGTATCTTGGACCAACCTTATTGCATTGCGTTCGAGTAAGAAGTCGTTGGTAACTCGATCCAGCATTGAGGCAGAGTACAGAGCCCTTGCTTACACCGCATATGAACTTCTTTGGATATAATCCCAACTCAATGAACTCAACGTCAGTTACTTGACTCCCGCGCTAATCTGCAACAACCTAAGTGCAATGATGCTTTCTCATAATCCTATATTTCATGCACTCACGAGACATGTTGAATTAGACATACATTTCGTACGGTAGAAATTTGTAACTTAAAAGCTATGTATTTAACATGTACCAGCTTAAGCTCAAATTGTTGATATCCTCACCACACCTCTACCAACTAATCTCTTCACTTTGTTTCATGACAAGTTTAAGGTTTCATCTTTCAATCCACCGTGATCTTTAAGGGGTATTAGAGATAGGGTAGTTATGGTTGGTACATGTTGCGGTGAGAATCAGATATCAAGCTATTGATTAACTTGAATCTTAATTCATTGAAATTCACCACCAAACTTTGATTTATCCAAAGAAAAGGTTAAAGAAATAAAAACCTTTTGCACGATGTAACAACAACGCTAGAGTTTCGTGGAACAGGGGTTGGTTATGCCTAGGGTAGTTATTCACATCCTAAACATATGTTGTACTCTACAGGAACCTTTTGCATATATGTATGCTAATTTATCTAAGTGGTTGTTTGCTAGGGTCATGGGATCAAGGTTAACATAAAGTTTAAGGTAAATACCTAAGGATAGTTCTAAGTTTGCTCATGAAGATATCACATCTTATGCCTACGTATCCTTACTAGGACAGAATTAGATCAACCGTAGTTCACCTTACTAGGGTTGAGGAATACTTGACTATGGTCAAGACTCCAGGGGGAACAAGCATAAAAATGTTTGTATAGAGTTTGACAAAACTATCTAGATCTAAGTTTAACACACAAGAGGATTGACTTTGACAAAAGCCAAGAGGGGAGTAAGTAATCATGACAATGATTCTTACATAGAGTTAACAAACTCTACCTTAAAGTTCTAATTGAAGGATACTTCTAACTAGGGGTATGTCTTTAGACTTAAAGCCAAATTCTAATGGATATAGGTTCTAACTTAACTAAGTTAAAGGAACTAATGACTTAACCAATTCAAGGGGAGGGTTAATGAGCTATCTATGACAGTGAAGTCAATACAGAGATTTTCCTTTGGAATAAGGGACAACAAGGCAACTGGATGAGAACCGACAAGTTCCATCATTAGGGAAACTTAACAAATCCTAAACACACATATGCATTCGTTCAAACATGATGAAGATATAAAGTCATGGTAACAACCAAGAAAGATAAGGGCAAGCTTGTGACAATATTAAGCAAAGATTATAACAAGGCAACTGAATGAAAACTAACAAGTTCCATCACTGGGGAAACAAACTTGATAAAGATAAACAAGTAGGATAAATTAAAAAATTGAACATAAAAATCAGGTAACAACCAAGGTTTTATGATTTAACATTACAATTTTCAAAGATCATGAAGGTAACAACCAACAAGGGCAAGCATGAAACATGCGTAACAACAACATTTTCATCAATGGCATTCAAACAAAACTCATGCAAACAAGTTACAACTTGAATCAAACATGGCATATGAATCAAATAAAGACAAATGTAACACATTTAATTATATTCAAGACATATTGATGACAATCAATCATGGATAGGCAAGAAAAGTAACAACAGTTCAAGCATGGATTCAAACTTCACAAAGGGAAAGATAAACAAGATTCATGGTAACTTTCAAGGCAAGAAACAACCCTAAACATGTTATGGTTCTAACAAGACACATAAACAAGTGAGATGGGGGTGAAGGATCATGTTCATGAGGTTACAACATCAAGAAACATATCATGGTTCACAAAGAAGTTTCAAGGCATACTTTTCACATTCATGCATTCACAAAAGCAAGTATAATCATGGTAAATCAAAATACCCAAGTGTTTTCAAACATATAAACATGTTATATATTCAACAATGGTTCATAAAAGATCAATCTTACAAGAAAAATCAAGTACTAAGTCAAGAAAGTTCATGAAAACCAAAGAAAAACCCTAAAAAGGACCGTGTCATTAAAGTGGACCAAAGTGTTTCAAAAATAAATTTTTTTGAATTATTTCTTCACACATTGAAACTAGACATATTAAGGAGCATATTGCAAAAATAGTGAGATCAAAATGATAAAAATCAAAGAAGTTATGCACATCTGAAAACTAGGCAACTAGGGCAAAAAGCAAGGCAAGACAGATTTTGCAAGAAGGGTCATAACTCACTCAAAACTTAACCAAATTGAACGAAATAAAAAATAAAATTATGTATTATTTCACAAGGAATCCAATGGTAGTGGTGGTTTTCTCAGATCATATACCATGTGAAAAACTCAATAACATGATTGAAAAATGCATGTTATGTGCAATAGCAATGTGACAGTCCAATGTACATGTTCTAAGCAGCAAGTAATGATTCAAACATAACATATGAGACATATATAGAGTGCTTACAAGCATCATACATCAATATACAAGCTAATTCAACAAATGGCATGTGTAGTGGCAAAAATAGCAAGCTTGTGCAAGAGCAAATCAACAGACAGAAATGCACCAATTCAACATCAACTAAACGATCAAACATATCACATATGACCTATAGATGATGTTTACAAAAATCAATCATCTATGTATAACCAGAATTAACAAGTTGCATATTGAAATGAAACTTAAAGTAAGCTAACAAGCCAAACCAAAGGGACAATCATGAATAACCAAGTTTATGAGCAAGAAATGGTTCAAACATGACCTATAAAGTGTATCTAGCATGTTCATAATCAGTGTACATCAATATTCAACATGATCTTAAAAGTAGCAAGTTGGAGCACTTACCTCTTGTAGCTTTTTCAAGTCAATGCACCAAATAAGAAAACCAGTTGATGGATGATGATCCGAGCAGCTCCAATATGTTCCAAATAAGGTGTTCAAATGGTGAGAACTCCTCTAAGATCAATGCCTTAACAAAATGTCTTCTTATGCAAGATAACACCAAAAGCTTCAAAGTGAAACTCTAGGAAATGGTGTTACATAACTTTTATGATGCTATGGAAAGTTAGAAAACTTATATGGAGAGTGTTTGAAGTGTTAGAATAATTGGAAAAGAGCTAGTTTGGTTCTGGTCTATGAAGATGCAGAAAAGTCAAATTTTCAAGGTATGAGAGTTCACTTTTGAAATGTGAGGTTTTCTGATGAATGTGAGGGTTTGGACAGCTTCAATGCATCATATGTGATGTGTTTGAGGTGTTGGTTCAAGTGTTTGGTGGTTGTAATGAGTTGTGGCAGAGTTCTTACAAGGCAGATTTTTCTTCACAAGGAAGCAACTTCTACTACTTGCAAGAAGATAGTGATCAGAGAAATGAGAGAGATTCAACTTGGTTTCTAGTTAATTATGGTGTAGTTTGGATGTTAGGAATGTGTTCTATTTATAGGCAAGCTTGGAGAATGAGAGGTATGGGCAGATTGTGCCAACTTGCCAAGTTTGCCCTTTTTGGAGGCAAAATGAGCAAATCCAACTTGGGATTTATTTTATGAGCATGAGAAACCTTCCTATGTATTTCAACATCATCAATAGCCTGTAAATAGTTGACATGAAGGGAAGGAAAGAGAGTAGTTGATGTAGTAGCTGAGGTGTAGCAGAAAATGCAAAAAGTTTCTCTCTCTTTGCCACTTGCATCCACTTGCTTGAATAAACAAATCAAATAATCCAATCTCTAGTTTTTGCTTGTGGTAATCCATTTTAATATCATCAATTAAGTCCCTAAACATCATAGAATGAGTTAACCAAGTGATTAGAAGAGGTTTGAGTAGTTTATGCATCAAAATGCAAGTGCTGAACTTGGTTTTGTGACATGAAAAACCCCTAATTTGCTCTCTTCGATTCTCCCTAACCATAGGCTATGAAAATTCTCTTGTACTTTTTAAAAAACCCCAAATATGATCTACCATGTTCATGTTTTCCCAAAGTTCATATTCCAAAGGGAATTAGGTAAAAAATCTTCATGAAGTTAATTGTAAAACTTGACTTACAAGTCAAGAAACAATTTTTTTTCTAAGTGTGGAAATCCTTCACAACTTGATGAGCTCATAAATCAAAATCTATGAATTTTTGGACCTCAACCCTCTGGGACACTTTTGTAGGACTTCTCAAGAGCTTTCCAACCAACTTTGGACCACTCAATTTGGATGTGTGTTTTGAGAGTTATGACCAATCCAAATAAGCTTGTAATTAGGGTTTTTCATAAACCCTAATTTCTTGATTCACAAGTTATCCATCAATTCTTGATTAAATATTCACCAATCTCACTATTTAGGCATAACATGATGTTGGAAACCTTGATTGCTTCAATTTGGGGTCAAAACCCTAAAAGTCAAAGAGTTGACTTTTCAAATAGACGAACCGAACAGTTGAAATCTTCAAGATCGATCCTTAGCGCTCTAGGGTTTTTTGAACCTTTCATACTTCTTGAGGGGACCTCAATAAGTCATAGAAACTTCAAGGACCATGGTTCAAGCTTTGGAAACCCATTTAGACCAAAAGTCAAACTATAGCTGACTTTTTCAACTAGAAACCCTAATTAAGGTTTTGCACAACACTGCTTCACTTCTCTTGGTAACAACCTCAAATAGCACTTGTTCGTGGTAAGATATGAACCTCTTGATGATGTGAAAACACTTGATATATAGAAGATCAATCCAAAACCTTGACTGATCAGTCCACATGATTCTTGATTTTAATGGATGGTTCTTTATCTTATAAATGATTCTAATATTATTAATTGTTTAAAAAATGTAAAAATTTTCATTAATGTGTGTGAAAATTTAAACTTGTTTGAAAACAGGTTGCAAGGGAAACAAATATGTAAAGGTAGGTGATGTTGTGCATATGCTCTTAATTAGGTTCTGTTCACACGGTAAAGCATTTTTGGCAATTTAATTGTTTCTTTTCAATTTTTGTTCTTACTTTCAAATCAGTGAAAGATTAATAAACCTCTCATAATATATGTGTAGATTTAGCTTGCAGCATAATGTAAGAGATTAGAGGTGAATGAAATATATATTTTATTATTACTTTCTGTCAGTATAAATACAGAGGTTGAAAAGCCTAATTATGGACTAAATCAAGGTAATCAAATCTCATCATAATTCTCCTCTAACCATACGCTGATCTTTAGCCTAAAGAATAGGGATTTACAATTCTAAATAATTACAGGAATTAAGACTAATTATTAGTATTGATATCCTCCCGCAAGTTGTATAATCTGGAAGAGATATGCAACTTGGACAGTAACGACTCAAACCGAGGGCGAAGTAGAGGCTTTGTTAAAATATCGACAAGCTGATCATCTATAGACATAAAAGACACCAGAAATTTGCCGTTTTGAACATTTTCTCGGACAAAATGGTAGGCTAGGGCTATATGTTTCATCCGAGAGTGGAAGACAGGATTAACACTTAGATTTGTGGCTCCGAGATTGTCACAATAGATAACCGGATTGGTTGGTGGTGTGTAACCAAGTTCTGTGAATAAGGAAAATACCCACAGTAGCTCACTAGCCATGTCAGCCAAGGCTTTATACTCTGCCTCTGTTGAAGATAGAGAAATAGAATGTTGCTTGCGAGAACTCCAAGAGATGGGTGTGCTGCCAAGGTACAACAAGTAACATGTGGTTGAGACATAATCATTCTTGTCACCTGCCTAATCCGCATCCGAATAGGCATGAAAGGTCAGTGGGGCAGTCGCGGAGATGAAGACTCCTTTGTCACAAGTGCCTGTCAAGTATCTAAGCACTCTTTTGAGTGCAGACCAATGTGTCGTTCGTGGGTTTTGTATGAACTGTGCAAGTTTGTTGGTGCTGAAGGCGATGTCTGGGCGTGTAAGACTCAAGTATTGAAGACTTCCAAAGAGTGTTCTGTACTCAGTTGGGGAAGGCAAGAGATCACCTGAATCCTTGAGTAATGGAGCACTCGCAGACAGGGGAGTGGATGATGGTTTCGTATTTGCCATGCCTGATTTGTGTAGCAGATCAGTGACATATCTCCTTTGTGAAAGAAACATACCTGCAGCGGATGAAATTACTTCAAAACCCAAGAAATAGCTAAGATAGCCAAGGTCTTTCAGCAAAAAATGAGCAGCAAGTGTGGCAATTATTTTGGACAGCACTATAGAGGAACTCCCAGTGACAATGATATCATCAACATATACCAATAAGTACACTGTCACTCCATGTTTGTGGTATATGAATAAAGATGCATCTGCTATCGAGTTGATGAAGCCAAGGGAGAGCAGGAATACTCGAAGCTCCGTATACCAGGCACGAGGTGCTTGTTTTAGTCCATAAAGTGCCTTTTTAAGACGGCATACATGATCAGGGAAGTTTTTGTTGAGAAAAACTGGTGGTTGTATCATGAAGACTTCATCGTTGAGCATCCCTTGAAGGAACACATTGTTGACATCAAGCTGACATATTGACCATCCTTGGCGAACGACAAGTATTAGGATAATACGAATGGTTACCGATTTAACTACTGGGCTGAATGTTTCCGTGTAGTCCCAACCAGGGCGTTGATGAAACCCTTTGGCGATTAACCGAGCCTTGTAGCGATCAATTGATCCATCCGGATTCGGTTTGATGCGAAAACCCATTTACAACCAACTAAATTTTGAGCAGAGGACCGACTAACAAGATCCCAAGTGTTGTTGTGGTGTAAGGCATCAAACTCAGCTTGCATGGCAGGACGTCAATCAGGATCACGAAGAGCCTGAGTGATGGTGTTGGGTTCTATAGGAGCGGAAGGTTGGAGATGGAGATTGAGCTTTTTGACTGGTTTGACAATGTTGTTTTTAGACCGGGTGATGATCCAGCCGCCAATGGGTTGGGATGGTGGGGTAGGAGGAGGAGGTGGTGGTGATGGTGGTGGGATTGGAGGGGATTGAATGGTGGTAGTGATGGGTTCGTTTAAGGTTGAGGTTTGAGCCATATCTAGAGAGTGAGTGGTAGATGGAGAGGAAGGGGTAGTGGGTAAATCTTCCTGTGAGTTTAGAGTGGTGCTCACCATAGGTTGGTTTGTAGGAGGTAAAATGGATAGTTGAAGTGGGCATGATTGATGCTCTGTACTTGGATTGGATTGAGTGACTAGAGACCCGAATGGAAATTCAGATTCAACAAACTTCACATGGCGAGAAGTGTAAATCCTTCCTGTTAAGGGATCAAGACACAAGTACGCATGTTGATCAGCCGAGTAACCTACAAACACACACATAGTAGACTTTGGCGCAAGTTTATGGTTAGCATATGGTTTAATCCAGGGATAACATAAACATCCAAAACATTTTAACTTATGATAATCCGGGATAATGTTAAGTAGTTTGGAGTAGGGTGATTGATACCCAAGAATTGGTGTTGGGAGACGATTTATTAGGTAGGCTGCAGTGGTCATGGCGTAGGGCCAATAAGTGAGGGGCGTACCTGAGTGGTGAAGAAGAGACAGATCAGTTTCAGCAATGTGCCGATTCCGGTGTTCTGAAATACCATTGTGTTCAGGAGTATGAGGTGGGGTGGTGTGATGACTTATACCATGAGTGCTCAGAAAAGGACGAAGACCAATATATTCACCACCATTATCTGTGTATAAGATTTTGATTTTGTGGTGGTGGAAATTTTCAACAAGTGATTTGAATTTGGGAAATATAGTTTGCACATCAGATTTGTGTTTCATTGGATAAAGCCAGATATAACGAGTAAAATGATCAACAAACATGCAATAGTAGCGAAGACCATCAATTGATAAAAATGGGAGAAGTCCATACATCCGAAAAAATTATTTCTAATGGATAAGAGGATTTAAGAGTGGATTCATGAAAAGGAAGTTTATGACTTTTGCTAATTTGGCATGAGTTACAATCAGATTGTTGGAATTTATTTGAACCTAAAAGAAAATGCTGCTGGAGAAATTTGAAAATAGAAGATGAAGGGTGGCCAAGTCGATGGTGCCATGATGCAAGGGAATCCTTACAGAGAGTGTGAACGGATGGTGAGATGGTAGGCCAAAGGTAAAGTCCATCCACACATGAGCCTTTATGGGTTGTTTGACCCGTCTGCAGATCCTTCACATAAAAAGAATTGGGCAGGAAAACAATAGCAGAGTTAGTTTGTTGGGTAAGTTTAGAGACAGAGAGGACTTTTTATTTCATGGAAGGAACACACAGAACATTAGACAGGGATAAGTCATTAAGTAAAAGTGTTCCAGAGTGAGAGATGTTTAAACCTGAACCGTTACCCATAAACAGCGAGTCAGGACCAGTGTACGGATGATGTAGTGCCAGATTTGCAAGGTCATTGGTGGCGTGGTGTGTTGCTCCACTATCAACTAGAAAACCAGTCTGAGATGGACCAACAGCTGTAACATTGACATGAGCCTGGCCAGTGTGAGCTGAAGAAGAATCCCGAGGTGGTGGTGGGACACCGGGATGTTGCTGCCTGAAGGTGTGACACTTAGCAAGAACATGTCCTTTGACATTACACCACTGACAGCGACCTAGAAAAGGTTTGCGATTACCAAGGCGTTGATTCGGTTGTTGAAAGAATTACCCAGATCGAGTCCTGTTGTTGAAGTTGGGCCATGCCTGAGCATGTAGCGCTGTTAGTGGAGCGGAGGTCTGGCTCTGAGCAGCAACAATGAAGAGTTCTTGAATAAGAAGTTTTTCGAGGAGGTCATCAAAGGTGATTGGGCTGTCCCTTGCATTCACGCCGTCGATGACCGCTTTGTAGCCGTCGTCGAGACCTCGCAAGACATGATCAGTCATGTCTTCTATGGAGATAGGAGATCCAAGTGATGCAAGAAGATCTGCTGTTTGCTTCAGAGAATGCATATAGGTTGTTATGGATTGGGTACCTTTGGAAGTTGTACGGAGACGCTCCTTTAGTTGCTTGAGGTGGCTGCGAGATTCTTTGGCATAGGTGTTCTTGAGAAGAATCCAAAGATCACGTGAGGTCTTTGTCTGAGACACCAGGGAGGCAACTTCGTTAGAGAGAGTGGTGTGAAGGGCACCATAGATGAGGTGATCCTGTCGACGCCATGTCTGAAAAGCAGGATTGGGGGTAGTCACTGGAGGCGTTGCAGTGGTGGTGATTGAATCCGGCGACGCGGGAAAGGATCCATCTGGATATTTGAGAAGGTCATAGCCATCAAGGAAGGCTTCAACTTGAAGTTTCCAATTGAGATAATTTGTGGGAATAAGTTTGGTAACACTGCCAAGAGTGATACTGGTAAAGGGTTTGGATGGTTCATACGGGTTAGTCATGGTGAAAGTGCTATCACTAGCCATTGAAAAACAGGGGTGGGAGCTAGGGAAGGAACGACGTCCTGAATTATAGAGAGGTGGCTGGATCATTTCCAACTGATACCATGTAAGAGATTAGAGGTGAATGGAATATATATTTTATTATTACTTTCTGTCAGTATAAATACAGAGGTTGAAAAGCCTAATTATGAACTGAATCACAACAATCAAATCTCCTCATAATTCTCCTCAAACCATACGCTGATCTTTAGCCTAAAGAATAGAGATTTACAATTCTAAATAATTACAAGAATTAAGACTAATTATTAGTATTGATACATAATAACATCTAGAATTAAAATAAATAAATAAAACTATTATTGGCCTGTGGATATTGAGTAGAATTAATAAAATATTAAAGTTCCATGGAATACTTGTGCTTATTGTTTGTTGTATGTTGATAGCCTATTAATGACATGCTTAACAATAGAATTGGTGGCAGACGAAATGACACATAGCAGGGTAGTGAGTGTGGCTTGCCGTATATTGGTCCAATAATTGCATCATTTTGCAACCACATTTTAGCTAAGAATATCAAATGTTAGCCAATTCATTTCGACTAAGGTTAGTTTCCCATGTATGTTCATGTGATTATGGGTACTAGGTTTATTAGTGAAAAGTTATCTTTGCTTTTGCATAAAATAAAATAGGGTCATTTTAAGAATTTTAAATAAAAAAACTAATAAAGAAACTATTCAGTTGATTAAATACACACAGTATTTTTTTTAAAAATTAATTATTTCTATTTTTACTGCATTGAATATATATATATATATATATATATATATATATATATATATATATATATATATATATATATATATATATATATATATATATATATATATGTAAGTCTTATTCTATTAAATGATGTCGATTAAATTAATCAACTTTTGGCATAATATTTTATCAAGGATCATATTTATATCTAAATCATTAATTTTAAGATCTTTCTTAATATCTTCTCTAATAGTTTTTATAAATCTTTCTTTTCTTTTACTTGTTTGTCTTATCTCCATCTAATCTACCATCCTTACTACAAAATCTACCGATCTTCTCTCTAAATACTCAAACCACTTATATCTATTTTCTAACATTTTTCCACATCGACTTTCTATTTACATCTCCATTTTAGTTAATATGACTACATACATTTTTCCACATCGACTTTCTATTTACATCTCCATTTTAGTTAATATGACTACATATAAAATTTTTATGGCATCTAATTAATATGATATGAGAAATATTAGTCACTAAAGATGATTCTACTTTAGAGTATTTAGTAAGTATGCAATATAGAAATATATCATATGTGTAAAATAATAAATAATTATTTCTATAACTATATAATTGAAAAAGAAGAAGATATATACAATAAATAATCAATAAAAATATGAAGAAAAGGAATTGTTTGGTTGTGGATGTTATTAATCTTTGTATAGTATTCAAATTCAATCAAAAGAAAGATTTTTTTAATGTATCTCATAATTTATTAGAACAAGTCAAAAATATTTTTATAATTCCGAGATACACACATTTATTTTTAGTCAAATCTTAATTTTATTATGATTATATTTAGTTAAAAATACATTTTTAGAATGTTTTCAGAAATATATTTGTGAAACCTGTAAAATGTGCTTTGGAAGAAATGCTCTATTTTTTCTCAGAATTTAAACATGTAAAGTAATTAATTGAAACTTTTTACCGAAATTCTTGCCAAGAAAAGGACCAAGAGGAGCATATTCCCATACCTGAATATCTCGAGCAGCCAAATACAATTCAGTGAAGCATCAACGTAGATGACATTCAATAGAACAATTCCAAAAATGAATGAGTTGAATTGAACAATTACTATCCAAATATAACAATTTGTTAGTTTTTTGAAATGTATTTTCGAAAATATTTCGAAAATGCATATCTGAACTAAATTTAATCATACAATTGAAATGTGGTTAAAAGACGAATGAGTTGTGTGTAGATAAGATGCCTTTGAAAATATATTTAAAAAATTTAAGAAACATTTTTAAATTTTTATAGGATGTTATCTCATCACATATGATGAGATAAGAAATTCCCTAATATTCCACCACTAGTTTTAAAACTTTAGAATAAAATTAGCTAAGATCTAAAAGGTTTAACCTATCACCCCATCTTTTATACTTGACACTCCATATTTTTAATATTGAAAAAATTGTCTCTGCTATTATTTATCAATTAAAATTTATATTTTTTTAAAAAACTTCACTTTTACCCATCTATAAAAAAACTAATTTTTTATAGTTTAAAAGAAATTTCCCATACAATTATTTTCGCTTTTTTTTAAAGCAAACATTTTTTATCGGTTTTTTTTTTGGATATTTTCGATGAAGAAATACCGGCAATTTTGAAAATTTCAGTATTTATTTGGAAAACAACAAAAACATACCAATAATTTTCAAAACTTCCAGTGAGCAACTAAAACTTTCTTAAATTTTAAATTTTTTGGTATATAAATTTTTTTTGTTTATATTCATAATTTTCGGTAGTACATAATAATGCTTTACTTGTATTGTTAAAAAACAACAGGGTCTTCTACAGATTCCTGTACAGATTTTACACAATTCTTCACCACTGACACTGTATGTTTGTAACAAGTTTAATTTAACGATTTTCTCATCTTTATGATATTGTTAGTTTAATCTTTAGATATTGTAAATGACAGATATTTTAGTACCGATATGAAGTATTAGCATGGACACAGACTATTGGTAAACATTATGGTATTATTGTTATCATTGTTTGTTCTATTACTGTAAATTGGAAGCGGATGAGGAAATATAAATTAACTATGGGTTGTGAGATAGGAGGAAATTACAAACAGAAGAATTCATTTGAAAGCAATAATTCATCAGAAGGAATCTATAGTATGAAAGTTAAATGTCCTTTTATGCTGAGATCTGTGTCAAGTGGTAGCGGTGGAAGGTGATAGTTAGGAGCGGGTTGCGCAATCATAAACTATTTCAGGATTTATGTGGCCATGACATATTGAGCCGTCTAAAAGATCACGAAAGATAGTTTTTGAATGACATGACGAAGTACAATATGGCTAGAAAGAGAACATACACAAAACCAACTAGAAGTCACCGTCATGTATGTCGGCTAGAAGTCAATCGTCCACCGCATCTTTGAGAGATGTTTGCTTGTCTCTGTTTCCTATTTTTTTACATCCATACATTGATGACATTGTTGATGTAAGTGACGATTGAAATTGTGGTTTTCGGGCTTTTGGAGCTTCACTTAGATGGGGCGAAAAGTCATGGCCTTTGATTCAAATGCAGTTAAATACTCAAGTTCATCAACACCTTCAATTGTTTTCCAATTTGTTTCATGACATAATCTCTACAATTAGGAATGTGTTACAAGTAGAACACTTGGGTGTGCAGGATATTGATAAATGGACGAAGATTCCTAATATGAGTTACCCTATTGCTTGTAGATACAATGCAGTATTTGTCTCCCTCTCAAAGAGACTTAACATCACATTTTTCTCTATTGCCTTAACTCCACTTATGTATACGAGCAAACATAAAATCATTGATGTTGATTTTGTTAACAATAATCATTGGGTTCAGGTAAAGTTGAAATCTGATTTTCATTAACTCCCGCCAGTGACCGTTAAGACACAACTGTACTAAAGATACAAAAATATGAGAATAATCATGTGGGACACATTCGACACTGAAAAGACGAAGTTAAAAAGTCATTCTAATTTATTTTGTATTCTTATATGTAGCACAATTTTTATTATATGTAAATATTTTATCGGATAGTTTTTTATCAAATCATTTATTCTAGAAAAATTAATTTAAAAAAATGAAAAATTTATCAATTATATACTGAAAATTTCATATTTTCAAAATTTTGTGGTAAATATGTTTTTTTTTTACAATTTTCAATAAGAAAGCACATGTCTTTAATAGAAATTTCAGTTTGAATGCACCAAAAATTTCAAATTATTGATACTTTTGTCTTTGTTTCAGTAGACAATATATTTTTTTTTGTTGCAAATTATCAATAAATATTTTAAATTTTCGATCCAAGTAAACATATTTTAAAAATATCAATATTTAATTAAAACAACTCTAAATATATGAAGTTGTCGTAATAAAGGAGGTGCCAGATTAAAACCTGACATTATACTACAAAATTACTCAATTACATTACAAAATTTTGAAGTGAAATTTGTTAAGTAGTGAACAGACGCTATGAAAAACAAGAAGGAGAATATTTTGAATTAAAGCATCAATCATGTTTCTTTGATATTAACTCAAAAATTGAGGATTGTGCATCATTGTTTCATATAGTTATATTTTGAATAAGGGGTAATGTTATGAACTTTTCACAACTCAAGAACCACTCAAAAGGAAATGTTGACCCACGTTGACGTTAACAACGAACCAGTCCCTTTCTCTCACCTACATGTTTGTATCAATACGGAAAACGCAATAACGTGATAGTGTCAGCAAAATGAACGGAGTGAAGGCGAATTATAGAGCTGACACTTCCAAACACAACATGTTCTCAAAGACAGCTTAACCCCTTTGCCATTCGTCCCATGACCCCAACACCATCATCCCCTTACTTCCTGCAAACACACATACTCGCACTCTACTGTCCTAACATACCAAGTACTCCACTGACACCGAAAGTTGCTCCTCTGTACAATTTAAATGATACACTCTATGATATCAAAGAAATATTTACATGTTAAATGCAATGAAGAAGTAGATAATGTAACTAATGTAATTCAAGTAGTATTAGTTAAGAAATTTCAATGTATCAATTCGATAATGAAATTAGTTGAAATTTTTATACAAGGCGAGATTTTATGTCTTTCGATCAAAAATATTGGGACAAAACAACAATTTTCGACATCTTTGAGGATTTGGTCTGATGTTTAACAAAGTTCTCAAAAGTTAGTTGTTTGTCAATTCGACGGATCGAAAGAGATTCGATCAAAGAAAATTCAAAATCAAACTGAATATTGTCTCTTAGTCTTATCCAAAACGCCAAAAACTGAACATATTGCTCGATACCAAACTAAAGCAGGCAACATAGCAAATAACGAGAATTTGAAAATAGATTTTTTCCAAATTCCCTAACAAAAAAAATCCTTTACATTGTTCACAACACTTCCTCCAAACTCATATTGTTGTGAATATATACGGTTTCTTTATAGACAAGAAACACACAAGGGTTGGTGTTAACAAGAAAAACAAGGGAAAAACAACAAAAACAATAAGAATTGATTATAAACTGTTATTCTTTCCTTTCTCTATAAAACAAGATTACAAATATACAAGAACAATAAATAATCTCTCTCTCTTGAATTATAATTTTATCTTCCAATTTTTCCTTATGCTATTTATAAGAAAATTAACACACTAACCTAATGAGCTTTTTAACAATTACCCATTACAAACTAACTTATGGTACAAGCTAATTTAAACAATTGAGCTTACAAGCAAGGCCCAATTCAACATGCTAACAAACATAACAATATCGATTAATGCATGTTAGAACAAACTTCGATTACAACACACATTACTCGCGAACAGACTTCGACCATACTAGAGTTTAATCCAATATCTCACAAATCTCCACCTTGGATCTAACTCTATAACATCAAGAAACTAGCTTTCTTCATGCAGCTTTATCAACTGCATACAATGGAAAAACTTACAACTAGGCAACGTCTTGGTGATCATATCAGCAACATTATGATCTGTCGAAACCTTCAATACTTGGACTTCTCCACGCTCGATTATCCCTCTGACGAAATGCAGCCTCACATCAATGTGTTTGATTCGCTCATGATAGGCTGAATTCTTCGACATGTGTATTGCACTTTGACTATCACATTTAACAGTGATAACTCGACCTTGAAGTTTCAACTCCTTTGCAAAACCTTCAAGCTACAATGCTTCCTTTACAACTTCAGTTAGGGCGATATATTCCACTTTGGTGGTTGGTAAGGCAACGACATTCTGAAGTGTTATTTTCCAACTAATTTTTGTCCCAAACATAGTGAACACATATCCAGAAATAGATTTTCTGAAATCCATACAACCTGCATAATTAGATTCGATACATCCTTCGATTGCTACTTTACTATCTTCTCCCAAGTATCCACCATAAATTAGGACTCTATTCAGAGACTCATTTATGTATTTTAGAATCCACTTCAATGCTTTCCAGTGAGCCTTTACAGGATTCGCCATGTACCTGCTTACAAGACTTACTGCATATGCTATGTCGAGTCTAGTAAAGACCATATTATACATCAAAGAACCCACTATATTAGAATATGGAATGCTATTCATATAACCTCTTTCGGCATCAGTACTGGGACACTGATCTATTCTCAGCTTGAATTGAGGGTTCATCAGAGTCACAACAGGATTTGAATTCGATATACCAAACTTTTCGAGAATCTTCCGTAGGTATGCCTCTTGAGATAAGCATAATTTCGACTGCTTTCTATCTCTTCGGATGTCAATCCCAAGAATCCTGAACGTAACTCCCAGATCCTTCATGTCGACCTCCTTATTGATTTTAGCCTTCACCCTCATTACATCTTCGACATTGTTGTTTCCTATTAGAATATCATCCACATAAAGCAACAAAATAACAAATGAATTACCAGGTCGAAAATTGAAGTAAACACAGTGGTCGAGCTGACTACTAATGAAACTTATGCGTGCCATGAACTTGTCGAATCTCTTATTCCATTGTCGAGGAGATTGTTTTAGTCCATATAAAGATCTATTCAGTTTGCATACATAATCTTCCTTCCCTTCTTCGACATACCCTTCAAGAAACATTTGAATGGATCTGTGCTTCACAACAGGAGAGAACACATCATTAAAGTCGACACTTTCTTTCTGAGTGAACCCCCTAGCGACCAATCTTTCCTTGTATCTCTTCGACGCCACTCCTTTGATTCCTTACTTAACTTTGAAAATCCATTTATAGCTAACTAACCTGGCTCCAACAGGTTTTTTATCGGTTCCCAAGTGTTGTTATCATGAAAAGATTTCATCTCATCATCCATGGCCTTCAGCCATTAAGTCTTCTTTCGACACCTCATAACTTCTTTATAGTCTCTAGGTTCTTCGTCTAGAACCTCACTTGCAGAGATTAAGGCATAAGCTATAATATCTGCATACCCAAGTCTCTGAGGTGGCTTGATGACTCTCCTCGACTCGTCTCTTACTAGCAGGTAGTCATTATTAGTCTCCTCATCTTCGAAAACATCTTTTGCGTCTTCTTCGACTTTATCTAGGGTACACAATTAAGCATCAACATGCTTCACCTTAACAGGAATCTCTTTCTGTTCCAGCTCTTTATTAGCATCATCAGTTTTCTTGAAATCCATCTTTGCTTCATTGAAAATTACATCTCGACTGGTGATACACCTCCTGTGACCTGGCTCTAGGCACTATAGTCTATAAGTTTTGACTCCTTTAGGGTATCCCATGAACATGCATTTCAAAGCTCTAGGTTCGACCTTGTCTTGCCTAATGTGAGCATAGGCCACACAACCAAATACTCTCAGTCTGTCGAGACTAGGTGGATGTCCCGACCAAACTTCTTCAAGTGTCTTCATTCTCAAGGCAGTCGCCTCCGCCCAAAACACATTCTTCAATCCAACACTAACCAACATGCATATAACCCTTTTAAGGATTGTTCAATTGAATCTCTCAGCTAAGCCATTTTGTTGAGGAGTACTTGCTACAGTCTTATGCCTTGCAATCCCAGACTCAACATAGTAACTGTCGAACGCTTCGTTGCAAAACTCAAGGCCATTTTCGGTTCTCAACCTCTCAACCTTTCTGCTAGTTTGAGTTTCGACCAGAACCTTCCAACTTTTGAAATTCTCAAAAGTTTCATCCTTTGTATTCTGGATGAATACCATAGCTTTCTGAAATAGCCATCAACGATGGATAGAAAATACCTTGCACCTGAGTGTGAAGGATTCCTTGCAGACTCCCAAAGATCAACATAATGTAATCCAAGGATCCATGTGTTCTTTTCTTGCCTTTGTTAAACTTCGCCCTACAGGATTTACCAAATACACAAGATTCATAAAACTCCAACTTTTCGACTTTGTCACCTCCTAACAGGTTCTACTTCCCCAATTCGACCAGGCCTCTTTTGCTACTATGGCCCAATCTCATGTGCCATAATTCTGTCTTCGACACAAGTTTCGTGGATGCAACATTTGTCGAACCACTTACTACCTCAGCCTCAAGGTTATACAAGCCTTGTTTCTTCACGCCTCTCAAGACTTCCTTCGACCCCTTCATGACTCTTAGAATACTTTTCTCTCTTTGAAAAACATATCCCTTTCTGTCGAATTCACCAAGAGAAATCAAATTTCTCTTCAAATCAGGTACATACCTAACTTCAGCCAATAATCTTATTGACTCATCATGGAGCTTGAATCTCATAGATCCAGTACCTGCAATTTTGCAAGATTTGTTGTTTCCCAACAGTACCAATCCACCATCTTGACCACACAGCTCCTCGAACAATTCTCTGTTTGGAGTCATATGCCAAGTGCAACCTGAATCCATAATCCACTCTTTTCTTGAGTCGTCACTTGAAACCACAAGAACATCATATGAGTCAAAGTCATCTTGAACAATAGCCGCGTTGCCATTGTCCTTACCTCCATGATCTTTTAGGCATTCAGGCACACCTTTCTTGTGTGACCCTCCTTCTTACAGTGATAATATTGAATACTAGATGTTTCACCACTATAAGACTTCTGCTGACTTTTACCTTTCTTCTTGTCGAACTTAGCATCCTTTCGTAAGAATTTCTCTTTAACGGCCAAACCTTCGCCCACCGTCGAAGGTTTATGCTCCTTTCGTTTATTCAAGTCCTTAGAATACAAAGTTGATTGAACTTCTTCAAAGCTCAGGGACTCGCTTCCATACAAGAGAGTTTCTTTTAAGTGAGCATGCGTTCTGGGAAAAGCACACAACAACAACAATGCTTGATCTGCATCATCGATCTTCACATCAATATTTTTAAGATCAAGAATCAGCTTGTTGAACATATCCAACTACTCAACCAACACTTTTTCTTCACTCGTCTTGAATGAATACAAAGCTTGCTTCAGATAGAGTCGATTCACCTGAGATTTGGTCATGTACAAACTTTCAAGTTTCACCCATAACCCCGATGTTGTAGTCTCCTTTGATACCTGTCGAAGAACCTTATCACCAAGGCTCAATAATATTGCATTGTAGGATTTCTCTATCATAGCCATATTTTATTTTGTCATTAACGCATCGTCCATGGCTTTCTCTCCCTTCAACGCTTCCAAACAACTCTATTGAACCAGTAGGGCTTTCATATTCAAGCGCCACAGACCAAAGTCGTTCACTCCGGTGAACTTTTCAATCTCATACTTTGTTAAAGGCATCTTCTCCACGCTCACCGCACCAATTTTTTGTGAATAAGATGCCTTGAAACAAAATATAAATGGTTTCTTTATAGACAAGAAACACACAAGAGTTAGGGTTAACAAAGAAAGTAAGGGAAAAACAACAAAAACAACAAGGATTGGTTATAAACTACTATTCTTTTCTTTCTCTATCAAACAAGATTACAAGTATACAAGAATAACAAATAACCTCTCTCTCTTGAATTAGGATTTTATCTTCCTAATTTTCCTTATACAAGTTGAGAGACTACTAGCATGTTATTTATAAGAAAACTAACACACTAACCTAATGGGCTTTTTAACAATTACCCATTACAAGCTAACTTAGGGTACAAGCTAACTTAAACAATTGGGCTTACAAGCAAGGCCCAATTCAACTTGCTAACAAACCTAGCAATATTGACTAATGCATGTTAGAACAAACTTCAACTGCAACACATATTACTCACGAACAGACTTCGACCATACTAGAGTTTGATCCAATATCTCACACATACATATTTAGAATCAGTTGGAGAGAGTGTTCATGAACAATTTTATATGGGGTAGATGCAGATTAGCCTTAACTAATTAGCTAGTGTAAGGCACAAAGCGTCTGATTCAATTGATGACTACCTAAATAGGTTCAAGTTGTTGAAGACAATTTGCTTTACCCAAGTGCCTAAACATGAATTGGTTGAAATGCTCATTAGGGGTCTAGAATGTTGGGACAAGAAACCACAAGATTGATGAAACTAAGTTGAGAGAAATTTTGGAAGTGGAGAGTGAAAAATGAGTAATTGAGAGAGAGAGAGAGAGAGAGAGAGAGAGAGAGAGAGAGAGAGAGAGAGAGAGAAAGAGAGAGTGAGAGAGAGAGGATTAAGAGTGAGAATGCAAAAAAATTCATTAGCTTGGGTGAGAGTGCATCCAACACACTTATATAGAGGTTACATTACAAGTGAGATACAAAATGATCAAGTAAACTAGCAGAAAACACAAAAACCTGTGCATGTAACCGGTTACGCCAAAATAGGTAACCGCTTACATCTGAAGCTAATTAATTCTAGAATTAATTCACTTATAGTGGTAACCGGTTACATCAGCAAAAAAAATGTAGTTTTCTACTCCTGGTCATCATGACAACACTTGCAATTACACATCAAAACTCAACACACCACCTTAATTCAAGTGCTGCAAGTGTACCATCCTCATGATCTTCTTCAACCTCTTCAAAAAATAAATTATGGTAATCAGACACCAGATGTCGAGTATGATGTCACGACACTGAGATCAAGACAGTAACAAAACACAAATAATTATGCAATTAAAGTAAATGGCTGGAAGTAAATAACACAGTTAATTGTTAACCCAGTTCGGCGTAACATCACCTGCATTTGGGGGGCATCTAAGCCAATAAAAAATTCGCTATAATAGTATTAATTTGAAGCCCAAGTAAACAACCTCGGGTTTACAATCTTCTCACCTAACCAATATCTGTGCTATTTCTATCTAAGACACTCCTAGATATGAGACCCCTTTCACTTCCCTTCAATCACACAACAGTGATAAAACTTATACCAATGAACAATAGAAGACACACTTCTAATGGCACAAAACTCACTCTTGCTTAAAAGCTCATGAGTGATTCACAATTAGAACTCAATAAACTCAGTCCACTTCAAGCATTTAAGTGATGCTTGAATAACTCACATATAAAACAGTCCAACTCAGATATCAAGGTGATATAAGAGTGGATCAAAAATAACAAAGAACAACTAAAACCCTAATTCCACTAAACTCAAGCGTAGATTTCTCTTGTATATATTAGGTTTAACACCATCTTCTTTAAATAGCCTTTGGTAAGCATGAGCTTAGGCATAAAACACGCAACGGATCCAATCTAGACTACTGCACTTATTCTACAGAATCTTCTACATAAAATCAGGAACAAATCACATGTTTTCCTAAACTGTCTCAACATTACCTTTTATGAAACAAGTGAACATCTAGAACAGAACAGGAGATCCTAAAATATCTTTTTTGGACTGCGACAAAATCTGAGCTAAAACCAAAAGGAATCCCATATTTAAAAAAAGAAATATTCCAAGTAAAACCTAAAACCTGCGATGATGTCTAACCAACATGTCATGACATCGTGCTTAACATCTCTACAATGATGTATGACCAACATGTCAAGACATCTTGCTCAACATCTTGATGTGATACATGTTTTAACAAAATAACTGTCAATCCCAAAAATAGGAAACTAACAATTCCCCCTTTGGCAAATTTTGGCTAAAACAACCTTGGCATAAAGTACTGGAGATAAAGAAAAAAAAACAGTAGCAATATCCACAAGATAAAGAAAACACATACATACCTGGTATAACACCTTAACATATCAGAGGCACATGTAGCAACACTAAAGAGTATACCCATCCTCACACATAGAGAAAAATAAATCTCACAAACCAAGATTCTCCCAAAGAAAATTTTGAAAAACAATGTCATGACATTCTGTCTGACATCACAGTTACAATCACAACAAACACACTTAGAGAGCCTAAGCAGACAAACAACATACGCACCCTTAAAGGCACGATCAAAATATTAGTCCCTACTCCCCCTGTCACATAGCTCCCCCTCAAGAGAACAACTAGAACACTTCCCACTCATAGTAAATCAAGCACACAAATGCTACACACAAAAATCCTGTAGAGAAAAATAAATTCTACCATACATGACATAATGTTAGAATATATAGTATGACTTCCCAAGAACATAGAGAAAGAGAGATAAGAGAGATCATGCTTACGCTCCTCTCACTGAGTCGTTCTGCCCCTCAAACATATACCACTACACCATATTAAAGAAGCAACAAAAACTTCTACTACCAAAACCAACCAAACATTGTTACTCTCCCTTTTTAGCCATAAATTAGACAATAACAAAGGCAATTGTGATACCAGCAGCAACATCTTCCACTTCCTTATCTCCTTCATCAACAAAACTAATTGCTATAATTCCTCAAAAATGCAAATTCCAATTTCACCCCTTAGTTTTTCAAATTGATTTGCATTCAAAGCTTTGGTGAAAATATTATCCAATTGCTTCTCAGTGGCCACATGTTCAAGAGTAGCAACTTTGTCTTTAACAAGATCCCTGATAAAATGATGATGAATGTCAATATGCTTTGTCATGCTATGTTGAACGGAATTTTTAGAAATGTTGATAGCATTCAAGTTGTCATAGTATGATGTCATGACATCTTGTTTGACATTATATTATTTTAAACTCTGTTTCATCCAAATCAACTAAGAGCATCTACTTCATGGTGCAATATACTCAACCTCAGTAGTGGATAGGGACACACAATTTTGCTTCTTTCTGAACCAAGATATAAAATTATACCTTAAGAAGAAACATCCTCAAAAAATGTCTTTCCTAGCATCAATAGTACCTGCCCAATCAGCATCACAATGCCCAACAAGCATGGAATCAAATCCATGAGAATATAACATGCCATAGTCACTTGTACCATTGACATACTTCAGAATCCTCTTTACTTAATTGATGTGACTTATTTTGGGCTCATCTTGATATCTTGCACAAACCCCAACAGAAAATGTGATGTTAGGTCTGCTAGATGTGAGGTACAACAGGCTAGCAATCATGCTTCTATGTAGACTTTGATCCATATTAACACCGTTTTCATCTTTAGAGAGCTCCAAATGAGTAGGTGCATGTTTCCTCTTGTGACTAGCATTCTCCATACCAAACTTCTTCACTATGTTTTTGGCATACTTACTTTGAGAGATGAAGATGGAATCATCCATCTGTGTCACTTGAATTCTAAGAAAATAGGTTAATTCACCTACAAGACTCATTTCAAATTTAGATTGCATTTGCTTGAAAAAATGTTGGACCATCTAGTTTGACATCCCACCAAATACAATGATGTTCATATATATCTGAGCAATCATGAGTTTGTCATCCTTTTCTTTAACAAATAATGTCTTGTCTATTCCTCTTGATTAAGACTTTCACAGGTCAAGCACATATCAAGAGACTTACGTGGCTCAAGCATCTTGGCTGAAGACTTCCTTGCTTGTATCCCAATGACACAAGACTTTTATCTAAACTATTGAACAAGCTCAGCAGAATAAAGAATAAGGTGTACATGATACAAGTATCAGAGGTACGAGAAATCACCATAATAAAGACCTAAAGCGCTTAAGATTTGTAAGATATTTGATGTGTAAGAAATCTTAAGTCTTTTACAATTACAACCTACAATGAAAAATTTGCATTTAAAATTGTGTTGAAAATTGTTGATCTTGTTACTCCTTCTTCTAGATGATCCCTGTTAAGGACTCACTTTGAACCTTCAGCCATATTTATAGCCTTTTCAGAAACTAGTCGTTAAAGAGGTAACCTGATCAAGAGTCTTTATTGTTACACCATAGTATAAAAGCAGTTAAAGATAGATACACCAGAAGATCTTGATTCAATGTGTAACATGTTTAAATTTTGAGTCTTCAAGAGTTTCTGTACTATTAGAGCCGTTGAGAGTAGATATCCATAAAGCGTCTCGGCTTTCTTGAGCCTCGCAATTTGTAGACTTTAGCTGACAAACTGATTTGATAATACAACTTGCTTTCTGCGGTATGAACAACTTCAACTTTATCACCAACTTTGAATGGTACCAGAAGCCAATTTTCATTCACTAAGTGTGGAGACAATTATGTTGCTTCTTTTGTTGTTGATAACTTCAGCTTCAGAGTCTTCGCCAGGCATCACTTAGAAAGTGTTCTTTAGATATCTTTTTTTTTACCAAAAGCTAGCAATTCGGAAAATTTCAAAGTGTGCTTAATGTAAATTAGATTCTGACTATGATATTTACAAGTATTAGAAACCGCACACATGTAACACACATCAAATAAACCATTGTTCTTTCAATACTTTGTTATCATCAAAACTCAAGGAAGATATGTCATGAACAAATCATGTTCTAACATAGGCTTCCTTACTTTCCACAACTCATAGTGTAGTTGAAGTACCAATTCTCAAGGTAACCCTGTTATGAATATAACATGCAGTATTCATAGCTTCAGCCCAAAAATGATATGGCAGATGCTTAGCATGAAATCAACAAATTTACTATTTTCAAACTCTTTTCCATGGTCACTTCTAATCCTGACAATTCTACTTTCCTTCTCTCTTTGAAGTCTTTAACATAAATATTTAAAAACATAAAAAACATATGATTTTTCTTTGATGAAGTTTACCCAAGTGAATCTTAAAAAATCATCATCAACAACATAAGCATGCCTCTTCCCACCAAGGCTTTCAAATTGCACATGCCCCATTAAATCCATATGAAGAAGTTCTAGAACTTTTGAAGTAGTCAGATGTTGGTTCTTTGGGTGTGACATCTTGGTCTGCTTTCCAATTTGATACTCACCACAAATTCTTCCTTCCTCTATTCTGAGCTTAAGAATGCCTCTGATAGCTTCTGTAGACACAATCTTCTTCATACCTTTTAGATGCAAATGACCAAGGTTTTGGTGCCACGGCTGGACTTCATCTTCCTTGAACAACAAACATGTGGAGGAACAATTTGTTGATTGAGGTGTCCATAAGTAAAAATTATCCTTAGACCTGACTCCCTCATCAGTACTTCATTCTTCTCATTAGTGACCAAACATTCAAACTCAGTGAAATTAACTTTCAGACCTTGATCACTTAATTGACTTATGCTTATCAAATTACCAGTCAGACCTTTTACAAGGAGAACATTATCCAGACTAGGGAATCATGTACAGACTAGTTTTCCAACTTCTTTAATTTCACCTTTGGCACCATTACCAAAATTTACATAACTGGTGGACTAGGACTTAATGTCCACCAAGAACTTCTTTACTCTAGTCATATATCTAGAACAGCCACTATTAAAATACTAGTCTTCTCTAGCTGAAGCTCTTAGAGAATTATAACCAATAAGACAAGTAGCAGCTTCCTTGGGCATCAATTCCTTTCTAGTTTTAACCACTACCTAATTTACCCTAGGTTGTGTTGGACCTTTTGGATAGCCATACAGTTTGAAATAGAAAGGCTTTATATGACTAAATTTACCATAGTGATGACATCTCCAATGAAAAAGCTTGCCTCCAGATTGAGTATTTTGATGTCTAGCATGATGTTGATATTTTTTTATTAGACATCATTGGGTCAGGCTTCCGTCTATAAGGAACAAATTTTGTCACATGGGTTTTTCTTTGAATATTTAAAGATTGTTAATCAAACCATATACCAGGAAATATTTTTCCTCTTTCTCCAACTTGAAGTATCTCATCCAACACATTAAACCCATTGTTTAACATCCTCATAGACTTGGTCATGCTTTCAAGTTTTAAGTTCAATAGGGTTACTTCATTCTGTAGACCAGAGATTTTAGATAACCATTCTTCCTTTTCAACCTGCAGCTGAGATATAATTTCCTTCTGCTTTTCTCCTAGTTGACAGGCCTCTTCACTTTTGATGCACAATTCTTTGTAAGAGGCAACAAGTTCCTTATATGAAATTTCTTCATCATAAGAGTCTTCATCAGAAGCCCACTTTCTAGTTAAAGCAGTTACAAGTTTAGCATATTCATCCTCAGGTTCACTTTCATCATCAGACCAAGAAATATACAGCCCCTTATGTTGTTTCTTGAGGTAGGTAGGACTTTCTACTCTAATGTGTCCAAAGACTTCACATTCATGACAATTAATGCCTTTGATTTTATTGGACCTATCTTATATCCTTGCTTTTCTTTGAGAATCATAGTTCTTGCTGATGTCAGATACGATGTTCTTGACATTAGGTCTTGACTTCTTGTCCATTCTTTTTATCACCTTGTTGAATTGCCTTCCAAGCAGTACAATAGCATTAGACATTCCATTATTAGTATCCAAGTCACATTGATCTTCTTCATCTTCAGTGTTAGAGACAAAAGTTATACTTTTCTTCTTCTTTTCAAATCTGTCACTAATAGCCAATTCAAAAGTTTGAAGTGACCTAACAAGTTCATCTACTCTCATGTTGCTGATGTCTTATGCTTCTTTAATAGTTGTTACCTTCATGTCAAATCTCTTAGGTAGAGACCTGAGAATTTTTCTAACTAGCTTCTCTTCAGTCAACGTTTCTCCTAAGGCACTAAAAGAATTTTCTATTTCAAGAACATTCATGTAAAAGTCATGAATGATTTCATCATTTTTCATCTTTAAATTTTCAAACCTGGTAGTGAGCAGCTGAAGTCTATACATCTTAACCTTATATGTGCCTTCATGAGTGGTTTTGAGAATTTCCTAAGCATCTTTGGCCATAGTACATTTGTTTATTAATTTGAATATGTTTTTGTCAACTCCATTGAATAGGGCATTCAAGGATTTGAAGTTTCCAAGAGCAGTTTCATCTTGTTCCTTAGACCAATCCTCTTCTGGCTCCAAAGGCTCCTTCCCATATTTATACTTAACAACAGGATGTCCCCAACCCTTGATGATAACTTTCTAGGTTTTGTTATCCATATTTTTTAGGAAAGCCACCATATGTGCCTTCCAACAGTCATAGTTGTTGCCATCTAAGACAGGGGGGCTTGTTAACATTTCTTCCTCCTTCCTTTTCCATAATACCAGAAAGTATATTTCTTGGAGCTCACCCTAAACAGAATTGGGTTCCTGATCTGATGAAAATTAAAATTTTGGTAATCATACACTAGATGTCGAGTACGATGTCACGATATTGGGATCAAGATAGTAACAAAACACAAACAATTATGCAATTAAAGTAAATTGCTGGAAGTAAATAACATGGTTAATTGTTAACCCAGTTTAGTGCAACATCACCTACATCTAGGGGCATCCAAGCCAGGAAGGAAATCCACTATAATAGTATTAGTTTGAAGCCCAAGTAAACAACCTTCGGTTTACAATCTTCTTACCTAATCACTATGAAATTCTAGTACCAGACAGTCGATGTTATATCAGATGTTATGACATACACTTCTGAACAGATTATTAAACTTAGCAGTAAACAATTAAATAAAGCAATAAAGAACGTAGAAAATTGTTTACCCAGTTCAGTGAAAATCACACCTACTCTGGGGGCTATCAAGCCAAGGGGAGATCCACTATAAGCAGTGTTAATTCAGAGTCAAACTACCAGTTTGCACTCTTTACTTAAGACCTACCCAATGAAATTTCAATCTAACTCTAAACCTGGGTTTCTACTCACTCCCCCTTAATCACAACAGTTATATCAACCAAATAACAACCAGGTTTAAAAAGAAGACACACTTCAAACAAATCTTGATCTTGCTTAAAAGCTTCAATCAAGAGACACATCACTCTTTCTTAAAAGCTTAGAGTGACACAACCACAATATAACTTAACACACCACACTAGTCCAATGCAATCATCTAGGTGATAATTTCCTAGCTTGCAAGAAAACCTAAGACACAAACACACGTGAAGATCCAACCTCACAAACAGTATCTTCACTCAATAAAATCTCTGCACTTCAGTAAGGGTTGCCACTCTTCTTTTTTTATATGCAACGCATGGGCCTTGTACCTAAGTAGTATAAACTAGGTTTAACCAAGTTAAACCAATCTCCATAATTCAAGGTGCTAAAGAATAGGTCATAGGCGTTTCCTTTCATGATCAGCACTGACTAGAAGGATTCCTAAAATCTAGCCTGAGATAATTAAGGAACCATAACAGAAAAACAAATCAGCGCTTATGCTGGTAGATACTGATGTCACAACATTCAGCTTGACATCCAATAAACTCTGTATTAGCTAAACAAACATATCCTGCAGAACACTACACAAGTATGTCATGACATCAGTCAAGACATCTACACACACCACAATGTTTTACCACAAAATACAGCCAATCAAGAACATCTACAAACTCCTCCTTTGGCAAATTTTTGGCTAAAACAACTTGTCACCATATCAGAGAAAACATGCAGCAGACAGGAGCCTAATACACAGTCAATCATACATACCAGCTAATACACTACCAATAACCAAAAACCTGTTGTACTACCAGCACAAAGGTTTTTCTGGGGTGACATCCTCCTACTCCCCCTGTTTGGCCATAAATATTGCCAAAGCAACTATGAAACTCAGGTAACAGAGTAGCAACAGCAGCTCATCAGCAGCACTCATCTTCACATCTGCTCAGCCCACCAGCAAAACACACCAGACCAAGGTATACACCAAGGTACACAATTAGAGCAACATCACAACACATCTTCCACCTGTTCAGGTACATACACCAAGCTGTATGACATATAACTGCTTAGCTATACAACTACTTCTCCCCTTTTTGGCCACAATTTAAGATCATAAACTAAGGGATTACCATTGATCAAACTAGTCAGAAACACATATGTTAAGGGTATGGAGATCCAAATATTACAAAACAAAGAAACCAAACAACAATAACTAGCCAAAACCATCAGCAGACCATGATCAACAAATATTATCATAAGTGCTATAGTCATCAGACTCAAAGCCATCACTAGCACCATCACCACCATTTTCTTCATCAGTGCCATCATCAGGACTGGCAGTTTCTTCTTCTTTGTCTGCTCCAGCTTCATTGTCATTATCTTCCTCAAAACCATCATCCAGCTCATCCTCATCTTTGTCAGCAAGCTCAGCATCTTCATTCATCTCAAGTGATCTGATCAACTTTTCAAGAGTCAGCTTTCTTGTCTCCATCTCCTTGCAAGTCTCCTTGAGCATAGCAATGACTACAACTTTACCTGTTTTTGAGCTCCCCTTGGATGTCTCAACAGAAGTCATGACAATGTCAGGAACATGAGTTCCTTGAAACAACTTGTGGTGAAAGGAAAGAGGACTTTCTCTCTTGCAAACAGAGTCATTGTCATGTAGAATATTAGGATACTGGTTCAATATGATACCACATATAAGAGATGGAAAGGCAATAGGGCCTTTCACATTGTAACTTCCAGAATGCTTCATTGTTTGATCAAAGATGTAGGATCCATAATCAAAATTTGTCTTGGTTCCAATAACATATATGAATTTTCCTAGGACAGTAGCAATAGTGGATTTGTGGTTTGTGGGCACCCAGTTTGCAGCTCCAATCTTATGCAACATTGCATACTTCACACTTAGCTTACTAACAACCAATTTCCCTTTTAAGGGCCATCATTTGACCTGGTTGGCAGTGATGACTTGACAAACTTTGTTGTCAGAAGTAGCAAGATCAGGTTGAGCTTCATCAGATCTTCCTAGATAATTGTTGACAACAGTTGAGGAGAAGATGGCACACTTTCCTCTCACATACACTTTTCTAAAATCCTTTGACTTTCTATCAGCACAGTCTTCTGATAGATTCACAATGAACTCATTTACCAGTCCTTCATAACACTTAGACAAATGGGTAACAATCTTCATTAATCCAGATTCATGAATCAGATCCATGATTCCCTTACACTCAAGAGCATTCTCAGCCAACTCCCTTTCCAAGGCCAACCTCTTCTAGTAAACATACTTCCACTTGTTAACACTAGAAGGATAATGAAAAGAGATATTATCAATAGGTACATCAGGCACACTAGCAGCAAGCTTGCTAGTTGTTGGCTTTTTCTTGGGAGGGATGTCAGTGACATCACGAGCAACATCAGAGTCTGAGTCAGATTCAACAATTATTTTAGCCTTTCTTTTCTTTGAAACCACCTTGCTCCAAGATTTTGAAGGGCCAACAGGAGTACTTTTTGACACAGTTTTCTTCTTGGGAGGGCTTTGAACAACAACCTTCTTTCCTTTCCTAGTCATGAGCCTTTTGGCTATGCTAGGGTTGATAGTTGCTATTAGATCATTATCTGAGTAGTTGTCAAGGTTCACCACATTTTCAGCATCAACATTGATTTTCTTAGTATCATTACCATATTCATCAGCATCATCTTTTTGAACATTCTCATCCTCAGCTTGTATAACATCATTGTTATCAGCTTGTACATCATCATCATGCATAACATCATCATTACCAATTTGAACACCATCATCCTTCTTTCCTAAGGTTGTATCCATAGTTTCAACATCTTTATTAACATCAGTTTCTTGATTAAGGTGGGGTTCAGGAACCTCAGTGTTAAGAGGGATGGATGTCCCAAGCACATCATGTTGTTCATTCAAGATCCTAGAGACTAAGTTTGCAATAGCATTATGCACATACCTAGAGCCTTCCCTAGTCGTGTCCTCATGAGGGGCGGAGGATGAAGTGTGAGAAGCCTTGTGTGAGACTGTTTCTTTGGGTCTTCTTACATGTGGAGTTCGTGGCTTTTTCACAGTCAGATCTTCTAGGTTCACTATTCACAGGGGTGCAACATCAAGAACTTGATTAGGGTTGATAGGGTCAGTTCTTGGAACAGAGTCAGGATCAGAGGTGGAGGACATTTTCTTGGAAGATAGAGAGTCTGGTTGTTGAGACATTTCAGATGGCTTTGATAGTGTGAGTGAGAGCTTTCTGTGGTTGTTGAGAAACATATGGAAGATGAAGGAGTGGTATGGACAACAAATGAAACAGAGGTACCGTGAATAGGTGCTAGAGTGATATGAGTGTAAAAGGAGAGGGAACTCAAAAGTTTGACCAATCAGAAAATGATTAATATTTGAAATGTTCAAAATATAATTCCCAAATAACATTAATTGCTATAATTCCTCATAGAGACAAATTTTCAACTTGCTTCTTAAATTCTCAAATTGAGTAGCATCCAGAGCTTCCGTGGCCACTTGCTCCAGGGTAATCACTTTGTCTTCCACATGATCTCTTACAAAGTGATGTCTGATATCAATATGCTTGGTTCTGCTATGCTGAATTGGGTTCTTGGAAATATTTATGGCACTAAGATTGTCACAGTATAATGTAATGACATCGTGAGTGATATTGTTTTCAGTTAACCTTTGCTTCATCCAGACCAGTTGGGAACAACTGCTATGTATTCAGCTTCAGCCGTGGATAAGGAGACACAATTTTGCTCCTTGCTGAACCATGATATGAGGTTGTTCCCTAATAAGAAACATCCACCATATGTGTTTTTTCTGTCATCAGTACTCCCAACCCAAGTAGCATCACAGTACCCAGATAAAATATGGTCACACCCAAGAGAATAGAGCTTACCATAATCACAAGTTCCATTCATATATTTTGGTTCAATCTTGGATACAAAACATGCACTTGAGATGATCTCTCTAGATCTGGTAATTACACCACTCTTGGGATCTCCTATGATAAGATCTTTGGGTTGATCTTTATGGATTCTAATAGAAGGTCCCTTGTTGTGAGCTTCTGACTCAGAATGAGGATCTTCAGTTTTGACACCAGCATCAGTATGAGTTTCAGGGAATGTTCCAACATCCTCCGTGACATTGGTTTCTTCATGCTGGTCATCAACAATAATATTAATGGATTCCGTCAAGACCTTTGTTCTGGAGTTGAATACTCTATATGCTCTGCTGTTTGTAGAGTATCCCAGGAATTTGTCTTCATCACTTGTTAGGTTTAGAATTCCTCTCATAGCTTCCTTGGATATGATCTTTTTCATCTCTCTCAGATGAAGATGTCCAAGTTTTAGTTTGACCTCCTTTTCTTCTGTGGCCATAGAACAAACAGTGGAGTTATTTGAGGCTTTAGGCTCCCATAAGTAGCAATTTTCTTTAGATATAGATCCCCTCATGACTTCCTCATTTTCTCCATTGGTGACAATACATTCTTCTTTAGTGAATCTGACATTGAATCCTTGATCACATAGCTGACTGATACTAATAAGATTTGCAGTCAGTCCTTTTACCAGCAAAACATTATCTAGGTCTGAAACTCCAGGACAGTCTAGTTTTCCAACACCTTTGATTTCCCCTTTGGCTCCATCACCAAAGGTTACATAACTAGTGGAATGAGGTTTGATGTCCACCAATAAGTTCTTTATTACAGTCATATGTTTTGAATAGCCACTATCAAAATACCAGTCTTCTTTGGCTGATATCCTTAGAGAGGTATGAGCTGTTAGAGCAACATCCTTAGCAACCCATTATCGTTTCTTGATACGAGTATCCTGTTTGGGTTTGACTTGATGAGTATGGCTGGGAAATCCATGCAGCCTGAAGCAAAAAGGTTTTATGTGTCCAAGTCTTCCACCGTAGTGACACCTTCACCTTTGGAAATTTCTCTTTGTCTGGTTCATGGTTCTGTTCCCATGATGTTGAGACATCGGTCTTGACATCCGGTTTGACATATGATCTTCAGGTTTTGACCTTTTGAACCCCAAGGTGGATCCTTGTTCACTAATAAAACCTATCCCAGGCATGTCTCTTGCTTTTTGACCAGCTTGTAGAATTTCTTCTAGAGTGTCAGTTCCATTGTTTAACATCCTGATAGATTTTGTCATCTGATCAAGTTTGGAATTCAACAAACTGACCTCACTGTTGAGTGAGTCTATGGTTGCAAGATGCTCTTTCTTCTCAGCCTCCAACTCCTTTATGAGTTTCTTTTGCTTCTCCCCTTGTTGGCACACTTCTGCACTTCTGAAGCACAGTTTTTTATATGAAGCTGCTAGTTCATCAAAAGTCAAATCATCTTCACTAGAATCATCATCAGATACACATACACTAGTTAGTGCAGTGACATGTTTTGCAGATTCTTCTTCTGATCCACTCTCAGAATCTCCATCAGAGCAGGTGACAGATAGACCTTTCTTTTGCTTCTTGAGGTAAGTGGGACATTCAGCTCTAATGTGACCATAGCCTTTACATCCATGGCACTTAATTCCTTTGCCTTGGTTGGACTTTTCTTCAGATTTAACTCTTCTGCTGGTGTTAGAGGGGATGTTCTTGACATGAGGTTTGTTCTTCTGATCTATTCTTTTTATAAGTCTGTTGAATTGTCTTCCAAGCATAGCTATAACTTCTAATAGATTTTCCTCACTTCCACCATTGCCTTCATCTGATTCTTCTTTAGTATTTGATATAAAAGCTATACTTTTGTTCTTCTTTTCAGCATTTTCACACAGTCCCATCTCAAATGTTTGGAGGGAACCAATGAGTTCATCAACCTTCATGTTGCTGATATCTTGAGCCTCTTCTATAGCAGTCACCTTCATGGCAAATCTCTTGGGCAATGATCTGAGAATCTTTCTTACAAGTTTTTCTTCAGACATTTTCTCTCCTAAGGCTTTTGAGGTATTGGCAATCTCAAGAATATTCATGTAGAAATCATGAATGGTCTCATCCTCTTTCATCCTTAGATTCTCAAACTTAGTAGTCAACATTTGTAGTCTAGACATCTTGACCTTGTAGGTACCTTCATGAGTTGTTTTGAGAGTATCCCAAACCTCTTTGGCCAGTTCACAGTGATGCACAAGTCTGAAGATATTCTTATCTATCCCATTGAATAGAGCATTCAAGGCCTTAGAATTTCCAAGAGCCAAAACTTCTTGCTCTTTACTTCATTCTTCTTCAGGTATTAGCACAGTTGATCCGTCTTTCCCTATCTTCACTGGATGTTCCCATCCCGAGTTAGCTGCTCTCCAGGCCTTGCTATTTAGAGATTTTAAGAAGGCTATCATACGAGGTTTCAAGTAGTCATAGTTAAATCCTTCCAGAATGGGTGGTCTATTCGCAAATCCTACATCCTTGTCCATAGTACCAGAAATTATTGTCCCTATATCTCACCCAGAAAAACAGGTGGGTGCCAGCTCTGATGCCAATTGAAATTCTAGTACCAGACAGTCGATGTTATATCGGATGTTATGACATCCACTTCTAAACAGATTATTAATCTTAGCAGTAAACAATTAAATAAAGCAATAAAGAACACATGAAATTGTTTACCCAGTTTAGTGCAAATCACACCTACTCTGGGGGCTACTAAGCCAGGGGGAAATCCACTATAAGCAGTGTTAATTCAGAGTCAAACTACCAGTTTTCACTCTTCACTTAAGACCTACCAAATGCAATTTCAATCTAACTCTAACCCTGAGTTTCTACTCACTCCCCCTTAATCACAGCAGTTATATCAACCAAATAACAACCAGGTTTAAAAAGAAGACACACTTCAGATAAATCTTGATCTTGCTTAAAAGCTTCAATCAAGAGACACATCAATCTTTCTTAAAAGCTTAGAGTGACACAACCACAATACAACTTAACGCACCACACTAGTCCAATGCAATCATCTAGGTGATAATTTCTTGGCTCACAAGAAAACCTAAGACACAAACACACGTGAAGATCCAACCTCACATACAGAATCTTCACTCAATAAAATCTCTGCACTTCAGTAAGGGTTGCCACTCTTCTTTTTTTATATGCAACGCATGGGCCTTGGACCTAAGTAGTATAAACTAGGTTTAACCAAGTTAAACCAATCTCCATAATTCAATGTGCTAAAGAATAGGTCGTAGGCGTTTCCTTTCATGATCAGCACTGACTAGAAGGATTCCTAAAATCTAGCCTGAGATAATTAAGGAACCATATCAAAAAAACAAATAAGTGCTTATGCTGGCAGATACCGATGTCACAACATTCAGCTTGACATCCAATAAACTCTGTATTAGCTAACCAAACATATCCTACAGAACACTACACAAGTATGTCATGACATCAGTCAAGACATCTACACGCACCATAATGTTTTACCATAAAATGCAGCCAATCAAGAACATTTACACACTACCCGTGCTATTTCTATCTAAGACACTCCTAGATATGAGACTCCTCTCACTTCCCTTCAATCACACAACAATGATAAAACTTATAACAATGAATAATACAAGAGACACTTCCAATGATGCATAATCCATTCTTGCTTAAAAGCTCATGAGTGATTCATAATACAACTAAATAAACTTAGTCCACTTTAAGCATCTAAGTGATACATGAATGACTCACAAATAAAAACAGTCCAACTCAGGTATCAAGGTGATATAAGAGTGGATCACAAATAACAAAGAAAAACTAAAACCTTAATTCCACTAAACTCAAACATAGCTCTATCTTATGCATATTAGGTTTAGCATCGTCCTCTTTAAATAGCCTTTGGTAAACATGGGCTTAGGCATAAAACATACAACATATCCAATCTGGACTGCTACACTAAAATCAGGAGCAGATCACATGTTTCCTAAAATGTCTCAACATACCCTTTTATGAAACAAGTGCACATCTAGAACATAATAGGAGATCCTAAAATATCCTTCTTGGACTACGACAAAATCTAAGCTAAAACCAAAAGGAGTCTCATATTTAAAAAACAAATCTTCCAAGAAGTAAAACCTAAAACCTGCACAAATGCCTAACCATCATGTCACAACATCATGCTTAACATCTCTGCAATGATGTCTGACCAATATATCAAGATATCTTGCTTAACATCCTGTTCTGATACATGTTTTAACAAAATTGTTGTCAATCCCTAAAACACATAATTAATAAAAACTTCATTTGTTACCCCTTTCATCAACAAATATGTAACTTGATCCTTGCTTATACGGTTTCTAAAATGTAACCTCTGTGAGGGCAAACCTCTTAGCTAGATATACTTATTTTAATAATGTCAAAACTTAGATAGGTAGAAAAATATACTTTGGACGGTATCATTGTGTCACATATGCATACCTTATTCCTCTTGAGTCAAACATCAGTCAAAAACACTATTTGATACATATAGAAATTGTTCAAAATATGCTCCATATAGGTTTGGTCAGGTTTGTCTAGCTTACTATATGGTGAAGTATATCAAAAGTAGCATTATACATGAAAATATGCATTTTTGCATATTTTGTATCTTTGAGTCGACTCAAACTTGTTTCGGTCGATTCATACAGAACGAGTTTTGCATGGTCTACTCTCAGGAGTGCTCGTGTCGACCATCCAGTCGAATCATAATATATCCATTTCTATCTGTCTAAATTTGTATGCTTTGCATCGACGCATGACCTGTTTTGGTCGATGCAAGGTGCTGTTTTTTTGCATACTCTGAAATTCGGGTGAGCTCAGGTCGACCCTTCTCTATGAATAAGTCGACCGCTCGCGCATTTTTAGTTAAATTTCTATTATGTTAAATTGTCTTTGTGGTTGTTATGTTGGTTAACTGTTTTTTACTTGTATATATAGTGAGTTAGCTTATTCTTCAAAAACAACAAGAAAGGTGAAAATAAACACTGATTTTGTTCTCATCATCTTCATCCTCTTTCTTGCATTTTCAAAAAAACTACATATAATCATTTTTGTTGTGCATTCTGCAATTTAGAGGTGATAACATCCAAACATAGGATTGGTGTTATCGGTTTGGGTTGAGAATCAGTGGGTTTTTCTTGAATAAAACCGTTAGGGTTTTGTCCTCCAAGAATCTTGGATTTTGGGGGGTTTTTGCAAGAATCGATCCATCACAGATTCAGTCGAGTGAAGGTAATCAAAAAATGGGTGGTTTTTGTCAGTTTAATAGCGGTAACCGGAGGATTGTGAGAGGAAGATTCGGGTTCGAAGCGTTGGTGATTGAAATTAGTCGGGCAAGATTTGAAGACCGTGGGGTTGTTCAAAGGGTGTGCCGTAATCGGAGGTTTATTTATCACGTTCGAAGGATTTTATTCAACTTAAATCAAGGGAAGAGAAGGAATAGGCTCTGCATCAACAATTGAGTTTGATAGTTTGAATTCTATTGATTCTCTTGTAAACATTTACCAACATGTTATATATATACAGGTCTCTATTCTATTTTTAGAATTGAGGATAGACGTACCCCGAGCGAGGACGACGGGGGAACTGCCTCAACAAATCGATGTTCTCTCTTTATTTTTCAATTTCTTAATTTTTGAGTTTGTGTGCAAACAATTTAGTCAATCGAAATTTTGATGTGAGTAGTGCTGAACCATTTTTAGAAGCCTATTACAATCCTTGATTGTAATTGAACACTTAAGTACTTCACTCACATATTGGAATTCACTTGTGGTGCCTTGCACACCAAGTGTTTGACTAATTGTGTGAACAACAAACGCTTGTGTTGTCTTTTCAATTTGGTTATATTTTTCAAGCATTGGAAATAATCCAACCTCATAGTGAATAAATTCCGGTTGATGTGTGTTCAAATTAGTGATTCTTAATCTCGTTTTTAGCGGATTCCATAGGCTTTGCGTATATCTGGTTTTTCGGTAAAGGCTCGTTTTAGACGAATATAGTTCCTCGGCCGCTTTCGCCTAAAAAATGTTTAAAATCAAATATTGGTAGCACCGACTCTATTTTTAACAAGTCATCTATTCAACCCCTCTTCTAAATCTACACCATCATCTAAAAAGTGGTATCAGGAACACTAGTTCATTATGTGCTTCTCATATAACTTCTTAGAAATGGCTAACGAAGCAAAAGGGGCTTATAATATAGAACCTATTTTCAACGGTGAAAATTATAGTTACTGGAAAGACTGTATGCGCGTGCATATAAATTCCATTGACAGGAAGGTATGGAATGTTATATTGAACGGTACTGTGGAAATAACCATAACAGATGAAAATGACATGATTGTGCCTAAGTCTGAAGCACAATGGAATGATGAAGACAAGAAAAAGTACAATTACGATTAGAAGGCTAAAAATATTATGATCTCCTCTTTGGGAGTTGATGAATACTATAGAGTTTTCCATTGTTTGACTGCTAAAGCTATGTGGGACTCATTACAAGTTGCCCATGAGGGAACAAATGATGTCAAACTAGCTAGAATCAATACTTTGATACAAGAGTTTGATCAGTTTCACATGAAGTAAGGGAAAATCATTGCTGACATACAAAAGAGATTTTCTCACCTAATCAATAGACTAAATTTACTTGGTAGACTAGTTTCCAATGATGTTGCTACTAACAAAGTCTTAAGATGTCTTACTAGGGAATGACAACCAAAAGTCACCACCATAAAGGAAGCAAATGATCTTATGACTTTAAACCTTACAACACTCTTTGGAAAGCTTCAAGAACACGAGTAAGTGCTTCTTAGTCTCGAGCAATTTGAGAAAAGGGAAAAGAAGGAGAAGACCAAAACTGTGGAAAAGAAGTCTATAGCTCTAAAGGCTTCTTGTTTAAAGTCATATGTAAAAGAGCTGAGTGATTGCGACTCGAGTGATGACGAAGATGACGAAAAGAATGAGGATATGGGGCTGTTTGTGAAGCGATACCATCACTATGTAAAGAAAAATGGTATCCAAAATTCCAAAAAGAATCTAGTCAATTTCAGAAAACAATCAAGGTCTTCTAATAATAAAGACAACAAAGGAAGTAGAATTAGAGGGTCGTGCTTCAATTGTGGAAAAGCCAAACATTACAAGCCGGATTGTCCTTTGATGAAAAAGGACAAAGGAAAGGAGAGTAATCGGTCACATAAGAAGCAAGTTAAGCCTAGAAGAGCTTACATCACATGAGAAAGCGATAGCGAGTCATCCGAGGATGATAGTTCTAGTGACGAAGAAGAATTCATCAACCTTTGTCTCTCCGCTCATCAAAAGAAGAAAAACAAAAAGGTACGGCATGCAAAATAAGAAAACTCTACTAGATTGTCTCATTCCGAATTTCAAACTGCCTTTGATACCTTACACACTACAAGAAAAATGATGGATTGCGACGATTATTTTGGCAGGTTATGACGGTTAAAACCACCATCAATTACATTCTACGACGGTCGTAATACCGTCGCAGAAACGTGTGTCCCCAGGCTGTTTAGTGACGGTTTCCAAAACCGCCACACCAACCGTCGTTATATTTCATGACTGGCTGGAACTAACTTAAACTGGAGATGGCGATAGTTAAATACCGTCGTTACTAGCCTTTTGATTTTTGTTTTCATTGTTGATTGTAACGGTTTAAAATTGTCGTGAATTCTATTTCACGACTGGTTGAAACTGACATAAACTGGAAATGACAACAGTTAAATATTGTCGTGAATATCCTTTTGATTTTTGTTAACATTGTTGATTGTGACGGTTTAGAACTGTTGTGAATAAGATATCTTGACGGTTCAAATCATCGTAATTTGATTTATAAAATTTTAAATATAATTTATTTGGTAACGGTTTAAAGCGCAATTAATTATTTAATTTTTACATTTAGCAACAGTTTAAATCATTATTAATTTTTATGTATTGTATTATATGGTTTTATAATATATTCTTTTATTTAAATTATTATCTACTAAAATAGTTATATTATTTTTTCTTTAAATTATTTATACAATAATATTTTTATTTATAGTATTTTTTAAAATTTTATTTTCTATCGCTTTTTAACGTAGTAATATTAATTCTAAAATTTAATATCAAATAAGCATTATAATATCAAAAAAACGTGAGTTTCATAATCATGTAAAATGAAAGTTCCATAATCATGTCATGTAATACAAAAAATCGAAAACATATCAAATCATAATCTTATAACAATAAGTATCATTATGCCAAAAATAAATAAGAAGGTTCATAATCTAGAAAGTATGTCATTATGGAATTCGGTAGGTAGCTAGACTCAGATGAACGTCTACCATCAGCAGGTGATTCTAATCCCTGAAAAAAATTGTATTAAAATAATACTCCTAAGCTTTAACTTTAAATTCATCAAAATAATATACATGTCTTCCACTAGAATTTTGTATTTGCATTAAAACTTCAATTTCCTCTCTCATAACATTGTCTATTTGCTTTAAGAATGTGATTGCCTCCATCAATTCATCAATTTTTGAATTTTTTTTCTTTAACTACAATAATTTCTTGTTGCATTTCCTTTATTTTTTTTATTTTCTATAGAAGAAGATGTCGATCTTATAGATCTATTAATATGAGATGGCGTAACTCCAAGTCCCATACTACAAACATGGTTTAGCTAGTTAATCTATTTGTGATAGTAAATTTCAATTCCAATAAGTTTTATTGGCTGCTCGAATTATTTAAAATTTCAATTCCAGTATACATTTGTGATGGTAAATTTCAATTCCAATAATGTATTTGATTGTGTAAAATTTGTATACATGTTAAACTTTCTTCTTACTACTTGTATTTATTTAAAATTTCAATTCCAATATGCCCTTGTAAAAGTTATGCTTTAGTGAAAATATATGTTACCAACTACTCTCATCTAAGGCATACTAGTATGTAACTAGTAGAATTATATATTTTCACATCATATATGAAATGTAATCTTGTCTTAATTTTATATTTTATTTCTATTTGTCTGAATAATTAGTTGACTTTATAAATAGCACAATCTATTGTTACAAGACTAATTAATTAACTCAAATAATCACAATTCTCAATCTAATTTAACCAGTTTTCAGACAGGTTCTCCCCACCTTTAAGAGATGCCAAAAGGTTTGATTTTTTCTCATAACTTAAGGAGACTAACAAATATTTAAAAATGATTAACTTGTACTTACATTATTATTGTATGCATCTTCACTGACAAAAGACCCGTTAGACTTTTTATGAGAAACTACATACATTTCTCCTCTACTGTATGTTCGTCCATCTCTCGATTCCTACAAATAAGAAAAAATATTAATTATTTTTACCATCAGTAATACATTCAACTCTATATAGATTTAAACATACCAACTCATGTTTCTTCTTTGCAAGCGACTTAGATCCGAGTGTATGTGGAGTCTTCAATTTTGCTCTATTTTGGGCTATTTTCTACATAGCTAACAATTAAAAATATGCATTATAGATAGGGATAACATACAAACCATATAAATCTAACAAATAAAAACACTAATATTACCTGTTTTTTTCTTTCCGCCTATATTGAACAAAAATAGCCCAATCATTTTCCAGAATGCCTCTGTATTTTGGATAACTTTGAAGATTTTTCTCCAAAGTGAGATCCCATCTATAAAATTGGCAAAACAATTGATGTCGACCATCCTTCCATTTCTTTGCAGCAGAAGCAAGTATGAATTCTTTGTCACGCCCATCATCAACAAGAAAGTGGAGCTAACCATAACAATAAAAATTAGTTAACAAAGCAAATACTAATCACCTTGAAATTAATTTAAAATATATATAATTTTTTTATTAATGATACGTTTATCTTTGAATCATAAAACTTTGTTTTTGTATCCGCTGGAATATCTTTCCAACTCTCGAACATTATGGGAAAGTCTTTAAACATTCTAATAGTTGTACCCAAATACCTTGCTAACAAACTAGAAGTTGGTCCTATTGCACAATGATCCTTATCGAATTCAAGTATTATCGATGTTCCATCAGACTTTTATTTTGCAACCAAGTTTTTCACACATAAACGTGTGTTTGAAACATAACCCTCCTCATCTATCACATAAACAAGTAAACAAATTAATATCATAACTCAACTATGCAAAAAAGAATTAAATTATTTACAAATACTTTAACCTTAAATTACTTACTAATGACATTTACATCCCAATACGCAGATTTAGCCACTTTTACAACATCTTCAGTAACATCTTCTACCATAACATCTTCAGCCTCATCTCCTACCACAACATCTTTAGCCTCATCTCCTACCACATCATATTCGGTCTCATCTCCTACCACAACATCTTCATCCTCATCTGCTACCACAACATCTTTTGTAGTTTGGATTGACAAATGGGTTATTGTAGTTTCAATTGGCAGAGGGTAATTTTAGTTTGGATTGGCAGAAGAGTTATTGTAGTTTTGATTGGCGGAGGGATTATTGATAATTTGCACGTTGTAGTTGAACATAGGCGCTTCTTGTTTACTTCAAGCTCTCCAGGTTGTACAAACCTTGGACGACCCTTCACAGACTAAATAAAATACATCAGTGAATATCAATCAACAATTAATACAATTAATTTTTTTAGACTAGTATTGAGAATTTATTACTAACCGGTGATGGCTTGGAAGAAGACGAAGATGTTTTGTGAAGGGATTGAGAGAGCTTTGGAAGATTGAGAGCCTCTAGATTTTTCTTATTCTCTGCAATTCTTTTGAGGCGAATTTCCTCATATGATGAAATTATTGTCTCACAAAAGGCTTCAACTGCAAGTATATGTATTAAGAAGACAGTACACTAATAGTAGTAAACATCAAAATTTTATATTAGTGACTATAAATTTAATAAACATAACGCAAACACAATAAATTAAAAGGATAATTTATGCAATAAAATATAGAGTAGTAATGTCATCTCATGCATTAATTAGAGATAAACAACAAAAAACATAGAATAATAATGTCATCTCATACATTAATTAGGGATAAAAAACAAAAACCATAAGTCTCACACAATAATGTTAATTATACAAACAAACTAAATTTCTTATCAATAAAAAACTATATGTTAATTATTGTTATCATTTGCTGATGAAGTTCCAATATCATCATTCGAAAAAAATTTCTCCAAATTTTGTGATGGATATGGCTCAATGGGTGACATAATTTCATCATTTCCACCCATGTCATACAAGTCTCTTGGCTTTAAATGAACAGGTATGCTCCATCCTTGTTCATTCTCACCATCCAAATAAAAAACCATCTGAGCTTCTGATGCTTGAATGTACGGCTCATTATCTTCATGTTCCCCATAATGTAGTAGTTTTGTAAAGTTTATAGAGGTAAAACCCAACTTATCTATCTTAATGCCTCTTGGGTTTATGGTATTAGACCATTCACATTTAAACATGGGCACTGTGAAGCCATCATAGGAAAGCACAATAATGTCTATCAATCTTCCATAGTAAGGGACCCCTCCAAATCTCATTTAAATTGAAACCATTTAAATTGAAAGCCATAGTGCTGATACCTAACGCGGTAAACCAGATACCTACTACAGGCCAAGCAGTTAGGAAGAAATGTAAAGAGCGAGAATTGTTGAAACTAGCATATTGGAAGATCAATCGGCCAAAATAACCGTGAGCAGCTACAATATTATAGGTTTCTTCCTCTTGACCGAATCTGTAACCTTCATTAGCAGATTCATTTTCTGTGGTTTCCCTGATCAAACTAGATATCACTATTGCTTGAATAACTTCGCGTCCCAAACAAGCCAAAAACGCCACTATTTTGAGTTTTTAAAAGATTGTCTCATTCCAATGTTCAAAATTTGAATCCATTGACATTGAACGCAGTAAATCTTTTAACTTTATCAAAAGGGCCATAAGCAAGACTAATGAGAACATCTTTATCTGGTTCATGAATTTTGTCAAGATTGTTGCAAATCTATACACGATACACCATCCAATTAGTCTTGTTATTATTAAAATCCAATTCAATAAAAACATCTATTTTTGTACAAAAACTCACACGATTGCGGAACCAATGAGCAAATTCTCTATGAACCTTCTTATCTATCTCAGTAGCACTTCTTTGACTGCGCTTCATTTGATTCTGAGTAATACTTCAAAACTGTCTATTTGGTTATTTGATATTAGATGTAAAAAAAATCTTAATAGTGCAAATGAAACTACATAAATGGCATAAAACTACTTACTTTAGATAGTCGTCAACTATTGGACAATTCGTTAAAATGTGTCTATGAGCCTGCAACTTTTCAATTGGTGTTAGGGTGTAATAAGAAGATCCACCCACTAGTTTTCCAAATATAGGAAATAATTCGGCTACACGTGATCCTATTTGGATATCACCAATAGGGTCATCATCTACACGTCCAGGTTGATTCCATCTAGTTTCAATGTTTTCTAGATATCTTGAACAAAATGTAAGAATCTCTTCAAAATGGTATCCTTCTGCAATAGACCCTTCTGGTTTTGCCTTATTACGTACATGCGATTTAAGTTTTCCCAAGTACCTATTATTGAACCACAATAGTATCGGTTAAAAAAATATTTCTACTTTCTAAGTTAGTAACAATAAATTAAAATCACTAGTTTACCTTTCAACAGGATAGATCCATCGATAATGAACAGGACCTCCAAGTTTAACTTCTTCAACAAGGTGAACAACCAAGTGAACCATAACCGTGAAGAACGAGGGAGGAAATAACATTTCCATGTGGCATAAAGTGAGGGCAATTTGGTTTTGCAAATTTTCCAATTCTTCAATTTTCAATACCTTGGCACATAATTGTCTAAAGAATGAGCACAACTTAATCAAAACTGCTGAAATCTCATGAGGTAATGTGTTGCGAATGCCTAATGGTAGAAGTTGTTCCATTAATATATGACAATCATGGCTCTTCATCATTCCATTCACCTTGAGATTTACGAAGTCAATGTATTTAGAAATTTTGATTGAATAACCATCAGACACCCTAATATTCCTTAAAGTTGTTAAAATATTCCTTTTATCTTTACCCGTTAAACTAAAGGCTGCCGGAGAAATTCTACCATTTTCATCAGGCCAAAGATCAGGTCTTATGCCCATATTTTGAAGGTCATCTCTAGCTTTAGAATTGTCTTTACTCTTTTGCCTATCATTTAGTAAATTAAATAGGACATTATCACACATATTTTTCTCAATATGCATTGGATCAAGATTATGGCGCATAAGATTATCCTTCTAATACAGAAGTTCAAAATATATGCTTTTTTCTATTGTTGAGGATGACCTAGTGTAGGATCACACTGTGTACTATCACCTTCTATAGGTTGTCCCTCAAATGTTCCTTTAGCGATTTTTCTTTCACTGGATTTTTACCAAAGATGACTTCAATATCTTTAACCTGTTCAAAAACTTCATGTCCAGATAATGTTCTCGGTGGACTCCGTATTTCTTGTTCACCATTAAAGCAGATCCTATTCAATCTAAACCTGTGTCTCCGATCAAGGAAACGACGATGACCCATAAAACACCATTTACGACTAGCTTTAAGACGGAGTGCTGTAGTTTGAAAGTTACATGATGGGCAAGCAAGCCCTGTGTATGTGTTACACCCAGAAAGTGCATCCATACCTGGAAAGTCACTAATCGTCCACATCAAATTTGCATGCAACTTGAACATCTCTTTCTTGAAAGAATCGTATGCATCCACACCATTTGTCCATAACTCTTTCAGCTCTTTGACTAAGGGTTGTAAGTAGACATCAATATTATTTCCTGGTGCTTCTTTTCTGGGAATTATCATTGACATTATAAATGATGTCTGTTTCATGCAAACCCATGGAGGAGTGTTATATGGAATGAGAACAACTAGCCAAATACTATTGTTTGTACTCATCACACCAAAAGGATTAAAACCATCACTAGCCAATGCAAGACGTACATTTTACGGATCTGATGAAAACCAAGTATGTGTCAAGTCAAATTTCTTCCAAGCTTCTGAATCTCTAGGATGCCTCAACATTCCATCGTTGTTAGCATCTGTTGCGTGCCATCTCATATCCTCGACCGTCTTTGATGACAAAAATAATCTCTGTAATCGAGGTTTTAATGGAAAATAAAGAAGAACCTTGGCAGGAATTTTTTTTCTTTTTCTTGTTAACAAAGACCGCTTCATTTGTTTTCCATTTTGAAGTGTGTCAATTTTTGCAAGTCTCCCTTTCTTCATCTTCTCCCCAATAAAGCATACAATCGTTTGGACATGCAGGTATCTTTACATAATTCAAACCAAGTTTTGTGATTGATTTCCTGGCTTCATAGAACGAACCTGGAATGTTTGCATATTCAAATGCATCTTTAATTAACTCCAAAACCATTTTCATTGCCTTCTCACTCAATCCACATAAACACTCTATATGGTACAACTTAACAAAAAAAGATAGTCTTGAATATCGTCTACACCCTTCATATAAAGGTTGTTCTCCTTCTCTAGTCAATTCACAGTACCCCTTGGCTTCGTTTCTTTCCTGAGTTGCACTTAGCATCACATAATCTTCTTGGTCAATCTCTAAATTTGACGCAGATGGTATTTCATTAGCATGATTCATATCAACTCCAAATGCATCATTGATCATGTTATGAATAGGATCTTTGAAAATGATAGTATCTTCAACCATATTTTGAGTAGTACTAGGGGAGATAGTACTAGGTACAACAAAGGACTCTCCATGATGAATCTACATGGTGTATCCCTGCGGAAATGGTGACCATATTAAGTGGTCGAACATGTCACTCCTACTCTTTAATTTTTTAAAACCGCAGTGTTTGCAAGGGAATATTACTACGTCATTTTCTTTTGCACCTTTAAATGCAAAATCAATAAATTCTTTTATCCCTTGCTGATATGCAATCGATGATTGTGGCTTAGTAATCCATGACTTATCCATTTCTTCAAAAAATAGACATAGATAGATACAACAGTAAAGTTCAAATAAAATCCTATAAAACAAAAAAGCAAACACTCTAAATACAAATATTTGTAGCAACAGAATCAGATGCCATTAAAAGACAAAAGTTACACTCTGGCCTCATAATCACAAACTAACCAAAATGAACCCAAGACATACATTTAATTTTAAACAGGATATCAATGTAAGTATTGAAGAAAAAAAATACATAAACTAATGTTGTGACAATAACATCATCATCTTGTTTAGAATTAACAAGCTCATATTCACATCTAAGTTTATAGCATATAACCAAGTTTTCAAACATGTTCTTCTTCTTACAAGAGATAAGCATCTTTCAGCCAAGAATATGGTTCCATAGCAATACTAATGTCACTTATTTTTTAATATAAATAAATAAAATAAAATAAAATCTTGATTAAAAGTCTAATACACTCAGGACCAGCTTTTTTCAATATAGCCTGAACTGTACGATAAATAGAAAATTGACATTGTAAGAAAATTTGCGTTATTCATAACTTGTTACTTAGGAAATTCTAAGAAAAATGGTTTATAATAAAGTTGATGGAACAAATTTGCAGACTCTACACATTGAAGTTGATGGAAATTCATTGAAAACTAACTACATTTGTTTACAAACCAACGCCCACTTGTTTTAATTGACATTATCTTCTGGCTGAGTGTCAGGAATTTTGGATATTGGTTCATTTGTTGACTATGTGCACCTTCTGCCTGTTTTGATCAGTGAATTTGGAAGTTGTTTCTGATCAGTGAATTTGTTGCAGGTGAAAGAATTCTCTGCCCATGCTTCTGTTGTGAATGACCTTAGCTTTGATATAGAAGGGGAATATATTGGAAGTTTTCTGATGAATATACTGTATGAATATCCATAATCACCAACGTAGACAAAAATATTTCCAAAATCAATCAAGGATAGGCACATTTAGGATCATATAACTGAACAAATTTGCAGACTCTACACATTGAAGTTGATGGAAATTCATTGAAAACTAACTACATATGTTTACAAACCAGCGCCTACTTGTTTTAATTGACTTTATCTTCTGGCTGAGTGTCAGGAATTTTAGATATTGGTTCGTTTGTTGACTATATGCATATTCTGCCTGTTTTGATCAATGACTTTGGAAGCTGTTTCTGATCAGTGAATTTGTTGTAGGTGAAAGAATTCTATGCCCATGCTTCTGTTGTGCATAACCTTAGCTTTGATATAGAAGGGGAATATATTGGAAGTTGTTCTGATGAATATACTGCATGAATATCCATAATCACCAACGCAGACAAAAATATTGTCGAAATCAATCAAGGATAGACATATTTAGGATCACATAACTGAACAAATTTGCAGACTCTACACATTGAAGTTGATGGAAATTCATTGAAAACTAACTACATGTGTTTACAAACCAGCGCCCACTTGTTTTAATTGACATTATCTTCTGGATGAGTGTCAGGAATTTTGGATATAGGTTCGTTTGTTGACTATATGCACCTTCTGCCTGTTTTGATCAGTGACTTTGGAAGCTGTTTCTGATCAGTGAATTTGTTTCAGGTGAAAGAATTCTCTACCCATGCTTCAGTTGTGAATTACCTTAGATTTGATATAGAAGGGGAATATATTGGAAGTTGCTCTGACAACAGATCAGTTGTTATTAATAGTCTTTTTACCGATGAGTTAATGAAATTTGAGTACCATCGCCTCATGAAGGAAATTGCTTTGGATCCTGATTATGCAAGGAAAATGTCTAAGAGGTTTATTGTTGGTGGTTTAGCTGGTAATTTATATTTAAATTTGAAGAAATGGTTGGGCTATCGGGACCAAGTTTGTAAAATTATTGTAACTCTTAGCAGTACATATGTTCTGGATGGTATTTTTGGTCTGTTAACTAAAAAGTACCCTGTTCTCCTCCCCAAAAAAGGTTTTACACTCTGGTGAAGGTTCAATACATGCTCTGAAGTGGAGAGCAAATCTTGTTGCTTGGGTGAATGATGCAGGAGTGAAGGTGTATGATACTGCCAATGAGAGACGAATAACATTTATCGAAGCTAAGATTGATACTGCCAATACCCAAAAGCCCAACATCCAACACCTATATTATTTTTGGTGAAGCTAAGATTGAGGACTTGAGTTCATAGCTACCAACTCAGGCATATGAACAATTCAAGGGTCCTAATTTGAGAAATGTTGGAGCGAAGCCAGAATCCTCTGGTATTTCTCCGGAAGAGGAAGATGTAGACGAGACTGATGTTGATCCCAAGGATATCGAGTTGGTGGTGACTCAAGCTAGTGTGCCAAGACCAAGAGTTGTTAAAGCTCTCAAAGTTTCTAATGGAGACATTGTTGCTGCCATTATGGAGCTTACTACTTAATGCTTAGAATTGGCAATGTTTTGTATTGTGGAGCTTACTACTTAATGCTCCAGGACGAAAAATATACAGGGAGTTTGGGATAACCAAGGAAGTCGTTATTTCAACATTGTGATGTAGTTGAATTCAGTGATTCTCATTTTACCACTTTTATATCTCAACACTAATTTGGATACTATGAACAATTATATCTTTCTCAAAAAAAGTCTAAAATAACACAACCCGACATTTCAATTTAAATCACAAGTATATTATGAAGCCTGTTCTGAATTATAAACAATGTATCAAAAATCAAGCTACAAGTTTAAACTCCTAAACAAGCAAAGGACTCAAAATCAAACAACAAGCACAATAGAGAAAGCAACTGCCGCAGCTAGACATGATCACCAGAAACAAAATCGACCCTGACACCAACTCAGGACAAAACCATTGAATTAACATAACACAAGATTTCAAATAAAGGTTCTATACCAGAATTTGCTACCGTAACCCCTCAGCATCAAGAAACTCAATACGACACGTCCACACAGATAAATAATCCATTTTTCTTACTCAAATTTAACTCTCAAACAGAGAAATCTAACACATAATGCTTAAAATCCAAACCAATTAAATACAAAATTCAGAGTAAAATCCAAACCAATTAAATATAAAATTCAGAGTAAAATCCAAACCAGGATTTGATTCAGGGTTTGAGAAGTAATTTAGGGTTTGAGAAGACAAACCTGTTAAGATTCGAATTGATGGTGGTTGCTTTGACGGTGATTCGCAATGACAGCGTGAGTGGTTGATAAAAATGTCAGTTTCCCTCTTTCTCCAAGGACGTGAGTGGCGATTTCTTAAAAAGAAGTGAAAAATACACATAAAAAGTGAAATGAATTCTCAGTTTTAGCGGGAAAGATGAAATTTTGGAGGACGACGGGTGGATATCACCGTCGCGGTTGTGAGAGAATCTGAGGGTGAAGTTTTTGACAATTTTGAACGGGTAACGACAGTAGATTCCCAGTCGATATAATACAGTTTTATTTTAATTAATTTTTTTATTTCTCTTTAATAAATAGATGGCGATTGAATTGTTTTGTTTATTTGATATTTTATAATACTATGAGTATATATAGTTTAATTTTATGTTTAATTTTTACTATAAAAATTGTTTCTAAAATTTTGAGTTTATAAAATTTTGATATATAGTTTAATTTTAATACTTTAATTTTGGATATAATATTTTGAACTTAATTTTTGCTAAAAAAATTGTTTTTAAAATTAAAGTTTTATTTTGAGTATATATAATATTTTAATTTTTATGTATTTTAAGTTTAAGTTATTACTATAATTATATTTTATAAATGTTTTTAGTCATTTATTTATTCAAAATACATAGATTAGTTTTTAGTCCCCACAAAAAAATAATTTTGGATCTGCCATTGGTTACGGTTTGTGTTACTGGGTTTAAGGGGCGGCGGTTGTTCTACCGCCGTGACATAAAATTTAGGACGGCTCTTGAGACATTCATGAACTTATTTGTAGGACGGTTTAATGATAACAATCATAATATTTAATAATCTTTTAAAAATGTAAGGGCGGTAGGTGTATACTGTCGTGAAACGCGTCTTTATATTAGAGTTACGACGGTTATCAAGTAACTGTCGCAATTTTTGTGTTGTAAAACTCTAATTTTCTTGTAATGACACCATAAAGCCAAGGAAGCCTTTAAACAGTTGGCCTTAAACAAACAAATTTTTGCTCACTTGGAAAAAAAGATCCTCGATTCCGAAAGGAAATTAAAGGCTCTAAAGGCTTCCATAGTGGAAGGAACAAAGGTGGATTGTGAGGAGGAAAGAAAAAGAGTGGTTAACTCCGGGTGTGATACTTGTTATATTTGGCAAAATAAGGTTAAAACTCTCAAGGCCAAACTTAACAAGGATCTAGAACCTAAAATCATGTTTTCTATTGATAGAGCACATTTTAGAAAAAGTATGGTTATTCCTAATCAAAAATATACATATGTGGTCAGAAATCAAGATAGCAAAAGTGATACAAGAGTTAACCTTACTTGATTGTATTGTTGCAAGAGGGGTCACACCATTGCTAAATGTCGCTTTAGGAGATTTTTAGTTCCTAAAGGGGTTTATCAATGGTTTCCTAAATGCAACCAAGATTTCACTCACAACCAAGGACCCAATAAACAATTGGTTACCTATTTTCATTGATTGCTTTTATAGGTACAAAGTCTTGAGACTACTGAGAGAAGATGGGTTCTCGATAGTGGATGCTCAAGACATATGACAGGAGACATATCTCTCTTCATTGACTTTGTGGCAAGGAAGAAGGGATTTGTAACCTATGGAGTGAACAACAAGGGAGCAATGCTTGGAAAAGGTAGTGTAGGTAATCCCTCATCTACTACTATCTCTGATGTATTGCTAGTCGAAGGCCTTAAACACAATCTCATTAGCATTAGTCAATTATGCGACAAGGGATAAAAAGTATCTTTTTCAAAAGAGTGTTGCATAATTGAACATAATGATAAAAAGAAGGATGCGTTTAATGGCTTGAGGGTAAATAATATCTATATGTTAGATTTCAGTGAAGTATCTTTGAGCAACGAGAAATGTCTCATGACTATGAGTGAGGACTCATGGTTGTGGCATATACGTTTAGCGCAAGTCAATTTTGACTTGCTAAACAAGATAGTTTCTAAAGACCTAGTTATTGGCTTACCCAAAATCAAGTTTACCAAGGATCACTTATGTGATGCGTGCCAAATGGAGAAGCAAACAAGGATCTCATTTAAATCTAAAAACATTGTGCTAACTACGAGACCTCTTGAACTTCTTCATATGGACCTCTTTGGGCCATCTAGAATTAAGAGTCTAGGTGGTAACTATTATGGTTTTGTTATAGTCGATGATTTTTCTAGATTTTCCTGGACTATCTTCTTGGCTAGCAAGAGCGATACATTCTCCGCCTTTGAAAAATTTGCTAAACTTTCTCAAAATATGTTAAACACAAACATTATATCATTTAGAAGTGATCATGGAGGTGAGTTTGAAAATTATCTTTTTGAAGAATATTGTGGTTGACACGGAATTGATCTTAATTTTTCCGCTCCGTGTACCCCTCAACAAAACGGTGTCGTGGAACGAAAAAAATTAATTTTGGAAGAGTTAGGAAGAACTATGATCAATGAAAGTGGACTTCCTAAATACTTTTGGGCTGATGCCATTAGCATGGCTTGTTATGTGTTGAATAGGGTGCTCATCCGCCATATTCTCAACAAGACTCCGTATGAACTTTTAAAAGGGCGGAAGCCAAATGTTTCTCACCTTCATGTCTTCGGTTGTAAGTGTTTCGTGTTAAACAACGGAAAATAGAGTCTAGGTAAATTTGACTCCAAGGCAGATAAAGGTATCTTTCTCGGATACTCTCAGTCAAGTAAAGCCTATAGAATATATAATAAGAGATTACTTACAGTTGAAGCGTCTGTTCATGTCACATTTGATGAGTCTTATCTGAAAAGTGTCGGAAAAGTTAGTTCATTTCATGGTGCCGGTGTATCTTCTGAAGACATACTCAAAGATGCTGAGGCCGAAATTGATCAACCTGACCCAGTTAAAGTTGAGGAGGAAAAATATCACCACCGTGAGGGGATTGAGGAAGTCTTCTCGGTGATATCTCAAAGGGAGTGACAACTCGATCAAAGCTAAGTAATTTTTGTTATCACTTCGCTTTCGTTTCTCAAGTAGAACCTAAAAAACCAAAAGAGGCATTACTCAATGAACATTGGTTCCTATCAATGCAAGAGGAACTTAATCAGTTTAAAAGAAATGAGGTTTGGGACCTTGTCCCTCCTCTGCGAGACCATCGAGTAATTCGCACCCAATGGGTGTTTAAGAAAAAACTAGACGAAAACAAAGTTATTACTCGCAATAAGGTGCGTTTGGTCGCACAGGGGTATAACCAAGAGGAAGGAATCGACTATGAGGAAACTCATGCGCTGGTTTCCCGACTCGAGACTATACGCCTTCTGCTTGCCTTCACTTGTGCGAAAGATTTTAAACTATTTCAAATGGATGTAAAAAGTGTGTTCCTTAGTGGATATATAAATGAAGAGGTTTATGTTGCCCAACCTCCTGGGTTTGAATCCCATGTGTATCCTGATCATGTATACAAATTAAAATGTCCTTTGTATGGACTCAAGCAAGCCCCTAGGGCTTTATATGACCGTCTCATCAAATTTCTTCTTGATCAAGGGTACTCAAGAGGAAAGGTTGACACAATCCTTTTCATTAAACGTCAAGAAAAACACTTAATTTTGGTACAAATATATGTTGATGATATCATTTTTGGATCTATTAACATGAATCTGGTAAGGGAGTTTTATAGATTAATGTAGGGAGAATTCGAGATGAGCATGATGGGGGAGCTCAACTATCTCCTCATATTGCAAATCACACAACTGAAAGAAGGTACATTTATGAGCCAAATAAAATACTGCCTTGAGCTTCTCAAGCATTTTGACATGGCAAACTCCAAGTCTATTGACACTCCAATGCCTACGTGTGCGAATCTTAACTGAGACGAAAATGGTAAGGATGTAGAGGTAAAAAAGTATCAAGGTATGATTGGATCTCTTCTCTATCTTACTGCTTCTAGACCTGACATTATGTTTAGTGTCTATATGTGTGCGAGGTATCAATCATGTCCCAAAGAATCTCACTTAAAAGCGGTAAAGTGCATACTCAGATACCTCTTTGGTACTCCAAAGTATGGGCTTTGGTATTCTAAGGGAAATGATTGCTCCTTGGTTGGCTTTTCTGATTCTGATTTTGTTGGTTGCAAATCGGATAGGAAAAGCACGAGTGGCATGTGTCATCCGTTTTCAAATTCTTTGTTGAGTTGGCATAGCAAAAAGCAGGCTTATGTTGCTGTGTCAAAAGCTGAAGCGGAATATGTTGCGGTCGGTAGTTGTTACGCTAAAGTCTTATGGCTTAAGCAACAATTGCTTGACTGTAACCTAAAACTTGATCGTGTTCCAATTTTTTGTAATAACACTAGTGCCATTAACCTAACCAAGAATCCCGTTATACATTCATGCACCAAGCATATCGAAATACGCCACTTCTTCCTTAGGGATCATGTGGAGAAGGGCGATGTGGTATTTGAGCATGTTGATACTAAAAATCAACTTGCGGATATCTTTACAAAACCACTCGCTACAGAGCCTTTCTTTCACATCCGTAGGGAACTCGGTATTCTCGACATCTCGGATCGTGTTTAGGAAGTAACTTTTGCATGCTTCATATATATCTATATGTGCTTTGTTCATCTTTTATCTAACAAATGAAGAAGTATAGAGCCATATGTGAGGGCATTATCAAATTGGAGCTAAGGTACTATCTTTCCTTATTTAGAAACTCTCGCACTTACCTCGTTCCTATAAAGTAATGTATCAAATTTGTGTTATTGTTGATGTTTATTCCATGATTAAGCGTATTTCATCCCTTTGCATGTTTAAAATATGGATAGGTTGTTTATTTATGTCTCTTTGGATGATTGTTGAAAAAAATTAATGATTTTTTCTATTTTTAATTATATGAGTCGACCTACATAGGGTTCTGGTCGACTCACAAGACTACAAATTTTCATGTTTGTAAAATGGGTATGCTTAGGTCGACCCTATGGTTGACAAAAACCCTAAGAATTTCTCTGTATATGTTTTAACACAGTGTGCGTCGACGCATGACCTCTTCCAGTCGACGCGTCGCGCGATGATTCTGATAATTTGTTGATGAACTATTCAAATTCTTTCATCTTTTAATGCATTTAATCTCATGTTGTATATTCAAACTACATCATCATTAGCATTTGCATTGATCATTGCACCTATTCAAGGATATCTCTCTACCTCTCCTCTTCCCAAAGCTCTCTTCAAAATCTAGTTTCTCCATAAAAAGGGTAAAGCTACTTTCTCCTTTCTATCTCCAAGAGTAAAATTCTCCATCTACAAATTCTTCATCTCCACACAGAAAATCAAAATTTCTACAAGAAGAACCACTAGAGCACCATCTACTCAAGTCGGTCCATAAAGAGCAACTTTACCGATAACTGCTGTCTCTTTGTTAGCTCCTGAATATTCATAAATTTATGAGAAGAACTTTAGCAAACTATCTATAGTCAAACAAGATGTTTACTATAGAAAGGTTACTGAGAGAATGCATATTCTAGAGGTAATTGATCTTTTGGACGCGCAAGATTTTAACAATTGTTTGGAGTGTGACATCAAATACAATGAAGACTTAGTCATAGTCTTTTACACAGTTATTCAGGGTAAATTTCAAGGGTTTGAGTTTACTACAAATCTGGGAAATACCAAGGTTTGTGTAAATGACTTGGTATGGAAAAACTTGTTTGATATGTCACCTGTATCCGTTGAGCCAATCATTAAGGTCACGGATGCTCGTACTGTGGCAGGTTATGATTTCAAAGAAGCCTTAAAATCCATGCTGAAGAAACCCTATGGTGACGACATTGTAGCAAGCGACCTCTTCCCAAAAATGGTCACGACGGGCAAACTAAAACCGGTTGATAGAATCTTGCAATGGATTGTGTCGCACATTCTGCGTCCAAAGAAAGGCGGCTACTCACGAGTGGATCAAGCCGAGGTACACTTGGTTTACATACTTAAGAAAAAGATCAAGTTCATTTGGCCTCATTACATTTCCAGTCGAATCTATTCGCTAAAGGATTTCGATAGAGGAAAAACTCTGTCATACGGGTCCTTTATCCAATCAATTCTCAACAATGCCAAGATCACTGTTCAAGGTATTCCCTACACATCCTTGACCTCTGATCAAGAGTTCTGTCAAAAGACTCTTACTATGATGGGCTATATCTGGGATCCAAGAGAAAGTCGTTATCGATTCATTGTTAAGGCTACTACCTCTCGGTTGGAAGAATCTGATGAGAGTGATGATCACATAGAGGAAGCAGAAGCAGAAGAAGAAGAAGAAGAAGAAGAAGAAGAAGAAGTAATAGGTGGACATCCCATGGAGACTGATGATCAATATAAAAGTGGGTGGCTAAACCAATAACCCCACTTTGTGTATGATGATGACCAAGGGTGGGGTGCCTAGAAACACACAGGTTGGACATTGTTAGGTGCCAATTACATGCCACAAACGTCAAATTGGGATCATCAAGACACCCCGGAATGGAGTTATGTGCCTTCATCTCCTCCGCATCCCCAACAAAACACCGATGAACTCCTTGATATGATGAGAAACATGCGGCTTGAACAACATACCTTCATGATTGCCCAGGATGAGAGGTTCTCGCAATTGCAGAACCAATTTCAAGCTCACACAGAAAACTTCAATTCCTTTTCATCAGTTGTGATGGGTAGGATAGATAGGATAGTTGAAACTGCATCAAGTCAACATCGGGCTCTTAACAACAGCTCCAACACTCTAAACCGAGCATTTTTGGAGTATACTGAACAGGCTGATGCGCAACTCCCTCCACTTCTGGAATATCCCTTTCGAGGACGAGGACATCACTTTAGGAGGAGAGACTCTGAGGATGTATTGAACATTTCATTATGCATCTTATTTCATCATGTGTTCATTTAACATCTATTGTAGAATTCTTCATGTACTTACTTGCTTTATGAAGATATGCTTCTTGTTGGTTATGAAATAGTGATTATTGTTGTTCATTTGAGTGTCATTTTATTTAACCATTTATATGTTTTCATTAACTGCATTATATGTGAATATGTGTTGATGTTTAACCTGTTGCAAATGGCTTGAATTTGCTTATCTCTCTTATAATATGCAATACATTGACATCTATCTTCTTTCTTTTTGATGTTGTCAAAGGGGGAGAAGAATATCAAACAGAAACATCACTTGAAAGACTTATTGATCATGTAGATTGTGTATAGACAAAGGCATTGAGTAAGGGGGAGGATGATACAATACATCGTACACCAAGTTTCTACCGTTTTTCCATCATCAAAAAGGGGGAGTATGTGAGGGAAAACCTCATAGTTAGTTATACTTGTTTTAATGATGTCAAAACTTAGATAGGTAAAAACATGTACTTTGGACAGTATCAATGTGTCACATATGCATACCTTATTCCTCTTGAGTCAAACATAGGTTAAAAACATTGTTTGATACATATAGAAATTGTTCAATATATGCTCCATATAGGTTTGGTCAGGTTTTTCTAACTTACTATATGGTGGAGTATATCAAAAGTAGCATTGTGCATGAAAATATGAATTTTTGCATATTTTGTGTCTTTGATTCGACTCAAACTTGTTCCGGTCGACTCATACAGAATGTGTTTTGCATGGTCTACTCTTAGGAGTGCTCGCATCGACCCTCCGGTCGACTCATACCGTATCCATTTATGTCTGTCTAAATTTGTATGCTTTGCATCGACGCATGACTTGTTCCGGTCGATGCAAGGTGATGTTTTTTGCATACTCTAAAATTTGGGTGAGCTCAGGTCGACCCTTCTCTATGTATAGGTCGACCGCTCGCACGTTTTTAGTTAAATTTATGTTATGTGAAATTGTCTTTGTGGTTGTTATGTTGGTTAATTGTTTTTTACTTGTATATTTAGTGAGTTAGATTATTCTTCAAAAACAACAAGAAAAGTGAAAATAGACACTGATTTTGTTCTCATCATATTCATCCACTTTCTTGCATTTTCTCAACAACTATACATAATCATTTTTGTTGTGCATTCTGCATTTTAGAGGTGATAACGTCCAAACATAGGATTGGTGTAACCGGGTTTTGGTTGAGAAATCAGTGGATTTTTCTTGAATAAAACCGTTAGGATTTTGTCCTCCAAGAATCTTGGATTTTAGGGGTTTTTGCACGAATCGGTCCATCACATATTCAGCCGAGTGAAGGTAATCGAAGAACGGGTGGTTATGTCGGTTTAGTAGCGGTAACCGGAGGATTGTGAGAGGAATATTAGGGTTCAAAGCGTTGGTGATTAAAATAAACTGGGAAATATTTGAAGATTTTGGGGTTGTTCAAAGGGTGTGCCGTAATCGGAGGTTTATTCATCATGTTCGAAGGACTTGATTCAGCTTGAATCAAAGGAAGAGAAGGAATAGACTCTGCATCAACAATTGAGTTTGATAGTTTGAATTCTATTTCTTCTCTTGTAAACATTTACAAACAGGTTATATCTATACAGGTCTCAATTCTAGTTTTAGAATTGAGGGCAGACGTACCCCGAGCGAGGACGACGGGGGAACTGCCTCAACAAATCGGTGTTCTCTCTTTATTTTTCCACAGCTTAATTTCTGAGTTTGTGTGCAAACAATTTAGTTAATCAAAATTTTGATGTGAGTAGTGCTAAACCATTTTTAGAATCCTATTATAATCCTTTATTGTAATTGAAAACTTAAGCACTTCACTCACATATTGGAATTCACTTATGGTGCCTCACACACCAAGTGTTTGACTAATTGTGTGAACAACAAACGCTTATGTTGTCTTTTCAATTTCGTTATATTTTTCAAGCATTGGAAGTAGTCTAACCTCATAGTGAATAAATTCTGGTTGATGTGTGTTCAAGTTAGTGATTCTTAATCTCATTTTTATCGTATTCCATAGGCTTTGTGTATATCCAGTTTTTTTCGGTAAAGGTTCATTTTAGACGAATATAGTTCATCGGCCACTTCCGCCTAAAAATATTTTAAAACCATATATTGATAGCGCCGACTCTATTTTTAACAAGTGATCTATTCAACCCCCCCCCCCCTTCTAGATTTGCGCCATCGTCTAACAACCTCCCTCCAGTAACTAGTTCCCTCAAATAGTGGAACCTCATCTCTATGTGCTTGATCCTCCCATGTGTATTTGGGTTTTTAGCAATATTAATCACGGAAACATTGTCAACTAATAGTGTGAGAGCCTCACCCTCACTTCTGCCCATCTCCTCCAATAGATTCATTATCCATACAACTTGGCATGCACATAATAAAGCAGTGATGTACTCGGCCTCACAAGATGAGAGTGCAACCACTGGTTCCTTCTTCGAGCACTACGAGATTAGTGTCGCACTGAACATAAAGATGTATCCAGATGTAGACTTTCAATCATCCTTATCTCTGCACTAATTGGAATTGGTGAAACCGAGCAAATCACATTTTTTATTTGTATCTGTGACAGGAAAGAGAATTTTGCAGCCAAATAAACATTTGGTATAATGCAAGATCCTCTTGAATTCTACCAAGTGAGACACCTTCAGTCTCTCCATGAATCTACTTATAATACTGACACTAAATGCTAAGTCAGGTCACGTATTCCATAAGTACCGTAATTATCCAATCAACCTCCTATATTGAGTTGGATCAACATCTTCCTCATCTTAATTCCTAGACAGCTGCAACATTGGTTCTGCAGGAGAAATGACAATATTGCAATGCTCCATTTCACACATTTTCAACATCTCAATAGCATATCACCTTTGATGCATGAGCAGTCTCAATTTTGACTTATGGAACTCTATGCCTAGGATGTATGTCATGATATAAAGGTCCGTCATATCGAATTCTTCCATAAGTTATCTCTTGAACTTTGAAATACTATCCTCATTGCATCCCTTAATCAATAAATCATCCACATATAGACAAATGACGATTACTCCTTCACTCGCATCTGTCTTCACATAAAATACATCCTCCAATACACATTTCTTGAAGCCAGTGTATTTTAGGGAACCATCAATTCTTCTATTCCAAGCTCGTGCAGCTTGCTTCAAACCATATAGTGTTTTCTTCAACTTGTTGAACTTCGGCTCTTGATCTTTGACAATAAAACCAAGGGGCTGTCCTACATATACCTCCTCTTCAAGTGGTCCATTCAAAAATACGGATTTGACACCCATTTGGTAGATAGGCCAATTATGGTTATTTTCAATACCAACAACAATCCTAATGGTTTCAATGTGAGTAACCGATGCGAAAACCTCTTCAAAGTCTATGCCTTCTCTTTGCAAAAATCTCTTAGCCACCAATCGAGCCTTTTGCTTGATTATCTCACCCTTGGGATTCACCTTCACTTTGAACACCCACTTCACACCAATTTGCTTATTCCCTTTTGGTATATCAACTAGCTCCTAAGTACTATTTTTCTAAATAGATTCCAGCTCCTCTTTCATAGCACAAATCCACTTTGGCCTCTTCCGTATTGACAGGTTTGAATTTGGCCATAAGTTCAAAGTGAATGAAATCACCATCATCATTGACCTCATTTTCACAAAATAGCTAACGTTGTTGGAGTCTCAAAGGCAAACCCTTCTTCCTTGTTGACCTCCTCACATTTCCTTCTTTTCGGGGTTCAATGGTTTGCTCTTCTGGCCTTCCTGCTACCTTAGAATCTAAAAATTTGAATTTGTAACTGGTTACACGATTCTGGTAACTAGCTACAACCTGCATGTAACCGGTTACAGGATTCGGGTAACTGGTTATGCTCTGCTACGAATTCTTCATATCGTCGATTACAACATCCCAACTGATTACGATCCTCTTATTTGGAGAATCGAACAGTTTGTAACCACTGGTAGAGTGATATCCAACAAGAATCATCACCTCACCCTTATCATCCAAATTCTTTCTAAGTTGACCCGGAACATGTCGATATGCAACAGAACCAAAGACTCTCAAATGGTTTAGATTTGGCTTGAACCACGACCATGCTTCCTCCTGTGTTATATTTTTCAGCTTCTTTGTAGGGAACCTATTCAACAAATAGCCTGTTAAAGATAATGATTCTCCCCATAGCTCTTTCAGCAAGTTCTTCCCCTTTAACATGCTTCTTACCATGTTCATTATTGATTGTTTCTTCCTTTCGGCTACACCATTCTGTTGTGGTGTATAGGGTGATACTACCTCATGTACAATCCCTTCTTGATTACAAAACCTCCCAAAGTCATTTGAGACATATTCGTCTCCACCATCCGTTTTGAACACTTTGAGCTTGTGACCACTTTACCTCTCAACCATGGACTTGAACTTCTTAAACACATCAAATACCTCACCTTTTCTCTTAATAAGGTATGTACATAGCTTTCTACTATTATCATCAATAAAAGTAACAAAGTACCTATTACCACCAATGGAATCTACTTGCATAAGCCCACACACATCTAAATACACCACCTCATGGTGATTCTTGGTTCTCCGATATGCATCATTGTTGAATTTTCCTTTATGTTTCTTTGCTTGCACACATTCTTCACAAGTTTTAGCTGGAATATTGATTGTTGGTAACCCCATAACCATTTTGTTCTTTTGCAACTCCTTGAGATCCCTAAAATTGAGATGCCCAATACGATAGTGTCGTAACCCAAAATTTAACCTCCCCTTTTCCTTTTTTCATGAGCATGTGCACTCGCATTTCTGGTATATGCATTAGCATTTTTTCTGTGGTTTTGTTGCAGGCATATCCAGAATTTCAAAAGGTTTCGAAACCACGTTTAATCACATCCTCACAAAGTCATCATTATCAATACAAGCAAAATACAAGGGTTTTCCATGCTTATTCATCAAAGCAAAGGGGCGAAGTTCAGAGCCATGGCCATAACATCTTGTTTCAAGCCAAATTGGGCAAGTTTTGGCTGTGTTAATCGATTAACCATTTTGAAGGAAAAATGGGTTAATCGATTAACACATGTAGTTTGGCAGATTTTCAGCACTTTCATGATAGCAACTTCGCCTCTATTTTTGTGTGTGGCATATTTGGCTCTAGTATCATGTGGGATATTCTAGACACTTCAATACACTTTAAGAATCCACTTGCATTTGCTATGATACATCATTTTCAATTATGCCCACCATGCACCCTTATACCCAAGCATGTGAACCATTGGATTTTTAACTTGCATTGGGATGCTCCCATTGAGTTAACAAATAACTAACCAAGTCAACTTTCGACTCAGTGAGTTAGATGTAACTAACTCCAAAGCAAACCCTAAACCAAGTTCCAAATACCCACTCCCAAACCTAATTTTTATTTAAGCAAACTTTCACATTTTCACTTGGAGGCTTAATCATTCTTTCAATTTTTCACTCTTCACTCTCATTTCTCTCTGAAATTTCTACAACTTCTTCTCACATTCATCTTCATCTTTTTCATAAAACCTCACTACAGCTCTTTTCCTCCACTAAAGCTTAGCAAGCTTCACATTGAACTTGCTAAACTTGTGAACTAAACCTCCATTACACTACATTTCATCTTGAATTCTACAAATTACAACAACTTCTACTTCAATTCAAGTTGTGGAAATGATCATTTAAAAAGTTTTGGTGTAAATTCATATCTGGAGCATTTATCGCGTTTTCTTCGGTTTCGCTACGAATTTCTTTAAAGCTTGGAATTCTCTGGTTTTCTTTGCTTTTTCACATTAAATTTTTCTTACAACAATTACCAAGGAAAGCCTCCGCCTTGTAGGTTGGTGATTCTTGCTCGATTTACTGTTTTCGATCATTTTCGTACGTTCGCAATCTAGATCCCTTGGCTTTTTGATGTGAATTGATCCTTTGATTGTTTTGAATGTTGATCTTGATGTTGGATAGATTCAATTGATGCTTAATTGTTGTTATTTGACATAATTTTTGTGTACAATTGCATGCCATAACATGCGGAGAAGTGATAAGTTGCTGGAAGTGCTTTTGAAATCAAGTATTTTTGCTTTTGTTACTATGTTAATCGATTAATCAGTTTGAAGGCAAAACTGTTTATTGATTAACCATGTTGTATTATGTGTTTTTTGTTGATTTGAAGGTGCTCATCAATTAACTAGTTTGAAGGCAAAAATGATTAATTGATTAACATTTTACCATAAGCTGTTTTTTGTGCTTTTTCATGCTTGTTTGAATTTCTTTCCACATTTAACTTCAATAGCTTGACATATTCGATATTTGTGGATTTTTCTTGAGTTGTTTAGTCTCATTTAAACACAGTCTGTCTGTTAATATATTGATTATTCTTTGGGTTAATCACCTTCTCTTGGTTAATCACCCGTTCTTTTGGTTAATCATAGTCCGTTTGTTAAAAGCAATACCCATGTGAGTCAGTAACCTTCTTTGGTTCAGATACTCGCACCTTTGGGTTAATAACCTTCTTTTGATTCAAATACCCTTTCTTCGGTCAAGTAGTGCTTGTTCAGTCAGTGTACTGAGCTCCTTTGGGTCACAACCTTCTCTTGGTTCCACACTCGTCCTTTTGGGTCACAACCTTCATTGGGTTCCACGCCGGTTCTTTTGGGTCACATGCTTTGCTTGATTCCACACCCGTCCTTTTGGGTCACAACCTTCTCTTGACTCCGCACCCGTCCTTTGGGTCACAACTTTTGCTTGGTTTTACACCCGTCCTTTTGGGTCACAACCTTCGCTTGGCTCCGCACTCGTCCTTTGGGTCACAACCTTCGCTTGGTTTTACACCCGTCCTTTTGGTTGATCATAATCCGTCTATTAAAATCAATTTCTCATCTCTTTGTTAAGTTAATAACCTCTTGGTTAATACTAATTCTTCTAGTCAATCACCGTCCGTCGGTTAGAGACCAACTTCTTTCTCTTTTCAGTTAACCACTGTTTATTAGTTAACACACCGAACCCTCCAGAGAGTCAAACACATTCTCTTGGTTCAATTCTCTTCTTTTCTGGTTTATCGCGCATTTCCGTTCCGCCACATCATTCCTCAACAACCATCGTGTTCATAGTAACTGTTGAAGCACCGTGAAACCAAACCAACATACTCTACACATTAGACGAACTCTCACGCAATAACTCAGCAGTAGTTCTCATCATCTGATTCGAGGAATTAGACTTTGATTCGCACCAACAACTGCACCAACGCCACACTAACGGGATCATTTTCGCCACCACTAAGTCATGAAGTCGCATAAGTGTTAACACAACAACTTGCAGCTCGATTCGCAACTACGGCATGCGAAAACAAATGTTGGCTCACTCATTTTCAGTTGGTTCCATTTATGGTTATGATTTGTTTCCCTTTTTTAATGATTGATGAACTCAATGTTGTTTATGGTGGTCATATTCCAGTTTTGGTTGATTTCAGTTTGGTTTGAACAAGGGGTTAGACTTATGTTGTGTTTTAAGGTAATAATCTATACTGATGGAAATAATGTTGATCCAGTAAGGTTTGTTTAACTACATGAGACTGACACTGTTCCAGACTCTACCTTTCATGTTAATTTGGTGGCAGCCTTTCAAGTTTAATTAACATTAATATCTAGAATTAAGTTTAATAATGAAATGGATTTATCTTCAAAGTTGATTTTACTGTTGGCAAGATTATGTAAGTGGACGTTGATGGCTGAAATATCTTCCCGCAGAATGAGTTGGTTTTGGAATGATTCAATTTTCCGTGATAACTTGTTCCTTTGTTGGTCTTAATTGTGATGCTAAGAATGTGTAGAAGTAGCTAGGCGTTCTTTTACGGCTTTGTCAACATTTGAAGTGTGTTATGACTTACAATTAATAGTTTGAAATATTAGTAGATTCAAATGAAAGGCATGCATTACTGATAATATAAAGATGGCTTTCTTCATTTAGCCATTGATTTTACGTATGGGTGTTTAGTTCTTTTTAGGATAAATAATTTTGATATTTGAATTGATTAAATTATATCCTACTTTGGCTACTAATGTCAAACATGTTCCATTAGTGTTTATCTTGCTTATTTTATGGTTTTATTTAGTTGCATGGCTTGTTAAAGATTAATTCTAAACATTTGTTCATGTTCATGTATTATAATGGTAGAAGTGTCATAGCATAGCATGTAAATGATTAGTACCAAGTTGGATATTGTTTAATTTCATTTTAATTATGTAATCGAATTTTGATATTTGGATTCGGTAATTCCATACCGTTATGCCATCAAATTTCTATACATCAAGTGGCATTTTCGTCACGTTTTGATCATTGCGTATGACATTCCCTTCACGTTGTTATCACGCACAAATCGACTTCGAACATATTTTATTTTTTATTTCAAATTCATTTTTAATTTAAATTTCGATAATTATTTTCAATTAAAATCACTTTTTCTTATTATTATTCAATTAAACCTTAATTAATTAATTAGTTTGTTTATAAGACAAATTCAAAATAAATCTTTTAAAACAAACTTTAGACCGTTGCTAAGTAACATTTTCAAATTAGATTAAATATTTCTCAATGCGATTAATCAAATATTTTCTTAATTACTTACGAAAGTAGTGGATTCTTGAGGTCTAGCACTTCTCGGATCCTTGAATGATCGCTTTTGGGGCGCACGCCTTGAGTTGTGATCATTTCGTCTTTCGTTTATAAAATTTTTTTTTGCTTAATCTAATCAAAACGCCTAAACACTTAATTCGGTTAAAATACTTAATACACTTAATCACATCGTGTTTCTTAATTAAATCGCAAAAGGATTGAATTCTGAGGTCTAGCACTTCTTGGGTTCTTGAATGACCGCTCTTGGGGCGCACACCTTGGGTTGTGATCATTCAATCTTTTATTTCGAAAACACTCTCCTTAATTATTTGGACAAGGAAGCGCCATTGGAGTCTAGCATTCCATGTGGCACCTTCATTCATCAAACAATATTTCGTAAATCAATCAAATGAAAAAGGTGTCATTGGGATCTAGCACCCCAGTAATGCCCCGATTAATTGGTTGCGAGGCCGACGTGTCGTTTATCAAATAATTGTCATTCTCCCTAAAACACTTAACAAATCAAACCTCATATTCGTGCATCCGTACGTACGAACTCTTCGTATACCCTAATCTGATTCGAATACGTAACCAAATATTTTTTCAATCAAACTTCGAAAGAAGAAGATTCTTGGAGTCTAGCATTCCTTGGATCTTCGAATGAATCGCTCTCGAGGCATGCTTCTTGGGTTGTTATTCATTCAACCTTACGGCTTTTACAAATTAAACCATTCTCAAACCAATCCTCGATTTTCCATCAAGTCACTTTTCAAAATACCATTGTAAGCCGATTGCTCGTTAGCATCGCCATCAACGTGATGCACACACTTGCATCTTTCGTGGTTTCGTTACTAGGAGCACCACTAGGGATTAGGATCGATTCTCACCTCTTTTCTCAAACAATCTGATTCAATCTTTTTTCAAAAAATTTCTTAATTAATTTACGAAAGAAGAAGATTTTTGGAGTCTAGCATTCCTTGGATCTTTGAATGAATGGCTCTTGAGGCGCACACTTTGGATTGTTATTCATTCAACCTTTCGTCTTAAAACACTTAATATTTACCAAATATTTTCGCAATCAATCATGAAAGAAGAAGGTTCTTGGAGTCTAGCATTCCTTGGATCTTCGAATGAATGGCTCTTGGGACACACGCCTTGGGTTGTTAGTTCATTCAATCTTTCGTCTTTAAAACATTCAACCTTTCTCTAACCTTTCTAATCTACTCATGAAAGAACTGAGTTCTTGGAGTTTCCCATTCCTTGGATTCTTGAGTGACTGCTCTCGAGGCACGCCCCTTGGGTTGCATATCATTCAATCGTTCGTCTCCTAAAATTCCAACCCCTCAGTCATAGTTCCACAAACTACGAACACTCTGATTCTTCATTATTGTCTAAATATAAGATATGTAGGCGCAAGATTGCGATGATCTTGGAGAGATACATTTTTATTTTTCCGCCATTTCATGTCTACCTTCTCTTTTCCATATCCAAATCTTTTCCCGTTGTCGAACTACAATCACTCTGATTCCTCATTCTCATCCGAATGAGCATACGCATGCACAAAGGCCCTAATCCTTGGCAAGCACCCTATCCTAAAACCACCCATTTCTCCTTAGCATCGATTTCCTTTTCTTGTATCTTTTCGCTTTATCTCATTTAGAAAAAAAAACAAGGCTAAATACCTTTTTGGTCCCTTAACTATACCCTTAGGTTCATATTGGTCCCTTAATAATTTTTTGTGTCAGATTGGTCCCTTGACTCTTTAAAAAGTGTCATATTGTTCCTTTTAGTCTAATTAGCAATGAAAAAAATTCAAAAATTTGTCGCTAAATGCGTCGCTAATTAGACAAAAAGGACCAATATGACACGTTTTAAATAGTTAAGGGACCAATCTAACACAAAAAATAATCAAGAGACCAATCTGAACCTAAGGATAAAGTTAAGGGACCAAAAAGGGTATTTTATCAAAAAAATAAATAAGCTTAGCTAATGTTCATCATAATTCGAATTAAGAGGTTCCCGTTGAGTACAGCGGACGTGAGGGGTGCTAATACCATCCTCTTATGTAACCGACTCTCGAACCCAGAATGTGGTTGTGATGACCATGTTCTTATCTTCTTAAAGTTTTTCTCGATATTTTTCTTTCCCTCTTTTGGGATAAATAAATTTCGGTGGCGACTCTGTCAAACCGCTTTCTGCGCCTTTTGCACGAGGGTCGTATTATCAATTTTTTGAGGCGCGACAAAAAGGCATTTATTTTGAGCCTTTTAGGTGGTTTACGTCTCCTAGAAAGAATATGTTGAAGGTTCCCCAACAAGATAAATTTATTTCGCCTTGGAATCTACACCTGACAACAAGTGGCAATCTCTTTATTTGAAAAGCTTGTTTTTTATCCCTGAATTTTCCAGCGAATCAGCAAATGGCAGTCTCTTTCCAAGCAGTTTGTCTATCCTCGTTGAAGTTACCAGCATATCAACTTTTCTTTCATCTTATGGTATCTCTCCAAAGAAGTCTCGAAGGGAAGTATGATGAAGATATTTTTCCAGCAAATGGCATATCTCTAGAGAAGTTTGTTGTGAATCCTTATTCTCTATCAAATGGCATCTCTCTAGACAAGTCCCGCAGAGAAGTTTGATTGTTGAATCCTCATTTTTACATCACATGGAATCTCTCCGAAGAAGTCTCGAATAGAAGTATGATGAAGAAATGCATCATATTATTCCATTCATATGATTGGATTAATCCAAAGAACTTGATTCATAAGCAATGCAAGAATTCAAATTCATTTGAACCATAAATTAGGGTTTTTGAGGAAAAGTCAACTGCACTTTTGACTTTTGACCAAGACATGATATCAAACCTTGGGACATGATTCAAGACACTCAAAAACACCTTGGGAGTCCATCCATAGTGTTCAAATATCTCAAGGGTTTGATTTTATAAATGATCACAAAATTCAAAGTTCATCTGATACAAAAGTTAATTGTGGTCAAAATCAAGTTTTACTTTTAAGGTTGTTGGTCAAACATGGTTTCTTAAATTCAAGGATAAGGTTAATATGTATTTTGGACATAGTTGATCAAGATAAATCAACAAAAGTGAGGCTACTTGTAAAAAGGGCAACATTGGAGAAGTTGAATTTTTTCTAAGTTATAAAATTCAATGAATTTTGCCCTACTTTGCACATAACTTCCAATCCAAGTAACCATTTTCTTTGATCCAAATATCAAATTGAAGAGCTTGTTACATACTACAACTTTTTCCTTGAGGGTGAAATCTCGAAAAATGCATAGATTAAGAGATATGAAGCCATGAAGTTGGATGTTCCATACTTTTAAACCAAGACACTTAGAAAATTTTTAGACAAAATCTGTCTTATGTTGGAGAAATTTTAGGGCCATATTTCTCCATGATCCCCTTTGATTCAAGACAAACCTTGAACACCAAAGTTGAAGTATGCCATCTCAGCTTTCCAAAATGTCCAAGAACATCCATTTACCTTATTTGAACAAAGAGTTATCAATTTCACAACATGCCTTGTTGCAACTGATTTTTCAAGACAGATTTGCCACACCTACTTGTGCCACATGACTTGGATGGCCTCTTAAGCTCAATATCTTCATAATATCAACTCCAAAATGTTCATATAACATGTGTTATGCAAAAACATAACAGAAGTTTCAAGATTTTCCTTTTGGCATGTGAAAAAAATCATTTCAAAAACCATGAAGTGAGATTTTGTCCTCTAGCACTAAAGTGCTATAGTGATTTTGAGCAAAAAAACCTCCAATCTGTTAGAACTTGATCAGAACACCAAGGGATTGGATGAACCCTTGTGGAACAAAGCTCAAAATATCAGAATTCATGGCCATGTGAGAATGTCAGATATGTACCTTGGCATTCAAGTAATAGCTACATGACATCATCTATTGGATAAAGGCTTGCACCCTAATCCTCTCAAATTCAAAATATATGATGTATTTCTCCTATAAATAGAGGTCCTTCTAAACATTCAAAACACACCAAAATATTGCAAGAAGCTTGTTTTCTAAGAAACCTCTCCTTTCTCCAAAATTCAAAGTCCAAAGGAGTGAAAACTTGGAACTTCAACTCCAAGCCATTTCCACTCAAACCAGTGATTAAAACACTTTACGTATATCACGTGGAAGTGATCCAAGCATTTATCCATCATTTGTCCAACTAGAATCATCAATTCACATATCATTTGCTTCACATACACCATAAGTTGCAGATTGATTTGGCTAGGAAGTTCCAAACGTTTTCAAATCAATTCAAGCATTGTAACACACTCCTTGGAGGTCAAGGAAGTTGTTTGCATCAAGAAACTACATCTGGAACACTTCTATCAAGGAATTTGATTTCCAATTTTGAAAGGTAAGTTTCTCTAAATCTAACTTTATGATTCATGCATCATTCTTGATCATTTGAGTTACATACATGTTTGTTATGATGTGATTATTTTCGCTCAATCAATTGTTATGTATCATCAACACATGTGATTTCATATCAAAATGTTCAGTTAGTGTTCTTATGGTTTTGAGATTAATTTGTTTTTATACACATAAAATAAATAAAATTCAATTATGCCATTCAATTCCTTGTTAAAATTCTAGCAACTTTCATGTTTACATCTTGTTGTTTCATTGCGTATTAAGAAAGTTCAGAATTTGAAAATTTGAAGAAGAAGAGGAAGCTCGTGGAAGAAGACGAACATGGATGGCGCCTTTTTTTAAAAATAAAATGTGTTTTTAATATATATTTATTTCATTCCATTTCAATCAATGGATGTATCACCACCCCAGTGGGTAAAGCGTGCGTTGAGAGATTTGAGTGTGTCCAATGTCTGGGGTTCGAATCCCCCTCGCCCTAGACCTTTTGATTTTAATTTTTTTCAACATTTTCAAAGGAAAGCTTTCTATATTATTGTCATCCACAATTGTTTATCAATCTATAATGCGTGACTCAGATGGTTATCTTTTAAACCTATCACCCCAAGGGTGTAGGTTCAACACCCATGGGGCCATTCCTATATTTTTTTAGCACTATTTTTCTTCATTTTGTTTTACAACTTCACCTAATTATTTCACCAAGAAAAAATAATCTTTTTGAGCCAATTTTTTTCACACTTCTCATTTATCTTTCCTATTTTAGGAATCCATCAAAAAATCCAAAAAATAATATTTATTTTTTTCATTTTATTAGGTCGAAAACTAGTACTTTTAAAGTATTTTTCATACCTTTTCTTGATTTCTTTTGATTCTTTTCTTGACCTAATGGTACATATGTGTCTTTATGGTCATAATACACTTTGTTTAAAATCTTGTTGATATACATAACATATTATATTGACTTGTGTACCTTGGTTAAAGTATTATTTCTTTTGGAAAATACTTTGATTAAGTGTTTAATTAGTTAAAGTTTTAGGGTTTCTTTTGATTAATCCTTTCAAAACCTCTTGACTAGGGCTTCCACTTGAGTTTGGATCTCTCAAAGCCCTTTATTAAACCATGTTTGAATGTCTTGTTCATATATTCATAATCTCTCATTAGAGTTTTGTTTACCCTTAATATATTCATTTAATCCTCAATTCATCTTGAATATATTGCTTGCTTGAACTTCTTTGTGATTGCTTTTATTGATTAATTATTTGCCCACATATTCAAGTATTTCCTTCATAAACTCTCACCATGATGAACATATTTACTTGTCTAAATGCACACTCACATGTTGATATATCTTGCTTGATCATACCATGTTTATATCATCTTTGATAATTACATTTGTTAAAAGCTTAATCAATTTTGTCTCATTAAGTTTCTCTTGATATTTATGTTTATATTCATACAACCGTTACATTTCAATGTTGATCCTTAGTTTAGACTTAATTCAAACTTTAAATTCCTTTCAAACTACAACCTAGTTCAAACCCTAGGATTCCCCTTTGAAGTTTTCAACTTTATTCAAGTCAAAATCATAGCCCATTTGTGGCTTCAAACCCTTCAAAAACTCAAACCATAGCCCCTTGTAGCTTCAAGCTTCAAACCCTTCAAGTTAAAACCATAGCCCCTTGTGGCTTCAAACCTCAAACTTCAAGTCAAACCCTATATCCAAGTCAAGGTCCTTCTCTTATTATGGTTTAAAAATACTTCTTTCATTTAAGTGATGTAAGCGGCACACTTGTGGATTCTATATCCAAGTCAAGGTCCTTCTCTTATTATGCAAAGACTCATTTAAAGGAAGATGTGGCATTACTCTGGATTTTCTACATCCAAGTTTAAAGCTTCTTCCCTTATTATCTTCTTTCTTAAAATGTTTGTGGTGAATAGGTGAGATATCTCACTTAAGATGACAATTTGTCTCTTCTCTCAAACCCAACAAATCCAATTCCATCCATTAGTAGGTGGAACTACGAATGCTCAAATTTCTCAATTTCCTTTTGAGAATACGTAGGCATATGCGAAATCTTAGCGAGCACAATAATAAATGAAACCCTTATGTTCCTATACCTTTATCTTAATCCATTTCAACTTACACTACAAAAACAACAAAAATATCTCCTATCACTCACTCAAAACAAGTCAAAAAATTCTCAATACACAGCAGATGACTAATCAACAGTAAACACAAATATATGCAAGGGGTTCCTATAGGATACTATAGATACTTAGGGTGGTAATACCTTCCCTTAGTATAACCAATCCCGATTTCCAAATCTCTTAGTACATTGCCTTGCATTGCATACACCCACGGGTTTATTTAGATTTTTTCCCTTCCTTCTCTTGGAATAAATTAAAAGTTCACCTGTAAAAGGGCGACCTCATTCGAAAGAAGAGAAAATATCGTTGCTACAAGTGGAAGACCCAGCAGGTAGCTGGTGCTACTAGGTTGCATGTAGGTGGTTAGATAGTTTGTGTTAGTCCTGTTAGTAGTGAAGTGTCATCTGAATTGTATTGGATGGTATTGAGTGAATACTACTTGATCTCCCATCCCTTTGAGTGATGGGGTATTTATAGAGATTTATGGATCCTATGGCTCTTTTGGAAAAGGTTGTCGTCCACCCAGTCAAAAGGTGACTATTGAATTCTAATTTCTAAGGGATACGTGGGTCAGTAGATATATTGACTTTTATGTTATCCAAGACACGTCTTATTTCACATTTCTTTTTTTCAGGGGTGAGGAAAACATAAGAATGAGGTAGTACCTCCCTTCGGGCGACCTTGTGTCGTTGCCCTTTTGCTAAGGAGATCCCAAGTTATCGTCCTAGACAGGTTATTATTATTATTATTATTATTATATATATATATATATATATATATATATATATATATATATATATATATATATATATATATATATATATATATATATATATATATATATATATATATATATATATATATATATATATATATATATATATATATATATATATATATATATATATATATATATATATATATATATATATATATATATATATATATATATATCCATTACAAAATGAGTGACTCCGTTGATCATTTCACACATATTAAGAAAAAGAAATAACTAAAAGAGAGAATGATATTTTTACTAAACTACCATTTTCATATATTGAGAATTATGAAAGTAATATTAATTAGATGATAAAATTGAAAAAAAGTGTTTTGAAAATTGAAATGTATCATTCATTTTGAGACACATTTCTATTTCAAATTAAATTACTCATTGTGGGACGAAAGGAGTAAGAAAAAGAAATAAGTGAAAGAGAGAATCCTATTTTTATTAAAGTACCATTTATTATGTATTAAAAATGATGAAAGTAATATAAATTAAAAGGTAAAACTGAAAAAGGTGAATAAAAAATTGGAATTAACCATTTATTTTGAGACACATTGTTATTTAAATGAGTCACTCATAATAGGAAAGAGGAATTATAATATGATTTTATTTAAAATTTATTACTCACTCAATTTTTTTTCAATCATTTTAATGTTTTATATATTATATTCTATAATTATATCTTTTTTTATATTATAAATTTTACATCTACATTCTCTTTTTTAATATATACATTTTTCTACTGTTTTTCTATTATATTATGTTATATGAATTTGTTTTGTTAAAATTAATTTAATTCTCTTAATTAATAAAGTGTTTAAGATTATAGAACTCACAAATTAATATTTAAAATGCTATAATTATATGATCATATAACAGTTTCATTATTGTGATCATATTATAATACATATTATAATACAGTTTTAATATAATTTAATTTATGTGATTCTTATGTATTGTACATCAGGTAATATATTATTATTATTATTATTATTATTATTATTATTATTATTATTATTATTATTATTATTATTATTATTATTATTATCAATTTGTTGATTAATATTTTTTTTGTTGGAATTTTTAAAGAGAGAGGTAGAATATTTAGTTTTTGAAAAAAAGAGTCGTTATTATTATATATTTAGAGCATCTTTAGTGGAAGTATATTAAGTGGATAAACTAAAATATTTTTTTATGAGTCTAAAGTGATTTGTAGGATTTAAAAAATTTATAGTTGATTTGAGTTGTTTTTATTTTAATGATAGTTGCTTATAAAAAATTAAAACTTGATTCTATATTTTATATTTTTTAATTGTAATTATTTTTTATTGAAGTTACCATTAATTTTAATAATATAAATAACAATATTATATATTTCAAAATAAATAGCATACGTTAGCTATATAATTGCCTGAAACTACAAATTAGGGAATTAAATGTCATGTCATAGTCATTCAATACAAATTTTTTATAATTATCGTTAACTATAAAAAATTTAACTATTAAAAATCTGCATTAAAGATGTTCTTATATATTATAATCATGTATAAAAAACTTCTCTTCATAATTCAAATTATAATTTTTTTCTTTGTTTTAAAACATACATTTATAAATATAAATTTAGTAAAAATATCATATAAATTATAAATTTTAATATCTGAGAATACAAAAATAAAAGAGATAGAGAGAAATTTTCAAAGAAAAATCTTATTTTAAAAAATCAAATTGCATTTTAAATTAGATAAGAAAATAAATTATATTTATTAAATTAAAAAATTTACAGATTAATTAATAAATATGGACCATCGGATTTCAAAAAATGAACGGACAAAAGTTAATGTTAAAATAGTTATAATATTAGTATTTTGAATAATTACCTGTTTTGGTGTTTTTTTTTTACGGTTTTAATGTAGGTGTTTTTAGTGAAACATAATAATAATTAATAATTAAAGTAGCACATAGGGTGAGAGTTTAATTAAAATTCTTATTAGTGGAGATAAAATAATACAGCCTTAAATTTAAACAAGTTTATATTCATATTTTTCTTTAAATGTCCTAAAAGATTGATAAATCATTTTACATACAATCATTAAAAACTACTCCCTTAATTTTTATTTATAAGTCACTTTTATCATTTTAGATTCATTAAATAATTAATATATTTAACTTATATATAATTTAAATATATTATTTATTGAGTGAGTTTAAAAAAAGTTAAAATTTACTTATAAAAAACTATAGAGGGAGTATTTATTTTGAAATTTCGGTAAGAACTGCACATTTTGATCTTTTATATATATTTCATATTAGGAAACTATTCTTTTTTGTTCCTCTATCTATGGGCCAGATTATTTTAGTTTTTTTAAAAATAAGATTTTTATTTTTATTTTTTAAAATGGATTTCACAAAAAAGTTTTATAAAATATTATATATATTTTTAAATTTGCTTTTTATAAATTAAAAGATAAATTTTGACATATTATAACATAAACATATATTATTAAAGATCAAAAAGATCAAAATATAGTCAAAATCACAGTTTCTTTAAAAAAGTTGTATCTCAAAAATAATTTTAAAAAAAAATTATTATAAATAACTTTAAAATAAAGTAATTTTTAAAAATTTTAACATCCAAATATTTTTTTGATAAAATAATAAAATATATAAAATAAATTTTAAAAATAACTATTCAAACTAAATTTTCATTTAAAACTTTTATAAAAAATTTATTTATAAATTTTTTTTACAACAAAATATATTATCCTATAAAAATAATTTTAAAAAACAAACGGATCCGAAAACAATATTATTTAAAATCTACCTCATTAATATTTAATGGTGTGATAGTTAATTTGTAACAACTAATCTCTTTCTCCTATTATTTATATCTTTCTATAATACTTACATTCTAAACTGTTTAAATATTATTTATTATTTATAATATATAATAATATTATTGTCAAATCATCATTTTAAGTCCACTAAGTTCTATATTTTAGTGAGTAAAATATATTCTTTAATAAAAAAAGAAAAAAATTATATATATATATATATATATATATATATATATATATATATATATATATATATATATATATATATATATATATATATATATATATATATATATATATATATATATATATATATATATATAATTATATTATAAAAAAAATTACAAATAAAAGAAGAGAAAACATTATTACTCTAACTCTTAGATAAATAAAATAATATTGAATGTCATCTTTAGTTTTTGAAAAAAATAGTCGTTTATTATTATATATTTAGAGCATCTTTAGTGGGAGTATATTAAGTGGATAAACTAAAATATTTTTTATGAGTCTAAAGTGATTTGTAGGATTTAAAAAATTTATAGTTGATTTGAGTTGTTTTAAAAAATTTATAGGTACCGTTACCATTAAAGAATTTAATACTACAAAACCTACACTAAAAATATTCTTAGATAAATAAAATAATATTGAATGTCATCTTGTTAAAATATAAATAAGATTAAAAAAAATATCAAAGTTTTTATTTTTATTAAAATATTTTATGTTAATTATTAATAGAATATATGTGAAAGAACTTAATTAATTTACTCTTGTTTTTTTATGAGCAACTTAAACATAGCATTTTTTTAAAAGGACATGCAATAGATCACTTACTTTAAAGTAAAGATACAATATAGTATTAAATTGACTGTGATTTGATTCCTTCAAAACCAGGATGTGGCATAATTCTATTTGCCTAGATTTACAGCAAGGTCAGGTCCTCATTCTCAATGCTTTCACTTCTTATGAGTCCGTGCACTTTGAGCTTAGAAAATGGTCCCAAATTATTCCATTTTAATTAACATCCCTGGACCACAATTTTACAGCTCATTAACACTCTCTATTTGAGGACCTCTTATTAGTTTTAAGTCCCCAACAAGGCTAGACAACAACTCTGATAATGAAAAATGAACCACTTTCAGCTAGCTAGTTTACTTTATTTATATAACCTATGCTCATCACAACATTCATAAAGATTTTATATTTCTTATACTTTTCATTTTCAAACTTTTGAGTACAGCATTTTGGGTTTGAGGAATGGTCCCTAAAATGTGGACCACTTAAGCTGCCCACCACCTAAGCTAATTCTAGGTGATGTTCTTTTTTAGTTGAGAATTTCTATAAAAATAAATCATAAGTTAAACCATAAGTTATTTTTAGGTTGAGAATTAACATAATTTGTCTATGTATTTTGTTACACATAACTTTCTATTTTTTGGAAAAAGTTTACTCCACACTCCTATAGTTATACTTTCAACTTTATAAAAAATAAAACAAAATTCTTATTTTATCTTTATAGTTGTTTAGTTCACAGTATAAAAGATTTATGATACAATTTTTATTTTGGAAAAATTAAGTTAAGTTTTTTAGTTGTGAAAAATATACATGGAAATATATTTTTTAGTTGTAAATTAAATTAAACCGCTGAATTTATATAAACTTTAAACAATCTCAATATCAAGTATTTTTTTTATTTTCACTTTAATTATCTCTTGAATATTTCATTGACTTAAGTATTAGTATTAACACTATAGGTTTACCTCGTTCAAGCCGAATAGTGAACCATAGAGAGAAGTGAGAAGTCTTCCTTCCAAACAATAAATTGAAGTGATTAGTCTTCTTTGCAAATAGTAATTTGAAGTAGTTAGTCCCTAAACTAAATCGAGAATTTACATGAGCTTATCTCGAACCTAAGTGAGCTTTTAATCTAGGATGAACTCATGAACCGAACCGAGGTTTAGACGGATTGACCACGAACCTTTGAGATTTTATATCAGGCTTATCTCCAACCTTAAAAAGTTTTTAACTGGTCTAAACACATGAACCCGACTGGGGTTTTATAAGGATAACCATGAACATATGTGAGATTTTATATCAGACTTATCTCAAACCGAAGAAAGCTTTTGGACGGGATTTCGAATCAAACCAAAAACTTAATAACTAAATCCTCAAACCAAAACTTTTAAAGGGTTTAGCTTTAAACACAAACAAAATAAACCCTTTATGGATAAATTATCCAACCAAGGTAAAAATGTTCTTTATGAATTTACAAGACCAACCTTTCAGAATTACAATGATGTCTCACTAAACAAAAGAACTTTCTCGAAAGCGTTAGGGCTAACTACACACACACACACACACACACACACATACACACATAGAGAGAGTACTTACAATTATAAGTTAGAGGGCGACACAAAAAAGAAAAATAATTTAGGAAAAATTAATGTGTCAATCAGTTGGCATCTTGCTCCAATCGATTAGAATGCCTCAAATTAATCGTTTAGGATGTTTAAAAAGGAAGAAAAATATATATAGTCATTGACGTTCATTAAGAAATTGTCCTAAACGATTAAGGGCAACTTTTACATTGACCCTATCAATTGAGTATAGGTGTCAATCAATTAGACAATACAAGATTTGTCCGAAATTATTCAGATAGTTCATGATTCAACTAAGACGACTTCAAAACATTTTTAGGTGTAGTTCTTTAAGAAAAATAGGATTGAAAACATGTTTTTTTTTACTTTGTGTGTATGATTTAGGCGTATAACTTTACGAAAATTTCTTTTTGGTTTTACAGCATATTGTTCACTTAGACACCGCAGATCAAGCTTTCACGCTTACTCTCTTTCATACTTTAAAGTTTCAAGACTTGTTACGTAATTTTATATTATAGACATTTACTTGATTTCTACTTGGAGATGAGGCTTGGGTTATGTTCCATTTTGGTTCCATCATCAGAGGATGTTTGTAGTGATCATTAAACCATTAAATCTTACTTAGTATGTTTGCATCTTTAACTGCTTATTATGCATGCATTTAGTTGTCATCATCAAAAGCATATTCATCATTAAGAACATGAAAGCTTCCTTAACCTGCAAAATATCATGCATTTAGTTCCACATTAACTCCCTCGAATATCTACGAGAAATAATTGTTTCTCTACCACAATTTAGCTACAATTGATCTTCTTCTTGTTTAAACAATCAATCGATCTCGTGAAAGCAATGTTAGTATTAAAGTATGCTCTATTAGTCACTCAACACAATGCCACCGCAAGTGTCAACACTTTTGATCCCAAGATCGAGGTTCCAATTCCACATACAGTCAAAGACCACCTGATCATAGTCACTTCTCCTTCTAATCTTACTCTGTTAAATCCAATTCCTTTGATTATTGGCTAGGGTGCATTCATTGTTATCCTAACCTTTCATTCTTTCCGGTTAATGCTTCAAGGCCAAACAAAAAATTAAACTTTGGAACCACCAAAAATTACCAAATAAGAGATCCTTCAAAGCGTCCAACAATTGCAAGCCAACTTAGGTATGAAAAAGGTTAATGATTTGCTCAACATTGTGTACAACCTGATGCATCATTAGAGTACAGTCACAACTACTTCATTCAAATACTCCATGACCATCTCCTCAAATAAAACCTAACAAAGGTTAAACAAATACATAAAAGAAAGAGACTTTGGTAGTTTGCTCAAAAGAAGTATTCTTGATATAAGGATATTCCAACTTCATCCTCCAACAGATTTATTCTTCCCTATATAAAGAGGTCTTGAAAGCTTGGAAAGATTATAACATTATATAAAACTGAAATATATTGATTAAACATTCATACGTGAGAAAGAAAAAGAATAACATTTCATGCTAAAAACACTATCACGTTCTATCACTTAAAACATTTTCTTGAAAATATTTCGTAATTGAAATATATGTTTTAAACTTGTATATTTGCTTATTTTTCAGAAGCATCTTGTCAACATAACCTTTTTTATATTAATCTTTGGTTAATTTCCTGGAGAGACTAAGTTATAGTCCGAATTCTCAAGAAGTCATTGACGGTTAGTATTTGAGTTGTATCTCCTTAAGAGACTAGGTTATAGTCAGAACTCTCAAGAAGTATTAGGTAGGTTGGCTTTGAGTTTTGTAATCAATTTTATTATTGGATTAATTTCTTATTAAAAAGGAGAAATCACTCGGGTGGGTGGACTCGATGTAGCTTCATTAACAACGAACCAGGATAAAAATACTTGTGTTGTTTGTTTATCTTTGTCTTATCTTTGTTGTTTGAGTTATTGGGTTGCACAAAGTTTAAAAACTAGAAACTCAATTCAAACCTTTATTTCTTGTGTTTCTTCTACCTTTAATTGGAATCAGAGCTCCGGTTATGGTATTGACTACTTTGTGGTAAACACCTAACTGTGTCAAATAAAGAACCATAGTTTTTGAAACATGTAATGGCACATGCAAAGAATGATAATGATCATTCATTATCCTACAAAACCTCCAATATTTGATGGAGAAAATTTTGACTATTGGAAAGATAGAATCAAAATTTTATTCATACGTTGTGATTATGATATATAAGATTTGGTAACAGATGGTAACGCACGACCTGTAGATGTAGATGGCAATAAGCTTGAAAGAATAAAAATGAATGAACAACAAAAGAAGGATCACATGAATCACCATAGATCCAGAACTATATTGTTGAATTCTATTTCCTACTCAGAGTATGAAAAGATAACAAATAGAGACTCTACCAAGTCTATATTTGCTTCCTTAAAAATGACTCGTGAAGGAAATGAGCAGGTTAAAGAAGCTAACACGTTAGATTTAAACCAGAAGTATGAATCTTTCAAAATGGAAGAGGATGAAATGATTGAGGAGATGTTCTCAAGATACTTGATATTCTTATTTCTTGGTCCAGTAATAGACAGTTAACAATAGCATTGCCAACAACAAGTGACAGTTAACAATACCATTGCCAATAACAGAAGTTGAATACATTGTAGCATCTGGATGCAGCACTCAGATTCTCTGGAAGAAAGTCAGTTAGAAGAATATCAAGTATATGAGACTGACATTCATATTCTCTATGATAATGCTTATGAGATTTGTTTATCTAAAAATCCTACTTTGCACTCCATAGCGAAACACGTTATGTGAGGGCAAGGTGCCTTAATCCTTATCTTAATGATGTCAAAATATGTATTAGCTCGTACTTTGTAATTTGGACGGTATCATCGCGTCTTAGCTTGCATTCATACTTTACAATGCATAAAATATTCCAAACTCACGTGTCTATACATATAGGAGCATCTCATATATGTCTTGTGTGTACTTAATCATGTTAGGTGACTTAGGTATGCATAAACATAGCTTAGGTGGACCAAACTATGAGCAAAATTTCATTTTTTTTGAAGTTTAGGGTGTTTGAGTCGACTCAAACCCTGCTCTGGTCGACTCACATAAGTTTATTTTCTATCCTTTTCTTTCGGGTGTGCTCGCGTCGACCATTTGGTTGACTCATATTGTAAGTCTTTGTGTTTGTAATTTTTGGGCAAGCTTGTGTCGACATATGGACCCTATTTCGGTCGACGCACAACGTTAATTTTTGCATAGTCTTGCTCTCGGGTTTGCTCAGGTCGACCACCTTCAAGCTTAGGTCGACCGCTCGATAAATTCCTGCTATTTTTTTTATTTGTCTTACTTCAAATTGCTGCTATGTTTGTTAGTTGGTCAATGCATCATATATATATATATATATATATATATATATATATATATATATATATATATATATATATATATATATATATATATATATATATATATATATATATATATATATATATATATATATATATATATATATATATATATATATATATATATATATATATATATATATATATATATATATATATATATATATATATATATATATATATATATATATATATATATATATATATATATGTTTTGTCTCATCATTTAAATATACAACAAGAAAAGTGAAAGATATACACCAAATTATTCTCATCATCTTCATCCTCATCCTTGCATTTTCTCAACAATTACACATAACAATTTTTGTTGATCTTTTGCATCATTAAGGTGATAACGTCCAAACCTAGGATTGCGTATGTTATTTTGAGTTGAGATTTTAGTGGGTTTTTCTTGAATAAAACCATTAGGGTTTTGATCGGGAAAATAGCAAGTGTACTATTTTGTCAATGGAGTAATAAGGGAAATTTTCCCGAATATCGATCTCGAGGACTGCATAGGAAACACAAGCTATAAAATAATTCAATTGAACAAAAACACTTGGGATTTTGAAATTGTTTTGTTGAATTGCAAATAAAAGAGAGAAATTTGTCAATGGAGTAATAAGGGAAATTTCCCCGAATACCGATTTTTTAGAATGTTTACTCCTACGTCCTTGGTGAGAAAACCTTTAATCGTCTATACTAATTCATATGTCCATAGAGAATTATAAATAAGACTAAGCAATTAATTATCAAAAAATATTCTGGTTTCTATAGGGTATCCCTAGTCCTAGATAATATCTATTATAGGATGATCAAAAGCAAAGCCTTAACAACGGCGGTCCAGCCTAATCATTAATCATAAATCAAACCATGTTGGTCCGACAGGGTAAGCATTAAGAACAACTAGAGATCAAATCAGTTATTAAACAAAGGAAATGTCATTGCAATACTAATATCAGAGTCATTACAGATTCAAATCAGAGACACCCCCTAGCATTAGGGGGTTTAGCTACTCATAATATTCGAAGAAAATACAAAAGAAAAATTAGACATTACAAGATAATAGGATTCATTTGATGACTTCCGCTCATGAAAACCTTCAGTTTCCCAATCACCTTGATCTCTCCAATCTTGATAGTGCAATTCTTCTCTAGCAAAAAAAAGTCATGTTTTCCTTCTCAAAATATGTCTTAAATACTCCCAGGTCCAACACAGTAATAGGAAAATGCCCAAAATACCTATAGGGATCACAAAGGTTCAAAAAATCAAAAATTGGAAGATGAACCGCATCAGCCAACACGAGTCGTGTAAGCTGACACGGGCGACAGTGTTGGCCCCCTGGATAACTAATGAAAAAATTCACTGCTCCAGACTTGCTGACACGGGTCGTGCCAGCTGACACGGGCACCCGTGTCAGCCCCCTGTCTAAAAATAAATCTTCATTCTCCTGGTACCATCCTGACATGGGTGGTTGTGTCAGGCCCCTGTTTCACTTCTAAACTCTTCTGAATTCCTGTTTTTTTTCCCGGTTTTTGCTCTGATTCTTCTTAATTGCTTACTTGAACCTAAAAACAATGGAAATACCAAACCAACGCATAAAATGTGATAAAAGGATATAAAATGCAACTAAACGTGTAAGATAATTAACTAAAACTCATGGTAAAATAACGTATAAAAATCACTGAACAAATACCCCCAAGCTTAAACCGTTGCTTGACCTCAAGCAACATGCTTGGATAAACACTTTTCAGATCAACCAGTCTAAATCAAATAAAAAACTTGTGACAATAAAGTGTGTCGTAACTCATACGTGAGCCTTTGTTTCAATCGGCCAAAACTAGTTCTCTTAATAATTGTCCGTTAACGAAGGTATTACACAAACACATACCGTGGTAACACCACAGACCTAAATCCCCCTTTCGGTCACCTCTCCAACTATGTTTGGGCTTAAGTACTATGGCATAAATCTACACGTTGGACTCGTTACCTTCGGGGAATCTAGGGTGTTCAGGTTATATCTCCATCTCCAAACTTTCCCAATTTCCCTAGTTTCAAATTTTCTTCCCTCAAACTTTATATACTTTCCTGACTACTTCACACATCACAATATTCACAATTTTTTTTACGGTCCTCATTCGGGGAGAGTTCAAAGTGATTTTTAAACAAAAGGACCCAAACACAAATAAAAAGTGCTTAGCACAAAAACTCAAAACAGTAAAAACTCCCCCAAACTTGAACTAAACATTGTCCTCAATGTTTTAGAACAGGAGTAGGAGAGATGTACTCACAGAGATCCTTACTGAGGAGTTGGAGGGCAATGCAACACTCTAGCTGGCACTTGTAAGGTCTCATTTATTACCTGCAAACAAAATAAAATAACAACAAAAGGAAAATACTCAATCATTAAAAATTTGGGTTGCCTCCCACGCAACACTTTGTTTAATGTGTCATGGTCGATGAATCACTCCCCATTGTTATGGGTGGTATCTCATCTTCCACGCTTTGTTTCTTGACTTTTTCGCAACAAAGGATCGCCCTGGTTTAAAGATCACTGCAACTTTGTGTATCAAATCACATCCAAATTTTCTATTCTTGACTCCTCGAATGAATTTTGGAGTCTCACTATGTGCTTTGGACGCCTGAGATATTGCAAACTGATAAATTACCCCAGAGACTTTTTCCAGACGTGGTTTAGAATTTTTACCTTTTTCCACTATTCTGATCATTCCAACTGAAGGTTGGTGATTTTCCTCTTTACCTCGCTTCTTGATGTCCAACACTTTTAAAGTCATTTCTTCATCAAAAGATTTCAAGATTAGAGTACCTGTTTCAATATCAACATTGCACCGACTAGTGAGCAAGAATGGTCGGCCAAGTATGATGAGAGTCTCTTCATCTTCTGGAATATCCATAATCTCAAAATCAACTGGGAATGTAAAGTTATCAATTGTCACCATTACATCCTCTGCTAGCCCATATGACCTCTTAGTCGTGTGGTCGGAAAAATTCAAGTTTATTCCTGTGTCGCTCACTTTTCCAATACCCAGCTTTTTGAAAATAGATAAATGCATGAGACTCACACTAGCACCTGAATCAACGAGGACCTTCTTGAAATTTCTGTCTTTTATAGTGCAAGGAATTGCTATCGGTCCAGGATCTTTCCGTTTGACGAGGATTCTCCTTCCTTGTGATATTTCACTACATCGCTCAGTTAGGATTTTTTGCTCCTCACCATTGGTCTTTTTTCCATTACCTCTTTCATGAATTTCTTGTAAAAGGGCATTTGCTCGAGTGCTTCAAAGAACGACATATTGATTTTTAACTTTTTGAACATTGTGCTAAACTTTTCAAAGTCTTTCTGTTTCTGATCCTTCTTTGTAACTCTCTGGGGGTAGGGTAGCTTGATTATTGGTTTAACCTCCTATTTCTTTTTCTCTTCAGTTGGCTTCATAGGTGGTAAGACTCTTTTCGGTTCTTTCCCATTTTCTCTCACTACAAGCGCAACTTCTATACACTGATAATCATTTGTTTATTTTTCTTCCTCTTCTTCCACGTCTCTCTGACTTCTTGTGGTGACAACATTAACATTCTCAGGATTTTTTGGATTCGGTATTGTCGCGCTTGGGAGGGTTCATTGACTCTGCATGGAGAGTTTTTGGGCTATTTGTCCCATCTGAACTTCAAGATGCTTTAGAGCAGCTGTGGTGTTCCTCTGATTACTCTGTGTCTCTTCTTGGAACTAAATATTGTAAGTTGCCATCTTTTCAAGAGCTATTTCCCATTCCGCTTTCTGAGGGGGTTGTTGTTGCTATTGATATTGAGGTTGATTTTGATCTTTCCAGGAGAAGTTAGGATGATTCTTCCACCCTGGATTATAAGTCTGAGAATAGGGATTATTCTACCTCAGAAACTTTATCTCTTCAATCAATTGAGCAGTCGCAATAGAATGCATAGTAAAATGGGGTCCACTACAAATCTCACAACTCACAGCTTGGATAAGTTGAACTTGAGCCACAGGTTGAGTACTTACCTTCATTGCTATAAGCCTTCTTTCTACTTCAGCTTTGATTTGATCTTCCATGTTCACAACTTGAGTAGCCATATTCAAATCAATTGTTCCTTTAGGTTTACCCACACTACGGTCATACAGCTCCAAATGTTCATTTGCAGCAATGGCTTCAATGATCTTCTTAATACCAATGGTTGTTGTAAAGTTTGATGAGGCACCAGCTACTGTATCAATCAGTTGCCTAGTCTTCATCTTGAGACCATTTACAAACATTTGCATCTGCTCAATTTGATCTAGGTTATGAGTAGGACATGCAACCAATAACTGTTTGAACCTTTTATACGCATCACCCAATGATTCTCCCCCTCTGTTTAAAATTCATGATATCATATCTTTTACGAATATACACAGAGGCGGGAAAATAGTCATTAAGAAAGATCTTCTCCATCTCTTCCCAAGTAGAAATACTTTCTACAGCTAACGAGTAAAACTATTCTTCAGCATCTTCAGATAGAGTGAACAGAAACATTCTCAATTTCTTTGCTTCATCAGTGTGCTCCTCTATCTTGAGAGTAGTGCTCATAGTCAAAAATATTTGTAGATGTTTGTTGGCATCTTCATTAACCTTTCCGGTGAAAGGTTTCCTCTCAAGTTGGTTGATAGTGCTCGGATGCAACTGGAAAATTTTCATATTCACTGGTTGGTTTACAATTGTTAACCTACCATCCGGTGCATTAGCCATACCGTAATCACCAAGTATTCTCTCTGCTGGTGGAACTTCACCCATAGTCTCAGTATCTGAGTTTGAACTTGCCATTCTTGCTTGTTTATGCCTTGTGTGTAGATTTCTTTCAATCTCTGCATCAAAAGAAAAATTAGCTGCAGATTCTCCTTGCATAAAAATGTTAGATGCAGATTAGTAATAACAGAATGCAAATAATAAAAAAAATATAAAAAAAAAACTGAAAATAAAGTTTTGGTCGCAGAACAACAAAATTTCAATTGAATTATAATAAACTTATTTTTCGTCAGTCCCCGAAAATGGCGCCAAAAACTTGATCGAGAAAATAGCAAGTGTACTATTTTGTCAATGGAGTAATAAGGGAAGTTTCCCCAAATATCGATCTCGAGGACTGCATAGGAAACACAAGCTATAAAATAACTCAATTGAACAAAAGCACTTGGGATTTTGAAATTGTTTTGTTGAATTGCAAATAAAAGAGAGAAATTTGACTAAGTGGTTTTAAAATATATGAGTAACATGCTAGGGAAGGTGTATGATCTGACTCAGTAACAACCCTGAATTAACACTGCAACAACTTATTGTAACTAACTAATTACCGATTCTTTAGAATGTTTACTCCTATGTCCTTAGTGAGAAAACCTTTAATCGTCTATCCTAATTCATATGTCCATAGAGAATTATAAATGAGACTAAGTAATTAATTATCAAAAAATATTCTGGTTCCTATAGGGTATCCCTAGTCCTGGGTAATATCTATTATAGGATTATCAAAAGCAAAGCCTTAATAACGGTGGTCCAGCCTAATCATTAATCATAAATCAAACCCTGTTGGTCCGATAGGAAAGCATTAAGAACGACTAGAGATCAAATCAATTATTAAACAAAGGAAATGTCATTGCAATACTAATATCAGAGTCATTACAGATTCAAATCAGAGACACCCCCTAGCATTGGGGGGTTTAGCTACTCATAATATTCGAAGAGAATACAAAATAAAAACTAGACATTACAAGATAATAGGTTTCCTTTGATCTTCAATAGCTCCCGCTCATGAAAACCTTCAGTTTCTCAATCACCTTGATCTCTCCAATCTTGATAGTGCAATTCTTCTTTGGCTAAAAAAGTCATGTTTTCCTTCTCATTATCAGTCTTAAATACTCCCAGGTCCAACACAGTAATAGGAAAATACCCAAAATACCCATAGGGATCACAAAGGCTCAAAAAATCAGAAAAGTGAAAGATGAACCGAATCAGCCAACACGGGTCGTGTCAGCTGACACGGGCGGCCGCGTTGGCCCCTGAATAACTGATGAAAAACTTCACTGCTCCAGACTTGCTGACACGGACACCCGTGTCATCCCCCTGTCTAAAACTAAATCTTCATTCTCTTGGTACCATCCTGACACGGGTGGCCGTGTCAGGCCCATGTTTCACTTCTAAAACTATTCCAAAATCCTGTTGTTTTTCCCGGTTTTTGCTCCGATTCTTCTTAATTGCTTACCTGAACCTAAAAATAATGGAAATACCAAATCAACACATAAAATGCAACTAAACGTATAAGATAATTAACTAAAACTCATGGTAAAATAACGTATAAAAATGACTGATCAGGTTTTGTCCTCCAAGATCTTGAGGATTTGGCGGTTTTTGCAGAAATATTTTCTTCACAGATTCAGCTGAGTGTAACAGCCCAAATTTCATTAAATAATTAATTATAGTAATTAATTGATTTAGTGGGATTTTTATTAATGTTGGAAATTAATTTTTATTAATTGGGATTAATAGAGAATTGAGAAGGAAATTGGAAGGAAGGAAAATGAAGGAAATATATATAAGAGAGAAAGAAAAGAAAAGAAAGTTAGAAAACATTTTTGGAAAGAAAGAGGAAAGAAGAAGAAAGGAGAGAAAGAGAAGAGAAGAAGAGGAAAAGTGGAAATCATCAAGAACCAACATCAAAGCTCCGATTAATCGAGGTAAGGGTGAGAAATGTTTCTATTTGATCATTGCATGATGTTATGTATGTTGGGTTGGGGTTTTGGTAGAGTTTCCATCCTTTTTCATTTAGGGCAAAAGTTGGAATAATCGGTAGATTGATGATTTAATCAGTTGAAATCGAGTAATAATGCCGTAGAATAGTCGGGTAACATGTGTTGATGCTGTTTGTACTGATTTTGTTGTGTGAGAAGTTGGATGATGGTGGATGGTGGAGGTGGAACAGAATAGGGTTCTGTTCTGCGCAGGTTCGCTGGCTCTCGCCAGGCGAAGCCTAGCGAATGTTGGCGAATAATTATATTTAAGTCCCAGTGGACTTCGCTGGCGGGTTCGCCAGGCGAAGGGTTGTTAGCGAAGGTTCGCCCAGCGAAGGTGCTGGCGAATGGTGGCGAATGAAGTCAGTAGCTACTGACTTGGGCTCGCTGGGAAGTCTCGCCAGGCAAAGCCTAGCGAGTGTTCGCTGAGGGAGTTCGCCAGGCGAAGGCCAGGCGAAGGTTCGCTGCGAGGGTTCGTCAGGCGAATGTGGGCGAGTTTGACAACATTTTTCTTTTGCTGTGTTGTTCATGTGGAGATGGTTTGGTTGTTCCACATAGGTGGATACCTTATGATATGAATATAGATATGATCTATTGTGATAGCATGTGCTGTGGGTAGCCTTCGGGCGTGAATCCTAGAGTTGTGATATGAATGATTAATTGTAATCAGTTAAAATACATGTGAACATAATAAGTGATTATGTGTGTATTATTTAATGAATTTGCGAATGCTTGAGGTGTATACAATTATGTAATGAGTATGCATGAGAACATTTTGAATATGTGTGCATAACTTATAATTGTATGATTGGTATTGTAATGAGAATACCTTGATTGTTGTGATAATTAGAGATACATGGGAATACAATGAGGAATGTATGTGTATCGTCTAATGAATTGTGAGTGCATATATGTATGCGATTGTTGTGTGAATGCATGGGAACATATGTGATATGTGTGCATTGTTGTTGAATATGATGATGTGTGAAATGAATACGTTGATAAATGTTTGATATATGTTGTATGTGCAATCATGATGAAATTCTCGAAGGGGTGAATTATTCGAATGCATGGGATTAAGACGCGGGAACGGTCTTAAGTGCATTTATTGTGATTGGTTGATTGTACATGCATCATTCAGTCAAGAGGCAATGTCTGTTAGTTTCGTGGAAACTAGTGGCTTGTCCCAAACCTAGAAGGGTGGGTTTGAAGCCTAGGGGACGGGCTTGGATGTTATCGGTCTAGAAGGGTGGACCCGGTTTAAAGTAAAAACCGAAAAATGATAACGCGTTATCGGTCTAGAAGGGTGGACCCGGTTTAATGTAAAAACCGAGAAAAGATAACGAGAGTCGGTACCGCATAGCATTGAGTTGCATTGAATATGTTGAGTCACATTGCATAATATTGTTGCGGTACATATGTGCTTGTGAATGATTGTGAAGTCAAGCATGAAGGGATGTGCTTGTGGTTATTCATAATGTTGATATATGTGAACGTGATATGATTATGATTGTGAGAGTGAAGTGTGGTGAGAAATGTGAATATGTGTTATATGATACCTATATATACGTAATCTTATGCTTTGATTATTATGGTTATATTTCTCACCCTTCTGTTGTTTTATAATGCTCTATGAGGCATTGCAGATTAGAATGCTGGAGTCATTTTGTGAAGATAGTCTTCATTCTTTTGAGTCTGCTGCTCTGATATGTAACACCGGGTAGTTAGACTAGTATAGTCATTCTTTTGTGATACATTGCGATGTATCAGCTGATGTGGTTTTGTAATCTAACTGATATGATGTATTAATCTGGATGATTTATATGCATTTGAATTAACATTTTGAAAATGATTAAATGATGTTATCTTCCGCTTAAATTTAATGTTGAAATGCGATTTCTAAAACTACGAAAATGTTACATATTTTATGGAGCAAAATGTTAAAGAGTTTTGTTGGTGAAGTTGTGGCATTCTTCTTTTATACCTTATTATAAAACCTTTTTACTCTGATAATTTGTATGTGCTTAATTGTTTTATATGCATTTATTTGAGGTATAGAAGGGGGTGTTACAATAGTGGTATCAGAGCAGGTCGGTCCGTCCGGCCAAGTTGTTAGAGTGTTTTTTTTTCCTGTGTGTTATTGATATGTGTGCGTTGCATTATCAATATTGGTTGTTATTACGTGGATCTGTTGCTGGAATTAGTACGATGGTTGCAGGAAGGAACGACGAAGCGATTGCGGAGGCATTGACGAGATTGGCGGGGGCAATTGGGCAGAATCCTCCGGCCAATGTGAATGTGAGGAATCATGCTGATGATGGATTCCGTGCTTTGGGGAAATTCCAAAAGAATAACCCTCCTGTCTTCAAGGGAACTCATGAACCGGACAAGGCACAAATTTGGTTGAAAGCTGTGGAAAAGATTTTTCGAGTTATGAATTGCTCGGATGCACAGAAGGTGCAGTTTGGGACTCATATGCTCGAAGAAGAAGCTGAAGATTGGTGGGGTAATACTCGCCAAAGATTTGAGGAAGATGATATTGTGATTACGTGGGATTTGTTTAGAGAAACCTTTCTGGAGAAGTATTTTCCAGAGGATGTGCGGGGGAAGAAAGAGATCGAATTTCTTGAGTTAAAGCAAGGTAATTCGACGGTTGCTGAGTATGCGGCGAAGTTTGAGGAGTTGATCAAATTTTGTCCTCACTATAATACTGGTAATGCTGAGAGGTCTAAGTGCCTCAAGTTTGTGAACGGTTTGAGACCCGAGATTAGACAAGCTATTGGATATCAGGAAATCAGGCGGTTTTCTGAGTTGGTTAACAAGAGCAGAATTTATGACGAAGACAGTAGGGCTAGGTCCAGCCACTACAAGAGTCTAAGTGATAAGAAAGGAAAAGGTCAATTCAGAGGAAAACCTTATGTGACTCCTGCAGACAAAGGGAAGCAGAGAATGAGTTATGGCAAGCAGCCAAGTGGGGGAGTCTCTACCCCGGTTAGGTGTTACCGTTGTGGTGAAGCGGGACATCGTGCTCCCGAATGCAACAGTGTTGAGAAGGCGTGTTTTAAGTGTGGCAAGCCAGGCCACAAGGCTCTTGAGTGCAGAAGCGGTGCGGGTGTTATTTGCTATAACTGTGGTGAGCAAGGGCACATCAGTACCAAGTGCGATAAGCCGAAGAAGAATCAAGGGAGCGGGAAAGTGTTCGCTCTATCTGGATCTGAGACTGCTAGCGACGATCGATTGATCCGAGGTACGTGCTTCATTAATGGTACACCTTTGATCGCTATAATTGATACCGGAGCTACGCATTCTTTTATTTCTTTTGATTGTGTTAGAAGGTTGAATCTTGAGTTGTCTGTGATTGGTGGCGGTATGGTTATTGATACTCCTGCTATGGGTTCGGTAACTACACCGTATGTTTGCTTGAATTGCCCGTTGAGTATTTTCGGTAGAGATTTTGGGATTGATTTAGTGTGTCTTCATTTAGATCATCTGGATGTCATTCTTGGAATGAATTGGTTAAAATTCAATCGTGTTTATATTAACTGTTTTGACAAAACGGTTATTTTTCCCGATTCGGAAGTTGAAAGGGATTTGTTTATGACAAGGAGACAAGTGAAGGAATCGGTACAAGATGGGGCTAAGGTATTTATGCTTATGGAAACTTTGAGGACTAGTGAAAGTGAAGAGATTGAGGCTTTGCCCATTGTTAGAGATTTTCCGGAAGTATTCCCTGAAGAGATAAAGGATTTACCGCCGGAGCGAGAAGTGGAGTTTTCGATAGATTTGATTCCTGGAACTAGTCCGATATCGATGGCTCCATATCGTATGTCGGCCTCGGAGTTAAAAGAGTTGAAAAGTCAACTTGAGGATTTGCTCGAGAAGAGGTTTATTCGTCCGAGTGTGTCACCGTGGGGTGCACCGGTGTTATTGGTTAAGAAGAAAGAGGGTTCTATGAGGCTCTGTGTGGATTACAGACAGTTGAACAAGGTGACTATTAAGAATAAGTATCCACTTCCGAGGATTGATGATCTGATGGATCAGTTGATTGGTGCAAGTGTGTTCAGCAAGATTGATTTGAGATCTGGGTATCATCAGATCCGTGTGAAAGCTGAGGATATTCAGAAGATGGCCTTTCGGACGAGGTATGGACACTATGAGTATTCCGTGATGCCGTTTGGTGTGACTAATGCACCAGGTGTATTTATGGAGTACATGAATAGGATTTTCCATCCTTATTTGGATCAGTTTGTGGTGGTGTTTATTGAAGATATCTTGGTTTATTCGAAGAGCGGAGGAGAGCATGCCGAGCATCTGAAGATTGTGTTAACTGTGTTGAGAGAGAAGCAGTTGTTCGCGAAGCTTTCTAAGTGTGAATTTTGGTTGAAGGAAGTTAGTTTCCTTGGTCATGTGATTTCTAGTAGTGGTGTTGCGGTTGATCCGTCAAAGGTTGAAGCGGTGTCGCAATGGGAGACTCTGAAGTCAGTTTTTGAGATCAGAAGTTTTCTTGGTTTACCCGGTTATTATTGGAAGTTTATTGAAGGATTTGCTAAGTTATCGTTGCCGTTGACGCAGTTGACTAGGAAAGGTCAAGCCTTTGTTTGGGACGCCAAGTGTGAAGTGAGTTTTCAAGAACTTAAGCGAAGGTTGACGACAGCTCCTGTTTTGATTCTGCCAAATCCGGAAGAACCATTCGTTGTGTATTGTGATGCTTCTTTGATGGGATTAGGAGGTGTGTTGATGCAGAATAATCAAGTTGTGGCTTATGCTTCGAGGCAACTCAAAGTGCATGAGAAGAATTATCCGACGCATGACTTAGAGTTGGCCGCCGTTGTGTTCGTGTTGAAACTTTGGAGGCATTATCTATTTGGCGCAAGATTTGAAGTGTTTAGTGACCACAAGAGTTTGAGGTATCTTTTTGATCAAAAGGAATTGAACGCAAGACAAAGAAGATGGCTTGAACTTTTGAAGGATTTTGATTTTGGCTTGAACTACCATTCGGGTAAAGCGAATGTAGTAGCGGATGCTTTGAGTCGGAAATCATTGCATATGTCGGCATTGATGGTGAAAGAGTTAGAATTGGTCGAGCAATTTCGAGATTTGAGTTTGGTATGTGAGAGAACTTCTTTTGGATTTAAGTTGGGCATGTTAAAGCTTACAAGTGGTATTTTGGATGAAATTCGAGAAGGACAGAAATCGGATTTGAGCTTAGTTGATCGGTTGACTTTAATCAACCAAGGCCAAGGTGGTGATTTTCGGATTGATGAGAATGGGATTATGAGATGTCGGGATCGAGTTTGTGTTCCGAATGTTGTTGAGCTGAAAAAGAGTATCCTTGAGGAAGGACATCGTAGCGGATTGAGTATTCATCCGGGTGCTACTAAGATGTATCAGGATTTGAGGAAAGTATTTTGGTGGCCTAGTATGAAGAAGGATATCGCGGAATTTGTGTATTCTTGTTTGACTTGCTAGAAGTCAAAGATTGAGCATCAGAAGCCATCGGGGTTGATGAAGCCGTTGTTTATTCCTGAGTGGAAATGGGATAGTATCTCCATGGATTTTGTATCAGGTTTTCCGAGGACGCCGAGTAATTTTGAGGCTATTTGGGTTATCGTGGATAGGTTGACTAAATCTGCTCACTTTATTCCTATGCGTATGGATTACCCTTTGGAGAAGTTGGCTAAGTTGTATATTGAGAGGGTTGTGTGTCTGCATGGTATTCCGCTAAGTATTGTTTCGGATAGAGATCCGCGGTTTACTTCGAGATTTTGGGAAAGCCTGCAGAGTGCTTTGGGTACTAAGTTGCGTTTGAGTTCAGCTTATCATCCGCAGACTGATGGTCAGACGGAGAGGACGATTCAGTCGCTTGAAGACCTTTTGAGAGCTTGTGTATTGGAAAAAGGAGGAGCTTGAGACAGCTACTTGCCTTTGATTGAGTTTACCTACAACAACAGTTTTCATTCGAGTATTGGTATGGCACCATTTGAGGCATTGTATGGTAGGCGGTGTAGGACACCATTGTGTTGGTTCGAGTCCGGAGAGAGTTTTGTTGTTGGACCCGAGTTAGTTCAACAGACTACTGATAAGATCAAGATGATTCAAGAGAAGATGAGAATTACTCAGAGTCGTCAGAAGAGTTATTATGACAAGAGGAGGAGGGCACTTGAATTTCAAGAGGGAGATCATGTGTTTCTTCGAGTCACTCCGATGACAGGTGTTGGTAGGGCACTGAAGTCGCGCAAGTTGTCGCCGCGTTTCATTGGTCCTTATCAGATTTTGCAAAGGATAGGAGAAGTGGCCTATCGTGTGGCTTTACCACCGTCGCTTGCTAATCTTCATGACGTATTCCATGTATCTCAGTTGAGGAAATACATTACGGATCCGTCTCATGTAGTCCAAGTAGATGATGTGCAGGTGAGAGATAACCCGACTGTTGAGACATCACCTATGCGGATAGAGGATCGGAAATTGAAGCAGCTTCGAGGTAAAGAGATCGCTTTAGTGAAGGTCGCTTGGGGAGGACCGGCTGGTGGAAATGTTACTTGGGAGCTTGAGAGTCGGATGAAAGAGTCTTATCCAGAACTGTTTGAATCAGGTAACATTTTCGAGGACGAAAATTCCTAAGTGGGGGAGGGTTGTAACAACCCAAATTTCATTAAATAATTAATTATAGTAATTAATTGATTTAGTGGGATTTTTATTAATGTTGGAAATTAATTTTTATTAATTGGGATTAATAGAGAATTGAGAAGGAAATTGGAAGGAAGGAAAATGAAGGAAATATATATAAGAGAGAAAGAAAAGAAAACAAAGTTAGAAAACATTTTTGGAAAGAAAGAGGAAAGAAGAAGAAAGGAGCGAAAGAGAAGAGAAGAAGAGGAAAAGTGGAAATCATCAAGAACCAACATCAAAGCTCCGATTAATCGAGGTAAGGGTGAGAAATGTTTCTATTTGATCATTGCATGATGTTATGTATGTTGGGTTGGGGTTTTGGTAGAGTTTCCATCCTTTTTCATTTAGGGCAAAAGTTGGAATAATCGGTAGATTGATGATTTAATCAGTTGAAATCGAGTAATAATACCGTAGAATAGTCGGGTAACATGTGTTGATGCTGTTTGTACTGATTTTGTTGTGTGAGAAGTTGGATGATGGTGGATGGTGGAGGTGGAACAGAATAGGGTTCTGTTCTGCACAGGTTCGCTGGCTCTCGCCAGGCGAGCGAAGGCGAAGCTTCGCCAGGCGAAGCCTAGCGAATGTTGGCGAATAATTATATTTAAGTCCCAGTGGACTTCGCTGGCGGGTTCGCCAAGCGAAGGGTTGTTAGCGAAGGTTCGCCCAGCGAAGGTGCTGGCGAATGGTGGCGAATGAAGTCAGTAGCTACTGACTTGGGCTCGCTGGGAAGTCTCGCCAGGCGAAGCCTAGCGAGTGTTTGCTGAGGGAGTTCGCCAGGCGAAGGCCAGGCGAAGGTTCGCTGCGAGGGTTCGCCAGGCGAATGTGGGCGAGTTTGACAGCATTTTTCTTTTGCTGTGTTGTTCATGTGGAGATGGTTTGGTTGTTCCACATAGGTGGATACCTTATGATATGAATATAGATATGATCTATTGTGATAGCATGTGTTGTGGGTAGCCTTCGGGCGTGAATCCTAGAGTTGTGATATGAATGATTAATTGTAATCGGTTAAAATACATGTGAACATAATAAGTGATTATGTGTGTATTATTTAATGAATTTGCGAATGCTTGAGGTGTATACAATTATGTAATGAGTATGCATGAGAACATTTTGAATATGTGTGCATAACTTATAATTGTATGATTGGTATTGTAATGAGAATACCTTGATTGTTGTGATAATTAGAGATACATGGGAATACAATGAGGAATGTATGTGTATCGTCTAATGAATTGTGAGTGCATATATGTATGCGATTGTTGTGTGAATGCATGGGAACATATGTGATATGTGTGCATTATTGTTGAATATGATGATGTGTGAAATGAATACGTTGATAAATGTTTGATATATGTTGTATGTGCAATCATGATGAAATTCTCGAAGGGGTGAATTATTGGAATGCATGGGATTAAGACGCAGGAACGGTCTTAAGTGCATTTATTGTGATTGGTTGATTGTACATGCATCATTCAGTCAAGAGGCAATGTCTGTTAGTTTCGTGGAAACTAGTGGCTTGTCCCAAACCTAGAAGGGTGGGTTTGAAGCCTAGGGGACAGGCTTGGATGTTATCGGTCTAGAAGGGTGGACCCGGTTTAAAGTAAAAACCGAAAAATGGTAACGAGTTATCGGTCTAGAAGGGTAGACCCGGTTTAATGTAAAAACCGAGAAAAGATAACGAGAGTCGGTACCGCATAGCATTGAGTTGCATTGAATATGTTGAGTCACATTGCATAATATTGTTGCGGTACATATGTGCTTGTGAATGATTGTGAAGTCAAGCATGAAGGGATGTGCTTGTGGTTATTCATAATGTTGATATATGTGAACGTGATATGATTATGATTGTGAGAATGAAGTGTGGTGAGAAATGTGAATATGTGTTATATGATACCTATATATACGTAATCTTATGCTTTGATTATTATGGTTATATTTCTCACCCTTCTGCTGTTTTATAATGCTCTATGAGGCATTGCAGATTAGAATGCTGGAGTCCTTTTGTGAAGATAGTCTTCATTCTTTTGAGTCTGCTGCTCTGATATGTAACACTGGGTAGTTAGACTAGTATAGTCATTCTTTTGTGATACATTGCGATGTATCAGCTGATGTGGTTTTGTAATCTAACTGATATGATGTATTAATCTGGATGATTTATATGCATTTGAATTAACATTTTGAAAATGATTAAATGATGTTATCTTCCGCTTAAATTTAATGTTGAAATGCGATTTCTAAAACTACGAAAATGTTACATATTTTATGGAGCAAAATGTTAAAGAGTTTTGTTGGTGAAGTTGTGGCATTCTTCTTTTATACCTTATTATAAAACCTTTTTACTCTGATAATTTGTATGTGCTTAATTGTTTTATATGCATTTATTTGGGGTATAGAAGGGGGTGTTACACTGAGCGAAGGGGATTGAAGAACGATGGATTCCTTCAATCAAGTATGTTAACCGGATGATTGTGCAAGGAATATTTGGGTTCGAACAGTGTGTGATCGAAATCAGCCGAGTGAAAGGTTTGAAGACCGGTGGGGTTGTTCATACAAGTAGCGATAATCGGAGGTTTATATAACACGTTCGAGGAACTTGATTCATCTTGAATCAAGGGGAGAGAAGACATAATATCAACATCAATAACTAGGTTTAAGTGTGTTGTGACTATTGATTCTCTTGTGTAAACCTTTGCAACAAGATAATACATATCTCAATTCTAGTTTTAGAATTGAGGGCAGACATACCCTAAGCGAGGATGAAAGGGGAAATGCCTAAGTAAATCTGGTGTTGTTCTCTCTTTCTCTATCTCTTTAGATTGAATTTTTAACGTTTCTGTACTATCAATTGATCAATAAAATTCTGCTATAGTGTAATGCTGAAAATATGGTTTGAAAACTCATTACAATCACTTGGATTGTAATTGCAAAAATTCTTCACTTACATTACATAAGAAACAACACTTAGGGTGTTTTGCACACCAAGTGCTCGACAAATTGATCGCAAACAAATTGTTTGCTTTATTGTCAAATTTAATTTACACTTTATAAGTCATTAGAAATTGTACACTCTAAAGTGTTGTTATTTGTGTTGATTAATCATCAAACTATTGATTATGTTTCTCATTAGATTTATTGTTCCATTTTGCTTGTCTCATATCCAATCTTTTCGGTAACAATTTGTTTAGATGACTTGGTTCCTCGACCGCTTCCACACAATTTTTTAAAACCACATTTTTAAGCACCGACTCTTGTAATAAATTAGTTATATATTCAACCCTCCTTCTAGATCATTGGCATCGTCTAACAAGTGGTATTACGAGCATTGGTTCATCTAGTACTTTGCATATAACTTTTTAGAAAATGGCTAGCGAGCCAAAATGGGCTTACAATAGAGCCCCGATTTTCATAGGTGAGAACTATAGTTATTGGAAAGATTGTATGCGTGTGCATATCAATTCCATTTATAGAAAGGTATGAAACATTATTCAAAATAGTCCTATGGAAATAAGCATGACCGATGCGAATAATTTTGTTGTGACTAAGTCGGAAGCACAATGGAACAAAGAAGATGTGAAAAGTATAGTTACGATTAGAAAGCTAGAAATATTATAATATCTTCTTTGGGAGTTGATGAATATTAAAAAGTTTCCCATTGTACTACTGCTAAAGCTATGTGGGACATATTGCAAGTTGCCCATGAGGGAACTAATGATGTCAAACTAGCTTGAATTAATACTTTGATACAAGAGTTTGATCTCTTTCACATGAAGCAAGGTGAAATCATTGCTGAAATGCAAAAGAGATTTTCTCATGTAATCAATCGCTTACATACACTTGGAAGACCCATTTCCAATGAAGTTTCTACTAATAAAATTTTAAGATATCTTAGTAGGGAATGGCAACCAAAGGTCACGACGATCAAGGAAGCCAATGATCTCACTACATTGGACATCACTACTTTATTTGGTAAGCTTGATGAATATGAGCAAGTGCTCATAAGTCTTGACAAACATGAGAAAAGGGAAAAGAAAGAGAAGGTGAAAGAAACAGACAAGAAGTCTATTGCTCTTAAGGCTTCTAGCTCAAAGTCCTCAACACAAGAGCAAAGTGGAAGTGAATCTAATGATGACGGGGAAGATACGAGTGAAGATATGGGACTGCTTGTGAGAAGATATGATAGATATATTCGGAAAAATGGTATTCAACACTCCAACAAGAATCTCATCAACTTTCGACGACAATCAAAGTCCTCTAAGAATGAAGGAAACAAGAGTGGTAAATCAAAAGGATCATGCTACAATTATGGAAAGACCGGTCATTATAAGTCGGATTTCCCACTGATAAAGAAAGACAAAGGAAAGGAAAAAAACCGTCAACAAAAGAAATCGGGAAAACCTAGAAGGGCATACATTCCGTGGGAAAGTGATAGTGAGTCCTCTAGTGAAGATAACTCAAGTGATGAACACGAATCCATCAACCTTTGTCTCATGGCTCATCAAAGGAAGAAGAAAGAGGTAAGACACTCTAAATATGATCACTCTAATAAAATGTCTCATTTGGAATTGTAAAAGGCTTTTGATACTTTACACCATGAGGCTAAAGAAACTTTTAAACGCTTAGCTTCAAATAAGCAAATTTTTACACATTTAGAGAAAAAGATTTTCGATTTCGAAAAGGAATTAGAAGCTCTTAAGAACTCTATGGTGGAAGCAACAAAAGATGAAATTGAGGAGGACAAAAGTACTTGGTTAAATTGGGGTCGTGAAACTTGTCATATTTGGAAAAAGAAGGTTAGATCTCCTAAAGCCAAATTAGACAAGGCTCTAAAACCTAAAGTCACATTTGCTATTGATCTGTCACATTTTAGAGAAAGCATGAATAATCCATATCAAAAGTATACGTATGTGATTAGAGATAAAGATAGCACATGTAACTCCTATATTAATCGTACTTGTTTGTATTGTTGCAAGAAGAGTCACACCATTGCCAAATTCTGATTTAGGAGATTCTTAGTTCTTGAAGATATTTTCCAATGGTTTCGCAAATGCAACCAAAGGTTCACTCACACCCAAGGACCCAATAAAAATTGGGTACCTATTTTCCTTATTTGAATTGTGTAGGTATAATGTCTTAAGCCTACGGAGAGAAGATGGTTTCTCGATAGTGGATGTTCAAGACACATGACGGGAGACATTTTCTTATTCATCGACTTTATGATGAAGAAGAAAGGATTCGCGACCTAAAGTGATAATAACAAGGGATCTATACTCGCCAAAGGTAGTGTAGGTAATCTCTCTTCTACTACTATCTCAGACGTGCTATTAGTTGAAGGTCTTAAACACAATCTAATTAGCATTAGTCAATTATGTGATACAGGGTATAAAGTTTCGTTTTCAAAAGATTGTTGCATGATTGAACATAATGATAATAAAGATTATGTATTCAAAGGCTTGAGGGTTAACAATGTCTATATGCTTGACTTGAGTGAAGTATCGTTAAGTAGTACTAAATGTCTTGTCACCATGAGTGAAGAAGATTCATGGCTATGGCATAGCCGTTTAGTGCATGTCAACTTTGATTCACTAAATATAGTAGTCTCTAAGTATCTAGTAGTCGGCCTACCCAAAATCAAAATTTCAAAAGATCACTTATGTGATGCTTGCCAAATGGGAAAGCAAATAAGGATCTCGTTTAAATCTAAATATGTCGTTTCTACAACGAGACCCCTTGAACTCCTCCATATGGATCTTTTTGGACCATCTAGGATCAAAAGCTTAGGTGGTAATTACTATATTTTTGTGAGAGTGGATGACTACTCTAGGTTTTGTTGGACTATTTTCTTGGCAAGAAAGAGTGATACTTTTTCAGGTTTTGAGAAGTTTCCCAAGCTCTCTCAAAACAAATTGAATATGTTAGTTCCATGATTCTATGATTGTCCATGGTTCTATGATTGGCTAAATTTTGGTAAAATATGATTCTGCACTGATGTTAAGCAAGATGTTATAACATTTTCATCTACTGTCAAGACATAACTGTTGTCATGTGTTTTAATCAAGATGTCAAGACAGATGTCATAACATCTTTGTCTGGTACATCATGAGCTGCTATTTTATATCTCTTGACAAAGGTGTTTTGGTTTGATGAGATCTCGTTGGATATACCTCATCAGTGTGTGCAGGTCAAAGAGATTTATTTGGAACAAAATGTAGATTTAATTGGTGTTCATAAAAAGGATCTTTGAGACTTTTTAGGAAACTATAATATATTTGTTTCTACTGTTATGAAGAAGATTCTGCAGAAGAATGGGAGTTTGTAGATGTTCTTGATTGACTGCATTTTATGGTAAAACATTGTTGTGTGTAGATGTCTTAACTGATGTCATGACATGCTTGTGTAGTATTTTGCAGGGTAAGTTTGGTTAGCTAGAACAAAGTGTATTGGATGTCATACTGAATGTTATGACATCAGATTGCTGACAGCAAGGACGCGTGTTTGTTTTTCTGTTATGGTTCTTGAGTTGTCTCAGGCTAGATTTCAGGAAACCTTCTAGGGTTCCTTAGTTATCTCAGGTGAGACTCTAGGCAATGTTGAGCATAACATGAAACGTCTATGACTTATTTGATAGCACCATGAATTATGGAGATTGGGTTAACTTGGTTAAACCTAATTTATGCTGCAATTTATGAACATTGAAATCTTCTCTCCCTTCTGTTACTTTTGATCAGCCCAAGTCCAGACTGCATTACTATTTAAGGAGGCGTAGAAGCAAGGAAAAAAAAAGCACTTACAACAAGAACAACATGAGTGTAAAATAAGGGTTTAGGGTTTTAAGAGTCTTGTGTGTGTGACTTTGTAAGTCACCCTTTGTAACTTTGGACGCATCGTGGTAGACATATTGCTAATTGTTCACTCAAAGCTTTTTAGCAAGAGTGTATTGTTCTTGATTGAAGTTATTAAGCAAAATCAAGTATTGTGACTTTGAAGAGTGTCTTCTAAAGTCTTATTTTTGTATTGAATTGTTTATCACTGTTGTGATTGAGGGGGAGTGAGAGGTGTCTTTTGTCTAATGGTTTCTAGGCAGAAATTGCATTGGGTAAAGATTAAGTGAGGAGTTGTAAACTGGGATTTTAGCTCTGAATTAATTCTACTAATAGTGGATTTCCTTCTTGGCTTGGTAGCTCCCAGATGTAGGTGATGTTTCACCAGACTGGATAAACAATTTCCTGTGTTCTTTACTGCTTTCGTTACCTGTTTACTGCTAAGGTTAATAATCTGTTCAGAAGTGAATGTCATAACATCCGATATAACATCGACTGTTAGTTACTTATCTTTCTGCATTTAACATTCTACTCAATTTAAATGGTTAGATAAATTGTTCTGTCAGTCTGCAGATGTTACAGCAGATGTCACAACACTGCTAATTTTTAAAGTGAATTAAAATCCACATGTTCTGTCCTTGTTCTGTTTTAGCAGAGATCAATGTTCTTAGCATCTCTTAGGACATTTGAGATCTACATACCAGAATTTTAGAATACAAACATTGTTACAATACATAGCGATCATGGAGGTGAATTTGAAAACCACCTCTTTGAAGAACTTTGTGATAAGCATGAAATTGATCATAATTTCTCAGCTCCACGTACTCCTCAACAAAATGGAGTAGTGGAACGTAAAAATCTCATTTTAAAAGAACTTGGAAGAACTATGATTAATGAGAGTAACCTTTCTAAATACTTTTGGGCCGATGTTATTAGTACGGCGTGTTATGTTTTGAATAGGGTGCTTATCCGTCCTATTCTCAACAAAACTCCATATGAGATTTTAAAAGGAAGGAAGCCTAACGTACCACATCTTCATGTTTTTGGTCGTAAGTGTTTTGTGTTGAATAATGGTAAGGAGAACCTTAGCAAATTTGATTCAAAGTCCGATGAAGGTATCTTTCTTGGATACTCTCAAACTAGTAAGACATATAGGATATTAAATAAGAGGTTGCTTACTGTTGACGAATCTGTACATGTTACTTTTGATGAATCTTATCCGAAAAATGTTGGAAAAGGTGTTTCTTTTCATGGTGCAGGTGTATCTTCAGAAGACATAATCAAAGACACTGAAAAAGGGATTAATCAACTTGAAGCAGAGAAAGTTGAGGAGGAAAAATATCACCATCCTGAGGAGATTGAGGAGGATCATCCGACTAACAATGATGACCTTCCTCCAACTTGGAAGTCTTCTAAAGACCATCCTATTGACAACATACTCGGTGATATTTCAAAGGTACTAACTACGCGATGTAAGCTAAGTAACTTTTGTTACCACTTTGCCTTCGTCTCTCAGGTTGAGCCTAAAAACTTTAAATAAGCCTTACTCGATGAATATTAGTTTGGGACCTTGTCCCCCCTTCGCGAGACCATCGAGTAATTGGCACCAGATGGATGTTTAGGAACAAACTTGACAAAAATGGAGTCATAATAAGAAATAAAGTGTGCTTAGGGGCGCAAGGGTATAACTAAGAGGAGAGCATAGACTATGAGGAAACTTATGCTCCTGTTTTTCGACTCGAGGATATACGTCTTTTGCTTGCTTACACATGTGCTAAAAATTTCAAATTATTTCAAATGGATGTACAAAGTGCTTTTCTAAATGGATACATTAATAAAGAGGTATATGTAGCTCAACCTCCTGGCTTTGAATCTCATGAGTATCCTGATCATGTTTATAAGCTTAAATGTACTTTGTATGGTCTCAAGCAAGCCCCTAGGGCTTGGTATGAGCGTCATAACAAATTTCTACTAGACCAAGGGTACTCAAGAGGGAAGGTTGATACAACTCTCTTCATTAAACGTCAAGGAAAACACTCCATTTTGGTACAAGTATATGTAGATGGTATAATATTTGGATCTACTAACATAAATATGGTCAAGGAATTCTCTAGGTTGACACAGGAAGAGTTTGAGATGAGCATGAAGAGGGAGCTAAACTAATTCCTCGGATTTCAAATCAAGCAACTCGAAGAAGGAACGTTCATGAGCCAGCCGAAGTATTGTTATGAGCTATTCAAACGCTTCGACATGGCTAACTCTAAAGCAATTGATACTCCAATGCCTACATGAGTAAACTTGAATCGAGATGAAATTAGTAAGGATGTGAATGTAAAGAAATATCGAGGTATGATAGGTTCTCTACTCTATCTTACCGCTTCTCGACCGAATATCATGTTTAGTGTATGTATGTGAGCTAGGTATCAATCATGTCCTAAGGAATCCCATTTAAAAGATGTCAAACACATACTTAGATACTGTTGCGGTGGAAATAGGATATCAAACTATTAATTAGTTTGAATCACAATCCTTGATTCACAACCGACTTTGATTTATCCGAAGGAAAAGGTCAAATGAAGGAAAACCTATTTTTGCATCGTAAACAATGCGGGGAGAGACCTAAGTAAGGGGTTGGTTAAGCTTAGGGAAGGTACTAACACCCTAAACTTTTGTAGTACTCTACAAGAACCTTCTGTTTATTGTATACTTTTTTATTTTCTGTTTGAAATATATACTGAGCTAAGGGTTAAGTGATCTAAAAGACCTAAGGGTTAGTCTTAAGTTTACTCGGCAAGATTCGCATTTTGTGCCTACGTATCCTGGATAGGGAATGGAATCAGAGTAATCGTAGTTCCCTTCGAAAGGAAGGTTAGAAACTTCTTGACTGTGGTCAAGGTTTCAAAGGGAAGTAAACGTATCTTAAAGACACGCTTACGTGGAGTCTTGAAACTTCTATTTCTACGTTGAATTTGTTGAATTTGAAATTAGGGTTGAAATTAAACATGTTCCACGGCAGGAAACCCTAAAACAGAGTACGACGACTCTTTGACCTAATGCTAGGGTAAAGGGCGTTTCTGTCCCCGGCGGGACACCTAGGCTATTAGGGTTTGAAATGGTCAAAGGAGAGGATTATTGACTCGGCGGTCAAACTGCTAGACCTAATCCTTCGGAGGGAATTCTAACGATAAATCATGCAAAAATGGCAAATCATTATATGACAGAAATTAAAGTACAGAAAGTAATGAAAGCGGTAAAAGAAAGCATCGCGACGATCACTCGCGTAAATTACAAATCCCAAAAACAAATGCAAAAATAATAACTACGACCATGGCCTGACATAAATTACAACCGAAAGATAAGCACACGAATGAGAAATGCAACTATGGTCTTGCATAAATTACAATTAAAAACCCGAGACCACGAATAAAGTCGTGGATCAGCAGAGGAGATGAAATAGGAAGTGAGGTTGTGGTCCTTTTTCCTGAAGCTAAAAATGTTATTATTTTAAAATGCTACAAATGATTTTTAATTTTAAATGCTAAACATGACTTTTATTTTTAAATGCTAAATAATGAATTTTAAGTTTTAATGCAAAATATGAATTTTATTTTAAATGCTAAAAATGAACTTTAAATTTTTTATGCAAAATATGAATTTTATTTATTTATTATTATACTAACTAACGGATTTTAATTTTGAATACTAAAACTGACATTTTTTTTACGCTAACTAATGAATTTTCCATTTTAAATGCTAAGAATGAATTCTAACTTTAAATGCTAAAATAACTTTTAATTTTAATTATCATCATTAAATCAAAGAAAGAAAGAAAAAATAAAATAAATAAACCAAATAACAAAAAGGACAAATTAAAAGCTGAACACGAGCCATTTGCTGCAGCATTTGAGTCTTAGGGTTTCACTTGGAAACCTATCCTTCTTCCTCATGAGGGCCGGCGGCGGAAGCCATGGATGGCTTCGAAGCTCTTTCACCTTTTTCTCTTTCCATGCATGTTGATCCTTTGGTTTTCTTCTTTTATCACCTGGAAAAAAACAACAAACAAATCCCACAGTGAAGAGATTCTTACGAAATCTGATGATTTGTTGATGACGATTGTTGCTCCATTCGATTTGCGGTCAAGGCCGATGATGAGCGAAAAGTTCTAAGGCTGTTGTAGTTTTGCCCGCCGGTGGTGCTTCGTCGGTGTTTGAACCCTTGTGGGTTCCGCCGCCGTCGATCCGGTTGGCCGGTGGACTCCATTACTTGAAAGTTTCATCGTCGGTTTATACGCGTGGGGTTTCCTGGTTTCAATCTCTTCTTCTTTTCTTCTGGATGATGATGAGACCAAAGTTTCTGAATCCAACTTTTTGCCGTTTTCGGTTCGTGAAATTTCTCGGTTGTCCTCTCCTATCGCGAGGATGATGATGAAGAAAACTCCGTTTGAGGCTTTACGCCGTTTTTTGTTAGGGTCCCTTTGTGTGATGTTGATGCACGTATTTTATAATGTTCTTTATTTTGCGATGTGGGCTTGGATACTTCTAACTTCGGTGGAGATTCTTATGTTGATTTTTGCAGATTTTTCGAAACGGATTATTGATGAGTTTTGACTGAACTGTTTGGTTATGTTATTGCTGGGTTTTTGGATCCGTTGAGTTTGGTTGCGAAAATGCTGTTGGAAGAATGGATTCCGTAACATCCGTGAAAAGTTGTTTACGGTGTCGGCTGAAAATCTAATTTTGGGTAAGTGCTTTTCAAATAAGCGCTTTTTCCGCAAACCAACTTTTCCAAATAAGCGCTTTTCCAAAAACCAACTATTTTACAAAATTGCTTTTCCTTTAAAACTCTTTCTCTCTCTCTTGGATGCCACCGGAGACAAAGAACAAAATCTGCCTGATTTTGCCATTGGTCGGAAATCGAGTCGGGAATCGATTTTGGTACACTCTGTTACCTTCCCGACACACCTAATGATGATAATCTTCTGAAGGTGTCGGGAAAAACTTAACCGATAAAATTGTGTTTGCTTTGGTTTGCAGGTTCGGGCGTTAATCGGAAAAAGTCGGGAAGAGTCGGAGAATTCAGAAGCTTAGGAACTATGTGTCGCTTGCGCGAAAATAAGGTGCCGGCAAAACAGAAGAGTCGCCACCTTTCGTTATTTATCCTTCAGAACGGGAAAGGAAACGATCGGAAAAACATAACGAAAAAAAGGGTAAGACAAGGTCATCGCAACCATTGTCTGGATTCAGGAGGCGGTTACGCAAGGGGAAGGTATTAGCACCCCTCACGTTCGTCGTACTCGACGGGATCCTCGCTTGTTGTGTTTACTGGGACTGGTTTGTTTTATTCTATCTACCTATCAAGGCTGGCTTAAAACAGAAAAGAAAATGACTCGGCAAAGCGTCGCACTTTATGCCTACGTATTCTCATCATAGAATGAGAAATCAGAGTCAACGTAGTTCGGCCTACGACGGGTTATGGGGGAAGGTAGCTCGCCAATACATCAGTATTGTGCCTACGTACTCTCAACAGGTATGAGAGATCAGAGCTCATGTAGTTCGGGAAACTACGATTTATTTCCTGTCTTTTACGAAAGAAGTGTTTTTTATTGTGTTTGCGATTTCAATCGCACTAGAGACTATGACCTGAGAATGAACGCGTCGCATGTCACCCAAAGGGTACCATACTAAACACCCAGACTGTGGAAAAGAAATTCTCCCACAATCCTTTCTCAGATAGCTTAAGGCTCGTAACGCATGAACGAAATCATTCATGATTACTGTATCTTAAACTGTTTTGAGATGAGAAGAGAACAGGCCCAACTAGGAGGGAGACTATCAAGTCCTACTGTTGTCATGCCATGGATTCATCCTATGGTTGAGGTTTGAACAGGGAACTCCTAGAAGTTGTCATGCATAGGTTTCAACCTAAAGTTCTATCATCAGTTCCTTATCAAAGGAAATGAGAGTCCTAAGGGATCATGTCAATGATACACCAAAACAGACAAAGCATCAGCTTAACAGTAAAATGCATGCAATGCAAGTGAGGAAGGAAATGTGTGTGGGGCTTCAGCCTCCACAAGCTCATCTCAACCTCAAGCCAGAATGGATAACAGTAATCATACTGAAATATAAACAACATGCTATCAAGCAAAAATAGTAAACTGCAATCATACAGAAGAAATGAAATGAAATACCATCAGGCAAACAAACCACATGGGCAAGGGAGCTGGGCTCCACCGAATACTCGCAAGCAAAGCCACACAGTAACAATACAAGCAGAGGGAGCAACTCAACCTCTAATGCAATCATGCTCCTAGATTCTACCTATTCTAGATATGGACTTATTCTAATGCATCAAGCAATTCAAACAAAACACACCAATACAGAAAAGAAAAAGAAGCAACTCCTCTCTCAGCTTCAAGCTTCAGCTCTTCTAACAGCAACCCAGTCTTCAGACTTCCAATTACTCTTGACAAATCTCAATTTGCTTTTCCAGGTTTCAACCCTTCAACATAAGTTTCAACTTATCTTCTCCTTTAAGCTTCAGCTTCTTGATCAGCTCCACCTTCAGGCTTCACCTAATCTTCAAGGGTCTTCAAGTATCAACTTGCTCTTGTTGCTCTTCAAGCTTCAGCTGGAATGGCAATGCTCAAGGATTCATCCTCTTCTACACTCTTCATTGAAGTCTTCATCTTCAAACTCAAGTTCAACATCTCTCAAGAAAATCAAACCAGAGGAAACCACTTACTGGATAAGCTGGGGATATTGAACTGCTTACTGACCACCAAAGGTGACCTATAAGGGTTCAACATCAAAGGAATGGTTCCCTCAAAATTTCTACTTCCTAGGTACAATCACTTATCCCTCCAAAGGAGAGAGGTGTATACCATGGAAGGACTTTGAATCATAGGGAGGAATGGAGGTGAAAGATACCATCCATGTTTAAGAAAGAAGTTATCTAAGTCTAAACTCTTCCTAATCCCTAACCCTAATACAATCAACAAAACAAATAAGATCAAGCTCTCAAGCTCCTCAATGCTCCTACTAGGCTCCTCAATGCTCCTCAGAACAAAACCAAGCTCTCCAAGCCCACAAAGCAAAGCAAACAAAAATACAAGCCCACAAGGGCAACACAAACAATCATCAACTACAAAAATCATCTAAAAATAGTATACTATTATATTCAAATCTAATATAATTCCTAAGGGATCCTACATACCTACCCTTAATACCCTTATATGTCCCAATGCCTAACTTGACTTAGAAACCCAAAATTCTAATGTTATTGTGGACCTATGTTCAGGATTAACCTAATTCTACACAACCTAATGTCATCTAATCAAAACTAACCTAAAATTCATCACAAAATTATGGAATAAATCCAGGGGGAAGCTAAAGCTTATATCTAACTATCCTAAAAGGAATGGCCTAAAAATGTTAAGGGAACTACCTAAACAAAATTCTAAAAATTCATGTATCAACATAAAAGAAATAAAATGCAATAAAAGTAGAAAATACACAAAAAATATTAACAATGCATGAAATGAAAATATTTTTATTTGATCATTTTCTAGACATGAATATGAAATGGGAGCAAAAATTCCCACTTAAAAATCATTAATTTTCCATTTATTATGATTTTCCAAAGTTTGTAATAAAATGGAAGAAAATAAAATGAAATATGAAGAGATGGGGTGCAGATAGTAAGGCAGTGCAGTTCATTTTCCATGTGGGCTAAAAATGGGGGTTCAGATAGTATAAGCGCTAGGCCCAATTTAATCAGAAAATCAATTAACAAAAATAAAAGAAAAAGGAAAAAACCACGGTGCACTTAGTAAAGGAAACTAGTTCAAATAGTTAATGGGCCGTGGGTGGGGGTGTGTATAGTTGTGTCTGGCAACTAAAGCCCAAAGCTCCTTTAATGAAACGGAGTGTTTCATGACTAACTCATAACTCCTTCATATGTTGAGGTTTAATCAAGGCCGTTGGATATTGGGAATGTCAACGAGTCAAACACGATCTCACGGTAGAGACTTCATCTTCTTCCTCTGGCTCGTGGATGGAGGGAAAACTCCATTGAACAGAACTTCAAATATCATCATCACCCTCACTCGGGTTCTCTCCATATCTCATCAAAACTCATCACTTAAAATACAAACATGCTCCATTTTCAATGTTGAACATGACCATCCTCTTAGAATCAATTGATAGGCCCTTTAGCTCTAAACCCGATAGCAACTTCAACTTATGCGTGAAAATCAAAACTCAAGATTCTTGAAATTGTTTACACTAAAATGTTCACCTCCTATCACTGATCAACCTCCACTAAAGAACTAAGATTATTACTCAAGATTCAAGGAGTTCTTGGTCCATAAAGAAATGGTGTCAACAACAAAATCATCACCAATTCTCTTCAAACTTTCCAGAAAGCTTCCCCTAATGATTTCTAACCATTCTAACCTATTAATTCTATCTAATTCTACTTAAATTAGAGTGTAGAGAGAAAGTTACAAACCTGGTAAAATCGAGTGAACAGATGAAGAAATCCCTCAATTCAGACCTTCAATCTTTCCCAATTCCTTCACTGAGTAGTATTCTTTCTTCTTCTGTATGCAAAAAGAAGGGTTGAAACTGTTTGATTCTTGGAAACCGATCTTGAGTTGCAAAGGTGAAAATCCAAAAGCTCATACACGATTCATCAATGGAATTGCTCCCAATTTGATCTGCATAGCTTCACTAGGATCTATGGAATGTGTTTGTGTAGAAAAAAGGAGTGGAAATGAAGAAGAATGTGAAATTGAAACTTGACTTGCAATGGAAGATTTTTGATCTCACTCTCTCTTCTCTGCACCAACTCTCACCAACCTTTGCTTTGAGCAAGTTCTAATCATCTTATAGAACTTGTAGGAACTGTCCAGAACCTTCTAGAACACTCCAATGATAATTTGAACTTCTCATCTCATGATATTTGATTTCACTTCTCACCATATGCTATCTCATGCCATAGTCCTTGTACCCTTCAATTTAGACTTGAAATTCTCCCCACATGAGATTTATGATGTGTTACAATGCATAACCAACTTGTTTATTGAGTTTTCTTGAGTTTTGCTTTGGTGCCTTAAGATGCAAGTAAGCCATTTCCAAAGCAGCCCTATGATCTAGGCCTCAAATCAAAATTGTGGCTGAACCATTGTTCTTAGAATGTCCTTTGGAGTCAAAATGACCTATTATGTGACATGGTTTGGATGTATAACTTGTGATTTCCAATTTTCAATTTCAACTTATTTAACTTATGCCTCCATTTTAGGTCATTTTTATCACTTTTTGATACAAGCCTTTTCAACATCTCATGACCTCCTTAATAGCCTTAAAACATCATTCTAAGAAAGTTTGATGTTGAATATTTTTCCATTTGAAGCTTGGAAATAGGAGATATGGCCTTATGCTTGAAATGACCTATAACCTCCAAATGACCAAAATGCCCTTGACTTGCCAAAGCCATAACTTGAGTTCTACAAATCCTATCAAGGACTTATAGTACTCTATAGAAAGCTAAGAATATGCTCTACAACATTCATGTTGACCAAGAGTTCATAGGAATCATCCTACTAGGGCAAAAGTTGGATGCAATTTGGGTGACTTTCAAGGACCTAGATTCACATACCTCAGATGACCTGTAATTTGTCAAAGTCATAACTTGAGCTCTACAAATCCTATCAAGGACTTATAGTACTCAAATTAAAGCTAAGAACAAGCTCTACAACATTCATGTTGTGGGGAAGATGAGATGACAATCACATCTTGAGCTAAACTGCCTTGAAGATAGGGATCAAACTAGGGGATTTTACACTGTCAATCCTTAGAAACCCTAGCTTAAAACTTCTCAAAATCCTCAATCATGATGAGTTGGTCTAGGAATCATCCTTATAGCATATCAATGCATAATTCCATGATCATATGGCTCTTGGATTAGGTCTCAACCCTCTCCAAATCATCAGTTGACCTAGGGTTGACCCAGTCAAACCCTAATTCCACCACTCATGGCTGAATCTTCTGAATTCTTGTACAATGACCTCTCTAAGCTTCATGATGGCTTTCAAGACATCTCATAAGCTTTCTCAAAGCTTCAAGTCCACCCTCATAGTCTCAGAATCATCTAAGGAGCTCCCACAACTCTCAAGTTATGAGACACACAACCTTGGTTTCAACCAACTTCCCTGAGGATCTCTTGAGTTCTCTGACAAAGGTATCAACCTTTGAACACTTGAATAACCTTCTTGGCTAGCTTCAAAGTCTCATATAACTCTTGCTGGGTAATCATACCTCTTGACCCACTGCACACATATCCATGAGATGCAGATGATGAATAAAATGAACCACAAACTTGGTAAATAAATGTTGGTCAAATTTTGGGGTGCAACAGCTGCCCCTATTCAAACGGCTTGAACTTGACTGGGTGAGGAGCGAACGGCTCTCAGCCAATCAAGGTGCGAGACGGTTGAATACCGATAAACCCGGAAATTTGCCAACTGCACAAGCACACGGTACTCTGGTGGGAACAGATCTTCGAACACTGAAATAATAGCTGCACGGCAACTAGCTGGAGACATATTGATCTGAACCTTGTCGTCAGTTATCCACATTAAATTCCTCTGACATTGTCATCGGACACCAGACCTCTCCGTCAGGCATTCATGAAAATAAAACGTCTGACATCGCCGTCGGACAACCAAAACACCCAACATCGCCGCTAGAAAACTAAATCACCTGACATCGCCGCCGGAAACAAACATCCAACATCACCGCTGGAGAACTAAATCACCTGACATCACCGCCAGAAACAAACATCCAACATCGCCGCTGGGGAACTAAATCACCTGACATCGCCGCCAGAAACAAACATCCAACATCGCCGCTGGGGAACTAAATCACCTGACATCGCCGCCAGAAAAAAAACATCCAACATCGCCGCTGGAGAACTAAATTACCTGACATCGCCGCCAGAAACAAACATCCAACATCACCGCTGGAGAACTAAATCACCTGACATCACCGTCAAGTTCTCAAATATAGTCTTCTGACCTCGCCGTCAGGGTGAAGAAATCCATTGGGGAAATATGAACTTGAATAATAGACTCTGTTGGAGCGAATAATAAGATGAACACGTGTCAATGATCTTGCTGGAGGTCTGGATACCACACACAGGTGAACGATACTCTGGTCGATAGGAACATCTTCGACACTGAGCATAACAGTTGCACGACAACCCTACTGGGGAATTGGTCACACGGTAACCGGTAATACATAGTCGATCATGCCATCAGGCATCCAAAGAGCTTGTCGGGCATCAGCCGGACTTCAACCATCAGGTTGATCATGCCATCAGGCATTCAAAGAAACTGTCGGGCATTAGCCGGACTTCAACCATCAGGTTGATCATGCCATCAGGCATTCAAAGAAACTGTCGGGCATCAGCCGGACTTCAACCATCAGGTTGATAATGCCATCAGGCATTCCGCATTACTGTCGGGCATCAGCCGGACAACATCAGCAAGTTGGGTATAGAATTCTGGGTCATTCATGAGCCAACTGGGAACATATAAACCTCTGCCATCAGGCACTCCGCATCAGCTGAGAGAACTGCTTCATTAACACGGTCATACTTCAATCATGGAGTCTTCAAGGGAGGTTTCAACTTCGCCGTTAGAAACTGCTGGGGATGACGCTTCGCCGCTGGGGAATCTGGAGGACTATCAAGTAACTCCGCTCCGGGGATCCAGAAATCATTCTGGATGAATCAACTCTGCTGAGGACTTCAAGAATCATCTTGAACAAATAACTCCGCCGGGGACCTTCAAGAATCATCTTGAACCGGTAACCATTCTGGAGATTTCAGGAATCATCCTGAGCAAACACTCTGTTGGGGGTTTTCAGGAATCATCCTGGGCAACCTTTACTGGGGACTCTTAGCATCAGCTTGAGCAACCAACTCTGGAGACTGCACTGAGTACTTAAGAATCATCTTAAGCAAACGACCCTGCTGAGGAATTCAAGAATCATCTTGAACCGAAGACTTCGCTGGGGATCTCAAGAATCATCTTGGGCGAGCGAATTCGTTGGGGAGAATGTCAGGAATCATCCTGAGCAATCAATTCTACAGCGGAACACCTGCAAAATAAGAACGGTAACAACCTAGATCATGTTTACTATGCATATGCTTCGGCGATGGCACAATGCTCCACACGGTGGAAATGCTATGCGTTTATGATGAATGTTATGCAATCATGCACGATGATGCAATCCCGTCAGCAAAATAAATGTCGAGGGGGGAATTCTCCTGTCAAGGAGAAAGAACTACTCAGATAGAGGAATCATCCTGCTGAGGAGAACATGGTCACGCCAATATCAATTGGACTCTGCAGGGGACACAACTTTAGTTGACTGCTGTGGGGGAAACAACTTCAGTTGATTGCTGCATGGGAACGAAGCTCTACGAGGACTTGGACCTGCTGAGGGAAAGTGATGTCAATCGCGAGAATAAGCTGCATGGCCTTCATGGCTACCTCTCTGGAGATAACGACTCTGTGGGGAAACAACTTCAGTTGATCAACACTCCACTGGGGAAAACCAATCATGGCTTGAGCAGCTTCCAAGGATTCGGCTCTCTTGGGTATCTGCAAACTCGGCTGGGGAAGGAGAACTCATTCTGCTTCGATGGAGAGAGTACGACTCTGCGGGGGAATTTCAATTCCGCTGGGGAAGAAGGAATCATCCGACTTCGGGGGAGAGTACGACTCTGGTGGGGAATTTCAATTCCGCTGGAGACTTCAGTCTTGCACCATCAGTTGCTGCATACTTCGGCGTACGAATAGTTTCCTACGAAACCTGCACTTGTGACCCGGTGCTGGGGGATAAACACGCGCTTCAGCGCCTGACTCAGTTGAGGAGGTGACGTTCCTTCAGGATACATCTGATTGGGGAGAGAATCATCTCTGCCTGGGGAGACATATCAATGCTCACGATTTCGCGTTCAGACTCTGCGGGGAGAGGCTACTGAACTCTGCTGGAGAAAGAGGAATCATCCTGCTTCAGGGATGCGCACGGCGCACTGTCTGGAACATGTTACACCTGTAACAATACGAACAAACAGACAAGATACCCTTCTCAAATGGACCTATCAAGGTTATTATCTCGTGACAATATTCAAGTAATTAATTGTTTCAACAATCAATGGCCTAGGCCAGTAATTTTATGTATGCGCATTTTATCAAAAACATCGGCGTTCTTTTTCGCAAACAAAACAGATAAATGCTAAACAGGCAAACAGAATTGCAGAATAGTATGCATTTTATTGATAACGAACCCCTGAATGGGTGAAAAATGTTTTACAACAGATGCAGGCTCCTGGAATGAGGAAGCCGCACAAAAATAAAACATAAATATACATCAGTATATACAAATGTCGGCAACGAGGCGTAGACGAACACCATGAGTTGATCCCTCTATGACCCACTCGACTTCGATATTTCTCTGACGCTTCATCTTCGGAAGAGATTGATTCAGATAAACGGCCCTCATGTCTTCCAAACCACCAAACAAAGAAAGTCCACACGCGGAACGCAGTCATTTGCTTTTTTCAAATCCCTAACTTTTGCGTGAACCGCCCTTTGCGGGTTTTCAGTTCACCGGGATACCCTTTTTTGCCGAAGCCGCCCAGTGTAGGTTTTCGACTTCGCGGGTGTACCTTTTTTCAATTTATATCCCTAATTTTTGCCCGAACCTTTTATTATGTTTTTGGTTCGCCGGAATGCCCTTTTTTTTGCCTGGACTCTCTTTTTTTTGTCCAGCAGGTCGCTTTCAAGCAAAGTATTTTTTAACTGCGTCCGCGTTCACCGGGGATACAAAATCTTCACCATCCATCGTGGATAACAACAAAGCTCCTCCCGAGAAGACCTTGCTGACGACGTACGGACCTTAGTAATTCGGAGTCCACTTGCCCCGGTGATCGGAGTATGGAGGAAGAATCTTCTTCAGGACGAGATCACCCGTCTGAAAGCTTCTAGGATGCACCTTCTTATCATAAGCTTTCTTCATTCGGCTTTGGTACAGACGACCAAATGCAATCGATGCTAACCTCTTCTCGTCCGTCAGGCTGAGTTGGTTCAGTCGGTTCATAATCCATTATGCCTCGTCGAGTTTCACATCAATCAAAACTCGCAAAGAAGGGATCTCCACTTCTAACGGTAGGACAACTTCCATACCGTACACTAAGGAGAAAGGAGTTGCCCCGGTTGACGTACGTACCGTTGTACGATAACCGTGCAGTGCAAATGGCAGCATCTCGTGCCAATCTTTGTAGGTCACAACCATCTTCTGAACAATCTTCTTTATGTTCTTGTTGGCCGCTTCAATGGCGCCATTCATCTTCGGCCGGTAAGGAGATGAGTTGTGGTGTTCAATCTTGAAACTCTGGCACAGCTCCTTCATCATCTTGTTATTCAGGTTCGAACCATTATCGGTAATGATCCGCTCGGGAATTCCGTAACGACAAATGATATCCCTCTTTATGAATTTAGCCACCACCTGCTTGGTCACATTAGCATACGAGGCTGCCTCCACCCACTTGGTGAAGTAGTCAATAGCTACTAGAATGAAGTGATGACCGTTAGATGCAGTGGGCTCGATCGTGCCTATCATGTCGATGCCCCACATGGAGAACGGCCACGGGGAGGACATGACATTTAACGGGCACGGCGGCACCTGAACTTTATCAGCATAAATCTGGCATTTATGACATCTCTTCGCGAATCTGAAGCAATCCGACTCCATTGTCAGCCAGTAGTATCCTGCTCTCAGGATCTTTCTTGTCATAGCATGCCCGTCGGCGTGCGTACCAAATGTGCCTTCATGGACTTCTTCCATGAGCATACTCGCCTCTTTCTCATCTACACATCTGAGTAGCACGAGATCGTGGTTTCTTTTATACAACACTCCATCAGGATTGAGATAAAAATTCCCAGACAGCCTCCTCAGAGTCTTCTTATCCTGGGTTGACGCACCCGCAGGATATTCCTTAGTCATAAGGAAAGTCTGGATGTCATGGAACCATGGCTTGCCGTCGGCGGCTTCCTCGATTGCAAAGACAAATGCCGGTCTATCAAGACGCGAAAGGACAATTCTTGGAGCCTCATTCCAAAAATTGACTTTATACATTGAAGCCAACGTGGCTAAGGCATCAGCCATTTGATTTTCAGCCATGGGCACATGATGGAGTTCCACTCGATCGAAGAACGGAAGTAGCCTTCTGGCATAATTCATGTACGACACCAAATTTGATTGACGAGTTTCCCACTCCCCTTTAATTTGGTTGATCACAAGCGCTGAGTCACCATATACGTCTAGATTCTTGATTCTCAAATCAATTGCCTCTTCTAGACCCATGATGCAGGCTTCGTACTCCGCCTCATTGTTGGTGACTGGAAACGTCAGTCTCGCAGTAAACGGGATATGGGATCCGTGGGGAGTCGTGATGATAGCCCCGATGCCACTTCCATAGGAATTAACCACCCCATCGAATATCAATTTCCAATGGGATTTCCTATCTGGCTCCTCGTCGGGCAACGGCACATCGCAATCCTTCGCTTTGAGAAACATGATATCCTCGTCAGGGAATTCAAATTTCATCGGCTGGTAGTCCTCGATCGGCTGTTCGGCAAGGTAATCAGACAATACGCTTCCCTTGATGGCCTTCTGGGACACGTACTGAATATCATATTCCGTTAACACCATTTTCCATCTGGCAATCCTGCCCGAAAGAGCCTGCTTCTCGAAGACGTACTTGATCGGATCCATCTTCAAAATTAGCATGGTGGTGTGATTGAGCATGTACTACCGTAAACGTCTGGCAGCCCAGGCTAGTGCACAACACGTCTTCTCCAGCATCGAGTATCGAGATTCACAGTCTGTGAACTTTTTACTCAAGTAGTAAATGGCATGCTCCTTTCTGCCCGTCTCGTCGTGCTGACCGAGAACACACCCCATACTATTCTCAAGAACTGTCAAGTACATGATTAATGGCCGCCCAACCACTGGGGGTATCAAGATTGGAGGTTCTTGAAGATACTGTTTTATCTTGTCAAATGCCTTCTGGCAATCTTCATTCTAGATAATCGCCTGATCTTTCTTTAAAAGCTTGAACATCGGTTCACAAGTGGCCGTGAGCTGAGAGATAAACCTTGCAATGTAGTTTATTCGGCCCAAGAAACCACAAACTTCTTTTTCTGTTTTCGGCGCTGGCATTTCTTGAATGGCTTTTATTTTCGCAGGATCAACCTCTATTCCTTTTTCGCTCACGATAAACCCCAGTAGTTTACCCGATCTCACCCCGAAGGTGCACTTGTTAGGGTTCAGTCTTAACCTGAACTTCCTAAGCCTCTTGAACAGTTTTAGCAGATTAACCAAGTGCTCCTCCTCCGTCTGGGATTTGGAAATCATATCATCAACATAAACCTCGATCTCTTTATGCATCATGTCATGAAAGAGAGTCGTCATAGCACGTTGATATGTTGCCCCATCATTCTTTAACCCGAAGGGCATCACTTTGTAGCAAAATGTTCCCCAGGGAGTAATGAAAGTAGTCTTCTCCATGTCTTCTGGCGCTATTTTGATCTGATTGTAACCGGAGAAGCCATCTATGAATGAAAACACGGAGAACTGGGTTGTGTTGTCGACCAACACATCGATATGAGGCAACGAGAAATCATCTTTAGGGCTCGCCCTATTCAAATCCCGATAATCGACGCACATGCGTACCTTACCGTCCTTCTTCGGTACAGGCACTATGTTGGCGACCCACGGAGGGTAAGTGGTGACCGCTAAGAAGCCAGCATCAAGCTGTTTCTGCACTTCTTCTTTGATCTTAACGGCCATGTCTGGTCTCGTCCTCCTAAGCTTCTGCTTAACGGGAGGGCAATCTTCTCGCAGCGGCAAGTAGTGGACCACGATGTCTGTGTCAAGTCCGGGCATATCTTCGTATGACCAAGCAAAGACGTCGTTCTGCAATGCAGCCCCTATCCTGACATTTCTGACGAGCTCTTCAGAACCCAGATTCACGATCTCAATCTCCTCTTCATGAGGCAGAATAACCTTTTCCTCTTGTTTCAACAAGTGGGCCAACTCTTCAGGAAGGTCTTCGTCTTCATCAATCTCTTCTTCGGCTTGATAGATCGGGAAATCGAAGTCGAAGTGAGCCGTAGAAGGTCCAGAGTCGATGTCATCTGTTATGTGAATCCTGCAATAACAAGGGTTAAGTTTAAGACAAGGATATGCAGGTTAGCACAAACCCCATTGCCATTTTACTGTTTTTTAAAACAAATATAAAACTGGAATAACAGAGATCACAAAATTTGAATACGAAGAAAACGCCTTTGATTTATTAACAAAATGCATGTACATAATCCAACAAGGCCCTGACAATAAAACCACTATGCCCCGGGTAGGACATAGGGTTGTACAATGATTGGAAAAAGTAAATCATTACTCTTCACTTGTCATCTGGATGATATCCTTGATGGTCCAATTGTTGAGGCCCTCGCCTGGCTTGCTTGGATGAATCCAAGAGTCGAGATCACAATCGCTATCCCCGCTGTCTTCAGACACCGCGTTGATGCTTTCGAAGATCACTCCGCCACTGGTAAATAGGATTGGCCCTTTACCTCGAGACGCACTGCTAGACGAAGAAGAAGCTTCAACTCCAGGAGAATACCCCAACCCAAACTTATCTTGCTTGTTGGGTATCTCCAAAATTCGCCCCCAGCCTGGGGTAGATCCAGCTTGGACAACGGCCCGAGATTCTTTGAATGAGGAGAGATTCATCTCTGGCTTCTCTGTGACTACAGGAGCTACTTCCTTTACTTTGACAGCTTCGAACGCTTGACAAAGAGTCTCATGGATTTCGCCATCCATTTCAACATACTTAAAGGATGACAAATGGCTCACCATTATGTCTTCCTCGCCGCACACGGTTACTATGCTTCCTCCGACAGCATATTTGAGCTTTTGGTGCAACGTGGAGGTCACGGCGCCAGCAACATGGATCCATGGCCGACCCAAGAGACAACTGTAGGCAGGCATGATATCCATAATATAAAAGACCGCGTCGAACGTTTCCGGACCGACTTGGATCGGCAGGGTCACCTCCCCGAAAACGTGGCGTTTAGTTCCGTCGAACACCTTCACCACCAGATCACTAGGTGTGTAGAGCAATCCGCGAGTGTCCAACTTCATTAATGCCTTCTTCGGAAGAACATTAAGCGATGAACCCGTGTCCACCAGGACGTGCGACATGATTGTGCCCCTACACTCTATCGAGATGTGCAGGGCGCTGTTGTGATCCCTCCCTTTTGGCGTCAGCTCTAAGTCTATGAAACCTAGCCCGTTGCCAGCATTAACATGGGCTACCACCTCTTCTAGCTGATTCACCGATATCTCTTGCGGTACGTAGGCAGCGTTCAATACCTTCAGTAGCGCGTTGCGGTGCGCTTCAGAACACAGCAACAAGTTTAGAATGGAAATCTTCGAGGGCGTTTGATGGAGATGGTCTACAATCTTGTAGTCACTCTTTTTGATCAACCGCATAAACTCCTCAGCATCTTTGACAAGCAAATCTTTTTCTACCCCACACGGGGCCTCTTCAACGACCTTGCTTTTACCCTTATCGGCCGTGTCAGCTCTGACCGCTTTCTCTGCCACGACCTCTGGCGGCGCGAACACTCTTCCGCTACGAGTAATACCACTGATTCCTGCAAGCTTCTCCGCAGTCGACCCATACGGTTCCAGCTCCAACTTCTGTCCGTTGCAATAGACTTCAGCCCCATAATGCCACGGAACGGCGTTAGTGCTCTCGAATGGTATTGGCCCAGCTTTAGTAATAGTGATGGTGGGCGGTCTGGGCGCAGAAATGGTTATTGGCTGGCGAGGGATGGTGATGGTGGCGACTTCATCGGCCTGCTTCAACACTACCTCTCCTGATACACTTTCAGCCTTCCCGCTAAACTGCAGAATCCCCTCAGTCATCAGACTTTGAATTCCTTCTACCAGCTGCTCACATCCATCAGAATGTGTGGCACAGTCCATGCATAGTTCTCCACATCCTGGAAAGAACCCTCTTTTCAGCAACTTAGCTTTAACGAAGCTAAGCGGCGTCTTTAGATCTTTGACATCAGTCAACAGATCTGCACTCTCTTCTTCGATAATGGCGTTCACTCCACCTCCCCTATGATTTGGCATAGGATTCTTCGTGACATTGGGCACATTATCGGAGAAGTTGATAATCTTGGCATCTACCAGGTCCTGCACCTTGTGCTTAAAGGCTTTGCAGTTCTCGATTGTGTGGCCCGGTGCCCCTGAGTGGAAGTCGCAAGTGGCATTTGCGTCGTACCCTGGTGGAGGTGTCCCTGTCAAGGGAACCATCGTCCTCTTCTGGACCAACTGAAGCTGAAGCAACGTCTGTAACAATTGCGCATACGACATAGGCGGTGCCTCGAAGTGACGGTTTGTCAAAGATGCCCGGTTCTGGTACTTTCTATATCCCTGCTGATTCGGTTGCTGCTGCTGCTGCGGAACTGCCGGGATATTTATACTAGCTATCTGCTGCTGAGGGCCCTTGCCCTTCCTTCGAGCGTTGGTCACATCGCTCGCATCTCCTTCTCGCCTTTTACCAGCATAAGGTTTCTTGCCTCCTCCTCCAGCGGAGGATGACTCACCTTGAATTTTCCCGATCTTGATTCCATTCTCAACATGCTGGCCCATGATAATGAGAGCTGAGAACGTCCCAGACATACCGCTGACTAACTTTTCATAGTAGACCCCCGGGAGGGTGGCAACAAACATCTGCACGAGCTCGCGCTCAACCATCGGCGGTTGAACCCGAGCGGCCAACTCACGCCACCGCTGGGCGTACTCCTTAAATCCTTCATTATTCCTCTGCGACAGGTTCTGGAGCTGGACTCGGTTCGGGGCCAAGTCGCTATTGTACTGGTAATGGTGCACAAACGCTTCAGTGAGATCCTTCCATGTGCGCACACTAGTGGGCTCCAGCCCCATGTACCACTCGAGGGACGGCCCGGAAAGACTGTCTTGGAAGAAGTGCATCAGCAACTTCTCGTCTTCGGAATAGGCAGACATCTTCCTGTAGTACGATCTCAGGTGGACACGAAGGCAAGTGGTGCCCTTATATTTTTCAAATTTAGGTACCCTGAACTTAGGAGGTACCTTGAAATCAGCAATTAAACCCAGCTTGGACATATCAACGCCCAAAGTATTCTGATTCTCGATATCTCTCATTTTATCTTCAAGTGCTTTGAATCTAAGTCGCGCTTCAGCATTCAGCTCCCCCTCAGCACCCCTTTGAGAGAACACATCATCCTGATGATCCTCAAGCCATGGCTGAGGCACCAACAGATTCCCGACGTCTGCATTGCCGTTGCCCGGCCCGATATTGACATTAGCTCCCAGACTCCCATTACCGACGCCCGTCGTATTGAGTCCGATGTTGGCCATCACATTGCCATTAGCACTGCCGTTACCCCCGACCACGGGAACACCATTCTGTGGAGTATCAACTGGTGGAGGAGTAGGCACGGTCCCACCGTGGAGTATGCCGTTGCTATCAACCCTAGAGATCAAAGGCTGAACCAAAGTTCTGAGCTGGTCCTGGCCATTGGCGACCACTTGCATGAGTTCCATGAAGCGATCCATCCTCTCGCGGAGCTCCTGAACATCTGTCTGCACTTGATCCATGATCCTGGTCTGATTAGCTCTAGTCGGATAACGGTGAATTAGTCTCTGATCAATCCTGGAGTCACCGGGAACAGCCTGGGACAACTTGTAAACCTGAAAAACCTGTAAACACTAAAGGGTTAGGAAAAACAACAAAATGCTCGTCATGCAAATGCTTCATGCAAATGCATGCGTGTGTCTGTGTGCTAGGGAGATTTCCCCCGATCCTAGTGCCTGAGTGCCAGTGCTGATAATAATAAGAAGAAGTCCGGGTCCAATCATGGAAACAACAATCTCATATATAAAGAAAGCCTATCAAGGCAGTACATAGCATCAGCGAGTACAAGACGAATCAACAGCGTGACCTCAGCCAAGAAGCTTGGTGATGGTCAGCATACAATAATGATCAAAACAAAAGGAATACAAATAGTCAAGTACGGCCACGGGCGCGATACTCTTCTAACAACTCCATCGTCTCCGGATGATCTGGCAGAGTGAGTAACCCCTCGACGAGCAATTCCCTCTGCACAATGGTATACTGAAGTCCTTCAGCCGAACTTTCCCATGCTCCTTCACCGAAGCAATCTTCTAGTTTCCGCTTTTTGGACTCAAACGTCAGCTTGCGCTCCTTCAGGTTAGCGAGAGCTTTGTTGAGCTGGCCTTCGGCGGCGTATCTGCGGGCGGTTTCTTCATCAAACCTCTTTTCACTGTCCTTCACCTAGGCTTCCAGCTTGGAGATCTGTAGCATCAGCTTATCCTCCCGCTCTTTTCTGGTGGCCAGGGAAGCCTTCCAGTGCTGGTTGAACTTGGATATCCTCCGATATGCCTCATCCAAGTGCTGTTTCTTCGTAGCCAGTACGTCGTTGACAGCTTTGAAGTCTCAACCCATGCGTTCACGCTCGGCTATCTGCTTAGTCAGGTCTGTACCTAGCTGGTTCACCAACTCTGTCTGCCTTTTGAAAGAATGAACGGCTTCGTTCCTCTCGCTTCGGAGCTGAGCTAATTCCTTCTCCAGTTCTTCGTTCGCCCGCTTCAATTCATCCCGCTTGGCTAACACCTGATTATGCTGCTGAATGGGCACAGTAGTAGGCTCTTCGATCATTGGAAGGCTTTCTGGCTTGGCATGAGGGAACGGCATCCCTATAGCATTGGCCCTGGCTCTGATCCAAGTCAAATACGGAGGGTAGGCTTGACTGTTGCTTTTTCCCAGCAAAGGCTTTCCTCGCTTACTGATACCATTCCACGCGCGCTGAAGTTTGGACAACAGATCCCCCTCTAGAGTACCAGTGAGGTACAGAGATTCCTATACCTCTTCATCCTTCGGAGGAGTTCTCAAAGCATACGCGAACTGGCGGACCAACAACGACGGATTGTAGTTTATACAGCCTTTCCTGCCTATCAAAGGCACATTTGGAAACCCGCTGCAACTGAAGATCACCTCAGTACCCAACCTATCTCTGTCGAACCAGTCAACATCCTCTGCAGATAAACTCATCAGACGCTCAGGCCACTCAACTGTGGCTGCAGACAAGACAAAAGGACCCCTCTTGGGCAGACGACTATCAAGCCATTTGTAAAGCAAGGGTACGCAGCACGAGACATTCTTCCCCCTCCTGTTCTCGTTTTTGTAGTGGACTGAGTGATAGGCATCTCCTATCAAGGTAGGGACTGGATTCCCTGAAACAAAGATGTGGAATGCATCGAAGTCTACAAAATCGGGCATGTTGGGGAACAAAACGATGTCGTATATGCATAGAGCGAAGATGGCATTGAACGCGACCCAACATCCGTCCTTGGCACACTGCTGAGCCTTACCTACTAGAAACTGCAAGGAGAACCCAGGAACCTTGTTCCAACTAGTCAATACTAACTCGGAGGCGTCCATGTGAAGTGAAGGAGCTAAACCAGCCAGATCAGGCTCAACATCCATATGAACAAAAGGCATCTGCCTCTTGATAGGCACACCTAGCAAATCAGCATACTCTTCCAGCGTAGGTGCGAGAACGAAGTCCTGAAAAGTAAAACATCTCAGTGGAGGGTCGTAGAACTGCAGCAGAGCGTGCAACCCATTCACCTCGAACACAGAAGGCTTATGAACCAAACTGAGCAACCTGCCATAAGATTTCCTGAACTCATCCCTCACAGAATCATCTGCTAGAGCTATCAAACCAGTCAGCTTAACCACATCGGGGACAGGGAACTTGTAAGCCACGGTCTTCCTCAAAGAACCCATAATCATACAATAGGAGGCAAGAAATCCTGGATTGGGGAAAACGGTAGCTGCAACACAGACACACGTTAATGAAATGCAATCATGCAATAAGAGGCCAAGGCAACTGGTGCTGTGGAGATTCTGTATCAACAAAACCATAATCTTGCTCTATCAAGAACAACCACTGCATCTGATAATAAGAGAACCCCGGTGTAGGACCATAAATCTGATCCGCTAAGAACAACCATCTGACAGGACCATATACATAGGATCATAATTCTGCTCTGTCAAGAACAAATGTCTGATAGTAGGGACCTCTGATGTAGGATTAAGAAATATCTGCTGAGGAGGTCTTCATACCCCAAATCAAAAATCTGCCCTATCAAGAACAAACATACAGCTGCTGATGAGATCTTCAGACCCCACTCAAAAATCTGCTCTATGAAGAACAAACAACATCTGCTGACGAGATCTTCAGACCCCAATCAAAAATCTGCTCTATCAAGAACAAACAACTGATGAAAGAACTCTGCTCTATCAAGAACAGACAACATCTGATGATAAGATCCTCTGATCAAAACCTGCTCTATCAAGAACAGACATACACCTGGTGATAAGATCCTCTGATCAAAACCTGCTCTATCAAGAACAGACAAATCTGCAACTAAGAAACCCTGGTACCAACAAAACTGATTCACTGTCGAGAAAACCAGGTAGTCTGAAGGTCAAAGTTTCCTGCAATAAACCCAACCCTGCTCACAGGTATGGCCCTAAACTGACTCAAGTTCGGCATCCTATGCGTTCATCAGCGTCACAGACATTCAAGAGGGGTGATACGATACCCAGAAGGTGTGGCATCACCAGCTCATGAAGCGGCCTCACTCAGCTGAATCACAAATGGTCGGTCCCCAGAGTCGACAATCCACTAAACCAGCAACCGTTTCAACCCAAAGGGTTGAAAGAGAAGCCAACCGGATGAACCTCGTCTGAGCGTGGATTTCATGAGACACTAGTGCCTGCAAAGCAAGCACGCGCCCACTAATTTCCACTCTAAGTCTATGGTGCACTCAAGCCTGGGTCTGGCTTCTCACTCATCAGAACTTCCATCCCACAACAGCACAGATAATCATATTATACTGAATATAAAATGCGGGAAATAAAGTGCGAGAAGTAAAATGCGATAAATAAATGCAACCCAACAAGTAATCATACAAGCGTTAGGATTGACTCTCGCAGGGAACCGTTGGAGTCCCCAGCAGAGTCGCCAGTTGTCGCTTACGCGAAAATAAGGTGCCGGCAAAACAGAAGAGTCGCCACCTTTCGTTATTTATCCCTCAGAACGGGAAAGGAAACGATCGGAAAAACCTAACGAAAAAAGGGTAAGACAAGGTCATCGCAACCATTGTCTGGATTCGGGAGTCGGTTACGCAAGGGGAAGGTATTAGCACCCCTCACGTTCGTCGTACTCAACGGGATCCTCGCTTGTTGTGTTTACTTGGACTGGTTGGTTTTATTCTATCTACCTATCAAGGCTGGCTTAAAACAGAAAAGAAAATGACTCGGCAAAGCGTCGCACTTTATGCCTACGTATTCTCATCATAGAATGAGAAATCAGAGTCAACGTAGTTCGGCCTATGACGGGTTATGGGGGAAGGTAGCTCGCCAATACATAAGTATTGTGCCTACGTACTCTCAATAGGTATGAGAGATCAGAGCTCACGTAGTTCGGGAAACTACGGTTTATTTCCTGTCTTTTACGAAAGAAGTGTTTTTTATTGTGTTTGCGATTTCAATCTCACTAGAGACTATGACCTGAGAATGAATGCGTCGCATGTCACCCAAAGGGTACCATACTAAACACCCAGACTGTGGAAAAGAAACTCTCCCACAATCCTTTCTCAAATAGCTTAAGGCTCGTAACGTACAAACGAAATCATTCATGATTACTGTATCTTAAACTGTTTTGAGATGAGAAGAGAACAGGCCCAACTAGGAGGGAGACTATCAAGTCCTACTGTTGTCATGCCATGGATTCATCCTATGGTTGAGGTTTGAACAGGGAACTCCTAGAAGTTGTCATGCATAGGTTTCAACCTAAAGTTCTATCATCAGTTCCTTATCAAAGGAAATGAGAGTCCTAAGGGATTATGTCAATGATACACCAAAACAGACAAAGCATCAGCTTAACAGTAAAATGCATGCAATGAAAGTGAGGGAGGAAATGTGTGTGGGGCTTCAGCCTCCACAAGCTCATCTCAACCTCAAGCCAGAATGGATAACAGTAATCATACTGAAATATAAACAACATGCTATCAAGCAAAAACAGTAAACTGCAATCATAAAGAAGAAATGAAATGAAATACCATCAGGCAAACAAACCACATGGGCAAGGGAGCTGGGCTCCACCGAATACCCGCAAGCAAAGCCACACAATAATAATACAAGCAGAGGGAGCAACTCAACCTCTAGTGCAATCATGCTCCTAGATTCTACCTATTCTAGATATGGACTTATTCTAATGCATCAAGCAAGTCAAACAAAACACACCAATACAGAAAAGAAAAAGAAGCAACTCCTCTCTCAGCTTCAAGCTTCAGCTCTTCTAACAGCAACCCATTCTTCAGACTTCCAATTACTCTTGACAAATCTCAATTTGCTTTTCCAGGTTTCAACCCTTCAACATAAGTTTCAACTTATCTTCTCCTTTAAGCTTCAGCTTCTTGATCAGCTCCACCTTCAGGCTTCACCTAATCTTCAAGGGTCTTCAAGTATCAACTTGCTCTTGTTGCTCTTCAAGCTTCAGCTGGAATGGCAATGCTCAAGGATTCATCCTCTTCTACACTCTTCATTGAAGTCTTCATCTTCAAACTCAAGTTCAACATCTCTCAAGAAAATCAAACCAGAGGAAACCACTTACTGGATAAGTTGGGGATATTGAACTGCTTACTGACCACCAAAGGTGACCTATAAGGGTTCAACATCAAAGGAATGGTTCCCTAAAAAGTTCTACTTCCTAGGTACAATCACTTATCCCTCCAAAGGAGAGAGGTGTATACCATGGAAGGACTTTGAATCATAGGGAGGAATGGAGGTGAAAGATACCATCCATGTTTAAGAAAGAAGTTATCTAAGTCTAAACTCTTCCTAATCCCTAACCCTAATACAATCAACAAAACAAATAAGATCAAGCTCTCAAGCTCCTCAATGCTCCTCAATGCTCCTACTAGGCTCCTCAATGCTCCTCATAACAAAACCAAGCTCTCCAAGCCCACAAAGCAAAGCAAACAAAAATACAAGCCCACAAGGGCAACACAAACAATCATCAACTACAAAAATCATCTAAAAATAGTATACTACTATATTCAAATCTAATATAATTCCTAAGGGATCCTACATACCTACCCTTAATACCCTTATATGTCCCAATGCCTAACTTGACTTAGAAACCCAAAATTCTAATGTTATTGTGGACCTATGTTCAGGATTAACCTAATTCTACACAACCTAATGTCATCTAATCAAAACTAACCTAAAATTCATCACAAAATTATGGAATAAATCCAGGGGGAAGCTAAAGCTTATATATAACTATCCTAAAAGGAATGGCCTAAAAATGTTAAGGGAACTACCTAAACAAAATTCTAAAAATTCATGTATCAACATAAAAGAAATAAAATGCAATAAAAGTAGAAAATACACAAAAAATATTAACAATGCATGAAATGAAAATATTTTTATTTGATCATTTTCTAGACATGAATATGAAATGGGAGCAAAAATTCCCACTTAAAAATCATTAATTTTCCATTTATTATGATTTTCCAAAGTTTGTAATAAAATGGAAGAAAATAAAATGAAATATGAAGAGATGGGGTGCAGATAGTAAGGCAGTGCAGTTCATTTTCCATGTGGGCTAAAAATGGGGGTTCAGATAGTATAAGCGCTAGGCCCAATTTAATCAGAAAATCAATTAACAAAAATAAAATAAAAAGGAAAAAACCACAGTGCACTTAGTAAAGGAAACTAGTTCAAATAGTTAATGGGCCGTGGGTGGGGGTGTGTATAGCTGTGTCTGGCAACCAAAGCCCAAAGCTCCTTTAATGAAACGGAGCGTTTCATGACTAACTCAGAACTCCTTCATATGCTGAGGTTTAATCAAGGCCGTTGGATATTGGGAATGTCAACGAGTCAAACACGATCTCACGGTAGAGACTTCATCTTCTTCCTCTGGCTCGTGGATGGAGGGAAAACTCCATTGAACAGAACTTCAAATATCATCATCACCCTCACTCGGGTTCTCTCCATATCTCATCAAAACTCATCACTTAAAATACAAACATGCTCCATTTTCAATGCTGAACATGACCATCCTCTTAGAATCAATTAATAGGCCCTCTAGCTCTAAACCCGATAGCAACTTCAACTTATGCGTGAAAATCAAAACTCAAGATTCTTGAAATTGTTTACACTAAAATGTTCACCTCCTATCACTGATCAACCTCCACTAAAGAACTAAGATTATTACTCAAGATTCAAGGAGTTCTTGGTCCATAAAGAAATGGTGTCAACAACAAAATCATCACCAATTCTCTTCAAAATTTCCAGAAAGCTTCCCCTAATGATTTCTAACCATTCTAACCTATTAATTCTATCTAATTCTACTTAAATTAGAGTGTAGAGAGAAAGTTACAAACCTGGTAAAATCGAGTGAACAGATGAAGAAATCCCTCAATTCAGACCTTCAATCTTTCCCAATTCCTTCACTGAGTAGTATTCTTTCTTCTGTATGCAAAAAGAAGGGTTGAAACTGCTTGATTCTTGGAAACCGATCTTGAGTTGCAAAGGTGAAAATCCAAAAGCTCATACACGATTCATCAATGGAATTGCCCCCAATTTGATCTGCACGCCTTCACTAGGATCTATGGAATGTGTTTGTGTAGAAAAAAGGAGTGGAAATGAAGAAGAATGTGAAATTGAAACTTGACTTGCAATGGAAGATTTTTGATCTCACTCTCTCTTCTCTGCACAAACTCTCACCAACCTTTGCTTTGAGAAAGTTCTAATCATCTTATAGAACTTGTAGGAACTGTCCAGAACCTTATGGAACACTCCAATGATAATTTGAACTTCTCATCTCATGATATTTGATTTCACTTCTCACCATATGCTATCTCATGCCATAGTCCTTGTACCCTTCAATTTAGACTTGAAATTCTCCCCACATGAGATTTATGATGTGTTACAATGCATAACCAACTTGTTTATTGAGTTTTCTTGAGTTTTGCTTTGGTGCCTTAAGATGCAAGTAAGCCATTTCCAAAGCAGCCCTATGATCTAGGCCTCAAATCAAAATTGTGGCTGAACCATTGTTCTTAGAATGTCCTTTGGAGTCAAAATGACCTATTATGTGACATGGTTTGGATGTATAACTTGTGATTTCCAATTTTCAATTTCACCTTATTTAACTTATGCCTCCATTTTAGGCCATTTTTATCACTTTTTGATACAGGCCTTTTCAACATCTCATGACCTCCCTACTAGCCTTAAAAAATCATTCTAAGCAAGTTTTATGTTGAATATATTTCCATTTGAAGCTTGGAAATAGGAGATATGGCCTTATGCTTGAAATGACCTATAACCTCCAAATGACCAAAATGCCCTTGACTTTCCAAAGCCATAACTTGAGTTCTACAAATCCTATCAAGGACTTCTAGTACTCTCTAGAAATCTAAGAAGAGGCTCTACAACATTCATGTTGACCAAGAGTTCATAGGAATCATCCTACTAGGGCAAAAGTTGGATGCAATTTGGGTGACTTTCAAGGACCCAGATTCACATACCTCAGATGACCTGTAATTTGTCAAAGTCATAACTTGAGCTCTACAAATCCTATCAAGGACTTATAGTACTCAAATTAAAGCTAAGAACAAGCTCTACAACATTCATGTTGTGGGGAAGATGAGATGACAATCACATCTTGAGCTAAACTGCCTTGAAGATAGGGATCAAACTAGGGGATTTTACACTGTCAATCCTTAGAAACCCTAGCTTAAAACTTCTCAAACTCCTCAATCATGATGAGTTGGTCTAGGAATCATCCTTATAGCATCTCAATGCATCATTCCATGATCACATGGCTCTTGGATTAGGTCTCAACCCTCTCCAAATCATCAGTTGACCTAGGGTTGACCCAGTCAAACCCTAATTCCACCACTCATGGCTGAATCTTCTGAATTCTTGTACAATGACCTCTCTAGGCTTCATGATGGCTTTCAAGACATCTCATAAGCTTTCTCAAAGCTTCAAGTTCACCCTCATAGTCTCAGAATCATCTGAGGAGCTCCCACAACTCTCAAGTTATGAGACACCCACAACCTTGGTTTCAACCAACTTCCCTGAGGATCTCTTGAGTTCTCTGACAAAGATATCAACCTTTGAACACTTGAATAACCTTCTTGGCTAGCTTCAAAGTCTCATATAACTCTTGCTGGGTAATTATACCTCTTGACCCACTGCACACATATCCATGAGATGCAGATGATGAATAAAATGAACCACAAACTTGGTAAATAAATGTTGGTCAAATTTTGGGGTGCAACACTATGTTTATTATTTTCTTTATGTAAATGAAAAATGATATTTTTTGTAATTTTTTTATTATTTTTTTATTATTTTTGTAAAGAAATAATTATTAGTAATAAAATTCTTTAATTTTATTATTAATTGTTCTTATTTGTTTTTGATATGTAAGAATGCATAAATAAAACATTGAAATGAAAAATTAAAATGTAAACCTGATATTAAAAATGGAAACAAGGGAATGCAATAAAAATTGAAGCGGAAACAAATAAGAATAAAATTACTTGTGGATGCAATAGAAAAATGGAAATGAACCAAAATTATTTTTAAACGTCAACGCAACTAATAGCACAAAATTTGATTTAACCTATAATTAAAGATAAAATGAAATGTAACTGATTTGAAATGAGATGAAATTCTTCCTAATTCCTAATTTATCCAATCCACCCGACTCTGCTTTCGATATAACTTCCGATTAAATTTCCGACAACCTGAACGAACAATCTTATCGGAATAAGTCCAGTTTGTCCATTACTCAAAATAAGAAAACTCTCCGACTAACTTCAATCCACCAATTCAGATCTTTCCCACTCAAACAATTCCCACGACACTTCGGCCCTGACTCACATCAACCAAACCCAACGGCCCAACTTTCCTAACCACAGCTCAAAATTCGCAAATCGACAGGAGGCTGTCAACAAGTGACCATTTTACCCTTCATGGACCAAAGAGCGCGCAAATACGACTTTTCCTGCAAAAATCACACGGCTACACAAACTTGTTAGTGATTGGTTAAATGCAATGAAATGCCAGATGAAACGACAAATCTTAGGGGAAATTTTGGGGTATTACAGATACCTATGTGGTACTCCATAGTATGGACTATGGTATTCCAAGGGAAGTGATTACTCTTTGGTTGGCTATTCCGATTCTGACTTTTCCGGTTACAAATCGGATAGGAAAAACACGAGTGGAACTTGTCATTTTTTCTCAAATTCCTTAGCGAGTTGGCATAGAAAAAAGCAAGTTTCAGTTGCTTTGTCAATAGATGGGGTAGAATAAGTTGCGGCCGATAGTTGTTGTACTCAAGTCTTGAACGTATTCCCATTTTGCCATCATTTCTTAAGTAATGAACAATAAAATATTGGGAAACTCTTGATTAAATGATTTAGAATTATTTTCAGATCAACTTTGAATTCTTTAGTTGAATTTCATTCGAGCTGAGGGACTGTTGATTGGTATTCTTGACCCAAACCTCTTCCTGAGAAAGAGTTAGTAAAGAAAAAGAAAACAAACATATTTTTGGATTTTAATTAGGGGTTAGTAAACATAAACATAAACAAAAAACAAACATACAAGAAAACAAAGGTGTCCAATGATATGCCTCAAAGACAAACTTGCAGAGGAAGACAAGAGAACCAAAGCTTGTGATTTTTCTTGTGGTATGAAATGCAAATGATATATGGGATCTTAAGGGTAAAAATTAGGGTATTACAACTGCCTCTATTTAAGTTTCTTCTATCCGGAGAAATGAAGATTGACATCTTTGTCTCGACGAGATATAAGAGACTTAAATATAACAATAAACCCAAATTTTTGGTCCTAAGAGACCACACAATGATATGCTCAATGAAAATGATATGCAGACACAAGAACGTTGTAGGGAGAAAATGCCACAGAAAACAAACAAAAGGCCGAGGAGCAAAAGAAAAGAGAACAGACTCCACATGGGAAAACAAAAGAGAGAAAACACATCTCAACAAGGGAGAAAACAATCTCCACTGGGGAAGATAAAAGATAAGATTCCACAGAGGGGAAAAATACCAACCCCAAAACAGGAAGAAAACACATCCCAACAGGAGAGAGAGAGAACAACCTCAGTTGGGGAAAAGATCAATTATTACCGGGCACATGGTAATAACATGATCGAAAGGAAATATTACCAACTACCAACTAAATGGCAATTATGACAAGGTAACCAAACCAGGCTATATTGCATACTACCAACTAAATGAGAAGTATGAGAAAGGTAATAAGCAAGCTATATTACCTACTACACCCTAAAGAGCAGGACGACAAAGGTAATAAGCTCAAAGAAGAGGGATTACCAACTATCAACCAAGTGACAGCTACGACGAGGCAATCAACCAAAGGGATACGAGAAATATTACCTACTACCAACTAAAAGGGCAGGACCACAAAGGTAATAAACTCGAAAAGGGAGAGATTACCAACTATCAACCAAGTGATAGCTACAACAAGGTAACCAAACCATGCTACATTACCTACTACCAACTAAATGGGCAGGACGAAGAAGGTAATAAGTCAGCTATATCACCTACTACCAACTAAAGGGCAGGACGAAAAACGTGATAAGCTAAAAAAGAAACGATAAATATTACCTATTACCAACAAAAGGGCAGTACGAAAAAGGTAATAAACCCGAAAAGGGAGAGATCACCAACTATCAACCAGGTGATAGCTACAACAAGGTAACCAACCCCGGCTCCATACCTACTACCAACTAAAGGGCAAGACGACAAAGGTAATAAGCCAGCTATATCACCTACTACCAACTAATGGGTGGGACGAAAAAGGTGATAAGCTCAAAAAGAAACAAGAAATATTACCTACTACCAACTAAAGGGCAGTGCAACAAACGTAATAAACTCGAAAAGGGAGAAATCACCAACTATCAACCAGGTGATAGCTATAACAAGGTAACCAAACCTGACTACATTACCTACTATCAGCTAAAGGGTAGGACGACAAAGATAATAAGCCATATATATAACCTACTACCAACTAAAGGGAAGAACGACAGAGGTGATAAGCTCAAAAAGAAACTGATTACCAACTATCAACCAAGTGATAGTTACGACGAGGTAATCAACCAAAAGGATAGTTCCACCAAAACTAGACTCCGTCGAGGAAAGTTATTGTCAACTACTGGTTTACTGTGTAGAGAAAAAAGGGGCACTCAACCAAACTGGGAGAAATATTATCTACTACTAGAAAAGGTTGGCTAAAAAAAATAATAAACTTGAAAGGGACCAAAGGTCAATCCAGGAACAAACCAGAGAGAAGCGGTCAAACAAGACTCTACCCGATGAAGAAATATCTCAACTAGGGATTAGTTCCATCCAGATAAAGCACTGGGGAGAAATGCTAAAATAGATATCTTCCACGAGGCATAAACTCAGTGGGGAATTAAAAAAGATAGGCATTTTCTGCTTACGGGTCGACACTCTAATGGAGAGAGAACACACACGCTCTGCGCGGATAACAGCACCAGAGAGCACTAGAGAAGCAACAACATAAATGCAAGATGCACAATGCAACAACAACATGCTATGCACACCAAAAAAAATGCACATGCAATACGTATGAGTATGAATATGCTGGAAAAAAACATAAAGATAAACAGAGGGTGGAAAAATACCACAACATTATCGAAAACTCGGCTAATCTCAATAAAACAGAAATGTCGATAGGAACTCTGCTAGGGATTTACCTGAAGAAATTCTGCAAAAGATAAACAAAAGCCATCAAAGGAAAATAAATCCTACTACAAGGCTTATAATATCATTGGAGAGGAAAATACTGCTTGAGGGAAGAGGTCCAAAAAAAGAAGTCTTTTAATATCCACAATCCATAAAAGGGATAACAATATCAACTCTGCTTCGAGGATGGAAGCAAAATTGTTTGGGAAACAACAACAACCCAAATCTTCTTGACTCTTCTTTGGGATAAGGAAAATCCACTGGGGAAACAACACCCAGATTTCCGAGTCTTCGCTGGAGATACAAAATATTCAGGCAAATCTTGCTGAGGAATTAGAGAATCAATATCATACTGCAGTCATGCAAATTCTGATGGGGAAAAGCATAATCTTGGTGGACTTAGGAAAAAAACTTCCTAATAACGGACCACCTTCCAGATGAACATCCTGGATTTTCCAAAGAAAACATAAGTTAACCACCATAACAAAATGCCAAATTGCAAGGGGTTTTAAGTTAATACCTATCACAATGTAAGAGAAAACCCAACAACCAACTACTATATTAATACTCCTTAATAAATGTTGTTTTGTTTGGGAAAATATCCTTGAACTCTAGCATGAGAGTAAGTTGAAATTTGGGTGGTGATCCTATGTCAAAGACTCAGCTGGAGATCATCATCATGGAGAAGTGAAACTCAAAAACTGCTCAACTACTTGATCATAACATACAAAGTTGGCGAAGATGCAGATCAAGACCTAGCTGGAAAAAACCGAACAACACACTTCATAACAAAATTGAGGGAACCCTTTATACTGTTAACAATTGAAAAAGGAATATGGTTACATAAATAGGGACAAACTCTACTGTGAAAATATCAACAAACTCTACTGAGGGGTAAACATGAACCCCAATGAGGAAAACACTAAGTAGAGTTTGTTGGCAATCCTTTTTATATTCATTAATTAAAGGAAAATGTTTTTATAGACTTCAATTTTAAATTAATTATTGACATTTTGTTTCAAAAATCATCATCAACAATAAATAAAATTTTGCAAATAGAAACAAAGTAAGAATTGCAAAGAAATGGAGAAAAGCCCAAATTTTATTAATAGAATGGTAGTCTTCAAATGGTGTAACTTCATGGATCATTACAAAGTTGAAATAAATGGTAAATACATGGGAAGGGTTACATTGAAATACAAGGAACATTATTCTCTCTAAAACTTTGAATTCCACTATGCTTGAGGCTTCAGTTGGGGATGATTGAAGTAAAATCCTTGATATAAAATGTTGCTTCAAGCGATAAGACTGGACAGACGCAGTTACTTGCCATAATCCCTAACTTTTGCCTAGATTTCCCTCTTGGGTTTTCAATCTACTAGAACAATTATTTCTGTTTTTGTCTCTAATTTTTGTCTGGACTGCCCTTTCGAGTTTTCAGCCCACCGAGACACTCATTTTTTCCTAAGCCGCCTTTTCGAGTTTTCAACTTAGCGAGCTGTTTTTTTTTGTTTTTTTAGGCGAAGTATTTCTTGACAGCATCGGCATTCACAAGACGAGTGAATTCTTCACCGTCCATAGTTGTAAGAAGTAATGCACCTCCAGAGAAGTCTCTCTTAACAACATATGGGCCTTCATAATTAGAAGTCCACTTACCCCAAGAATCATTGGTAAAATTCGAGATCTTTTTTAGCACAAGATCTCCTTCTCTGAACACACGAGGCCGAACCTTCTTGTCAAAAGCTTTCTTCATTCTTTGCTGATACAACTGGCCATGACACAAGGTCGTCATCCTCTTCTCTTCAATCAAATTCAACAGATCATATCTACTTTGACACCATTCAGCCTCAGATAATTCAGCTTCCATTAAAACTCTCATAGAAAGGATTTCAACTTCTACCGGGAGTACTGCTTCCATACCATAAACAAGAGAGAAAGGGGTTACCCCTGTTGAAATGCGGATGGATGTACGATACCCATGCAAAGCAAAAGGGAGCATCTCATGTCAGTCCTTGCATGTAACAACCATCTTCTGAATGATCTTCTTAATGTTCTTATTAGCAGCTTCAACATCCCCATTCATCTTAGGTCTGTAAGGAAAAGAATCATGATGCTTAATCTTAAAATCATCGCATAATTTCTTCATCATCTTGTTGTTCAGATTCGACCCATTATCAATGATAATCTTGCTCAAAATACCATACCGACAGATGACTTGATTCTTGATAAACTGAACCACTACTTGCTTGGTTACATTGACATATGGTACCGCTTCAACCCACTTGGTAAAATAATCTATAGCCACCAAAATGAGCGGTGTTCGTTCGACACTTTTGGCTCAATCATATTAATGCCCCACATGGAGAAAGGCCATGGAGAAGAGATAACATTGAGAGGATTTGGAGACACGTGAATTTTATCAGCATAAATCGGGCTCTTATGGCACTTCTTCACATACTTGCAACAATCAGATTCCATTATCATCCAATACTAACCTGCTCTCAACATATTCTTAGCCATTGCATGCCCATTGGCATGGGTACCAAAGGATCCTTCATGAACTTCTTTCATTAACATGTTTGCCTCGTGTCTATCCCCGCATCTGAGTAAGACCATGTCATAATTTCTCTTATATAACACATCATTATTCAAGAAGAAGTTACCAGCCAGTCTTCTCAAAGTCTTCTTATCTTTCTTGGATGCCCCAAGTAGGTACTCTTGATTCTGAAGAAAGTATTTAATATCATAATACCAAGGTTTATCACCAACAACCTCTTCAACTGCAAACACATGAGTTGGTCTATCAAGACGTATAAAGTCGCTAAAGCATCTGCCATTCGATTCTTTTCTATGGGTATATGGTAAAATTTAACCTTATTGAAGAAAGTTAACAACCTTCTTTTATAATCGCGATAAGGAATCAAATTAGGTTGACGTGTCTCCCACTCCTCTTTAATCTAATTAATCACCAAGGATGAATCTTCATATACATCAAGAATCTTGATTCTTAAATTAATAGCTTCTTCCAACCCCATAATACATGCTTCATACTCTGTTGCATTATTCGTGCAAGTGAACACCAATCTTGCAGTGAAGGGAATATGAGAACCATGAAGAGTGACAATTATTGCCCAAATACCATTGCCATACTCATTAACAGCTCCATCAAAAATCAAACCCCATCAGGATCCAGGCTCAGGCCCTTCCTCAGGTAATGGTTCCTCACATATTTAACCTTTAGATACATCACATCTTCATCAGGAAAGTCAAACTCGATATGTTAATAATCATCAATTGGCTGGTGTGCCAAATGGTCAGCCAAAACACTTCCTTTTATTGCTTTTTGAGTTCGGTACTCAATATCATATTCAGACAACAACATTTGCCAACGAGTAATCCTCCCAGTTAAAGCAGGCTTTTTAAAAATATACTTGATTGGATCCATTTTGGGTATCAACCAAGTAGTATAATTTAACATATATTGGCGGAGACGCTTAGCAGCCCAAGCCAAAGCACAACAATTTTTTTCAAACATGGAGTACCGAGACTCACAGTCAGTAAACTTCGTACTTAAGTAATAAATGGCATATTTTTTTCGACCAGATTTATCTTGCTGACCTAGAAAACAGCCCATAGAATCTTCCAACATAGTCAAATACATAAATCAGAGGTCTCCTTTCCACGGGAGGAGACAAAATCAGAGGTTCAAGCAGATTTTCTTTAATTCTTTCAAGATTTTTGACAATCCTCTGTCCATGCACAACCCTGATCTTTGCGAAGAAGCTTGAAGATTGGCGCATATGTGGCAGTCATATTGGATATAAATCGGGAGATATAATTCAAACTTCCCAAGAACCCTCTTACTTGTTTTTCTGTTTTGGATGCAAACATTTTCTGAATAGCTTTAACTTTACCAGGATCAACTTCAATGCCTTTCTGGCTGACAATAATCCCAACAAATTTCTGGAACGGACACCAAAAGTGAATTTATTAGGACTCAAATGAAGTTTAAACTTTCTCAAACGTTAAAACAACTTCAATAAGTACTCAATATGATCTTCTTCAGTCTTCGACTTACAAATTATGTCATCCACATAGACGTCAATTTCCTTATGCATTATATCATGGAACAAAGTGGTCATAGCTCTCTGGTACGTTGCACCAGCATTTTTCAAACCGAAGGGAATCAGTCTGTAACAGGATGTTTCCTAAAGTGTAATAAACATTTTTTTCCATATCCTCAGGTGCCATCTTTATTTGATTATAACCGGAAAATCGATCCATAAAGGAAAAAGATATTGAACTCAACAATATTATCTACCAACATATCGATGTGTGGTAATGGAAAATCATCTTTCGAACTTGCTTTATTCAAATCTCTATAGTCAACACACATTCGAACTTTTCCACCTTTCTTTGGAACAGGCACAATATTGGCCACCCAATAAGGATACTCAGCAGTCACAAGAAAAACAATATCAATCTGCTTTTGAACCTTCTCTTTAATCTTTATAGCCATATCAGGATGAGTTCTTCTCAACTTCTGCTTCACAGGCAGACACTTAGGCTTCAACAATAATCTATGCTCTATGATACCAGTACCAAGACCAGGCATGTATTGATAGGACCAAGCAAATACATCAATATATTCTCTAAGAAGCTCTACCAATCTCTTCTTAACATCTGACTGAAGCAGTGCCCCAATCTTGACTTCTTTCTTATCATCAAAGGAACCCAAATTAACCAATTCTATCGGCTCTTCATGAGGCTGAGTAGTCTTCTCCTCATGCTCAAGAAACCGAGAAATTTCATCTGGAATCTCTTCAACATCCTCTTCTTCCGCTCTAAACACAGGAAACTCAAAGTTGGGGGAGGGCATAGGGTCATTGTTTTCAATGAGTTTAACAAACAATCTGCACAATGATTTATGTTTGATTTTAGAATATGAAACAAAATGTGTAAGTATCATGTAGATAAAAGTGATTACCACATTGTCACACCCTAATTTTTGACCTTAAGACCCCACCTCCTTGTGCATCTTTTCTTACAGGTTTTCATTATGATTTTGTATATGTGTTTATCATGGCTAACAAGCGGGTGCAGGTACATAAATTTCAAATGCAGTCGAGGCTCATTCTAAGGGACAAGCATTTTCGGGCACGACCTTTTGCTTCTAACCAGAAGTGGTCCTAAGGTTTCTATTGTGACCTTAAACCCATTTCTTTGATTCGTTCGCGTTCAAAGGTCAAGATTCACAAAATCGTGGTTTGATAGAGATGATCATAAAGCCTCCGCCATCCAAATATACCATCTTTGAGTTCAAAGTTACAGGTCGACAATTCACACTTTAAGATCAATCGGGGAAAATCCATCAAAAGCTTAAAAGCATGAAATTTAAGTTATAAGAGGAAAGGGTTCTTATGTGATTTTCATCAATTTTACTTCCGAGGATCAAGGCTCATTTTGTCTCTCACAAGACTCAAATTGAAATTACTAGAATCAAATCTAGGTTGCCGTATGGGTTCGAGTACTTAGCTTTGGGATTTTACAATTTAAGATGATGCCTAAATTCAATTAAAAGCTCGCCGGATCATTTAATTTTCTTGAGTAGGTTTGCAAGTTGAATACATGGGCTCATTAATTACCCATAGATCATTTTATCCAAAATCCTATCAATATTTAACAACGATCATAGATCCAAGTCAACTTTGTGTTTGAAGTTCGTTATTATAAGCTTGTCATGAAATTCAGATCCAAGAGAATCTGTCAAGTTTATCATCTCTAAGATATACAAAATCCTTTATGTTTCTTACAAGGAATATTGTTACTCCATTGAACTAAGTTTGAAATTCTCTTCTTCAGATTTGTATAAGTTTTAAATGCTTATTACAAGGACTCCATTAGATACAAGATATTTTGTAGACCCTACTAAGTTCTAAAACCAAGTTCCTAACTTTCTACAGGCTGTATGAACGAGCCATTCCTAGCAGCATCTTCAAACACACCAGCTACAAGAGGCCTGAATAAGATGTTGCCGTCTGCCGGCATTATCGGCAATATCTTTCTTACTGCCGGATATGCGAATAAACCACCTTTGGGTTGGCTTTGAAGAAGGTCCATGTAACCACTTCATACGACCTGTCAAAACAAGCGAAAAAAACCAAAGTCAGTGCCAATCTCGCGTTCACACTAGCTTTGCAGCAGGAAACTATAATCATAATCACACCTTGGGACTTGTCAAAGAATTAAGGGCAATCAACACATAGTTCACGGTAACCGCATAGAATCAATCGCGACTTCAGCAAGAATTAAGAGTGGTCGTCAAAGAGAAATCAAAACACGTCCGACAATGCTGCAACTGCATAAGAGTTAAAACAGAAGTTGTTAGCAGAAGTTGTTTTCATTATTTAAGTAGCAATGGGATAATGACCTACATGAAAATCAAGAAGAGGAGTCACAAATGCAACCAATCATTAAGTATTCATTGAGGGACAATCACAACATTTCAACAATTAAAGAGCTTACGGTAATCTTCAAACATCACGTCAAGGATTGTCAACTTCTGCGCCTTCTTCTTTTGCAAAACCAGCCCAGTGGTCACCGGTATCAGTTGATGCGCAAGGATCCTGCCGCCTACATAAAACCGTGGAAATAAATAAAGTGTGTCGCGATTCCTACCTTCCAGGACAGTCCTAGTAAGAAGCCTTAGCATAAGTGAATTGAATTTAAAGCTCATGGAATTGTAAGGCCCTTACCAAAGCAGAACCGGCGGTACCTCACCGTGTTTGAATTTGACTGTGGCAATCCAAAGGCCATCATTAATCAAGCAGTATGGGCGAATACCCTGCACCATAAGAAGCTCCCACGCACCATCAATACTGGTCAGGTCCTTAAGGCATGTGAATTTCAGAAATCGGCATATGCAAAGCCCGTAAACCCGACGACGGTTAGCTTCATTTGCAGAACAGCAGTGGGATAACGGAAACCTATATAGACCTGCTACAACAATTTCAACAAGATATGCAAAAGGGTCAATTTGAATTGGATCAGTAAAACAGAGCTGAGACAAGATTAACAAACATTGAATCAAGCGTTCAAGAAGGAATTAATGGAATGAGAAGTATGTTTTGACATGTTATAATCAACAAGGAAAGTATTTCATCATCATAAACCGTGTTCATAAGCAGCATTCCAACGTGTTTTCAGACAATATCAATTTATTTCCGTATTAAGGTTCAACACAATCATCGACAATTATTTTTTCGTTCACAACTCGAAGCAGAACTTTCAAAATAGTGTGGACCAAGCCTTAAATTATTTCCAAAACGCTACAGACACGTTCAAATCAAACTTGGAAATATCATTTACAACAATCTAAATATTCATGACTTTCCAAAACAATATCTGGACATGCTTGTTACAAATTTGGAAGGAATTCATGAGGAGTTAATCAGAAGAGAAATTGTACAACTATAAAAGAAGAAGAATTCGAGATAAGGAGGGATCAGAGTAAAAAAAAAAACAAAAGTTCCACAAGAACAAACACACAGATGAAATTCTCCAATAAAGCCCCAAATCGAAACCTCAAGAATTAGAAGAAGAGGTTGAAGAACTCACCTTTTTGAACTTCTCCGCGAGCCACCTATTTTTTTCATCTGCCGTCATCACCGAGGAGCCATCTTCGAAGACCTTGTTAAAAACCCCATTTCTAAATTGTCAATAGTTTTTCTGTGCTAACATGGTTACTATTTCAGGATGATATATAAGAGAGAGGAAGTTGAAGAACTTATCTTCGTGGATCTCTCAACGTCACCACCGCGAAGTCATCGGCGAAGCCGCCGTCATCACCATCATGGGTAACATGTTCCTCATTTGACATTTTCAAGTCAGAATTGATGTTTGGTTTTTGTGAATATTTGATAGGTCGTGAGAAATTGAAGATGAAGCGAGGAAGGAGTTCGAAACGGGAGAGAAGACGCAGAAGATGAAGACAGGGGGAAATCAATTTGGGGATTAGGGTTCTTTTGTTTTCTTTAATTTTGATGTTGTAATATAATCACATGTATGTTCACACACACACACACACACATACGATTCACCCTCATATCACAAACACTCATCACCACTTGATCACGATCTGACGATCCGCATTGCCGCCCACGATAAGTCCTACGCGCTCGCGCTACGTCTGATCCATCGCCCCTTAATTAACCACCATTAACTCCACTGATCAACTTTCTTTTCTTTAATTAATCATTAATCTAAAAAACCCTTTAATTAATCCTCTTATTAATTAATTAAATTGACCTTAATCAAACCCCCTTTTTTATATAAAATTAAGTTAATACCTTTTTTTTTTAAATTAACATTTTATTTAATTAATCTTTTCTTTATTAATTTAATTAACCTTTTAATTAGCTTTTATTTTAACAACCCAATTTATTCACCTTTAATAATTTACTCCATCATTTCAATTTCCCTTTTTAATTTATGCTATTTGAAAACTAGTTTATTTAATAATAAAACAATTTCATAATTTATTTTCATTTGCTAAACAAAATTAGTAATCTAAAAACCATTAATAATAAGCAATTTCTTTTCTTATTTATCTTGTTATAATAAATTTTGGTAAAAAATTCCATGACACCAATTTTTGATAGTAACCTTTTATAGCAAACTCTTTTTATCAAATATTAAGACTCATCTTCATAATTAATTTAATATATAACTTTTATTAAAATTTAACGGTTTCTCTTTTTAATTAAAATAAATCATTTGGAATCCTTTTAGCTATTTCTACTTAGAATTTAGTTCACCTAAAAAACTTTTTATTAAAACTAATATAATAAAATCAACTTTCCCTACATATAATTTCGCTAAAATGAACTTAATTCAACATTTTCTTAAAATCGAATCTCAGAATTTAACATCACCTAAAATCAATTCAACCTTTTTCACTAAAATTAATTCACTCTCTAATTCAACATTTTTCTTAAAACCAATTTCACCCAAAAATATAACTTTTCTCAAATCAATTTCACCTTAAGATTTAATTAATCCGCCTAAAATCAATCAACATCTCAATCAATCAATCGTGCACGCTTTTGTCTCCGCTCCAACTCCGTTCACATTATTCACTCTCACTCACTTAGCGCTTTCATGCGTTTGTGTATGTTTTACTTTATCCACAACTTTTACTTTATCCGCAATTTATATTTACCATCATTTATCTTATCGCATCGCATACGTCCAAAGGAAGAATCTACGCATAACCTAAACAATTGTGTGTATGCATCTCATTTGCATCATACTCCCCATTGATCCTTGATCCCATTCAAGTCAATCTTCTAAGTTTAGATCCTACCCCATAAGGAGAACCTTTTATCTTTACAACTTAGACAAACACATTCAACAACTCAATTCAAACATATTAGAGAATAAGATGTTAATCGTCTTAAGCGAGATAAAACTTCTACCCCATAACAATTCAATCAATATGTAGGGACTTTGCCTTAGGAGAGATAGAGGCATACTTGTTGACAATCCGAGTACTTGAGACCTTCTCTTAAGACGATGCAAAGACTATTTTCCTACAAAGTTGTGGTGGTTAAATCAAGTAATCTCCCTTAAAATGACAACTCATCTTTTCTCCTAAAATCAATCAATCAACTACCTTTATCCCGTAGGAACTTTGACCACAATCAAAGAACTCCTCAAACCCTTTAGGGGAACTACAAATACTCTGATTCCAATCCCTTCAGGATATGTAGGCACAAGATGTGATATCTTGTCGAGTATACTTAAAAATAAACCACTAGGTCTTTCATCCCTAAGCAGATAAACCTTACCAATAAACAACACTAAAACAAGAGGTTCTTGTAGAGTACTACAGAAACTTAGGATGCTAGCACCTTCCCTAAGTTTAACCAACCCCGAACCTAAAACTCTCTAACCTTTGCATTTGCATTGCATTGTAGGTATTTCGATCTTTTTCCCTTCCTTTGGACAAATCAAAGACCGGTTGCAAATGAATTAAGATTCAAGCTCATCAATAGCTTGGCATCCAAATTTCACCGCGACACACATTATTTTTGTTTTTTGTTTTTTATGTTACCATTTTTCAAAATAAAGCAAAAAGAGAAAACAATATGGATAAGCAAAATAATATTTTATTGATGATGATAAAAATTGAAACAAAGCCCTCAAAAATTCACTTTCACCTTAAGCAGAGTGAAAGGATTTTTGAAAAATACAAAAACAAATTACTTAGAAAAGTAAATAATAGTGGGAACATCAACAACTATCCAATTCTGGAAGATCTATCCATACGTCACAAAATTGGGAAGTTCTTCCTATTCATCATCTTTAATGATGGCACTGACTTCATATCTAGGTTCCTTAAGCCTCGGTCGAGGAGAGTAAAAGGGTACATATGCATCTTCTGTCTCAGAAGTATCCAGGGCCTTCTAAATAAGGCTCCCAGTCTTGAGCAGGAATGGAATCATCTTCAAAGCCATCTGAGATGTAATCTTCAGAGTCGTCTTCAAGAATTGCAGCTGTAGAAAAAGTACGGTACATGCTAGGACAACCTTGAACCATATCGACAGACGTTTTACCATGATTGGGCAATGAATTTGGCATATTAGGATTGTTGTCTTCAAAAGTCAAAATACCACTTCTAACCAATCTTTATACCTCCATATTCAATGGATAATAATTCTCATTACCATGCCCAGCTCCCCCCTAATGGGAAGCACAATGAGCCTTAGGCTTATACCACCACGACGAATCATTTGGAGCAGCAGGTGGTGCACGAGTTTGAACAAGGTTCTTCAAAATTAAACCAAGAAGCAAATATGTGTAGGTAATCGTAATCGGGTCAAAGTCCTTCTGAAAACATCCCCATTGACTATTCTATTGGTTAGAATGTTGTGGATGAGTAGCTGGAGTCGATTTGATTACTGGAGTGATAAAAGAAATGTGTTATTAATGGTTGTTTCTAGGTCTTCTATATTTCTCTCGAGAAATGACATTGGTCTCTCCTTCTTTCTTCTTGGCAAGTCCTCCACCATATTTCTTGGAACTTCTAGTAGCATTCCATCTTTTAAAAAACATCCTTCACAGACACCTTCTTCTAACCTCATCCACATATTAACCATATCAGCGAAATCACTCGGGGCACTAGCAATCATACGCTCATAGTAGAAAGGGCTCAGGGTTTTTAAAAAGATCTTAGTCATCTCTTTTTCTTCGAAAGAAGGATTAATTGAAGCAATAATCTCGCGACACCTCTGAGCTTATTCTTTGAATGTCTCCTTATCTTTCTGAGCCATTACTCGAAACTGATCACGATCGGGAGCCATATCCACATTATATTGCTTTATAAAAGCCTCACCCAAATCTTCAAAAGTGAGAATTTGAGCACTGTCGAGTCCCATATACCATTTCAAGGCTGCGTCAGACAAACTATCTTGAAAGTAGTGAATGAGAAGCTGATGATTATCAGCCTGAGTCAATATCTTACGAGCGTACATAGTCAAATGGCTTAATGGACAAGAGTTACCCTTATAATTTTCAAAGTCAAGGACCTTGAACTTAAGTGGGATTATCACATTAGGAACTAAGCGTAACTCATGGGCATTCTTTCCGAACAGTTCTTTACCCCTCAAAGCTTTGATTTCTTTCCGCATTTCTGCAAACTGATCCTGAAAACCATCCATGCAATCAAGGACATACAGAATCTCGCTTGGAGCAGTATGGAAAATTTGTTCTTTAGTATGAGGAACAGTGTGACCCACTGGTGGTGGTACAAGTACAACAACAGGAACAACCAAAATCTCAGTATTAGAAACAACATTGACCATAGGAGGTGGTACAATCATAACAACAAGAATTCTTGGAACTTCAAAAGCAGGAGGTTGATATCCCTCTGGCACAAAATGAGGAGGAATTCCCCAAGGGAAACCAGGAGGCATCTGATGTTGAGAAGCATTAATCGGGGCCACATAAATGGGCGTTGATCAGATTTCTAAAATCAGGTTCACTGAACAGGAGAAGGAGGAGGCAGTGGTGGCTGATTCTAAGCAGCCACCAGAGCTTCTATCATAACATTGAGTCTCTCCAAAATGTACTTCAAAGTTGTCATTTCCTCACGAAGCTCACGGTTCTCTTGTTGCAATTGATCCATCTTTTTCTTGAGATTAGCTCGAGTGTTATATTGGTGCGACATCTTGGCTGAATGAAGACCAAAGGAAACATGAGACACCTAGAAAAAGCAAGAAACAATGCAATAGATGATGCTTCATGTGCAATATGCAAATGCAAAGCCTTCAAGGAACTCTAAAGATACAAATTAAATTGCAAACATTGTATTGAAATAACACACTTGAAGTACTAAAAATCTCATTTTATTAATAATGGAAAAGGATTACAACTTTTGAAGTACAAATTAAAGAATCCTAATTGAAACAAAAGATAATCCTAAGAAACTCCATGAGAAAAAGATCCTCCTTGCAGCTTTTTATTGAGCTCTTTGATTTGGTCCTCCATCTGAGTCTTCTCAATTACGAGCTTGTCGACAACCAACTTCTAAGAAACTGAGGTAGAGGGAACGTCTGAACTTTGAATGCTAGAGGAAAATAAACCCTCTTGCACTTTTCTCTTCTTGTCAGCCATGTGAGCTTTAATCTTAGATACCTTCAAATAAGTAGCTTCAGAAATATCTTGATACTTAGGAGTCTCTTCCAAAACAAAAAACCGGACTCGGTCAGAAACAGGAAATCCAAGCAATCCAGAATACTCCTCAAGTGTAGGCATGAGTTGGTAACCAGGGAATGTAAAAATAATGGTACACTGGATCAAAGAACTGAATCAAAGCAGCCAGAACTCCACTTACCATATCGATCTTTAAAAGAGATAGAAGGCTTCCATATCTATCTTTGAAAGCCTCAGGATCAACAACCAAAGACACTAGTTCACGTAGACCTTCCAACTTAGGACTCTTGAAAGTGTACTTTAAGTTTTCCTTCTTCCAAAATCCATGGTGTAAAATCCCTACAATGTTTGCAACAAACATCTTTAAGTTCCTTGAAGACTTGGTCAAAATGATCCTTATGAATGTATGAATGCATGTATGTAACATCCACAAGCAAGATCACACAAGGCACACGGGTTCAAAGGTTCAGCACGAGCATGGAGCCAAGGGATAAGAACCAACCCACAATGGTGTGTACTAAGGGTATATCATCACCTGCTGAAAGGGTTCTAAAAAGTTCTCAGAGTCCTCAATCCTCTTTCGAATATTACTAGCACGCTAACTACTTGGGAATAAGTAATATTCTCAAGAGAACCTCGTCTGAGTGTAGTATCGCGTATCAACTATTTCATGTTTACACCTTCATAGCCACCAACTACGTTCTAATAGACCAAGTGGGGTAAAAAGGATACTAAGTTCCTCAGTGTCATAGGCCTGAGGTTGGAAAAAGTAATGTTTTTCGCGATTACTCGCTAGACATCAGTAATTCCTAGGAAGCCTCAACTGAGCGGATGGATTCTCAATTCAGCTTGTTTGGGATTACTCCCTAGAAGCATCCTTGACTATACCATCCTCTTATCATAAGAGCTCTCAGATCTAGGTATATGATCTATCTCACCTCTCAGACCACCCAAATAGAACAACCAATAACAAACAAAATCAATTAGATAAAGCATAAAAAAATCAAAGTAGGCTAAACCCACTAAGAACCAGAGTCCCCAGCAGATTCGCCACTTTTATATAATGGGGAAATTTGTGAGTGCAAGCAATTGATTAACTTAACTCAAAATACAAGATTCGTCACCACACTTTTATTTTATCCAAAAAGGAAACGAAAAAGAGCGAACAAAACCTAAATAAGTTCTAAAACAAGAATAAACAGAGAATGGGTAAGGGAATTGGTTATGCTAAGGGAAGGTGTTAGCACCCCAAATGTCTATAGTACTGTATAGAAACCCTTTGAAATATCTACGCTTGTTGGTTTGAAAAGGTTTGTTTAAAGTAAGATCGGGGAAATGAGAAGAGAAATGTTTTTTAAGATTTTTGTTTTTGGAGAGACTTATCGCCTCATGCCTACGTATCCACAAAGTGTAATATAGAATCAAAACCTCGTAGTTCGTGGTACCAATAAAAAAAATGTTTTGTTATGATTAATTTTAAATATAAAGACAAGTCGTCATTTCCAAGCGAATAATTTCACTTAAAGAGATGACTCATGTCTAAACTTATGAATTTTTTTTTAAAAAAAAGTGCATAAATGAACAAAAAGAGTTGGTGAGTTTTTGTATTTTTTATGTATTTTTTAAATTGGCCAAAATATGATAAAAATTGATTAACATTTATTAAAGAAAAGGAAGTTTGAAAAATTACTTGACCAAAGTCATGGTTTTATTATGAAAGTGGTTTGATTTTGAAAACAAGAAGGTTTTAAAAAAGGGAGAAGATTTTGAACATTAAAGAAGAAGTGAAGAATAAGGGGCTATCTTATTGTATAAAGATAAAACCTAAGGATAAGAACAATCTAACCACACAAGCAAGCTTCATAACATAAGCATCCATTCCTTTAGATTGGGCCTTAATCAAGATAGGTCTTCAAAAGAGAACTTCAAGTACCCAAACATCCAAATTTTACCATCACAAACTTCAAACCACAGGTTAAGATCCAAGTTCTAGGTCTAAAGTTTCATGTCCAATGCAAAGAATAGTAACCATAGTCAACCAAACAAGATTTTTAGGGGTTTAAGCTTTTATTAATGTTTTTGGTCCAAATGGACAAAAGAAAAAGTGCATAAACATAAACAAATGGTCCAAGTAGACAAAGGAAAAATGACGGAAACATAAACAATAATATGATATGATATGATAAGATAAAGCATAAAAAATAAAAGAGATAAGGAGTGAGAAAGAAGCATAAATATATCACAATTGATATGTAACATAGAACAATAATGATCAAAAACAAGAGAACAAGTTTTGTTGCTTTTCGGAAATGCTCGACTAAACATCCATGAGAATGAAAATATGGTCTCATACATTACCATGGGGAGGGCTCCAACTCGAATAAAATCAACGAGGATGCCAACTAATCCCCACGGGTAACAAGAGAAAGCCAATATATTTCAAACTACGCCACATACGAATAAGAGACTGATAGTCCACTTATAAAATGCAAAGGTTTTTTATTTTCCGGATAATTTAGCACTATGTTAAGCAATTTTAATTGGGCTTATGTAGAAGCAACGACTATCTGAGGCCAGTCAACAAAAATATTAGTGTTAATGCATGCTAGAGAGGTGATATGTATATCACTATCCGAAAGCAATATTGCACGAAAAGAAAAGAGGTAACGATCTCATCTTCATTAAGAACTTAAAATAAGTTCCAATGGTTTCGAAGATTTTCATCGATTAAAAACAAAATGAGATAGAGGGGGAGGGGAAAGCCAAATTGAATCACAATTATAAAATCTTTCCATCTTTAAGTTCAACCACTCATCTTGTGGATTAAAGCACTAAACATATCATTAACTCAAAGCACCTAAAATGAATTGAACAATTCACTTTAAAGATAGATTTAAATTAGTGAATATTTATCCAACTTCATCAACATCCTAAGTCCATTTAATTTAAAGAGAAATATGACCTTTAAAAGTGCAAACCAAAGCAAAAATCAAAAGGAAATAGAAGAAGAAGATAAAATAACCAAAACATTCCCAAAAACAAGCAAAAAACACATTCTGGACACGGGTTAATCGATTAACCATTTGCATTTGCAAATGTGTTAAATCGATTAACACTATTATGACAGCAAAAAAAATTGAAAAAAATTCAGCATTCATGATCCAATCATTTCTTCAAACACCTCATGACCGTGAATGAGAATTAGCACGAAAATCCAAGTAAAACAACAATAAATAATACTAATAAAACACAATTTACAAGATCCAAAAATCAAGCAACAATAATCAACAATAAATCATATTGTGGAAGGGGGACCAAACTCAACAAGGATGGAATAAGGGTTTACCACTTTAAATCTGAAATTTCTTCAAATCAACTTTAAGAACCACACTCCAAAGCCTTGATCTACTTAAATTGATGATAAAAAAAAGTGATTGGATGAAGGTTTTAGCTCAAAGATTAGTAAATTCCAATGAAGAACTTACTAACTTTCAAAGGAAGAAAGAGCTTTGGTGAATTTGGTAGTTGAAGGAAATTGAGAGAAATTTTAGCAAGGTAAATTTGACTACCAAATCTTGAAGAATGAATTAAATGAGGTCTCTATTTGTAGAATTTAGGCTTAGAAATTTTGATGGTTTGAAATTTGGTTTAGAACCAAAGTTAGGCCTGAAATATGAATTTAGAGGCAAAATCAAGATCAAATGGAGATTATTGAAGGTATATGATGGGAATCAACTATGATGAGGTAGGGGAATTAAAATGAATTGATCTAGAATATTCTCATGATGGAATATTTGAAAATTGGTGCAAAAAATGCTACAGAATTTGAATTTGGCTCATTTTCACAAAAAACACAGTAGTTAATTGATTAACCATTTCATGTACAAATGTGTTAATCGATTAACACAGTGAAAAAGTGTGAAAAATGGTTTTTTGATGTGTTGTCTTGGCTCTGGCTCAATTTTTCTGACATGTCAAAGAAGGCATGGAAATAAACACATAAACCTTAGAATTTCTTGAGTAATGAATAATCAAATCTTGGGAAACTCTTGATCAAATGATTTTGAATTATTTGCATATCATCTTTGATTTCTTTAGTTGAATTTCATTCGAGCTGAGGGACTGATGATTGGTATTCTTGACCCAAACCTCTTCCTGAAAAATAGTTAGTAAAGAAAAATAAAACAAACATATTTTTAGATTTTAATTAGGGGTTAGTAAACATAAAAATAAACAAACAACAACCATACAAGAAAACAAGGGTGCCCAATAATATCCCTCAAAGACAAACCTACAAAAGAAGACAAGAGAACAAAAGCTTGTAATATTGCTTGTGGTATAAAATGAAAATGATATGTGAGATCTTAGGGGTAAAAATTAGGGTATTACAAAGACATAGGATTTTTCCACTTGTAGAGAGCTCGAAAAAGAACTAATATGTGACAGCCAATGAAATTGGTGAAGCTAGCCCGTCTTGAATTGAACCCAATAATGTCGCCCGTGTCGACAAAAGGGCCAAAAACTTCGCCCATTGGTTGAAGACCAGTGATGATGGTCACGTCAAACAATTTTGGCTTGAGCATACCACAACACAATTGGAAGATATTCGTCGAATCCTTCTAAAAGTGGAGTGCAACTAGTACATGTTTTGGTTGTACATAAGGCCTATCCTAGACAACTAAATAAGGTTGAAGAGACTTTGATCCTTCCAAGTTTTCCCTTTCTGGGGATCTATCTCATTCAACCAATTTAGGTAATTCGTTTATTTGGTATATGGGGCAAAACAAAAAACTCGAGTAGCCATATAAGTGAAATGTAAGGGTTATATCATGGCTCCTAAGGGTTTTTCTGATGATAACATGGGAAAAATTCACTAATCCTAGCTACATTGGTTTGTAAATCAGGAAAAGGACTAGAAAAAACATGTGTACTTTCAGTGATGGTGAGAGGAATCAATACTTTAGTTCCCAGTGAGAGTGGGCGTGAGGGTGAATGCAGCCACAGGGACTTCTGGTTTAGAAGATGATTTTTGAGCCATTTGTGTGAGAGGAATTTGAGTTTTGTAAAAAGAAAGTTTGAAAGCTTCATCAAGAAATGAAGAAAGTTGGAAGAAAATGTTAGAAGAAGAAGAGGAAGTTATTTATAGTTTCAGAGAAAATAAATAGTTCAATTTTATTTTTTCTTGAAAAAAGAAATAAAAAATGACCTTTTTTTACAAGTGTGCCACTAAAATGAGATTAAGTGGGAAGTTGAATCTCCAACATGGCCCATGTTCTCCTAGGAACTCAGATCCATGATGGCTAGTATGAACCTACACGTCTCAAAGGGATGTTATAGGGAGTAGCCATGATGACAGTGACGTCAGTGCACGACTTTGAACAATTTGGAATTTCTAATGTGCAACCTGTCTCTTTAAAAATAAAATCAAACGTGGCATTTTTGGGGAGCAATTTATTAGCCAAGAAATTCCAAAAGAGGATATTTGACAGAGAAGCCAGCTGGAATTTCTCCGAACATTAGGAAAAGTCAATATGCTTTTCTACCAAAGGACCTACCATGGGAATAAAAGTATCTAATGTCGAAAAGTCTAGCTGGGGACTTAACAAAATATCAAGTTTAGTGTTGCGTCGAGTTCGACATGTCGATGGATTCGACTTGAGGCATATTCAAAATTCAAACTGAAGTAACTGCTTTTTAGTCTTATCCAAATTATGAAGGACACATGGAAATCAATCGAGAGTTGGTCACACATGCAAAGATGACGTGTCGGGCGGAGAAGCATTTGAGTGCTAGAAGATCGTTAGTTCATAGCATTATAAAAAAAGATTCTAGTGGTAGGATCAGGTGTGGCAAGAACATTATAAACTTCGATATACACTAAAAGTACCCGCACACAATAGACAAACGAGTTTTGCTGAAGGAAAATGTACTTGCCTACCTATAGCGGGGAAATTTGTGAGTGTAAGTTATTGATTAACTTAACTCAAAAATGCAAAAGTCACCACCGCACTTTTATTTTATCTAAAAGGAAAGGAAAAAGAGCGAACGAAACATAAACAAGTTCTAAACAAGAACAAACAGAAAATGGGTAAGGGGGTTGGTTGCGCTAAGGGAAGGTGTTAGCACCCAAAACATTTATAGTACTTTATAGAAACCCTTTGAAATATCTACTATTTTTGGTTTTAAAAGGTTTGTTTGAAAAGATATTGGGGAGATGAGAAGAGAAATATTTTTAAATATTTTTGTGTTTGGAGAGACTTATCGCCTCATGCCTACGTACCCACAAAGTGCAATATATGATCAAAATCCCGTAGCTCATGGTGCAAATAACAAAATGGATTTGTTTTGATTAAATTTAAATGTAAATACAAGTCGTCATTTTAAGGAGAAAACTAAGACTAGTCGCCCACAAGTATAAGACAACATTTGCATCACCTAAAGATGGAGGATTTTGCTTGGATTAAAATCAACAAGTATATCACTCAACATCTAAGTGGAAAATGTCAAAATATTAAATAATATAGGGAATAGGAGAATTACATCTCAACTATGAAAATGACTCATATCTAAACTTTATAAAAAATTTAAGAGGAAAAGTGCACAAAGGCACACAAATAGTGAATGAGTTTTTGTATTTCTTTTATGTCTTTCTGAAATTAGTCAAAGTATGATTAACATTGATTGAAATTTATTAAAGAAAAAAGTTTTAAAATTACTTGACCAAAGTTAAGATTTTTTATGAAAGAGGTTTAACTTTGAAAACAATAAGGTTTTGAAAAAGGGAGGAGATTTTGAAAATTTAAGAAGGGGTGAAGAAGAAGGGACTATCATATTGCAAAATATAAAAGTTAAGGATAAGAACGATCTAAACACACAAGCAAGCTCCATAAAATAAGCATCCCTTCCTTTATGTTAGACTTTGATCAAGATATGTCTTCAAAAGAGAACTCCAAGTACCCAAAATCCAAGGTTTACCATCACAAACCTCCAAGCATAGGTTAAGATCCTAGTTCTTAGTCCAAAGTTTCATGTCCAATGCAAATGATAGTAACCATAATCCACCATTAAGAGAACAAGTGTTTTTAGGAGTTTAAGCCTTTATTAATGTTTTTAGTCCAAACGGACAAAAGAAAAAGAGCATAAACATAAACAAATGGTCCAAGTGGACAAAGGAAAAATAGGGAAAACATAAACAAATAATATGATATGATATGATATGATAACATAAAGCATAAAAAAGAGAGAGAGATGAAGCGAGAAAGAAACATAAACATAGCACAATTGATATACAATATAGAGCAATAGTGGCCCAAAATAAGAGAACAAGTGTTGTTGTGTTTTCAAAAATGCTCGACTAAACATCCATGAGAATAAAAATATGGTCTCATACATTACCATGGGGAGGGCTCCAACTCGGATAAAATCAACGAGTATGCTAACTAACCCCCATGGGTAACAAGAGAAATCCAATATATTTTAAACTACGCCATGGAAGAATAGGAGACTGATAATTCACTTATAAATCACAATGGTTTTCTAATTTTGGAACAATTTAGCGCTATTTTAAGCAATTGTAATCAGACTTATATAGAAGCCATAACTATCTGAGGTTGGTCAATAAAAATGTTAGTGCTAATGCATGCTAGAGAAGGGATATGTAGATCACTCTCTGAAAGAAATACCACACGAAAAGAAAAGAGGTAACGATCTCATCTTCATCAAGAACTTAAAATAAGTTCCAATGATTTCGAAGATTTTCATTAATAAAAATAAAAAGAAGAAGAGATGAGGGGAAAACCAAATTGAATCACAATTCTAAAACCTTCCATCTTTAAGTTCAACCACTCATCTTGGTGGATTAAAGCACTAAACATATTATTAACTTAAAATACCTAAAATAAATTGAACAATTCACTTTAAAGATAAATTTGAATTAGTGAATGTTTATCCAACTTCATCTACACCTTAAGTCCATTGAATTTAAAGAGGAATAGGACCTTTAAAAGTGAAAACCAAGGCAAAAATCAAAAGGAAATGGAAGAAGAGAAAAGAACCAAAAAATTCCAAAAAAATAAGCAAAAAAACACATTTTGGACAGTAGTTAATTGATTAACCATTTGCATGTGCAAATGTGTTAATCGATTAACACTGCTATGACAGTAAAAACAAATTGAAAAAAAATTCAGCATTCATGTTCCAATCATTTCTTCAAACACCTCATGATCATGAATGAGAATTAGCATAGAAATTCAAGTAAACCAATAACAAATAACACCAATAAAACACAATTTGCAAGATCCAAAGATCAAGAAACAAGAATCAACAATAGATCACATTGTGGAAGATGGATCAAACACAACAATGATGGAATACATGTTTACCACTTCAAATATGAAATTACTTCAAATCAACTTTAAGAACCACACTCCAAAGCCTTGATCTACTGAAATTGATGATGAAAAAGTGATTGGATGAAGGTTTTAGCTCAAAGATTAGTATGTTCCAATGAAGAACTTACTATCTTTCAAAGGAAGAAAGAGCTTTGGTGAATTTGGTGTTTGAAGGAAATTCGGAGAATGAGAAGGAATTATGACAAGGTGAATTTGGCTATCAAAAGCTTAAAGAATGAATGAAATGAGACCTCTATTTATAGAATTTAGGCTTGGAAATTTTGGTGGTTTGAAACCAAAATTAGGCTTAGAATTTGAATTTAGAGGCAAAATCCAGACCAAATGGTGATTAGTGAAGATGTATGGCGGGAATCAATTGTGATGAGGTAGGGGAATTAAAATGAGGTGATCTAGAATATTCTCATGATGAAATATTTGAAAATTGGTGCCAAAATGATGCAGAATTTGAATTTGGCTTATTTTCACAAAAAAATGCATTGGTTAATCGATTAAACATTTGCATGTACAAATGTGTTAATCGATTAACACAGTGAAAAAGTGTGAAAATGGCCTTTTGATGCGCTGTCTTGGCTCTGGCTCGATTTTTCTGACTTTTCAAAGAAGGCATGAAAATAAACACATGATCCTTAGAATTTCTTGAGTAATGAACAATCAAATCGTAGGAAACTCTTGATCAAATGATTTTGAATTATTTACATATCAACTTTGACATTTTTCAGATGAATTTCGTTCGAGCTAAGGAACTGTTGATTGGTGTTCTTGATTCAAACCTCCTTCTGAAAAATGAATTAGTAAAGAAAAATAAAACAAGCATATTTTTGGTATTTTAGTTAAGGTTAGTAAGCATAAGCATAAACAAATATCAAGCATACAAGAAAACAAGGGTGCCTGGTGATCTCCCTCAAAAACAAACATACAGAGGAAGACAAGAGAATCAAAGCTTGTAATCTTGTTTGTGGTATGATATGCAGATGATATGTGGGATCTTAGGGGTAAAAATTAGGGTATTACACTACCATTTTTATATTTATGCAAATACATCCATTTTCTACTTAAAGTTATTTCATTGTTTGTTTTTTCTTTAAGATTTTTTTCTTTAAGATTCAAAGGCTAATTTCGACTGTGTCAAAATTAATTAGTTAGTTCATTTTCATATCTTATTCATTTTATTGAAAATACTCAACATTCATTACAAGCAATCCGTCAATATGGAATGCAAACTTTCTCTTCTCAGAAAAATTAGCACAAACTTGCCCTAGGATTTACTAATTTGGTCTTTCAAGTGATTAACCTAAAACTAAGTGATTGCTAACCAAAAAGATTGGTGAATACCCTTGTTCCAAAAGTAGATGATATTTCAACTTCAGAGTCACTCAGTAAATCAACAGTACTACCCCTCGTCCTGACTAGAAAACATGAAATGTTAAAGGTAAAGTTTGAGTTAGAAGGCTACCTGATCATGGGAGACTAATGAAGCAGAAGGAAAGAAAGAAGGAGAAATCTTTATGGGAAGCACTGGACCTCTTCTAGGGATACTCGCGAGGAAGGGGGAACGAACACGTTTTCAGTAAAATTATATGTAAAGCTTTAAATCTGAAGGTTACGGAAATTTTTTTTCCAAATATTCAACTCCCTATACTTATATAAAACAACAGCTGAAAATTCAAGACCCGATAAGGAAATAGATCATATAATCAACGATTAGATTTCCACTCATGGATACATGCCAACTCAAGTGCACTCAAGCATAATATAAACTGCATCATACCCTAACTGGTCTTCTTTACTGTACATGCAATGAATGGGTAACAAAGTGTTTCAATGATAGAACTGCATTAAATGTGTTTGTTCCCCACTACTTATTTAAAACTACTCCCAAGAATTCCAGTTCCATTCTACATCGAATCATAATATGGAGGTTATTCAATGATACTTAAGGCTTCCCTCGGCTCATTTAGTGCTTGACAAAGCCTAGGGGGAAATTGTTCTAGACTGGTCAAAGGCTCTATTGACCAAGGCCTAATGCATATCAAATTCACTCTACTCGACCCAGGGCATAAAAAAATTCACATGCTAAGAGTAATGTACGATTTCTAATCTCCACTTTCATTATACTCATCTTGAATCTTGAACATACTCGGGTGTTGAAATTCTAACCATGTTGATCCATACCGCGCCACTGTAAACAAGATCAGAGCCACCGTTAAAAGATAATCAATTATCCAACTCACTTAATTTACGGTTCCTTCGTGAGGCTAAAGCCTCCATTTATGGTTCTCGAACAGAACATATACATTATTTTTGCTGATGTCACATTTTTTGAAACATCCTCATCTTCTATACCTCTGGGTCACCTGAAGAGAATTGTACTTCAAATGTTCTAGATATCCCTTTTATCATCCTCTCATGCATTTCAGCCCATACACCTGCATTATGTGTCTACCAGCAACAAACACACCTTCCATCAAAAGTAAGAGATGATATTGATACCCCAACACCATCTTCAACTCCAACTGATCCTCTAGTTATGTCACCTGAATTTGACCTTCCAATATCATTACGAAAAGGTATTCAGTCACATCATCCTAATCATAAGTATTCTTGTGTTTTAAATTATTTCTGTCTCTATACTTCTTATGTTTCTTTTTGGATTCTATGTCTACTTCTAAATCTACATGTGAATATATGACTAATCCCAATTGTCGTCAGGCAATGGTGGAAGTAATGACTACTTTGCATTCAAAAAACACTTAGAATATTTTATTTTTACCTCCAAACAAAAATACAGTGGGATGTCGATGGGTTCATACATTGAAAGTTAGACCATATGGTCAAATCGATCGTTTCAAAGCCCATTTAGTATATAAAGGATACACATAAATATTTGGTCTCGATTATGGTGATACTTTTCTCCAGTGTCCAAGATCAGTTCAGTATGCCTCTTCCTTGCAATGATTGTCATTCACCATTGGCTGCTTCATATGTTAGGCATTAAAAATACCTTTTTACACTAAGATTTAAAGGATCAAGTTTACATGGATCAACCTCCAGGTTTTAGTGTTTCTGGAAATTATAAACTTGTATATCGATTTTGACATTCTCTTATGATTTAAAATAGTTCCCAAAGCTTGGTTTGGCCACTTCAACTCTGCCTTGATACATTTTGGTATGACTAGATGTGAAGCAGATCACTCTGTTTTCTTCCTTCAATCCTCTACCGATCGATATATCTTTCTTATTTTCTAAGTTGATGACATTGTTATCACTGGAGACAACCCTGATGGTATCTGACGACTCAAAACTCATATTTTTAAAAGCTTTCATACAAAATATTTGGGTCCACTTAGATACCAGTCTATATATATATATATATATATATATATATATATATATATATATATATATATATATATATATATATATATATATATATATATATATATATATATATATATATATATATATATATATATATATATATATATATATATATATATATATATATATAATGCATCAAGAAGAAGACTAATATATGAAAATAGGGTGACACTAAAATCACTTGTTATTCATATGTAGACTGGGCAAGATCATCGTCAGATAGGATACCCACTTCTGGATATTGTGTTCTTATTGGAGGAAATATGATCTCATGGAGAAGTAAGAAACAAAACACAGTTGCATTTTCTAGTATTGAAGTTGAATACTGTGTTATGGTAGCAACCTCAAAGGAGCTTGCATGGATTAAAAGTTTGCTCTTAGAGCTCATGTTTGTGGGTCTTCAAGCTATAGAACTCATATGCAAAAACCAATCGGCATTCCACATTACATCCAATCCGATTTAACATTAATGAACCAAACACATAGAAATAGAATGTCATTCTGTAAGAGACAAAGTAATTTCAAGAGAAATAATCACATATTTCTTCAAGTTTAAAGACCAATTGGATGATATGTTCACTAAGTCTATTAGGGGTTTTTGATTTGATTACATTTGTAACAAGCTAGACTAATATGACATATATGATACAACTTGAGGGGAAGTGTTAAGAATCAATTATCATTAATGTGTATCAATTAGAATCAATTGTATTTATTGTATTACCTTATTGTATACAACTCATACAAATATAAATAAATAATTTTTAATTTAGTTATATACTATATTTTTGTTGCGAGAAAATCACTCATTCAAGTGTTGTAACTGGTTACTGTAGGGTTGTAATCGGTTACAACTACGTTAAAATATCAAAAACTAAATAGTAAGGGAAATACCCATTTTCCCCTACCATAAAGGGCGATTACGAGAAAAGCCCCTATAAAAAAGCACATATTCAATCATTGTCATTTCAACATTCCTCTATTTATGCCCCTGAATGCATAAGGAGACGCCTACCACTAGGCCACTTTGCTCCTTATGATTTATTTCCACCTCACTATATATATATATATATATATATATATATATATATATATATATATATATATATATATATATATATATATATATATATATATATATATATATATATATATATATATATATCCTATGAAAATGATATTTTTATGTAAGAACATGATAATCACTATGAACCATTAGATTTTAAAATAAATGATAGAGGAGAGAGAAAAGAATCTCACACATAATGTCCACCATTTATTTTAAAATCTAATGTTCCATATTCATTCTCATGTCTCACATAAAAATAACATTCTCATATGATATATCATCCCTCTCTCTCTCTCTCTCTCTCTCTCTCTCTCTCTCTCTCTATATATATATATATATATATATATATATATATATATATATATATATATATATATATATATATATATATATATATATATATATATATATATATATATATATATATATATATATATATATATATATATATATATATATATATATATATATATATATATATATATATATATATATATATATATATATATATATATATATATATATATATATATATATATATATATATATATATATATATATATATATATATATATATATATATATAACTTACTCCATATCATAGTCTTTAAATTAAATCTAATTTAGTGGATAATTTGGATTTTTATTTATAATCATTCGATTAAATTTAATTTAAAGGCTATGCGATTGTGGAGTACGTTATAAGTTACTCTTGAAGTAAGTAGATTCTCACTCATATATATATATATATATATATATATATATATATATATATATATATATATATATATATATATATATATATATATATATATATATATATATATATATATATATATATATATATATATATATATATATATATATATATATATATATATATATATATATATATATATATATATATATATATATATATATATATATATATATATATATATATATATATATATATATATATATATATATATATATATATATATATATATATATATATATATATATATATATATATATATATATATATATATATATATATATATATATATATATATATATATATATATATATATATATATATATATATATATATATATATATATATATATATATATATATATATGAGTGAGGATCAACTTACTCGAAGAGTAAGTTTTTTTAATTTAATCCAAATCATAGACTTTGAATTGAATTTAATCTAATGATTAGATAAGCCTTTTACTTAATTAATTATTAGATTAGATTCAATTCAAAGCTATAATTTGAAGTAAGTTTAAAAAATTTACTCTTGGAGTAAGTTGATCCCCATCCTATACCCTATATATATATATATATATATATATATATATATATATATATATATATATATATATATATATATATATATATATATATATATATATATATATATATATATATATATATATATATATATATATATATATATATATATATATATATATATATATATATATATATATATATATATATATATATATATATATATATATATATATATATATATATATATATATATATATATATATATATATATATATATATATATATATATATATATATATATATATATATATATATATATATATATATATATATATATATATTAGATAGTTAATATTACATAGATAATAATTTTTAATATTACATAACTTATAATTTCTGTTTATTACATAGTTAGTATAATTTTATATATTACATATTTCAGTTTATTATTTTAATATAATAAATATCATATAAATAATATATTTACTATATATTTAAAATTGTAATTATTTTAATATTTTTATTATATATTTAAATTTATTTACTATGTGAAAAAATGAAAAAATATATATTTGTATTGAAACAAAATATATATAATAAATTTATATATATATATATATATATATATATATATATATATATATATATATATATATATATATATATATATATATATATATATATATATATATTATATATATATATATATATATATATATATATATATATATTTATATATATATATATATATATATATATATATATATATATTATATTTATATATATATATATATATATATATATTATATTTATATATATATATATATATATATATATATATATATATATATATATATATATATATATATATATATATATATATATATAATATAAATATTTTGAGGTGGAAATAAATTGACTTAGTGGTAGGTACTCTTTTCTGCACTGTAAAGGTCATGAATTCAATAATTTTTTACCACAAAATTTTTATTTTTTACAACTTTCAATTTTTACGGTACATGAAATTAAATAAATATGAAAAGTTAAAAATTAAAAAGAAATTCCAATTGACATCCACGTCGACAATAAAATAATAACAAACAAAAAAATGCCAAATGGAAGCTTCACGTCACCCAGAATGTTGACTAAATCCATTCAAGAGCTTTTTTTTTTCCAAATTCTCCATATATAGCAAAAGAAAATGGGTATTAATCCAATAATAAAAGGTTATGCTCGATGGTGTAATCGGTTACCACTATTTTGTAATTGTTTTTTCGAAACATTTATAATCGGTTACAAGTTTGGAGTAACCGATTACAAACATTTATTTTTAGTTTTTGAGTTGTGTTACTTGTGTCTCAATCCATTATAATTTTGTATAAATACCCAAAGGGTATCTAAATCAATGTTAATGCAAATTCTCACCCTCAATTATACTCTCTCTAATTCTCTATCACCCTCCTCGTCTCCACACTCAATTACTCAATTTTCACCAACCATATGGTTCTAAGTTCTAACGTTTGGCATAAAGAGTTTGATTTGATCCATCAAACACCTATTATGCAACATGAATTCAGTTTTCGTTGAAAGAATCCCTACAAGCTTGTCCATCATTGATAGGAAGAACTTTGACAAATGGTGCAAGCAAGTGAAGGTATTGTTTGGCTACCAAGAATTCCTTGAAGTGATCAAGAGTGGTGCGAATCCTTTTGTCGATGGTGTAACATATGCACAACGAGCAATGCATAAGGTAGAAAAGATGAAATATTTCAAGGGTATATTTTTTATCCATCAATGTGTGGATAGATACAACTTTGAGAAAATTGATAATTGCAAATCATCAAAGCAATCGTGAGAAATCTTGGAGAAGGCATACGCAGGGGCTGACAAGGTGAAGGTGGTGAGGTTACAAACTCATGAACATCAACTTGAATTGATTCAAATGGATGATAATTTGAGACCATTAATGATTTCACAACTATAATTACTCGGTTGATGAACCAAGTAAAAACACGCAGAGAAACAGTCACGGAGCAGTATGTTGTCACAAAAATCTTATGCTTTTTAACAGAAATATTTGACAATATGGTAGTAGCGATTGAGGAATCAAAGGATCTTGCGTCGATGAGTGAAAAAGAGCTACAAATATCTCTTAGGGAACGTGAGTAAATAATGGATGAGAGAATTTTTGATAAGGAAAAGGTGGAGATTGCTTTGCAAGCTTGTTTTAATAAGAAGAACAAGTGATCGAAAGGAAAATGACCAATGAAGAGTAAAGGGAATTTTCAAAATTTTGGTGGTAGAGAATTCCAAAAACCCAAGAATTCGACTTTTCAAAAGGGTTAGAGAAGCTATAACAAAAATGGTTGTATAGATAAATTTTAGAGATTAAAGGAGAATGATAGATAAGAGTAAGAAGCAATGATTTATTTTTCAAAGGTTCGATAATTTTGCAAGAGACTGCAATGCGAACAATAAGGAACCTCAAATGGATGAAGCCAATGTTGTAAGAGAAGAGTTTGATGAGGATAACACGCTTTTGATCATATGATCACAGAGGGGAAATGCAGTAGCAATAGGCTATAGGACAACACAACAATTTTGGAAACACTATAGAACCATGTTGTAACCGGTTATGTAAATGTTGTAACTGGTTACATGCAGAAGAAAATGCAATGGTGATATTGAAAGAAGTGATGCAATGCAACAACCAATGGTATTTGGACTCCAAACATTTTAATTATATATCGGGGAGGAAATATTGGGTTGTTACAATCAATCGTGCCATGAAGAACAAAATGAAGTTCGTGAATGACACCACTTTAGTGGCCGATGGGATCAGTGATGTTTTAATCATGAGAAGGGATAATGGACATTAATTGATCAAATATGTGTTGTACATTCCAAGAATAAAGTGTAACCTTCTAAGTATTGGCCAATTTCTTGAGAAGGGTTACAAGATTCTGTCATACCCCAAATTTGTCCTACTTCGGTATTTAATGGATGTTTGACTGTTTCACGACTTCTGGCCATGATTCTCTAAGACTTCGTTTATAAAGACTTTATATGTACTCATTGTGGTTATAATCCCTAGCAATTTATGTGGGAAGAGCGTGCCTCCGGCCCCTTATACCCAAACTCATATGTGTCCTCGTTATCACAACCAGACATATATGATATGGTCAACAGTATCAAATGCATGATTGGATACATCTCGCAGCATACTGGTTGGAAATTTAAACCCTATTTCCACTTAACTACAAGATTCTCTAACAGATGTTTAAGCATCACTAAAAATTGATTAAAGTTGATTCAAGGATACTTCACATGATGCTTCTAGACACAGTCAGTTTGGCCATAAGCTTTGTTCGATTTGATTGCAAACGTCGAGCTATATTTGGATTCTAAATCAGTTTGTGAAAAACTTAGATTTAGCTTGCCACTTTCAAGTCATAATTTAATTAGAAAAATCAGTTTGTGACAAACATAGATTTAACTTATAAAATACAAGTTACAAGTTGCAAGATTAGGCCACTTCAGGGCATAATCTAGTTTGTTGAAAATTTGATTGTCAGTCCATTAATTGGCGTCATGTTGATTTTAAGTCACACAATAATGTAGTTTCAGGCTTTGGTTCAAGTTGTATTTCAAGGATAAGTTGGGCCATGTTTCAAAGTTTGTTCATGGAATTCAAAATAGACAGGTTATTTAAAGAGGTACCAAGTCATTCACTAGCTATTGAAAGGTGCCAAGTTAGAAGCCACAATTGCAAGAGGTGGTCAAAATTCATGCATAAAGATCCATAGGATACAATAGTAAGAAAGTTATCAATCGTTACTGATGGTGGATTAGTAAAGTAAATGTTATCGCTAAGTAAGGTTCAAATGTGGACTCAAAGGTTACAAATAAACACAAGTTTTTGTCACAAGAAAAGGTGGGAAATACCAAGATGCAGATGACTATTCTACTGCAACTACATTCATGACGGCGTTACAACAGAGACCAAGGCATAATTTTATAATAAGACTTACAAGCTTTTTTTTTTTTATTACATAGACTAATTTCTTTCTTCCTAGTAAGAAACTTCCATGGATTAAAGTAATACATCAAAAGCTTACAAGAGCTTAAAGTTACAAAAAAAAATAATAATAATAGCAAAAGCTCAACTTTGGTCCAAATGCAGAATAATATTCCCAAATTTTTGAGGCCCCATGTTGCCTTCAACTTCATGCCAAACTAACCCACGATGAAGGAAAGCAACATGCAATCTCCTCCATCCCAAGGTCTTCAAGGATGCTCTTCGTCATGGCCTCCTTTGCCTCGAGCCAAGATACCAAGAAAAAGAATAAAGTTTGTCAATATAATGCATAAAAAAGGATACTGGATACAAAACCATCTCATATATGATGCAAGTAAAGATCACGCCAACTAATTCACAACCCAAAGCCATGACACATTAAGAATTCCCTGTTAAGATGCTGTCAAGATAAAATAAGTGATGTTCTCAACAGAATAAGCAGACACCGGAAATTCAGAAAGTAATCCATGAAGTTGCAAAATACAAGCCAAGTTTCATGATTCCATTTGACTTATGTTAAACCTGTGGAATCAAAATGAAGCTACGGTTGGTCCGCTAGTTTAAGGAGGATTCATAGTAATATCATTTGAGCTTCAAAGTTGTAAGTTACAACATATGTTGTCTTTCCACAGATATGTAAGCATGAACATACAAGTTGAATTGAAAATGAACTTACTTAAGGTTCCATCACCATTGCTAAGTGAATCTTGTAAGTTCTTGGTTGATCTACCCCTTGCCGATGCTTTCTAAAACCCTGTGACCCTTTGCATATGACAGAAGTTAAGCAGCACGAACACACAACATCCTTGTAGGAGTTTCTGTAACACCAAATAGGAAATTCAAGGAGCAACAGAGTGCACCACAGGAAGTGCTGCAAAGTCATAGCAAAACCAAGTGAGCAGGATTAACAATAAAAATGTCATGCCATACCAAGTTGAAGAATGTACATGAAAATTGGTGCAAAACACAGAGAGATTAGCAGAGTTCACAGTATGGAAATCTGTCACAAGAGAAATTCGAAAGAGCAGAAGTGTATAGGTCTGATTCCCAACAAGCAAGGGTGTGTTTTAACCTTAATACTTACCAAGAGATGGTCTTCCAAGCAGATCACATAGAGGTCAACTTCGGTGGACTTTGATGCTGCCTTCTCGTACGTGTCATATACCAAAGCTGTCAAAAACATATGCAGAAGGTTATGGAAAGAAGCTAGTGGATCAAATGTCACCAAGGAGAAGGTCATAAGAAGAAGTATTTACCTTTGGTGATTGTTTCTTTCGTCAATCCGTCAAAACCGGCAGCATGGCTTTGTCACAGCCTATGGATAAATTTGCAGAAGCTTTGTGCCTAAGTTATCACCATGATTCATAGATGGTATACCCTGCATTATTTTCAACGAAAATAGCCAGAAGAGCAAGTCAGAAATATTGATTACCAATAGAAATAAAAGTTTACAAAATTCACAATGAAGCATTAAAATAACATCTTTTACATGTGGTAAAAAATTCAGGTAACAATAGATATTTTTTTCACACTACAGACAAATTAACAGGTCACCATCACCTTGGTCCCCCCATAAAATCCTTGTGCAAAACCTCTCTAACGGTATTGCAGGTCCGCAGCTCACAACCTCACACACTTGAAGGAATATTCCTCAAAACTTCTCTAAAATTCACACGTATGAGAATGCCCAGAATCCTCCTATAAATAGAACCAATTATTAGCTCAAGAGAGAAAAAAAACCATAATAAAACTCTGCCAAAATCAACCTCTAACCACTCCTAAAAGCTCATCATTCAATCCTCCTCAGAGCTCACATCAGAACACTGAGCAAGGTGAGCTCAGCCACACACTCACGCACTCTTATCAAGACACAGAAGCAGATAAAGAATCAAAACCACTGCGAAACAAGAGGAGAAAGAGAAAGTATAGCTGAAGCGAAAGCGAGAAGAAGAAGCAATTACCTTGTAGCGGCTCAGGGTCGACGCCTTCACCTCCAGGTACCCATTCCATTAACTTCTGAACGCCGTACAAATGCAATAAATTTGGGATTAGGGAGTTTTGTTTGGAGTTACGTTTTCTGCTTCATAATGCTTTATCTGTAATGCTTTGTCTGTTATTTGCATGCTTATCGTGTGATTTCTGTGAGATTGGGGGTTAGGGATTCATGATTTGGATTGGGGCTGGATTTCAGAAAGGTACGAGCATGGTGAGTTGAGAAGAGAGAGGGGTTGGAATTTGAGAGCGGTTATAGGGGATGGTTGTTCAGAATGAAAATGTTAGTTTCAATTAATTCATTTACATTATGTTTTAATATAATTTAAGGCTAACTTTGGAAAGGGTAACTAATTTACTGATTATTACTCTCCCCTATGCCTGGTTTCTCATGCAGACTGATAACATTAATGGGTAGGTTTTTTATTCATTGATTAAATAACGGCTAGGATAGAATGCTTTTAGTATACCTTTCTTTTTTCTTTTTTTTTTTAAACGGGCTGAGGGAGTGTAGCGGGTCATGTAGGACCCGAGTTCAGCTACGAAATAGCACATGTCTCCATGGGCCAAGTATCTAAGGCCCATTAATTAGGGGCTGTTAAATCTGTTGGTTTTATTTATTTATTTTAGTTTAGTCCTAAACATTTAATTTGGTAAATAATTATTTGCTTTATTCTTAGATTTTGATCATTATTAATTAATTGATAATTTATATATAATTAATTAGACAACTAAAACAATTAGTTTGCCTTTATTATGATGTTTTTGGACCCGGTTAATCACTAAAAAATCTCAATTCAAATTTATTTTCTAAATTAAGTTATGATTAATTAATAATTTTTGATATAAGATAACAAAGCTTTTTTTTGACAAAATAATGAAAGTGGTGGATCCTTGGAGTCTAACACTCCCTGGATCCTTAAGCGACCGCTCTCGAGGTGTACGCCTTGAGTTGTGGTCGTTTCGTCTTTCATCTCTAAACTACCCAACCTTGTTTAAACCTTTCAAAGTAGGTCTAACTCGAACGATACGCCTACCCTAGCTTAACCCACCTACGCAAACTTATTCAAACCATTTTTTTCTTAATTAAATTACGAAAGTATCGAGTTCTTGGAGTCGCGCATTCCTTGAATTCGAGAGTGACAACTATTGAGGTGTACGCCTCAGTTAGCGTGTCACTCGAACTTTCGTTCCTAAAACACTTCTCATAATTATTTGGACAAGTACTTTCACTGTCCAACAAACACTATTTCATAATTAATGGAATAAAAAAGTTGTCGTTGGGATCTAGCATTCCAACGATATCCCGACTAATTGATTGCGAGGTCGACGTCTCGTTTATCGAATAGTCGTCATTCCTCTTAAATTTTCATACCGTCTAACCTCGTTCCTCACCTTCGTGCGATCGAGTCTAAACCCTAGTATGTTTCTAAACCGTACGTCAAATCCAAACTATTTTTCTTGATTAAATTACGAAAGAATTGAGTTCTTGGAGTCTCGCACTCCTTGAATTCTTGAGTAACCACTCTTGGGGTGTACGCTTTAGGTTGTGGATTACTCGACCTTTCGTCTATAAAATACATGCCCTAACTATTTGGACAAATATCGTCATTGTCCATTCAAATAAAATTTCATAATTATTCGAATGAAAAAGGTGTTGTTGGGATCTAGCATTCCAATATTATCCCGATTAATTGATTGCGAGGCTGACGTCTCGTTTATCGAGTATTCGTCATTCTCTCTTAAAATATTCAACCCAACTCCCCTTTCTCGCCCCGTGCGATTGAAACCTTCTCAAACACTAAACTCCCCGCCCTCGTGCGATTTCTAACTCAAATACACCTTTTCTCCAAGAACATTGTTTAGTCCTTTCTTCCGCGCATATGAACTCGTGCTTCAGCCTCCCCTAGCGAGCAGACAAGCCAACGTTTAGCAGTTAGAACGCAACCTAAACACTCGTTCGTCAAACACAAATCCTTTATCCGTAGTTAGCCGAACTACGGCTGCTCCGATTTCTCATTTATCAATGAGAATACGTAGGCACAAGATTGCGATGATCTTGGCGAGCACAATCCCCCCTCTTTTCCCGTAGTCCCACGAACTACGAATGCTCTGATTTTCCACTTCTTACAAGTGAAGATACGTAGGCACAAGGGCCCCAATCCTTGGCGAGCACCCTATCTTAAAACGACCCATTCCCCCTATAGGAGAAACCTTAGAAGAAAATAAACAAGCGTAGCTAACTTTACTCTCGAATCGATCAAGAGGTTCCCGTTGAGTACAACGGACATGAGGGGTGCTAATACCTTCCCCTCATGTAATCGAATCCCGAACCTAGAATATTGGTTGCGATGACCATGTTCTTATCTCTTTAAAGGTTTTATCGATATTTTCCTATTCCTGTCTTGGAATAAATAAAGTTCGGTGGCGACTCTGTTTCGAACGTATTTTCCGTGTCCATCGCGAGGATCGTATTTTTCGAGGTACGGCAGATTCACATGAAGAACAAGGCGTTACACGTTATAGATGAAAACAGGGTTTTGATCCTAAAAACTCCTATGGATGTCAATAGAACTTTCAAGGTTAACTTTAATGTTATGGAGCATAGGTGTCTTGCTACATCGGCTAGTAGATAAGAGTGGATATGGAACTATAGGCTTAGGCATCTCAACTTTAAAGATCTCAATGCCTTGCAAAAGAACGGAATGGTAACTGGGCTTCCATTGATCAACATACCAGCTGAAGTTTATGAATAATGTGTGAAAGAGAAGAAAAATAAGGGTAAACTCAACAAGGATGTAGGTTGTAGAACCAAGCATCATCTTGAGGTGGTGTATTCGAATGTGTGTTAACTTATGCAAGCTGGCTCGATTAGTGGCAATAGATATTTTGTCACATTCATCGATGATCAAAATAGAAAGGTATGCACATTCCTAATAAAGAGAAAGGATGAGGTATTCAAAGTGTTTAAGAAGTTCAAGTCCATGGATGAGAGGCAAAGCAGTCACAAGCTCAAAATGCACAAAATGGATGGTGAAGGCAAATATATCTCAAATGACTTTGGGAGGTTTTGTGATCAAGAAGGGATAGTACGTGAGATAGTACCACCTTATACACTACATCAAAATAGTGATTCCAAAAGAAATAATCGATCAACCATGAACATGGTGAGAAACATGTTAAAGGGGAAGAACTTTCCGAAAGAGTTATGGGAAGAAGTGGTGCCCATGACTGCATATTTGTTAAATAAGTGTCCAAAAAAGAAACTTAAGAAGATAACATCGGAGGAAGAATGGTCTGATTTTAAATTGAATCTAAATAATTTGAGAGTTTTCGGTTTCGTAGCATATCGACATGTTCCAAAGCAACTTATAAATAAGCTGGATGACAAGGAAGAATTGACGATACTTTTTAAGGTATCACTCTACCAGTGGTCACAAGTTATATGATGTAGAAAACAAAATGATTGTGATTAGCCAATAAGTCATTTTTGACAAAATAAAGGAGCAGCAACAGCCAATATTCAGTTACCAGAAAGCTGTAACCGATTATAACAATGAAAAATAAGTTTCTACAAAGCTGGAAAGTGCATAATTGACCCATTCGAAGCCTGAATTAAAGAGAATGTAAGAATATCAACAAGGCAAAGAGGTTTTCCTCCAAGACTCCATGATTGTGATTTGTTCCGAGTTAAGGAAGTCAATGATGATGGTGATTTCGTCCATTTTTCACTTATGGCTGAATCCGCACCCATTAAAACAGAAGAGACCTTAAGTGATCCAAAATAGATTTGTGTTATGAAGTAGGAACTAGAATCCATTGAGAAGAACAAGACTATGGAATTGGTTGATCTATCGAAAGGAAGAAGCCAATTTGTATGATATGGGTTTTCCAAGTGAAGGCATATCCCAAGGGTGAAATAATAACGCATAAGGTTTGCTTAGTTAAAAATTGATTCTTGCAAAGAGAAGACATAGACTTTGAAGAGGTATTCACACCGATTGCTAGAATTGAAACCGTTAGATTAATTGTTGGTATTTCGAATAATAAAAATTGGTTCATCTATCAAATGAATGTGAAATATATATTTTTGAACAGACCGATTGAAGAGGAATTTTATGTAGATCAACCCCCTAGTTTTGTTGTGAGAAACCAAAAGTTAAAGTTCTACAAGTTGAAGAAAACATGTATTGTTTGAAACAAGCTCCAAAAGCTTAGAACAAGAGGATAAATGGTTTCTTAAAGGAGATTGGCTTCAAGAAGTGTGTATCCAAACATGGTGTGTATGTGAAAAAGGATACAAATGAAGGGTGGTAATCCTTTGTCTATATATAAATAATTCGTTGGTTACGGATAACGATGAAGAATGCATTTCTAACTTCAAGAGTGAGCTTATGAAAGAGTTTGAAATGACTGATCTTAGACTCATGACATACTTCCTTGGCATTAATTTCCACAAGTCCAAGAAGGGAATGCTCTTGCACTAAAGAAGGTACGTGCATGAGATTTTAAAGTTTGAAATAGAGCATTGTAATGCTGCCATTACTCTGGGTGAACCAAGGTTACCGTTGTCAAAAAATGAGGATGAGTAAGTAATTAATCTAACTTAGTATAGGAGGGTGATTGGATCCTTGCGCTACTTGTGCAATACGCGGCCTAATTTGGCGTTTAGTGTCAGTATTGTGAGTAGAATCATGGAGACACCAAAGTTGTCTCACTTGGAAGCAGTCAAGAGAATTCTAAGATATGTCAAAGGATCTATTGACTACTGAGTTCTTTTTCCCACAATGAACATAGGTTGAAAATGTAATTTGCTTGGTTTTTACATATTCTAATTGGTGTGGAGATAAAAATGATATAAATCTACAGCTAGATACATCTTTATGTTTGATGAAGCACCAACCTCTTAGTGTTCGAAGAAGGAACCAGTTGTAGCACTCTCTTCTTGTGAGGCCAAGTACATTGTCGCTTCATTGTGTGTGTCCCAAGCCGTGTGGTTAATGAATTTGTTGAAGAATATGAGCAGTGAAGAGGGTGACCCCGTAACGCTCAAGGTTGATAACTTTTTCGCTATAAATCTTACCAAGAACCCAACTGCACACAGGAAGAGCAAGCATATTGAGATGGGGTTTTGCTACTTGAGGGGACTTGTTAGTGAAGGAAGGTTGAGATTAGGATATTGTAGAAGTGAAGACCAAGTAGTCAATTTGCTGACCAAAGAAGTCACAATTGAAGTGTTCAAGAGATTGAAGAAGAACATGAGCATGGAAGACTTTGAACACTTGAATTAAGGTGTTGTGTTGTGAGAAAATTAGTAACTCAAGTGCTATAATCAGTTACTGCTGGGATGTAATCGGTTACAACTATGTTAAAATGTCAAAAAATGAAGAATAAAAGGTTCGGCTCAAGGGTGTATTCGGTTACGCATTCACATTAATCAGTTACCATTGTTTTGTAATTGTTTTGTTAAAACAACTGTAATCGATTACACATTTTGTGTAACCGGTTACAGACAATTATTTTCAATTTTTGAGTTTTGTTACTTGTGTCCTAATTCATTGTAATTTTGTATGAATACCTGAGGAGTATCTCAATCAATATTAATGAAAATTCTCACTCTCAATTATACTCTCTATAATTCTCTCTCATGCAAATTTTTACCTTCAATTATACTCTCTCTAATTCTCTCTCACATTCAACTACTCTATTATCAACCCCGTTTGGTTCCAAATACAATTTTATGATTAAATTGTTGAAACTAAATTAAACTTATATTTATTTTACACAACCAATCCTAAAATTCTCTTCTTTTTTTTAATAAATAAAAATTATATTACCAAAAAACAATGTACACACAAGCCGATCTAACCAATCCAAACTCCTAGCAATGTAAGATTGCTCAAGTCAAAACAAGAAAAACATCAATTTCTATTACAATATATTGAAAGCTTTCTATCAAGCTCAACCCTTCTAAGGACAACATCAATAACCTCTTCACTTTGGAGCTCTTCCTTTTTTCCACCTTTGAATATGATTTTGTTTCTTAGTTCCTAGATTTTGTACACCGTTTCCACAATAACCTTTTTTAAGAGATTCTTTTGATTCCCTTTACCTTTAGTTTGTTGACTTATCCAATTCAGTTCACTATCCCCATGGGCCCAGGTTATGGTGCACACCCAACCATTTCAGCATGTTCTTCCATATTTTCTTGTCGCGTCACACTCAAAGAAAAGGTGTTGACAACTTTCTTGCTTCCCATAATAAACACACAGGCCATCAATCACCATATCAACTTTTTGCATTCGGTCTTTAGTAAACAATTGTTTATGGCATGTCATCCAAAGTGTAAATATGGCACGAGGTCTGGCCATATTTCCACTAATCATCTTTCTCCAACACACTTTTGGCTTGTTGGCCCTTAAGAAATGGTAAATTTTCTTGGTGTTGTACCTGCCAGATTCTTGAATATCCTTCCACGGATCAGATTGCACAAGTAAATCTCTATTCTTGAAAATCGCCTTAAGGATCCAAGAGCTTTGAGAACCTGGCCGATATCTTCTCACATCCCCATTCTTCATATAGTATATGTGGATTCATTGAATCCACAACTTGTTTTATTTTGTCCAAATATTCCACAACATCTTTTTAGTTGAGGCTTTATTCCAAGCTGTTAAGAGTTATCAAATTAAGCTCTCTCCAACACTTTTAGAGTCGTACAGTCTCCCAAGCAATAAGAGCTTTTCTACTAACCATCTCTTTACATGTCTATGTAAGTACAGAGTATGCCTAAAAGGGGGGGTGAATTAGGCTTTTAGGGACTTTTTCCGGTTTTTTGGTATTCTTGAAATTTTACTGGTTAGGTTCTTGGTGATGAATGCAGTAGAAAGTAAAAGGAAATTGGACACCAAGATTTATAGTGGTTCCCCTCACAATCCAAGAGTACTCCACTCCCCTTTCAACACGAAAGAGATTTTTCACTATTGTTTAATAAAGTACAACCTATCACACCATCAACCGGTGAGGCCTACTATCAAACAATAAAAATCAACAAGTGTACAAGAACAATCCTCTTGTAAACACTCACCCTTGTGTCCAACAATCCTGGATCACAAGTCAAAATACAAGTAATCTGAATACTTTGATTTGAGAGTAATAATGGTAATATCAATGCTGAGATTGATCTTCTCCTTCTGATCAAAATTCACTCTTTTAATTTCAACACAAGTGTTCAATGCTATGCATATGAAAATATATGATCAATATGAACACTTTTGAAAAGATTTGAAAAGTATTTGAAAGTGGTGAATTTGATTCAAAGAATATTTTGAAATTCATTATTGGAGGTTGTTTTTTTCCAATTTGAAAAACTCAGAATTTATATGTGTAAACACACCTTTTCCAACATGTATATTTGAGTATAATTCAAAATATGAACTGGTATAATATTCAAACCATTTTTGAACTTGAAACAAAGCCATTTTTCAAAACACGTTCAGTGTTAATCGGTTAACCTATATGGTTAATCGGTTAACACTGGAACGTTATACCAGAATATTTAAAATTTGAAATGGTTAACCGGTTAACCTATATGGTTAATCGGTTAACACTGCTATTTTTCAGAAAAATACTTATAAAAACAATGTTATACCAATTCTAATAGTTTAAAAAATATGCTTATGCAATGTTATCAAATGATAAAGATGTTGAACACTTGTATATCAATTAAATTAATGGATTTTGATATACCATAGCTTGTGTCCAAAACTTGAAAGTTGATCAGTCAAATGTTCATGAAGCTTTGAATGTTGATCACTTCCATTCCACTTGATCTTGGTCTTTTGAAAGCGTTTGCCTTTTTGCACAGATGAAATATTCTTGATCTTGATGTTGACGTCATCAAAAATTTGAGATGAAGCTTGCTTCTACAATCTCCCCCTTTTTGATGATGACAACCAAAATGGTCTTGTGCAATTTTGGACGATGATTGGCAAATGATCTTGTTTTCTCCCCCTATGTCCATGAACTCCCCCTATCGAATACATAGGCAAAAATTCTGCACAACAAGACATAAGAAAGCCAAAGCTCTTCTCCCCCTTTGTCATAAGCAAAAAGGAAGGAGCTTTCAAAAAAAGAAAACTAGACAGACCAATAATGCAAGCAATCACAAGAGTATGGAAGCAAAGCATAATGAAATTAAACGGCAGCAACGCGAGATTATCTTTGTTGTTGTTGAGAACAAAGCATTTGCATCCGAATATGTGGAAGAATGCTATATTTGGTTTTCTACCCTTGAACAACTCATACGGAGTCTTTTTGAGGAGTGGTCGAATATTGACACGGTTGCTTACGAAGCATGATGTACTAACTGCATCTGCCCAAAAATATTTAGGAAGATTTGCGTCGCTGAGCATTGTCCTTGCAAGCTCCACCAGTGATCTATTCTTCCGTTCTACGACACCGTTTTGTTGAGGCGTCCTTGGTGCTGAAAAATTATGAGAAATTCCATGCTCTTCGCAAAAATCTTCAAAGTATGAATTTTGGAATTCTCCACCGTGATCGCTTCTTATAGAGGCTATGGTGAGTGATTTCTCATTCTGAATTTGCTTTGCATATTTCTTGAATGCTTTAAAAGCATCATTTTTCTGCACTAAAAACAATGTCCAAGTGTATCGAGAGAAATCATCAACAATAACTAAGGCGTAGAAATTACCTCCGAAGCTTTTTGTTCTTGATGGACCAAAAAGATCCATATGCAACAATTGAAGTGGCCTTGATGTAGAAACCACTTGCTTGGATTTGAAAGTTGTCTTGGTCTGTTTCCCCTTTTGACATGCATCGCATAACTTATCCTTGATGAATTTTATCTTCGGAAGACCAACAACTAGGTCATGCTTTATCAACTTGCTTAAATGCTCCATGTGAATGTGAGCAAATCTTTTATGCCAAAGCCACGCCTCGTTGTTGTTCGCCATAAGACATTTTACCTTCAAGGAAGAGTCATCAAAAGAAATCATAAAAATGTTATTATATCTTTTATCTTTTAGCAAAATGTCATGAGTGACTTCATGTTCTATCAAGCATTCCTCCTTTGTGAAGTTGATTCGTAACCCTTTGTCACACAATTGACTTATGCTAAGAAGGTTGTATTTAAGGCCTTCCACATAAATAACGTCTTCGATGATTGTACATGGAGGTGCATCAATGGTTCCAACTCCAAGAATTTTTCCCTTATTATCATCACCGTAAGTGACATATCCTTTGGCCTTTAATGATAGACTTGAAAATTTGTTTATGTCTCCCGTCATATGCTTCGAGCAATCGCTATCAAGATACCATTGATTAGTGGTTGTCTTCAAGCACACCTACAACACAAAATCAGGTAGTGTTAGGTACCCAAATTGCTTTGGGTCCTTGATAGTTAGTACCTTTTTCAACCCACACATAATGCCCCTTAGCAACACCAATATTGCGCACATAGCAAGCATTAGGTGTATGGCCTTTAATTCCACAATAATAACATGTAGGTTGAAAATGACTTCTATATCTAGAAACATAATTCTTTTTCTTTGCAATTTTTATCTTGTTATGATTTTGATGCTGATTTTTAGAATTGCTTCTCTTTTCTTTAGCAACTTGTTTACTTGCTTTTACAAAAATGGTCTTATTGGTGCTTGGTTTTGAAAATTTAGAATATCCTAATCCACTTTTATCATTAGGATATCTTTGATGTTTCAGAATTTCTTCCAAGCCAATTTGACCTTTTTCGTATCTTTCTAAAACTCTTTTGAGTTGAACAATTTGGAAAGATAAAGACTCACAATTCTTACATACAAGACTTTGTTTTTCATCCATCAGTTTCTGTTTTTCATCTTCAATATTTTTTATAAAAACAGAGTTTTGTTCTTCTAAAGATGAGATTCTTTTCTTTTGTGATGAGATGCTTTTACACAAAGTCTTGCACTCTTTTAGAAGTTCATCTATAACTTATTGTGCATCATTATCATAAACAGAAAAATTACTACTAACCTCATTTTCTTCATCGGAGTGGTGAGAGGCCATTAAAGCCATATTTGCACATTCATCGTTTTACGATTCCGATGATGAACTTACTTCGTTGTCGTCCCATGCGACATAAGACTTCTTCGTTTTGAAATCCTTCTTGCCTTTGAATTTTCCTTTATTTGCGAGTTTCGGGCAATCTGGCTTTATGTGACCTTGTTTCCCACATTCGTAACATGTAATTTCTTGGTTTGATGTGGGTGCCTCCTTTTTCCTGAAATGTCTATTCTTTTTAGAAAAAGAGGAAAATTTATTATTATTAAAAAACTTACCAAGCTTCTTTACTAAAAGCATGAAATTTTCGTCTTCGGAAGATTCGTCATTTTTGTCATCCTTTGTGTCAATCTTCAAGGCAATTCCTTTGGACTTCTTGTCTTTACTTTCATGCTTCTCAAGCCTTCCAAGTTCTAGTTCATGCTCTTGAAGTTTGCCAAATAAGGAAGTGGACGTCATTGTTGAAAGACTCTTCTTTTCCGAAATAGCGGTCACCTTTGGTTGCCATTCTCTTGTTAAGGATCTTAGGACTTTCAAGTTGAGATCATCATTGGTGAAGGTCTTCCCGAGAGCAATCAGATGATTAGTTAGATGAACAAATCTCTTTTGTAAGGCAACAATGGATTCACCAGGCTGCATACGGAACATTTCATATTCTTGACTTAAAGTATTAAGTCTTGATCTTTTTACTTCGGCTGTCCCTTCATGCGTTTCTACCAAGGTGTCCCAAGTTTCTTTTGCTGATTTACATTGTGATATACGGAAGAATTCGTCCATACTGAGAGCGCTTTGAAGTATGTTGATTGCTTTCTTCTCATTCAAAATTCTCTTCTTGTCATCTTCATCATATGAGAATTTTATTTTTGGAGTGCCTACGTTATTTATGACGCTCATAGGAACATGCGGACCAGTTTCTACGGTTTCCCATATACCATCTCCTTGAGCCTCAAGATGTGCCTTCATACGAATTTTCCAAAAATCGAAGTATTCTCCAGAAAAGAGTGGTGGCTTGTTACTGCTTCCACCATCTTTGAAAACCAGGTTAGTACTAGCGGAAGCCATTAGGATCGATAGAAACAGGTTACCTTAACCTGCTCTGATGCCAATTGTAAGTACAGAGTATGCCTAAGAGGGGGGGGGTGAATTAGACTTTTAGGGACTTTTTCCGATTTTTCGGTATTCTTGAAATTTTACTGGTTAGGTTCTTGGTGATGAATGCAGTAGAAAGTAAAAGGAAAGTGGACACCAAGATTTATAGTGGTTCCCCTCACAATCCGAGAGTACTCCATTCCCCTTTCAACACGAAAGAGATTTTTCACTATTGTTTAATAAAGTACAACCTATCACACCATCAACCGGTGAGGCCTACTATCAAACAATAAAAATCAACAAGTGTACAAGAACAATCCTCTTGTAAACACTCACCCTTGTGTCCAACAATCCTGGATCACAAGTCAAAATACAAGTAATCTGAATACTTTGATTTGAGAGTAATAATGGTAATATCAATGCTGAGATTGATCTTCTCCTTCTGATCAAAATTCACTCTTTTAATTTCAACACAAGTGTTCAATGCTATGCATATGAAAAGATATGATCAATATGAACACTTTTGAAAAGATTTGAAAAGTATTTGAAAGTGGTGAATTTGATTCAAAGAATATTTTGAAATTGATTATTGGAGGTTATTTTTTTCCAATTTGAAAAACTCAGAATTTATATGTGTAAACACACCTTTTCCAACAGGTATATTTGAGTATAATTCAAAATATGAACTGGTATAATATTCAAACCATTTTTGAACTTGAAACAAAGCCATTTTTCAAAACACGTTCAGTGTTAATCGGTTAACACTGGAACGTTATACTAGAATATTTAAAATTTGAAATGGTTAACCGGTTAACCTATATGGTTAATCGGTTAACACTGCTATTTTTCAGAAAAATACTTATAAAAACAATGTTATACCAATTCTAATAGTTTAAAAAATATGCTTATGCAATGTTATCAAATGATAAAGATGTTGAACACTTGTATATCAATTAAATTAATGGATTTTGATATATCATAGCTTGTGTCCAAAACTTGAAAGTTGATCAGTCAAATGTTCATGAAGCTTTGAATGTTGATCACTTCCATTCCACTTGATCTTGGTCTTTTGAAAGTGTTTGCCTTTTTGCACAGATGAAATATTCTTGATTTTGATGTTGACGTCATCAAAACTTTGAGATGAAACTTGCTTCTACAGTCTATAAGAAATTTCTACACAACTGTTCTATATAAAATATCACTTTTTTGGAAAGAAGAAACAGCTGCAACCAAAAATTAACAATTGAAAATATGACACTTCTAATCAATTGCATAAAGGAGTTTTTTTTTTTTTATAACAAAATTAGACTCTTTGTAACAAAATTCATAATTAAATCCAAAATAGTATTTTTTTTCCAACTCATGATTTAATCTTCGATCCTCTAAATATGTTTAGTTCAACCCTATTGAGTTATCAAACCTCCTTATCAAATCTATAGATATCTTTTCCTATTCTCTTTATCTCTCCCAATAATTGTATATATTTTAAGTTGAAACGTTTATATTATTTTATTCCCAAGTTGTTATAAGCTGAAATAGAATAAACTCTTAATTAATAGTTGTTTGGGAATGCACAAAAGGTTATCACCTTAAGGTTCACAAAACCATGTTTATATTGTCACATCGAATTAATTAACTGATAACTCTTTACGTTTTTGTGAGAATGATGGAGAGTAAAATAATTAGTTTCTTTGCTTAAATTCAGTTGAACTAGTCCTCCTCAATCTCACACTAAGAAAGGTTTTTATATAGTGCCAAGGCATTCAGGGTAGCCAATTATTTTAAGTAGTTAAGTTGTGAATATCGCAATTAAATTGTTATCTAATTAAACTCTTGTCGTCATTAAGCTAATATAAGCACATTCTTTATTGTGACGTTAGATTTGAATTTATATAAATCAAAATGGATGCTATAGTTTTTAAATGAGTTATCAGCAATTATACCTTAAGATGCTTTCTTTGACACATGGTATTGAGAGGAATATTCTAGTTACAATGACGTTATACTTGAAGGAAATACTGTACTTTTGGGTACCGAATAATGCAAATTAATCTAATTTTTTTTAAATAAAATTAGTTAAGTACTTAATTAAGCAAGTAGGGGCTTAACAGACACAAAATCAAAGGACCACTTGTAATAGAAACAAAAACGAGAAAAAAAAAATACATAGAATTAAGTGATAGAATTTTAGAGTGAAACTCATCTTTAAAAATAAATAAGTAGAAGATTGTGAATTTAAAGTCACATCTAATATTTGTACACACTTATCAACCGGAGTGATTTAACGGAATTAAATAATAAACTTTTTGATTAACCCAAAACAGTATTTAAAAATTATTAGCAGCATAGAGTAAAGATAAGAAAAGCACGTAGAAAGAGAGATTCACTAAAACCTTTCCTATTATGAGTGATACACATAGTGTCTTTACACAAAAGCATATTATCACTTTACAAGCTTTTAAAATGGAACTAATTGGGACAGTAATGAGAACTTATTAGATAATGCCACCTTAACATTGAGTTCATTACACTTAAAAAAAGATTTTCTTATTTGGGCATGTGATACATTTATACAAATTACTACTTAATTAGAACTTCTAACTATTTAAGGTAAAAGAACAGTGACAATGCTAACAACATTTTCACCTAATCAGTCTAGAATTCTGTAATTAGTGAACCGCATGGAATTAGCTTAACGAATAGATATGGTAGAAACTGGGAAATTGTATATGACCCATCATCAACCTTTCTGCTTCATTGGGTCGGGTACTGAAAATCACATGACCAAATTGAAATGTTATAGATGAATTGATGTATGATAATTTTCTTTATGTGTAGGCTATGTAGTACAGTTTATCTGCAGTATACCGTGGGTTCTAAATGAAGAAAAAAAAGAAAAACAAGCTAGTGAAAGCAAGGTGCTGTCAAGTGTGTCAGGGTTCTTTCTCATCTTTGAATTGAATACAAATTATCACCTGCTAGTTTAGCAGTTATAAGAAGAAAGCAAAAAAAAAATTAAATCAATTTGAAGAGAAGTAGCATAGCATGTGAAATAACAGTGCTCCAAAGATGGAATTGAAGTAAATCGGAATCAAACAATTAACAACAGCAGTACCGTAATACTTTAATTTCTTTTCACAGTTTGGAGTATTATTAGTGTGGTACTATATACTGATAGAAGCTGTAGACCCAAGAGCAACCACTTGTTGAACCCAAATCCCAATATTGGACTAACAGCATCTAAATTATCAAAGCCTACTTTTGCTCTCTTTAGGATACTAAAAATTGAAGCCGTGACAATAGAGTACCTTTAAAAAAAAGCTGAACATTATATTAGTAGTGGCATCAATCAAATAGTATGTGCTAGCACTGCAGATAGTTACTCGACACAAATTAGTAACCCATCATAGTCATGCATTTTACAACCCAGCTTCTCCCTTAATTTCCTCAAACATCACTTTCTTTATTTCTTTCTCCTCTTTTTCATCACTCCCAAGCCTGACTCTATACACAATCAAACTCTCTTATAAACACTCAGCTTCTATCTGCATGTTTTCAAGCTTCAACTTTAAATATAATTTGATATAATAGCTTGTTATTCATGGATATAGATTTAGTTTCTTCCTCTTCCAAGACGAAAGACATCGACGGCCTCCTTGCCGATGTCGGATACAAAGTCCGGTCTTCTGAGCTGCATCAAGTAGCTCATAATATCGAACGGTTGGAGAACGCGATTGTGAATTCATCCAACGACATTTCTCAATTTGCTTCTGATACTGTCCACTACGATCCCTCCGATATTGGCAACTGGGTGGACAATCTCCTCTCTGAATTCGACCACACAGCTTCTCTACCTTATGATTTTTCTGAACTACCAGATCTCGCACCGCCGCCGCCACAGCCACAAGATCAACACTACCTCCACCAATTAAAGGTGGTGACTACAGTTGAAGAAGACTCGGCGATAAAGGTAGTTCACATGCTGATGTCATGTGCGGACTCCTTGCAACGTGGCAATTTACCATTGGCTGGCTCGTTAATTGAAGGCATGCAAAGGTTGTTGGCAGAGATGAACACCAACTGCGGCATTGGAAAAGTCGCCGGTTACTTCATTGATGCTTTGAACCGCCGTATGTTCGGCATAAACAATGTTATCAATGTTTCTCTTCCGAATGAGAACGATATTCTTTACCATCACTACTACGAAGCTTGTCCTTACCTCAAATTCGCTCACTTCACAGCTAATCAAGCTATACTGGAAGCTTTCAACGGCCACGATTGTGTTCATGTTATTGATTTCAACCTCATGCACGGTCTTCAATGGCCGGCGTTGATTCAAGCTCTTGCTCTTCGTCCTGGGGGACCTCCATTTCTGCGGCTAACCGGCATTGGTCCGCCGTCGCCGGATGAGCGTGACAACCTCCGCGAAATCGGGTTGAGGTTAGCCGAGCTGGCTCGATCTGTAAACGTTAGATTCGCGTTTCGTGGAGTTGCGGCTTGGCGGCTTGAGGATGTGAAGCCGTGGATGCTTCAGGTGAGTTCAAAGGAAGTTGTGGCGGTTAACTCGATTATGCAACTTCATCGTCTTCTCGGATCTGAATCTGACCTGGTTTCTTCGGGTATTGAAATGGTTTTGGGTTGGATCCGGAGTTTGAACCCGAAAATCATGACGGTTGTGGAGCAGGAAGCGAACCATAACGAGGATGGGTTTATGGAGCGGTTCACGGAGGCACTTCATTATTACTCGACCGTTTTTGACTCGCTTGAGGCGTGTTCGGTTGAACCGGACAAGGCTATGGCTGAGATGTTTCTGCAGAGGGAGATATGCAATGTGGTTTGCTGCGAGGGTTCGGCTCGAGTTGAGAGACATGAACCGCTTGTTAAGTGGAGGGAGCGGCTTGGTAAAGCCGGGTTCAGCCCGCTACATTTGGGTTCGAATGCATTTAAGCAAGCGAGTATGCTGTTGACTCTGTTTTCTGCGGAGGGTTATTGCGTGGAAGAGAACCAAGGGAGCTTGAGTTTGGGTTGGCATAGCCGCCCTCTCATTGCGGCTTCGGCTTGGCAAGCTGTGCCTTTGCAAGAGGGTGAAACACTGCATTTCGATCATTGAAGAAGAGAGAACTTATTAACCACAAAAGCGTTGTATTAGTTCTCACATAACAATACTGTATATTTCTCCTTCTTCATCCTTTAGTCTATTTTTGCCCTTTAATCATTTTGCGTACTTAATTCTGACTTGTTTTTCTATTGAGTTATTAATATGGCCATAAATTTTGAGGGTTTTACTTGTCACCAAATAAACATGAACGGTTTTTCATATTTTTAATTTGGTAAGTTCATGCTTATAAATTGCTGTCATGGTTCCTAGTGAACGCTGTTACTGTGGCAAAATGCAATCAGAAGTGGCGGATACAGTTTTAGTTGTAGTGTCATTGTCAATATACTAATTGATTTATAGGGTGGGAATAGGCCCTACTATCTACTAAGGGTCTTCGGCCTAGCCTACATAGACTCAGTCCAGTCTATGTTTTTTTTAAATAGAAAAAGTGTAGACTTTTTACAATTCTATTTAACTAAAGAGGTTTTGTCACCTATGATAAAAAAAAGTGTTTTAAACCTATTAGACTGGTCTATTTATAAAAAATTTAATAAATTTATTATTATTATATTGTATTTTGTACTTTGAATTAAAATACGAAAATAAAGGTTAGTTATTTTGAACAACTTATGAAAATAAGTTGAAAAAACATTATAAACAATGTCATAAGTTGTTGTCATAATTTTTTTTATAAATTTTCTCCAAAAAATAGTATCACCAAACTTATGTTAATAGATAAACTTGAATGAGACAATGAAAACAAACATTTAATCTTAATGATATTTTAATTTGTTAGTCTATTTAACATTAGTTGAATTTCTAATTTACAAACGTTCAAATGAAGTGGGCTTTTAAATATGTCAATAGGTCAATCAAGCATTGGAAAATGTCAGGCTTAGGCTTTAAAATAAGCCTATGGTTGGCTACAGATCAGGCTTAGGCATTGAATTTTTTAGCAGGTCAGACTCAGGTTTGCCAAAGCCTAGTTCAGCCCAACTTATTTTCACCCCTATTGATTTATATTAGAATCATGATGGTTGAAAAAGCTACTCTAAAATATAAATTGCGACGGGACTATGGACTATCTATTTGGTACGCTAGATGAAGTTAATTTGCAAGCTTAATATTCTAATGCTCAAATTAGTTATGGAAAAATTTAAAGTGAATTGAAGTTTTGAGAAATGAATTTTGTACCTTTTTGAGGGGCACATAAGTGGTATTTAAAAGTTGAGAAGAATTGAGTTTTATTGACATTTCTCTTTGGATGTTAGGTATGATCCATAATATTTGTTCCATGTTTGTTATGTTGAGAAGCGCGGTAAATCTTTACACCGGGTCGGACAAAGTTATGTTTTTATATCTCGAGCTGGAGAATGAAAGTCATTGAAATTTTTTAATAAATGGTTGTCTAATCTTTAGGTTGTTTTAGTCTAGGGAGTGACATGTGTGGTCATACCATTTGAGTGCACTTGAGTTTGTTTATTAATTACCTCGAGAAGGTATCTGAGCCATTGAATCATTATGCTGACCTCGAGAAGGTGTCAGCCCATAATTTTGTAAAGTTTCCCCATCTTTATATAAATTTTTTATGGTTTTTTTTTAACTTTTCGATTTCTTTCTTTTTCACTTTGCTCTCACTTTCATGTTTACTTCTACATTACTTCAAGTGATCCTCCTTTGTTTCCATTAGTTTCTTCTCCTATTTGAGTTTTAGTGTTGTCGCCACTTCGTATTCAAACAACTTACTCTACTCAACCTCTTTCTCCAGGTACCATTTCTTCCTTGGCCCTTCCTTTTTTTATTTTGTTTCTTTCCATGGATGGCCTAGGGGGTATACCTTTGAACATAAATGGAGATAGTGGAGGCGACTCTCTTATATCGGTCATTTATGAAAATCCTGACATCTCTAATGACGAGCCTTTGGAGGTTAATGATTCTACATTACTTTACTTTCATGTTTACTTCTACATTACTTTAGGTGATCCTCCTTTATTTCCATTAGTTTCTGCTCCTATTTGAGTTTTAGTGTTGTCGCCACTTCGTATTCAAACAATTTACTCTACTCAACCTCTTTCTCCAGGTACCATTTCTTCCTTGGCCCTTCCTTTTTTTTATTTTGTTTCTTTCCATGGATGACCTAGGGGGTATACCTTTGAACATAAATGGAGATAGTGGGGGTGACTCTCTTATATCGGTCATTTATGAAAATCCTGACATCTCTAATGACGAGCCTTTGGAGGTTAATGATTATATTTCTAATTTAATTATTCTTAGTGATAGCTATGGAACTGGAGGAGATTTTGTTGAGAGTGGAGGTGGCTCTTCCAGCCCTTCTAACGAGAATGAGGAGGGAAATTCCCACTCTTCAATTTATCTAAAGGTTATTGCACGCTTGACTTTCTTCGTTCGTCATCATGAAGAGATAGAGGTAGCAATTTTTTCTTAAAATGAAGTAAGGGTCCATCGATTTTTTGAGACTTTTTCCGCCACTAGTGGTAGGAAACCCGCAGAAGAAGAAATAAAGGAACATCTCTTCTTTAGGAACAACAATCTCACATATGATCATTGTTATCTTTTATGTGACACCTGGGACGCAATGGTTAAACAAAGACAACCTATTTTAGTTCATCTTCCTGATTCGGGACTCTAACCTTAGGTTTATCCTTAGGTAATATGGACCGTCTTCATTTATGGTCATTCAATGAAGGTTGTCGACGCTCGCATAAAGGTGGGTCTGATTTCTGACTGGGTCATTCTGATCAGTGCATTTTAATGCACATTCTCTTATGTTTGTACTTAGGCATTTCCTTAGTTTCTTTTGTTTATTTTACTGTTTTATTATATTTTTAGAACTATGTCTTTATTTTCCTTTAATCTATTTTTGCAGCTTATTTTTAGCATTAGCGGTTATTTGATACATGTTCATTGTTCGGATCATAATTGGAGCTACAAGAATCGGATTTACGCATTATAATAGGCGTTAGAAAGCTGAGACAAAGAGATATAATTTTCATGTTGTAGGTAGAAGCTAATTCAGAGTGTAGCAGGCTCGAATAATTAGTTAAAGTCAGGACCCAAATTCTACCTTTAGGAATATTTAGTTTTGAGCCGGGTTTTTTTATGTTTTTCGACTCAGCTGGGTTAGAACCGGATTTTGTGATGCTTCCCTATACCTAGTAGCAGTCGTGCTACTATTCATTACCTTCTTTTCACAATTTTTCTTTTGTTTTGTACGATTTGAATGGAGAACTAGTTCCCGAAGGCAAATCCTACTGCTTACGGGTTCAATCGCTTTGAGGCTATTCTAATACCAATTTAAATTCGATTTCTTTCAATCCTTTTCTATGAAGTCACTTGCTTAATTTGATTGCAATTGTTTGCTTAATTCAATTGTTGTTCATATGATATAATTGATTAAATTCGATTGTATGCAAGTTCCTAAATTTAATTATGTGTTATTGTTTGCTTAATTCATTAACTCGTCATATTCTTAACCGTTTTCTTAATTCGGTAAACAGGAACATAATTCATTTGATTTGATAAGCGCTTGTCTAATTGATCTCATAATCGAATAGGATCGGAGCCGCTTAGAGATTGGTGTTATAATAGCCGATGATAAGTCGGAATCCGAATCAATAGGATTAGCCATTTTAGCTTATTTCATAAACACTTTTTTTATAATCACTTATTTTCTCATATTTTCTTAATCGAAACTTAAACCCACCCCCATAAAAATTTACTTTAGTTGGTTAATTCAATACAAGAATCCTTGCGATACGACATCCAGGTGTCGCTTCCCTTTACTACGTTTTTAAAAATACTCGTTTTTGATCCGTGCATGACAGCGAATCAACTTCTCATATTCGTGAGGGTAAGCAGATTTGCAGCCGCTATGATAGGTATGTCATTCCTTTCTGCAAGTATCTTTTCAACCGACTGAAATTCAAGCTACCCTTTACTACTTTCGTGGAGGACTTGCTGAATCACTTGGCCATATCTCCTTCTTAATTTTATTTGTTTGCTTGGGCTTTTGAGAATGTGTTTCAATATTAGTGTGAGTGTCAAAGGGTCGAGCCTTATGTTCGGCTCTTTTTCAATATGTTCCTTGTATTCCAGACTTCGAAAGACTCTGTTTGGTCAGGGGATCCTTTATATTCGTCGGTCGAACAAGGTGTTTGACTTATATATGGATAGTGAGAAGAACTTCAATGACTACTATAATTTAGTAACTACTTTGAACCCAAGGGCTCATTCAATTTTATGTAAAGTTGACTAGGAGATTCTAGCCTCCCCTCTCATTCTTCTCGATACAGAGAAATGGTTAGGAAGTATTATACTCGGGACCATTTTGAGCAAGAGTTTATTAGGTACTCTTTTGGTGAAGACAAACTTTTCCCAAAAGAGGAGTTATTGAAGAAGGATCAGGTGTCCTTATAGAAACAATTAGGCTATGAGAAGGGAAAAAGTCCTAAGGAAGTAGGATCTATGAAGCAGCGGAGGCGGGTTATTAACTCACGGGATGTCTTGGATGCTTCTGGTACCCAGGAAAGGAAAGGAATTTTTGGTGAAGGGAATTTTTTTTAGCGAGTTATTGTCTTCCTTTGTTTGAATATTCGACGACCTCTCTCAGGAACCTTTACAAAAGGAGGAAGGCTATGGAAGCCATAAATGCTACAAAGGCTTTGCATTTTTTAGGTCATTATGACTTTCCTTAGCATCCTTCTTTTAAACTCAGCTACAATCGGACGTGGTTGTATCATAACCCGACCTTCCTCTTCTGAATTCATATAACAAATTTTAAAGGCGGAGTAATAAGTCTCACGAGCATCCTTCTTTTTCTGCAGATGGTCCCATCAAAAGGGGCCGAGACAAAGATCTTGTTGTCGAAGGCGCCATAAAGAAGACTAAGACTTTTGATTCTTGTTCTGCTGGGAATTTTATTGAGGCTTCACATGTTACCCTTGTTAAGATTCTTGATATTCTTTCTTTTGGGATCCCTTGGACGTCCCATGTAGTACGAAAATCCTTATTGGATCGAAATGTCGTCTATGTCTGTCATCTTTCTGATACTAGGAAGATGGAATTGATGGTCGAGATGGTGTACCACTTATTTTGCAGGGCTTTTTTGTCAACCCTGGGAATTGTCGAACGAGGTGTTGTGCTCGTGCCTAGTGATCTTCTAAAAAATGGACCAGTAGAAGAGCAAGTGCAAAGTGGCTAGCTATGAATGAATCTTTCTTCAAGATAAGGTACTAAAGCTTCAAGCATAGTTGACTAAATATAAGGAGGAGGCTGATTTATAAAGTGCCGAAGATGGAAATTTTTTTAGCCTTCAAAAGGAAGTGGAGACTCATGACACTCCTTCAAGCATGGTGGCTAAAGTCACTGTTGTAGGTAAACTCTAGCTGGGAAAGACAAGGCTTTAGAGGAAGCAAATTTCTCCATGAAAAAATCGTCGTCTTTAGTGATTATTGCCCATAACGATATAAAGGAATAACATGAATCTTGTCAGAGGTGGGTGAAAGTAGTATGCTTATGTTATTGATTATCATCTGAACGCTTATACAACTTTTCACTAGGCCATTGAGAAAATTTAGTTTCTCTGTTTTGGAATTGATATTCTGTCATACCCCAAATTTTATCCTTAGATTCTTTGACCTTTTGCATATCATTCTAGGTCAATCATATTGCACAGCTAACCAATTCATCAACCTTTATTTTGCTTTATTTTGCCTATGGAATTAGGATTTTCTTCAAGAGACTTCAGGAAAGTAGTTTCTCATACTCTCAAGAGACCTCTCTTCCTCAATAATCCAGTGCAATATGACTTCATCACAAGTTCTCAAGGCTCAAGTCTTATAAGATTAAATTGAGGATTAGGCATGGTCATTAGGTCAAAGATGGGCGATGTGGTTTGAGACTCAGTGGAGGTTTAACCTAATCTTGGTCAAACAAGTGGTTTGCTTCAATATCAGATTATCAGGTTGTGGCAAGGATTCTGAATTAGGATTTGGTTCTCATCAAGTCATTGTTTCATTAGTGTGCACTCAAGACGCGGAGATTAGGGTTTTCTCAGCCTTTGTGTTTAAGATGGTCAAGTGTCGTTCAATTGAGTTTTTCCTGAGGATAGCAGGTTAAGCGTGGGTGTGCAGTATGGCTCAATTTAATTGATGTGATTCGATCTTGGTTAAGAAAGAGGAAATTGTTTCACTCTCAAGTTGATTTTAGGCAAAGAACAGTGCTTTATACATGAAAATCGTCAAATTAGGGTTTCTATGTAAAGTCATCTGGTGAAATCAAGTTGTAGAATCATTAAAGTTTAGATCATTTCAAGATGGATTGATTCAAGGTGGATCCTCTCTGGTTTAATTCAAAAATTGTGGCATATCAAGTGCAATTGTCAAGTTTACGTGTTGTGGCACATTACAAAATCCATTTCAAACCATTTTCATTTTTAATATCTATTAAATTCATTCAATTATCTATTTCAATCTTTATACCAATTTTACACTTTTTTTTAACTGAGTATCCAATTTCCAAACACCATTTCCAATAATCCACACCATTTCAAAATTCATTTCCTTTTAATTATCACTCGATGTCCATGTTTTATTTCTATAAGTCCATAATTCAAAAATTCATTATTTATTTTCCATTATAATATCATCACCAAAAATCATACAATAAAGTCATTATTCATTAAGTCCAATTCACTTTTTTTTTAAAGTCCATTATAAAAAAAATACCTATTGTCTTTATTTTTTAAGCACATACATTTTGTCATAAGCCCATTCTTGAAATAAATAGGGAAGAAAATTAATTAAAAAATAAAATACACAAGCCCATTGTTTGAATTGTCCAAGTTACAAAAGTCATTCATCTTCTTCAGCATGTGCCACGCTTTTTGCTTTCCTTAATATGACTCCAACATGACATGCGCATCAAACATACTGTCCTGCTACAAACTACAAAAAAACCTTCTGCAAACATACAACACAACATGAACTTTCACAAATTCCGTTACACTCCAAATTTTTCCTGCGCAATAGCAACAACACGCTCATCACTACAAAACAAAATATGCTAACCTGCAACATCAGCCTGAACCAAACCAACAAAATCCTGCACATTGAAAGTAACTTATCAACCATAACAAGATAGATTAACTGTACCAAAACTTAGAAAGCAAGTTTATTTTTATTTTGAAAAGAAGAAGAAAATCAAGAGGAGGCCAAGGGGAAACAACAAAAAATGGACACTGTAAAAAAACCAGAACAAGAAAAAAAACATACAAAAAAGAGAGAAGATATTTCTCTGCAAAAAAAAAATCACCTTCTCCAACAGGTTCTTTTAAAGGTAAATCAAATTCCTCGCCACCATCACACCTTCTCCTTCCACCAACAACAACCAAACGCAACAGCCACCATCTTCCAATTTCAAAACCGTACCAAAGGAACGCACCACACGAACCACTATTCACACTCAAACCTCCACATAGGTTCTAAACCGCCTATCCAACCATTTGCCTCCGCGTGAGAGAAAGATGTGAGATTGATGTGTGAGAAGCATCCGCCGAGATTGTGAAATTGTTGGAGAGGAGCAAATCGCGAGAAAGGAAAGCAGTGAAACAAAGTTGAAGCATAGAGGATGTGCACGACCGATAAAGGGAATCATAAGATTTAGAGTAATATTCGAAGATTTTGATTGGAAGCAGTTGAGATTGGATTCAATCGTGTTTTGGGAAGGAATAAGCTAAAGGTCATTTTTTTTAAAAGAAGAAACGTGCTCTTATTGTTCTATAGCGTCATTCTTTTTAGATTTAGGTTTGTTGATCCAAACATGTATTGAGCTTAGCCCGTTTTGTATTCACTGCGCACACCCTTCTTACTTTTCATTATTTTTTTTAATATTATTTAGGTTTATTGATCCAAACAGGTATTGGGCTTAGCCTGTTTTATATTCACTACAGACGCTCTGATTCTTCATTCCCTAATGAGGGTATGTAGGCACAAGGATCCCTATCCTTGGCGAGCTCACTAACAACTAACTCCCCCAGTTAGGTGAACTATGAATGCTCTAATTCCATCATAGTCAGGATACGTAGGCACGAGATGCGATGTCTTGGCAAGCATACTTTGTATATATGTTAGAAGTATTTTTCGGTAGTGTTTTATCGTATCCACAGGGATTGATGAGAATATGTGATGCTTTCTGTTCAATGGTTTAATGATTTAAGAAGGGGGGGGGGTTTAGAATGGTTTTTATTTTTGTAACAAGAGTTTGCAAGAAGTAAAACAGAATAAAATTTGTTCTAAGTTTGATAAAAAGCATGCCAAGATTAGAGTTCACTAATTTGTCCTAAACGTATCCAACCGATCAAATATGTGAACGTAATTTCAACCAACATAACCGTGTATCCTCGCAAAAATGTTCATTTCTAAAGCGATTTCGTGAATGGTATTGTTTCGAACGTTAAATGATCTCTCTAAATAACACTCGTAATAATAATCATTAAGATCAATACAAAGTGAATATCAACTTTCAAACCTATGTCTAGAGTTTGTATAGTTGATAGATGAAGATATTAGGTCAAGACTTGAAAAGTTCATGTCTAAAGCAATCCAAACCATAAATATAACAAAAGATAGCAAACAACTTCATCTACATTGATCAAAGCATTATTCACATACCAAAGATCAAGAAGAATATATAAAATCTGAACTAGATACTTCTAACCTTGACAAAAGAGGGGTTTTAGCCATCCATTTCCATGATAGCTTGAGCAACAAGTTTCAGAAGAAGGTTGATTAACATCCGAGTCGAATAATCGAGATTGGATGGGAATCCACCTTCTTTCTGTGAAAGATGGCTAAGAGATGATGAGAAATGGATAAACTAGGGTTTTAGCTCTGAAAATCCTCTCAAAAGAAAGTACAAGAAAAAAGATATTTTCCCAAAAAAAATAGCACATACTACTTATAGAAAGACTGCCAAGTTGTCATGTTCGCAGTGCGAACAAAGTGTTCGCCTAGCGAACAATGCAATTTGGCACCTGAAGTGCCTTTGTCCTATGAAAACTCCCCTGATAGATTTTCAAATGCTCGTTGTGCAAAGAATCCTTCGTAGTGTGAAGACTTCGCTTCAAACTTCACACAGCGAATTCTTGTCCAAATACTTACTGCCTCAAGTCTGGGGGTGTTCGCTAGACCTTTGCTTCCTCTTCGCTCCAGCGAGTTGTTCGCTGCCTCTTTGGCACAACGAACTTAGGTCCCTTTTCTTTCTGGATGAATAGTACATTGGTTTTCCTGGCCTTTGCTGGCAAGTTCGCACAACGAGCTTTTGAAGTTTTTCTGGGCAGGTTCGCTAGCAAGTTCATTGTGCGAACTTGCTGATATTTGCATGCTGACTTGGTTTCCTTGCATAATTCTTGTGTCTTAATCTTCAATTTTTCATGCCTAATTCCTGCACAATAGCACACAAATCAAAGGAACCAAGATATTTTCATATAATGATGCAAATCAACAAAAGCAAGAATGATTCTAACACTTTCTATACAAAACGGAATGAAAGATGCCCACATTTGATAGTTCAAATAAGCAAAGTTGGGCATATAACAACTCTCCCCAACTAGATCTTTGTTTGCCCTCAAGCAAAGTATGCCTCTTGATGAAACAAGAAGATTTGCTCAAGAATAAGATTTCACCAAGAATGGATCAAATGGCTCAAACACAAGGAATGCCACCAGACACAGGTTCTACATGATGAGAATCAAATAATGCACAAGAAATAAAGTCTTAAAGCAATTCAAAACATGCATCAATTAACAACTATGTCTTCTCGAATGAATCACCCTATCTCTTCTCTTTGAAAAAGGATTGAAGAAATTACACGGTTGCAACCGCGGGGACAATTTTACCCATCCAACAAACAATGTCAATATCAATCTAATTCATACAATATCTAAAAATCATAAATGAAAATATGGAAGCAAGAAGATCACTAAGGTCTTTTACGGTTGTACCCTGGTCGGGTTTACAAACAAGGGATATTTCTAAGGCCATTGAAACGAAGTTGTCGATGCAAAAGAGACATTCACTATACAAGTTATTTACACATCCCAACTTCATTCCACTTGTTTCTCAATTGAAATATTCCCAACTCTTTTTCACAACTTATTCTTTCACTATTTTTCTTTTCCAAGCAAGCATTCTTTTTCTCTTTTTTTTTACATTCATATTCACATAACAATTTTTTTTCAATGCTTGCTTGAATTTTTCAAAAGTTGTAGCAACCTACCATACTTCTTTTTCATTCTCCCCAACTTAACTTTTACTCAACCCTCAAGTGAATGCTCTTGCCTTTTTATGGCAAAGACGACAATTAACACAAAATTCAAGGGTTGAAGAAATTTTTTTAGAATCTCACAAAAATTCAGGTTGAGATTCACACTGTTTAGGCTTAAGTGGGTTAACAAATTCTCTCTGCTCACGGGTAAGTTGCATTTGGAACTGATTATGCTCAAAATAAACAAGTGCCTTGATCATTTCTAATTGCTTCCACAAATTCACAATAATACAAGATAAAGCATGAATCAAACGAATCAACAAAGTCTATTAGAAATTCAACATTTAGTACACAATGGAGGCTTCCTCACAATTTGTAGTTTTTTAGTCCTAAGTGAAACATTCATTCAACAAGTTGCTAAAAGAACAATTTTCATTTACAACAAGATTTAAGTTCTTAAGCATTCTAAAATTCTAACCAAAGGTGACCTTGTACCTTGACATTATTCGCTTGCTTAATATTATCATTTCCATCCAAACTCAGATGAATCTTCACTGGATACTTCTTTTCAGAGAGATACCAATCTAGAAGTTTAGTTAAAACTCAACATCCAGGAGATATTAAAAAAAATCACTTGAAAAGAAAAACAAACATTTTAAACATAAAATTGATATTAATCAAACCCAATGAAAATGTGCATAGGTGTAAAAACACCCCAAAATAGTACATGAACCAATATCTGAAACAAAGTACGATACTAGCAAAAGCAATGATTTAAGCATAAAAATACTTCACTTTGAAGAACAAAGGAAGTTCCTCAATATCATGCTCACAAAATCTAAGCAAAACAAAATTAGTCCTCCTCAGACTCTATTTCCTCCACACTCTCTGAGTCGTCCTCATCATCAACCTCCTCCTCCTCATCATCATCATCTGCTACCTCAGCACTGCCACCATCAGGGCCAGAAGCACCCACCTCCTGTCCAAATGTAGGCTTGTCCTCAGGCCAACTCGCATGCTCCAGGAACTGCTCCCGAGTCATCATGCTACGCTCCACAGTGGGGTCTCAGCACTGCAACTAGAGTACCTGCATAGAATCATATATGTCAATCATGGTGCGCTGAGTAGCCGCCTCCAATCCCAGTTATAATTACAGGCAGCCTGCTGAAAAAGATCAAAATTCTGCGCACATGCAACACCAGGGCCCTCAGTAGCCCCAACATCCGAAGCAGTTGAACTCCCTTTAAAACCTTTAGGCCGATAATATTTATCCACATAGTGCTCATGAATGACAGCCAAAATTGTTACTTGTTGATGTGAAGGTAGGTTCACCCTCGCATGGACACATAACGCCATGATGAGACATGGAAAAGCGAGGGGACAATTCACTCTCTCCCCCGCTTTCAACCCACTCTCAACCACGAATCGCATCTCATCAGCAATGATCCGAGCCACATCAATTTGGACATTTGTCAGAATAGAGTGAACCAAATGTGCCACTGGGATGGCAAGGGCTTCATATCTTCCCTGTGGTACCACCTTGGAACCCCAGATGGGTTCAATTCCACTGTCTTACCTTCCAACAATAGAGTCTCAAAAATCAAATTTGTATCCCTGTGAAGTCTCAGATCTCGATGGTAATCATCAATATCATCTTCACTCAAGGTAAGTGGTCGTTCAAGTACCCGATTAATGGTGTCTCTGTCAAAGCTTACCAGTCAGCCCAATAACTTTGTGGTCCATGTGAATGGTTCATCGTCATTTGGAAGAGCGTTGGCATAGAACTCCTGCACTACCTCCGTGTTGTAGCTATCTGTCGGCTGTTAGACTATGGCACGGATCTAGAAGGGGGGTTGAATAGATCCCAATTAAAATTTTGAGTCGGCGCTACCAATTTAAAATTGGTTTTGAAAATTTGTTTTAAGTACGAAAGCGGCCGAGGAAAAATATAGTCTAAAACGAACGGTTATTGGAAAACCGGATATGCGTAAGCCTTTGGATTAACGACAATATGGAAAATAGAATCACAACAATAATCACACTTATCAATGATCTAATTCACTTGTTAGGATTCCTAGTTCCAATGATTTAAAGAGCCAACCAAAACTAGATACACAAGTAAGATAATTTTGGTTTAGGCAATTTGTCAAACACTTGGTGTGCAAAACACTCCAAGTGATATTTATGTTGAGTAAGTGATTCCAACTAGCCTAGTACAATGTCTTATTGTACTTTGGAGTCAAAAACAGAGTTTTAACCTCTTACTCAATTGATATCACAGTTTGACAATAGTGCTTATACAAAAATCACTTATTTTTGAGCTAAAACGTAAATGCTGAAAAATAGAGAAGACAAGTATTTGGTGAGGCAGTTCCCCCATCGTCCTCGCTTCGGGGTACGTCTGCCCTTAATTCTAAAACTAGAATTGAGATAGATTTTATAGATATCACATGTTGAATGTAACAGTTTATACAAGGATTGAGCAGCAAATATACAACAGAAATCTCAATATGTTGAATGTTGCTTTCACTCCTTGCCCCTTGATTCAAGATGAATCAAGTCCTCCGATCGTTGTTGATGGACCTCCGATTCCAGCCACCTTATTGAATAACCCGTTGTTGTTCAAACCTTCGGCTCTGGCTGATCTCAACAGCAATAAATTGAACCTGAGATCTTCCTTTCAATGTCTCTGAATCCGCTACTAGACTGTTGAAGAACACCTCTTCACAATCACCTTCGCTCAGTTGACCCTTGATGAAGAATCTCGTCCAAAAACCCCCAAAATTCAAACCAATCTTGGAGGATAAAACCCTAACAGTTTTATTCAAGAAAGAACCTGTCATAAGCTTCAACCCGAACTAGATTACCCAATCTAAGCTTCGAACCTTATCACCTTTAATCACTCACAATGCACTTCAAAAATGGTTGTGTATAATTGATGTGTTGTGAGATGTTGAAGATGAAGATGATGAATCTTGGACACCTATTTCACTCTTTCTTTTTCTTGAACACATGAATCAATTTTATCAATTGTTAATGTGACATAAGTGGTTAAACTTGTATATATAGTACCAAACCAACTAAAGACATAACAGTATTTCAAATAGTAGAGGGAATTATTTAAAAACTGGATTTCCGCGTGAACGTTCGACCGCAGCAGCTCTGTGCATCGACACATGGCCTGTGTTTTTTGGAAATCTGGAAAATATATCAGTATCCGTCGACCATACAGTCGGCATACGCTGACCCGTTGAAAAATATTTCCTTCATGTGCTGACCCTATGGTCGACTCATGCCTTTATGCGCTGACCCGTTGGAAAAAATTTCCTTCATGCGCCGACCTTATGGTCTACTCATTGCCTTCATGCGCTGACCAGTGGAAAAATGCTCTGATGCATGCGCCGACCCTATGGTCGACTCATGCCCTGCAAACCTGCAAAAATTGATCTTTTTGTGGTTTTTCATGCCTCTGGTCATGATTGCATTTTATCTACACATAGTATATTTATTACAACAGTTTTAAGACAAGTATAAAAGGATATGGTAGGTGATATGTTGCATTTGTTTAATAGATCTGGAGTTTATAATTTCCAATCCATCCAAGGTTGTAATTTGTCATCATCGAAACCTATATCGAGTAATGTCTTGCAGACTCGTGTGATGTGTGGCGATTTGCCTCCACATTCTCCCCCTTTTTGATGATGACAACCTGTATACAACCAATACAACAACAATGTGCAACAATATGCAATGTACACACAAGCTCCCCCTTTCTTTTGTAATATGAGGCTGCAGAATAAACAACCATCAACTGTTGTAAGCATCCTGGCTTGGATTTGGTGCTTGCTACATGTTCTTCTCCCCCTTTGACAACATCAAAAAGAGAAGGAGAATGCATCAATTAACAGAAAACATACAATAGGTGATAGCTAGTTAATTACCAAACTTCACACATAAGAGTGATAATGAACAAAAATAACTGGAATTAATAGATAATACAAAATGCAAATAGGTGAATATTCAGGCAAACATAAAACGGAAAAATGGAAACTACACAGAAGAAACAAATATGCAACTATGTAACTAATATCCCCGACCCCGACCTCGGCCCCTCCCCCGGTATGCAGTATCGGGATTACGGTAAGGATCTGAGAAGTCCACAAACGCTTCTACGGACATGTTGAGGTGATGGAGACAGTCGCTGATTTCCATGTCTTGCCTTTCATGTGATGCAACAAGAGCTTCAAGGCGGGCGTCCACCCGAGTCGAAAATGAATTTAACCTTTCATTTTGAGTACGAAGCTCAGCTCTGATCTGTTCCATTTGCGTATCTTGACTCCTCATGAAGGTCTGTTGATCTAACTGCATGGACTGCAACATATTAACTACTTCAGAGTTGTCCGATGGTGGAGGAGGTGATGAGTGCTGGAAAGGTTGATGGTTTTGAGGGTAGTCGTGATATGGATCGTAGAATCTACCCAGGGTGGTCCAGCCTGTGTATTGCCATTCACCCCATCCCTGATTTGTGTAACCTTCTTCTTGTTCTTCAGATGGAGCTGAATGCTGGAGCCAATCGGTATTTGGAATCTCATGTTGAACCGGCGATTGATGATAGTCTTGCGTCTCGCATACAGGTTCTTGTACCTCTTCTGCTGTATTTTCTTCATCATCTTCCTGTTCACCTTGTTCGTCACTTTCCTCTTCAGAGCTGTCATCAGAATAGTCATGAGTCACCCGAGGAATGTTTGCTCGACGGACAAACCTGTATGATTGTCGTTCATCACACCAAAAATATCCCATCATGGAAAAGGTTTTGATGCTAAATTCTTTGTCAGAGGGGATTGAAACACAAGGAAATGTTGGGTATACAACATTTGCTGCGGCAAGAACTTTCGAAATAAATGACCCATAGGCTAGAGCAGTGCCTCTACCTGAGTCTCTCAAAGCAAAAATCCTGCTTGCAATATAGTATGGCCAGTTTATTTTGATCTTATGTTTCAATATATATATATATATATATGAGATGTACCTCAGCTTGTTCGACACGGGACAAGCCACCTTTTTTCGGTCGCAGGATGCGAGCGACAATCCACTGAAGGATGCGCTCCCCTGTTTGGAGTTTCCCTGCTGTAACCATTCTAGGAAAGGCATCACTGTTGACAATAGCATCTGAATAGGGTCTTTTGAGCATGTCATTCAAAGCACTCTTAAACTCATATCCTGGCACCGTACGAGAGTCTGTTACCTCATGAAGTGGTGGTGCATTAGCATCTACAGTCAAATCAAAATACTTGTTCCAGACTTCAGAATTTATGTTTACCAGTTTATTGCTGACAGAAGTGTGGAAATATTGACCTTGAAAGTTATCACGCAGACTTGTGTAGAACACTCGGACTAAATCCTCACTGTATTTTGTGTTGCACTCCAGAAAGTTGAAGAACCCCTGAAACTCCAGCAGAGACAGAATTTGGGTGAGATGCATGCGCTCTGCCGTTGCCTTGTAGAAGGCATGCTGTGGAACGATTGCTCTTTTGCTGAGATTCTTGTTGAAGTTTTCAACCGCAGGTGGATGAATTAGTGAGACCGCGGTAATGGGGACTGAAGCGGATGATGATGAGGCCCTTGATCTCTTACCCGTATTTTTGCGAAATAGAGAAGCCATTGATGATGATTTTTGGAGATTTTGTAGAGATGAACTTTAATGGCTTTGGAGAGAGTAGTTGAGGATGATTTTGGAGAAGATGAAGACTATTCCCTTTAATAGAGAGAGGTTTAGGTTTTTGGTAAGAGGGAGGAGACAAGGGGACACAATAGATGTCTAGATGCAATTTACAAGAAAAATGCACTATCAAATCATAATAAAAGTTGACTGCACATTAAATGGAGAAGGAGAGAAGATGGAACGGTTTCAAAAAAAATTCTGGGTTTTTGCGCGAGCCGTCGACCATAACCCCTGCATGCGTCGATGCATACTGTGTGTTTTTTGATAATTTTGAAAGTCTACAGCATGCGTCGACCGTTGTCCTGTTTTGGTCGACTCATAACCTTCAAAAAACCCAATTTTTCAGTTTTATGTCATGTAGAATGCCACACTTGCCTATTTATCATGCCTATTCACCCTTTCACAATATAATTTGCACCCAACACACATAGTATTTGCAGCAAAAGTCATAGACATATATAAGTACCATGATTGTCAAACGATATACTTAGTTTTAAGTCATGAATGTTTAGAGAGAGAGAGAGAGATAAAGAGAGAGAGAAAGGAGCAATATCACCTCTATACCGACCACACTTGTTAACAACACATTTGTACTTGCAACAAAAGCTAAACTTGTTAGAAGTATAAAAGCATAATTGTAAACAGATTAATTATGACACTAGTAATTATTAAACCCGATCAGAAATGTCGAGAATGCCAAGTTCTTGACGGATATGAAAGAAGGGCTCAGTGGCTAGAGGCTTTGTGAAGATGTCCGCTAGTTGATTTTTTGTGTCAACGTGTTCAAAGACAACGTCACCCTTCTCTACATGATCCCTTAGAAAATGGTGTTGAATTTCTATATGTTTGGTACGTGAATGTAACACCAGATTTTTGGTAAGATTTATAGCACTGGTGTTGTCACAAAATATTGGAACACGTTCTAGTCTTAAATTGAAGTCCAATAGTTGTTGCTTAAGCCACAGGACTTGCGCTCAACAACTACCGGCGGCTACGTATTCCGCTTTGGCGGTTGACAGAGCAACGGACACTTGTTTCTTGTTGTGCCAACTGACCAAGGAATTTGAAAATAAGTGACACGTACCGCTGGTGCTTTTCCTATCCGATTTACAACCGGCAAAATCGGAATCGGAGAAGCCTACCAATGAACAACCATTACCTTTGGAATACCACAGTCCATACTTCGGAGTACCAGATAGGTATCGAAGTATGCGTTTGACAGATTTTAGGTGGGATTCCTTAGGACATGATTGGTATCTTGCGCACATACACAAGCTAAACATAATGTCGGGACGAGAAGCAGTAAGATAGAGAAGAGAGCCAATCATACCTCTATACCTTTTTACCTCAACGTCCTTACCACTTTCATCTTTACTCATATTTACACATGTTGGCATAGGAGTGTCTATGGCTTTTGAATTTGCCATGTCAAATCTCTTGAGAAGCTCCAAACAATATTTTGTTTGGCTCACGAATGTTCCTTCTTTCAGTTGCTTGATTTGCAACCCGAGAAAGTATGTAAGTTCACCCATCATACTCATCTCGAATTCACCCTGCATAAGCTCAGAAAACTCTCTTACGAGACTCATGTTAGTGGATCCAAATATGATATCGTCAACATAAATTTGTACAAGAATTAAGTGCTTTCCTTGACATTTAATGAAGAGAGTTGTGTCAACCTTTCCTCTTGAGTAGCCTTGATCAAGTAAAAGTTTGCTTAGTCTCTCATACCAAGCTCTAGGAGCTTGTTTGAGACCGTATAAAGCTCTTTTCAGTTTGTAGACATGATCAGGATACTCATGAGACTCAAAACCAGGAGGTTGAGCAACATAGACTTCTTCATTTATGAACCCGTTAAGGAACGCACTCTTGACGTCCATTTGAAATAACTTAAAATCCTTCGCACAAGCGAAAGCAAGTAAAAGGCGTATAGCCTCGAGTCGGGCAACCGGCGCATAAGTTTCCTCATAGTCGATGCCTTCCTCTTGGTTATACCCTTGCGTGACTAACCGCCCCTTGTTGCGAGTTATTACTCCGTTTTCGTCCAATTTATTTCTAAACACCCATCGGGTGCCGATTACTCAATGACCGCGCGGAGGAGGGACAAGGTCCCAAACCTCATTTCTAGTGAACTGATTTAGTTCCTCCTGCATTGATAAAAACCAGTGTTCATCGAGTAGGGCTTCCTTAGGGTTTTTAGGTTCCATTTGTGAAACGAATGCGAAGTGATAACAAAAATTACTTAGCTTCGATCGAGTTGTTACACCCTTTGTGATGTCTCCGAGAATTTTTTCAATTGGATGATCTTTAGAAGACTTCCAAGCTTGAGGGAGATCATCGTTTGAAGGCGGATGAACTTCCTCGGTTACATCATGGTGTACATCCTTATCCTCCTCAACTTTGACTTTGTTAGGTTGATCAATCCCCGTCTTGCCACTTTTGAGTATGTCTTCTGTGGATGTACCTGCACCATGAACAACACTATCCTTTCCGACATTTCTCGGATAGGACTCATCAAAAGTAACATGCACAGACTCTTCTACAGCAAGCAATCGTTTATTATATATTCTATATGCTTTACTCGGTTGAGAGTATCTGAGGAAGATACCTTCATCGGCCTTGGAATCGAATTTGCCCAAGTTTTCCTTTCCATTGTTTAATACAAAGCATTTGCAGTCAAACACATGCAAGTGAGAAACATTTGGCTTTCGCCCTTTTAGAAGTTCATACGGTGTCTTATATAGAATGGGGCGAATAAGCACCCTATTCAAAACATAACACGCCGTACTAATGGCGTCGGCCCAAAAATATTTCGGTAAACCACTTTCGTTAATCATTGTTCTTCCCAATTCTTCTAAAATTTGGTTTTTACGCTCCACAATCCCGTTTTGTTGAGGTGTGCGTGGAGCGGAGAAGTTATGATATATACCATGGTTACTGCAATATTCTTCAAATAAGTGATTTTCAAACTCACCTCCATGGTCGCTTCTAATTGACACTATGTTTGTATTTAACTTATTTTGGGAAAGCTTAGAAAACTTTTCAAAAGCGGCAAATGTATCACTCTTACTTACTAAAAAGATGGTCCAACAAAACCTAGAAAAGTTGTCCACTATTACGAACCCGTAATAGTTTCCTCCTAGACTTTTAATCCTAGACGGCCCAAACAAGTCCATATGAAGAAGTTCGAGAGGTCTCGTTGTTTAAACTATCTTTTTGGATTTAAATGAGATTCTCGTTTGCTTCCCTTTTTGGCAAGCATCACACAGGTGATCCTTGGTGAACTTTATTTTGGGAAGTCCTAAGACTAGGTCTTTTGAGACTATCTTATTGAGTAAGTCAAAGTTAACATGCGCTAAACGCCTATGCCATAGCCATGAGTCTTCACTCATAGTTATGAGGCATTTGTCGCTTGTTAACGATACTTCATTTAAGTCAAGCATATATATGTTGTTTACTCTAAAACCATTAAACATATTCTTCTTATCATTTTCATGCACAATTTTGCAACAATCTTTTGAAAAAGATATATTGTATCCTTTGTCGCATAATTGGCTAATGCTAAGCAGATTATGTTTAAGGTTTTCGACAAGTAACACGTCGGAAATCGTAGTAGAGGAGGGATTACCTACACTACCTTTACCTAGTATTGCTCCGCGGTTGTTATCACCGTAAGTTACATACTCTTTCTTCTTAGCCACGAAGTCTATGAATAAGGATATGTCTCCTGACATGTGTCTTGAGCACCCACTGTCGAGAACCCATCTTCTCTCGGTGGTCTCGACACATTTCACCTATCAAAACATAATTAGCAAAAGGAGGTACCCAATGGCATATTGGGTCCTAATAGGTTATCGACAAATGGTTGCGTTTGGGCAACCATTGGTAGATGCCTTTAGGAACAAGAAATCTCCTAAATCGGCATTTACCAATGGAGTGGCCTTTCTTGCAACAATATAAGCATGCAAAATCGACTTTAGAATCACTTTTACTTGCTTGATCCCTAATTACATATGCATATTTTTGATATGAGTTTATCATACTTTTTCTAAAATCCCTTTTATCAATAGCAAATGTAATTTTAGGCTCAAGTGCCTTGTTTAATTTGGCCTTAAGGTTTCTAACCTCACCTTGCCAAATATGACAAGTATCCCACCCAAAGTCGAAAGGATTTCTATTGTCCTTACAATCCGATTTATTACCTTCCACAATGGAAGCCTTAAGGTCCTCTAGTTTCTTTTCGAACTCTTTAACTTTGTGCTCTAAGTACGTAAAAATTCTTTTATTAGAGGCAAGTTTCTTGAAGGCTTCAGTTGCTTCATTGTGTAAAGCATTAAATGCGGTTTGTAATTCTGAATGCGACATATTTGAGGACTTATCATATTTAGAGTGACGTACCTGCTTTTTCTTATTTTTCTGATGAGCGAAGAGGCATAGATTCACGGACTCTTCTTCATCACTAGAGCTTTCATCAGAGGAGGAAGAGTCGCTGTCGCTTTCCCAAGCTATGTATGCTCTCCTAGGCTTTGATGATTTCTTGTGTGACTTTGATGATTCCTTTTCCTTTCCCTTTTTGTTCATCGGACAGTCCGGTTTGTAGTGACCGGGCTTTCCACGCTTGTAGCACGTCCCTCTAGTCTTTTTACCTTTTGAGTCATCATCTTTGGAGTACCTCGATTGTTTCCGGAAGTTTACCAAGTTCTTCTCGGAATGTTGGATGCCGTTCTTTCTCACGTAACGGTTATACCGTTTAACGAACAACCCCATATCTTCGCTCTTGTCCTCTTCTTTTTCTTCGTCGCTTGAGGAATAATCACTTTGCTCTTTTGCTTGAGACTTCGAGGAAGAAGTCTTGAGAGCTATCGATTTCTTTTCACTCACCTTCGTTTTGTCTTTCTTTTCCATTTTTTCGCGTTGGTCTAGGCTCAAGAGTACCTGTTCATGCTCTTGTAGTTTGCCAAACAATGTTGTCAAGTCTAATAAGGTAAGATCATGTGCTTCTTTGATGGCGGTCACTTTTGGCTGCCATTCCCTGTTAAGACATCTTAAGATCTTATTAGTAGCAACATCATTGGAAACAGGCCTTCCTAGTGAATGTAAACGATTGATGAGATGAGTGAATCTCTTTTGCATGTCAGCAATGGTTTTCCCTTGCTCCATGAAAAAGAGATCAAACTCTTGTGTTAATGTGTTTATTCTAGCCAACTTAACATCGTTCGTCCCCTCATGGGCGATTTGTAGTGAATCCCACATGGCCTTAGCAGTAGGACAATGGGATACACGATAGTATTCATCTACACCTAATGAGGAGATTAAGATATTTTTGGCTTTCCAATCATAATTGTATTTTTTCTCATCGTCATCGGTCCATTGTGCTTCGAGCTTTGGCATAACTACGTTATCCGCATTGGTCATAGTAATTTCTATTGGACCATTGAGGATAGCATTCCATATTTTTCTATCTATGGAGTTTATGTGCACCCCCATACAGTCTTTCCAATAACTATAATTTTCACCGTTGAAAACAGGAGCTCTATTGTACGCCCCTTTTGGTTCGTTAGCCATTTTCTATCAATGTTGTATTTGAAGCACCGAGTAACTGGAGCTCTAGATACCACTTGTTAGACTATGGCACGGATCTAGAAGGGGGGGGGGGGGTTGAATAGATCCCAATTAAAAATTTGAGTCGACGCTACCAATTTAAAATTGGTTTTGAAAATTTGTTTTAAGTGCGGAAGCGGCCGACGAAAAATATAGTCTAAAACGAACGGTTATTGAAAAACCGGATATGCGTAAGCCTTTGGATTAACGACAATATGGAAAATAGAATCACAACAATAATCACACTTATCAATGATCTAATTCACTTGTTAGGATTCCTAGTTCCAATGATTTAAAGAGCAAACCAAAACTAGATACACAAGTAAGATAATTTTGGTTTAGGCAATTTGTCAAACACTTGGTGTGCAAAACACTCCAAGTGATATTTATGTTGAGTAAGTGATTCCAACTAGCCTAGTACAATGTCTTATTGTACTTTGGAGTCAAAAATAGAGTTTTAACCTCTTACTCAATTGATATCACAGTTTGACAATAGTGCTTATACAAAAATCACTTATTTTTGAGCTAAAACGTAAATGTTGAAAAATAGAGAAGACAAGTATTTGGTGAGGCAGTTCCCCCGTCGTCCTCGCTTCGGGGTACGTCTGCCCTCAATTCTAAAACTAGAATTGAGATAGATTTTATAGATATCACCTGTTGAATGTAACAGTTTATACAAGGATTGAGCAGCAAATATACAACAAAAATCTCAATATGTTGAATGTTGCTTTCACTCCTTGCCCCTTGATTCAAGATGAATCAAGTCCTCCGATCGTTGTTGATGGACCTCCGAATCCAGCCACCTTATTGAATAACCCGTTGTTGTTCAAGCCTTCGGCTCCGGATGACCTCAACAGCAACAAATCGAACCCGAGATCTTCCCTTCAATGTCTTTGAATCCACTACTAGAATGTTGAAGAACACCTCTTCACAATCACCTTCGCTCAGTTGACCCTTGATGAAGAATCTCGTCTAAAAACCCCCCAAAATTCAAACCAATCTTGGAGGATAAAACCCTAACGGTTTTATTCAAGAAAGAACCTGTCACAATCTTCAACCCGAACTAGATTACCCAATCTAAGCTTCGAACCTTATCACCTTTAATCACTCACAATGCACTTCAAAAATGGTTGTGTGTAATTGATGTGTTGTGAGATGTTGAAGATGAAGATGATGAATCTTGGACACCTATTTCACTCTTTCTTTTTCTTGAACACATGAATCAATTTTATCAAATGTTAATGTGACATAAGTGGTTAAACATGTATATATAGTACCAAACCAACTAAAGACATAACAATATTTCAAATAGTAGAGGGAATCATTTAAAAACTGGATTTCCGCGCGAACGGTCGACCGCAGCAGGTCTGTGCGTCGACGCATGGCCTGCGTTTTCTGGAAATCTGGAAAATGTATCAGTATGCGTCGACCATACAGTCGGCGTACACTGACCCGTTGAAAAATATTTCCTTCATGCGCCGAACCTATGGTCGACTCATGCCTTTATGCGCTGACCCGTTGGAAAATATTTCCTTCATGCGCCGACCCTATGGTCGACTCATTGCCTTCATGCGCTGACCAGTGGAAAAATGCTCTGATGCATGCGCCGATCCTATGGTCGACTCATGCCCTGCAACCCTGCAAAAATTGATCTTTTTGTGGTTTTTCATGCCTCTGGTCATGATTGCATTTTATCTACACATAGTATATTTATTCCAACAGTTTTAAGATAAGTATAAAAGGATATGGTAGGTGATACGTTGCATTTGTTTAGTAGATCTGGAGTTTATAATTTCCAATCCATCCAAGGTTGTAATTTGTCATCATCGAAACCTATATCGAGTAATGTCTTGCAGACTCGTGTGATGTGTGGCGATTTGCCTCCACATCGACGTCACCAACACGTCCCATCTTTTACTATTTATTAGTCCTGCAAAAGCCCAGTATGATCCTTCCGGATGAATGAGGAACCTCTTTTTTTGGAAAAATCTTTCTATTTTCCAGAACCACGTATCGCGCGACTTGCTTTGATCCCACAAACCTCTCACTATCGTACTGGATGCTATTGACCTTTCGCTTCTTGGATGCTATTGACCTAGATGTCATATGCATAAAAACATAGGAGAATAAAAACAACAACCACATAGCAGATCAGTCTAACAAACAGAACAAGAAAACAAAATATTGTCATGTTCGATGCACACTTTGCTGAGCGAAGGCCTGGCGAAAATTCGCCCCAGGTTCGCACTGCGAAGGAGCTAGCAAAGGCTGCGGGTTTTGGAATTTCACCCCTGTTTTTGCTTCCTATGCAAGATAATAAAATTGCACTTCAAACAATTCAGAGATATCAATATTGGTCATGCTAGGGACAACTATTAACACACATGCAACCACAGTTTCAACAAATCTATCCTACCCTTACTCAACCCACATGGTATGTTTACTTCAACTAACGCAACCTAATAATAAACTAGATGAAAGAGATGAACAAACCTGGTTGAGGTAGCTTAAAGGAAATTGCTTGACAAAAATAGGGTTCCAAGTGAAGAGTGCAATGTGATGTGAGAAGAGTGCAATGTGCAAGTGAAGTGAAGAGTGACACAAAAATCTGCTGAGAACCAAAAGACAGCTTGGGCCCAAATGGGTGGCCCAATGAAATTTTAAAAATAACACTGATGTGGTAGACCTGCTTCACTCTGTTTACATTGCGAACTTCCTAGTGAACATGACAGGTTTTTGGTTTTTCTCTTTTAAATTCAGACCAATTTTCTCCAAAAGTTCTACCACATCATGCAAAGCAAATAAACTATAAAAAAAATAGTAAATACTTACAATGTTGGGGTGCCTCCAAACAAGCACTTTGTTTAACATCGTTGGATCTCGACGGTCCGATGCGATCACAGATCACAAAAGGGCACCAAGGTGGTGTCCCGCTCGAAATCACCACCTAAGTAAATCTTCAATCTTTGTCCGTTGACTGTCCAATTCTCTTTGGTCTTTATGTTTTCAATAGTAATTTCCCCTTAGCTCATAATGTTGTGAATCTGAAACGGACCTGACCACTTAGAATTTAACTTTCCTGGAAACAATTTCAACCTAGAATTAAAAAGTAACACCATTTGTCCTTCCTCAAACTTCTTGGTCACAATTTTCTTATCATGATACCTCTTCACCCGGTCTTTGTAGATTTTGTTTGATTCATAAGCTTGTAGGTGTATTTCTTCCAACTCATGAAGCTGGCTTTTTCTTTTGTCGCCACTCAAGTTTTGATCAAAATTTAGCAATTTTAATGCCCAAAAGGCTTTGTATTCTAATTCAACCGGGAGGTGACAGCTTTTTCCGTAGACCATTTTAAAAGGGGTGAGACCAATCGAAGGCTTAGAAGCTGTCCGATAGGCCCACAAGGCATCGTCAAGCTTGCTTGACCAATCTTTCCTAGAGGTGGACACAGTTTTTTCTAAAATCTTTTTAATTTCTCAGTTTGATACTTTCGCCTGTCTGTTAGCTTACAGATCGTACGGTGTTGCAACTTTGTGCCACACACCAAACTGTTCCAAAGCTTTCGCTAACTGAGCGTTACAAAAGTGGGATCCTCCGTCACTTATTAACACTCTCGGAGTACCAAAGCGAGAAAATATATTTTTTTTCAAAATTTTTATCACGATTTTCCCATCTGCCTTAGCGCTAGCTATATGGCTTCATCCCACTTTGATACATAGTCAACCGCAACAAGAATGTACTCATTTCCAAATGACAATGGGAATGGACCAACAAAATTAGTGCCCCAACAATCGTAAACCTCGACCTCTATCATGCTTTGCAGAGGCATTTCATTTTGTTGTGATATTCCACCAATCCTCTGACATTTGTCACAACTTTTTGTGTCCGCATGCGCATCTTTGAACAAGGACGACCAATAAAATCCCGATTAGAGGACTTTCGCGGTCGTTCTTGTGTGGTTAAAATGACCTCCATATGGAGAGTTGTGACAATGCCAAAGGATGTCTTTGGCTTCCTCCTGAGATACGCATCTCCTTAAAATGTTTTTGACACCAAGTTTGAACAAATGAGGCTCATCCCACACAAAGTACTTGGCGTCAGACAATTTTTTTTTCTCTGGGGACTAGTTAGACCTTCCGGCATTAATCCGATGGCTTTGTGGTTAGCCATGTTGGCAAACCAAAGTCTAACCTTCACCATATACAACTTTTCATCAGGGAACTCTTCCCTCACCTCCTCCTCATGTTTTGTGACTTCATCATTCACAAGGCGGAATAAGTGATCCGCTACCAAATTCTCGGATCCTTTCTTATCACAAATTTCAAGATCGAATTCTTGTAATAAGAGGATCCAACGAATTAGATGTTTCTTGGAATTCGTCTTGGTTAACAGATACTTGATCACCGCATGATTGGTGTACACCATAAATTTGGACCCGATCAAATAAGACCTAAATTTTTCTAATGCATACACTATTGCAAGCAATTCTTTTTCAGTTGTTGCATAGTTTATTTGAGCATCGTTAAGAACTTTTCTCTTATAGTGTATCGCATGGAAAATTTTGGTTTTTCTTTGGCCTAACATTGCGCCAACCGTATAATCACTCGCATTGCACATGAGTTCAAAATTGTTTTTCCAGTTTGGTGGAATGATTATGGGTGTAGTGATTAGGCTTTGTTTTAAAGAATTACAGGTTGTCATACAAGAATCATCAAAAAGAAAAGACTTATCTTTATTGAGCAGGTTGCTCAATGGTTTCGCTATCTTTACAAAGTCTTCGATGAATCTTCGGTAGAATCATGCATGACCCAGAAAACTTCGGATTCTCTTCACATTCAGAGGTGGTGGAAATTTTTCAATAACTTCCACTTTAGCCTTATCAACTTCGAGTCCTTTTGAAGAAACTTTTTGCCCAAGAACAATGCCTTCCGTAACCATGAAGTTGCATTTCTCCCAATTAAGCACCAAGTTAATATCCACGAACCTCTCCAAGACAACATCAAGATTTTTCAGACAAAGATCAAATGACGTTCAAAAAACTGAGAAATCATCCATAAACACCTCAATTGTCTTTTCAATCAAGTATGAGAATATAGCTTCCATACACCTTTGAAAATTCGTCGGTGCATTACACAAACCAAACGACATCCTCTTATAAGCAAAGATTTTGAAAGTACAAGTGAAAGCTGTTTTTTCATGATCCTCCGGATTGACAATGATTTGATTATACCCTGAGTATCCATCCAAAAAGCAATAATATTTTTGACCGAAAAGTCTCTCAAGCATTTGATCCATGAAAGGAAGAGGGAAGTGATCTTTTCTTGTAGCTTGATTGAGCCTACGGTAGTCGATACACATCCTCCATCCCGTTACAGTTTTTGTTGGAATCAACTCATTCTTCTCATTGCGGATAACCGTCATTCCACCTTTCTTCGGAACCACTTGAACTGGACTAACCCACGGACTATCAGAAATAGGATAAATCATGTCGGCATCCAACATTTTGACAACTTCTTTCCTGACCACTTCTTTCATGGTAAGATTCAATCTTCTTTGTGGTTGAGCTACTGGTTTGAAATCTTCCTCCATGAATATTCGATGCATACAATAGGATGGACTTACACCTTTCAAGTCGAAAAGAGTACAACCCATTGCCTCTTGATTTTTTTTCAAAACACCAATTAATTTCCTTTCTTCCTCCATGGTTAGATTCAAACTTATAATCACTGGCTTGTTTTTCTCTTCATCAAGGAAAACATACTTAAGATGAAATGGTAACAACTTCAACTCAAGTTTGACTTCCTCATTATTTTCCTTTTTCAAAATTTCCACCCTTTCTTTCAAATGGGGAATTTCCTCTAATTCTTCAAGCTCCCGCAAACACTTTTCAATCTCTCTTTCTTCTTCATCATTGACTTTTGAAAGAGCATTGGTAAGAACTTGTTGTAATGGTGTGGGAACTTGCAACAACTCCTTAACTTCTTTGATCGCCACTTCCGTTGCATCGATTCTAAAACAATTGGTCCTGTCCTTTGAAAGCTTCATGGCTTCAAAAAGATTGAAACAAATCTCCTCATCTAGAACTCTAACCTTCATTAAACCATCATCCATATCAATCACCATGCGCGCGGTCTTCACAAAAGGTCGACCAAGAATCAAGGGAGAGTCTTCATTTTCTTCCATATCAATTACCATAAAGTCAATTAGGAACAAAAATTTGTCAACCTTTACCAACACGTCTTCAGCTACACCATGAGGGTGAGTCGTAGATTTGTCGGCAAGTTGCAATGTCATTTGAGTGGACTTCAACTCCATGTATCCCAACCACTTCACAAAGGACAAGGGTATCAAATATATACTAGAGCCTAAATCGATCAACCCTTTTCCAATATAAGTGTTTCCAATTGTGATGGGCAAAATGACTCGCCCCAGATCACTTTTTTTTCTCGGGAGAGTACGTTGAATGATTGCGCTACAACTAGCATCCACCATGATAGTTTCTTGATTCGTATACCTCTTCTTCTTTGTAAGGATGTCCTTTATGAATTGCAATTGCTTGTATACCTCTACTTCGGAAAATGGAATATTGATTTGCAATTTCTTGAATATGTCCATTAACCGAGCATAATGTCTTGCATTATCTTTCCTTGTTGGGGCATGTGGATATGGAAAATTTTGAATCAGGATAGTGCTCACTTTCTCTTTTCCTTTCCTAGACTTTTTCACTCTTTCTTCTCTCTTATTTTTCTCTTCTTCCTCAATCTTTTTCACTCTCTCTTTTTCAACTAAATCTCCCTCAACATTTTTTTCTACTTCTTTCTCAACATTTTCATTTTCTTTTTCAACTACAACCTCTTCCGCCACTACCTCCTCACCTACACCCATGTCAATCTCCCTACCACTTCTTGTGAGAATCGCCTTGCAATACTCCTTAGGATTTGGAAGAGCGGTAGCCGTAAAAGGCCCTTTTTGTTGATTGGCCAATTGTTTTGATAATTGACCCACTTGTGTCTCCAAATTCTTTATAGTCACATCGGTGTTCTTTTGATTTGACATTTACATTTGCATAAATTGAGTAAGATTTTCTTCCATCTTTGAAGGTGCACTTTGAGTTTGTGGTGGTTGACTGTAATTTTGATATTGTTGACGATTTGAAGTTTCTGCTTCTTGCGGCCTCCAAGGTTATTGGTACCCTTGATTTGGTCTTTGATAACCTTGATTTGCTTGCTGATAAGGTGGTCTTTGTTGGTATCCCTGATTTTGATTTCCGGCATAATTGACTTCTTCCAATATCAGAGGACAATACCCGGTAGGATGGTTGCCTTTACACAATTCACAACTTGCCACTTGAGCTTTGGTAGGAGTTTCTTGCATCTCTTTGATTTATTGTGGAAGCTTCGATATTTGTTGAGTTAAAAGCTCCATTTGTTGTGAAATAAGTTTGTTCTGAGCAAGAATAGCATCATTAGTACCTAGCTCTAGCACTCCTGGTTTTCGTTGAGCTACTCCATGGTTATGATTTCCCTGGTGATCATTAAGTGCCATCTTGTCAATAATTGTTATTGCATCTTCGACACTTTTAGACATCAAAGAACCCCCGTCGTAGCATCCAACAAGGTCTTGTGAACCGAGAGGAGACCATTGTAAAAAATGTGAACTTGTGTAAGTTCATCAAAACCGTTTCCTTTGCATTTCCTTAACATTAACTTGAATCTCTCCCAAGCTTCATTGAGGGATTCATTTCCTTCTTATGAAAATACAACTATATCAGTTTTTGCTTCCATGAAACGATTATGTGGAAAGAAACGTTCAAGAAACGTTTCTTCCAATAAATTCCAATCTGTCATAACTGTCGTAGACTGATCAAGATACCATTCCTTTGCTTTCCTAATCAAAGAATAAGGAAATAGCCTCCTGAACAATGATTCTTCATCAACTTGTGTTGCTCCTGTTGCACCCGCAATCTCATAGAATTTGGTAAGATGTGTAAACGGATTCTCATGATCTAACCGCGTGAAAGGAGTTTAATAAATGAGTGCAAGGATTCCCGTTTTCATCTCAGTTTGCCTTCCATTTTGGAGATTGCGCGTAAACTGAGCAGTGTGTCTTGGACTGTTTATACATGGAACAGAAACTGGAGGTGGTGGTGGTGGTGCTGCCATGATTGGTGAATTAGGTGGAGTGGATGAAGAAGATTCTCCGCGCTCTTGTCTTTCAATAGCTTGTTTCCGTCTTCGCCTTGTGCGACTGTTGGTACGACGAGCAGTTCTCTCAATCTCAGGATCGAAAAAAAGGTCTTCAGGCCAGACTTGTCCTCGCATAAACAAATTCTTCACACGAACCAAATAGATCAAAAGGCACAAAGAATTACAGAGATAAGAGACTCACAATACAAAAATCTTAAAATCACTAAACTATTGCAATGCTTGCAATATTCTACTAACAATCCCCGGCAACGACGCCAATTTGTTAGAAGTATTTTTCGGTAGTGTTTTATCGTATCCACAGGGATTGATGAGAATATTTGATGCTTGTCGTTCAATGGTTTAATGATTTAAGAAGGCGCCATTTTAGAATGGTTTCTATTTTTGTAAAAAGAGTTTACAAGAAGTAAAACAGAATAAAATTTGTCCTAAGTTTGATAAAAAGCATGCCAAGATTAGAGTTCACTAATCCGTCCTAAACGTATCCAACCGATCAAATATGTGAATGTAGTTTCAACTAACATAACCGCGTATCCTCGCAAAAATGTTCATTTCTAAAGCGATTTCGTGAATGTTATTGTTTCGATCGTTAAATGATCTCTCTAAATAACACTCGAAACAATAATCGTTAAGATCAATACAAAGCGAATATCAACTTTCAAACCTATGTCTAGAGTTTGTATAATTGATAGATGAAGAGATTGGGTCAAGACTTGAAAATTTCATGTCTAAAGCAATCCAAACCATAAATATAACAAAAGATAGCAAACAACTTCATCTATATTGATCAAAGCATTGTTCATATACAAAAGATCAAGAAGAATACATAAAATCTGAACTAGCTACTTCTAACCTTGACAAAAGAGGGATTTTAGCCACCCATTTCCTTGATAGCTTGAGCAACATGTTTCGGAAGAAGGTTGATCAACATCCGAGTCGAATAATCGAGATTGGATGGGAATCCACCTTCTTTTTGTGAAAGATGGCTAAGACATGATTAGAAATGGAGAAACTAGGGTTTTAGCTCTGAAAATCCTCTCAAAAGAAAGTATAAGAAAAAAGATATTTTCCCAAAAAGTAGCACATACTACTTATAGAAAGACTTCTGAGTTGTCATGTTCGTAGTGTAAATAAAGTGTTCGCCTAGTGAACAATGCAATTTGGCACCAGAAGTGCCTTTGTCATGTGAAAACTCCCCTGATAGATTTCTAAATGTTTGTTGTGCGAAGAATCCTTCGCAGTGCAAAGACTTTGCTGCAAACTTCACACAGCGAATTCGTGTCCAAATACTTACTGCCTCAAGTATGGGGGTGTTTGCTAGACCTTCGCTTCCTCTTTTCTCCAACGAGTTGTTCGCTGCCTCTTTCATACAGCGAACTTAGATCCCTTTTCTTTCTGGATGAACAGTACATTGGTTTTCCTGGCCTTCACTGGCAAGTTTGCACAACGAACTTTTGAAGTTTTTCTAGGCAGGTTCGCTAGCAATTTCGTTGTGTGAACTTGCTGATATTTGCATGCTGACTTGGTTTCTTTGTCATAATTCTTGTGACTTACTCTTCAATTTTTCATGCCTAATTCATGCACAATAGCATACAAATCAAAGGAACCAAGATATTTTCACATAATGATGAAAATCAACAAAAGCAAGAATGATTCTAACACTTTCTATACAAAAAGGAATGAAAGATGCCCATATTTGATAGTTCAAATAAGCAAACAATAACATAAAACAAATAAGAGGTTTCTGTAGAGTACTACATATACTTAGGATGTTAACACCTTCCCTAGGTATAACCAACTCCGAACCTTAGATTCTCTTAGCTTTATTGTTACATAGCGCACTTAGGGTTTTCTTCAATCTTTACCCTTTCCTTTGTATAAATCAAAGCTCGGTGGTGAACTTCAAGATTTATAATTCAAGTTAATTCAATAGCTTGATATCTGATTCTCACCACAACAGAAATGGCAATTTCACTGGGGAAATCCCCTAAGAGGTTTAAGCCTACCTTGTTTGTATTTGTGTTATTTATATGTTTGCTTGCTTGTATACTTATATATATATATATATATATATATATATATATATATATATATATATATATATATATATATATATATATATATATATATATATATATATATATATATATATATATATATATATATATATATCTTGTGCCTGGGTTTTTCTGTATGCAAGGTTACTATCCTGAGTGGTGAGATAAGTCTTAACCCGGACTTAAGTGCACTTATGATAGAATGGTAGGTATAGTCAAGGAGACTTTGAGGGAGTAATCTCGAAAAGGTTGACTTGAGATCCCCAGCTCAGTTGAGGCCCTATTGGAAGTAGTAGTGTTAAACGAGTAGTCGTGAATGCATTACTACTTTCGATCTAGGAGCCCGTGACATTGAGGACCTTTAGTTAACTTTTGCCCTCACTTGGCCTCTTAAGACATAGTGCGGTGACTATTAGAGAGTAGTCCCGAAGTAGTTGATACGCGATACTACATTCAAACAAGACTCTCTTGAGAATATTATTGATTTTCAAGTAGTTAGTGTATCGATAATATTTGAAAGATGGGTCAATGACTTTAGGGACCTCTTAGAACCCTGTTCTATAGATATAAGAACCCTTAATACACACCTTTTGGGATGGGTAGACCATGGTTCCATGCTCGTGATCTTCATACCTAGGCCTTTGTTTGTCTACTTATATGTGAATATATGTATATGTGTGTTTGTGCATACATTCATCCATACACTCCTGCATTCAGGAATATCCATTTGGTTTCAAGGAATTCAATCATTCATTCCTTTGCAAAAATAATAAAGATCATGGATCATGAAATGAAACTTTCAGTTTTTTGAAAATGATTGCAACTTCTTTTGAGTTCCTTGAAACCTTTGGCTTGCATTTTCATTGCATGTGCATGTCGTTACATCTGCATTTCATTTTCATTTCCCATCCTTAAGTCTCATCTATCCTTTTTCCGTAACCCAGTTGACTTCTCGACGCCCGCATTAGACTTGAAGTAGATTTTGAAGGATCATGAACTCAGGAGAGCAGAGCCAGTTTGTGACAATAGCGGATGTTGAATTGATGAAAGACCAGTTGGATAAGCTTGTGGAAGCTATGACAACCTTGAAAAAGAGATATGACTATATTCAAAGGACTTCAATCACTGGGAATATCATTACATCTCAAGTGAATGGTGTATCTCAAGCTCAGCATGTGCAGATTCCTGTTGAGAACCAGGGTATATAGGAACGTACCATTGTCCGAGATGAACATTCCTCTTCTGTTGATGTCGTGGAATATCGTAGTTTCGCATTCTCTGAGCCAGATTCTCAAGAGACAATCCCTGTGATGAAAATCAAGGACCCACAAGCCGTCGAGACTATGGAAAAATGTCGAGTGCTAGAAAAGAAGCTTGATGCCCTAGAGGATCCTGACGCTCTTAATTTGAGTGCTTTGAACATGTGTTTGGTACCCGATCTTGTAATACCTCCAAAGTTCAAGACACCGTAATTTGATAAGTACAAAGGGGATATCTATCCAAAGTAGCATTTGGTGATGTTTTGCAAAAGAATGACTTGTATGTCTGTGACGACAAGCTTATGATCCACTATTTCCAAGACAGTCTGAATGGGGCATCACTGAACTGGTACATGCAGCTAGAGAGTAGCCACACCCAGTCATGGTCAAACCTAGTTAATGCCTTTATGAAGCAATATAACTATAATCTTGACATGGCTCCCAGCCGCCTATAGTTGTTAGGCTTATCTCAAGAGGACAATGAATCCTCTAGAGGGTATGCTCAGAGGTGGAGAGAAGTAGTTGCTCGCTTTCAACCACCACTATTGAATCGAGAATTGGTCTACCTGTTCGTGGATACTTTTCAAGGCCCGTACTTGGAAAAGTTGTTTAGTATTGTGACATCGAACTTCTATGACTTGGTAGTAGCTGGAGAGTGCATCGAGAGCGGTCTCAAGAGAGGAAAAATATAAGACGCCTCGAACATCCCAGCTAGTGAGAGTGAATCAGTTGTTAGTTCTCAAGAAGAATGGAGGAAGAAAGTAATTCCATCTGCGAATCTATGATACCTCAGCCTCAGCACTCATACATCTCAACTATTCAGGATCAACAACCTTTTGGGTCTCCGTGTCATATACCATTCTCTCCACAGGGACAATATTCTTCTCCAAATCAAAGACCTCCTTAGTATCAATGATCATACCGCCATCAGCCGTGTCAGCACGCCCGATAAAGGACAAGGGAGCCAGAGAGGCATTTCACTCTGTTGCCAATGTCATATAGTCAGGTCTTTCCAAATCTAATCAAAGGTGGATTGATAGTGCCGAAGGAGATAGATCCAATGATCCCCCTATACCCACCAGGCTTTGACACTAATTCTCGATGTGACTACCATGCTAGGGCATAGGGGCATTCAACTAAAGACTGCAAGGTGCTCAAGAGCAAGGTTCAGACTCTGCTTGACTCCGAGATATTCTCATTCACGCCTTAAGGCATTCAAATCAATAATTATCCTTCACTTGGTCAAGTGGGCCCATCAGTCCCAGTTATGGAAGAAATTACCGAGAATAAATGTGAAGAGGATTATCAGAATGATCTCGACGACCAACTTTGAAGATGCCTAGCTCAGTGGCAAATCAAGAAAGGAAAACACATTCCCTGTTGCTGGAAATCTTTTGGCTCATGTCTTTATTTTGCATTTTGTAGTTTCTTTTTCTGTTAAGTGCTACTTGCTTTGAGAAATTGTCGTTTAAAATTAGTTTTATCAATGGAATACGTATGCATGTTTTAAGTAAATCCATCCATGTTCACTCATACTTTTTAATATCAAACACTTGCTTAAGCAAAATCCAAGGGAGGATGATAAAATCGAAAGACGCAAAACCTCTGATAGTATGCTTTTAAATAAAAACTTATTGATGATGTATATGCATTGTTTCAAATCCCCCAAATACTAGAGAGATAAGGAGTTAGTCCCTAGTTAACCACTTCGAGCCTAAAAGCAGGAGTTTACTTCAGGATTTCTAAACCCTTAAGCTTAACCTGGGCCAGGGTAATGTTCAGTTAATCTGATTCTGCAGATATATTGGTTGTTCTTCAATGACCAATAACTTGACAATCACCAACCTTTCCAAAAATAAATAAAAAAAGAGTTGAAAGCCTTCTAAGTCGAACACCCAAAAGGAGACTTAGGCAAAAGCAAGGCAATCCCAATGGATTAAAAACAAAATCAGTCCATGTAAATGTTAGGGATCAAAAATAAGAAAATTAGAAGAGGTCCTCAAATCCTCAGGCGAAAGTAAGATTCAGTGACCACCATGTCCAAAATCAAAAGGTTACTCACATCTATAGCTAAAGACAAAATAAGGTGACTATCATTTTAAGAAATCTTGAATCGTCATCTTTACTCTTACACCGCCAAACCCTAGATGCGTGTGTCAACTTAGCTGAATGTGGGACTAGAGAATATCAAGGAGAATGGGTGGGTTAAAACAAAACTTTGAGCCTTATGTCCTTTCTTTCTCAAACCGTGAACCAGACCACATTATAACCCTCGAAAGAACTAATTGAAGCAGGGTTTTTTCGAAAGCATACTTCGGTAACATCACATCAAAGTTGACTCCTAAAAGGATTTTCTTATCAATGTGACATTTTGATTAATGATTTATTCACTATATGTCGCAATATATTTCTAGTGAGCAGACTTGGATTTCAAAACTGTCATAATAAAATTATCATTTTCAAAATAATCAGTTTTACTTGTGAATAAATACTTGACCCTAAGAAGGTTTATGTAATGAAATGATTGACCAAGCTAAGATGCAAGACTCCTGAAGACTCTGTTGAGCAGGAAAGCAAGCCGCTACAAGATTCAGCTAATCAGGGGCAATCAGGTCGAGATTAGAAAAATCTCTCGAATGTTAGTTAGACTGAGGCAACTCCTTCACAGATCAACTAGCTAGCAGGGGCAAGTTTGTTTCCCATTTGTTACTCCCACAGACTGAAGGAAAATTTTGAGGACTTTGTTTTGCAAATACAATTAATCTGAGGCAATTATGTCGAGATTTGTTGAATCTATCCAAGAGTCTGAAGACATTGAGACATCTTGTATGCCAATTCTTCTATAAAATCCTCTTGATGGTTTCTTCTCAGAGACCATGTAATCTGGGGCAGAAGAGGTTTGAAGATTATTTGTTGCAAGAGTCGTTGCCTATTTGGATGATCATTATGCAATTAAAGTGCAGAACTACATTATTCTAGTGATATCTTTTTCCAGCTTCCCAGTAAGTTGTTACTTCATTTGATCTTGGCAATTACCCATGGACCTTTCTCTTCCAACAAGGAAATCAGACTCATGATGGTAATCATATTGAAGTCATGACGTTATGCCTCCAAGTAGAATACTCTTTTCCCTAGAGAAGCTTGAAACCTTGAAGTAGAGTTGATTGTTCTGCATGTTCATCCTTAGTGATGTTCCTATTTGGTGAAGTTGGCTGGGTATCCTTGTTGAGATGTTTACTTCATCTCTTGTTTGCTTCCCTTATCTGTTTTGTCGGCATAAGCATAAACAAGACATACATGCATTCATACATATGCATGGCATCCGAGCATTTTTGCTACCATTCTGGTGTTACCTAATTCTCTCACTTTGGCGTTTATTCCCCAAGTGACTAGGTTTGGCTTTTCTCCCCAATAGGGTCGTCAACCTTAAGCATAAATTGCCTATCCTTTCTAAATTCCCCATAGAGTTTGATCCTCGTGGATGATGGTTGCTTCAGTTATCTTTTCCATGCTTGGATAAGATAAATCCTTAGTTGAGTTCATTCCTCAATGGGTGGAGTCTTGTTTGACAATTTCTTTCTAGCTTATTCCTAGATTGAACTTTGGTCCCTAGAGTTATGCTTTTGAACCTGATTAGGTTGTCGGACCTAGTTTGAACGTGCATTCATTTTGCACCGTGTCTCACAGGAAGAATCTTTTACAGATTCCTATTGAAGACATAATTTATTCTCCAGCAGTGTTGTTGTAACAACATCTCCTAGGAATTTATACCCAACAACAAGTGGCAATCTCTTTGAGAAGCTTGTTTTTATGGCAATAAAGTGGTAGTCTCTCCTGAGAAGTCTATCTGTCCTTGGTGTTATTCAACCTTTTGTAGTTACATTTGGTATTACCCCCAATCAGTCATTTGTCGTCAACTCTTTGACGATATATTCTGAGATCAGGTTTTCTTCCCGTCAACTCTTTGACGATGTGTTCCTTCGGATAAGTTTTCTTTCCATTAACCCTTTGAAAGTGTGTTCCTTTGGACATGTGTTTTTTCCATCAACCCTTTGATGATGTCACTTTTTTATGAAATTTATCTTTCCATCAACCCTTTGACTATGTAAGTTTTCTTTCCATCAACTCTTTGATAATGTCACTCGTTAGTGAATATTTTCCTCCTTCTATCAGCCCTTTGATGACAACATTCCGAGATCAGGTTTCTTTCCGTCAACCCTTTGATGATGTGTTCCTTCGGAAAAGTGTTCTTTTCGTCAACTCTTTGACGATGTGTATCTTTAATGATAGTTGTTTTGTTTCATCAACCCTTTGACGATGACAATTGTTTTGTTTCGTCAACCCTTTGACGACGATAGTTGTTTTATTATGTCAACCCTTTGACGATGTCACTCGTTAGTGAATTAATGTTTCTTTCTGTCAACCCTTTGACGATGATAATGTCAATTATTTCCGTCAACCCTTTGACGATGTCACTCTTTTGTGAAACTTTTCTTTCCCCAGTGGAGACTGTTTTTCCGGTTCCACCTCCATTGACAATATTTTCTCCTATAGTGTCAACCGGTCATGGCTTGAACCTGTTGATCTATCACTTTAGATATCTTGTTTTATTTTCTTTCCCCAACGGAGACCATCTTTCCGGTTCTACCTTCATTGAGGATATTTTTGTTCTAGAATTTCATCTGTTCATACTTGAACCTGATGATCAATCATTCTAGATACCATCTTTTGGTTATACTTCCAATGAGGTTGCTTTATTCTTTTCAGAGTGTTAGCCAGTCATTGCTTGAACTTGTTGATCAACTGCTCTGGATATTTCGCATTGGAGATTGTCGTTCCAGTTCTACCTGCATTGAGGATCTTTTATTATAAAGTGTCAACCAGTCGTGGATTGAACCTATTGATCCATCACTTTAGATGTCTTATTTTATTTCCCCAGTTGAGACCGTCTTTCTGGTTCTACCTCCAATGAGGATATTTTCTTTCTAGAATGTCATTTGGTTTTGCTTGAAGCTGATGATCAATCATTCTAGATACCTACATTGGAACCCATCTTTTGGTTCTACTTCCAATGAGGTTGCTTTTTCTTTTGTCCTAGAGTGTCAGCCAGTTATGCTTGAACTTGTTCATCGACTGCTCTGGATATTCCTTAGTGGAAACTGTCTTTCCGATTCTACCTCTAGTAAGGATCTTTTCATCTAAAGTTTCAATCGATTATGGATTGAACCTGTTGATCCATCACTTTAGATGTATTGTTTTATTTTCCAAGTGAAGACCTTCTTTCCGGTTCTACCTCCAATGAGGATCTTTTCTTTCTAGAATGTCATCCGGTCCTGTTTGAACTTGATCATCCATCATTCTAGATACCTCAATTGGAACCCATATTTTGGTTCTACTTCCAATGAGGTTGCTTTATCTTTTTTCCTAGAGTGCCAGCCAGTCATTTCTTGAACTTGTTGATCAACTGCTTTGGATATTCCTCAGTGGAGAATGTATTTTCGGTTTTATCTCTAGTGAAGATCTTTTCTTTCTAGAATGTCATCCGGTCATACTTGAACCTGATGATCAATCATTCTAGATACCTCCATTGTAGCCCATCTTTTGGTTTCATTTCCAATGAGGATGTTACTTTTACCTTTTCTTTGGTCCAATTCTAAGGCTTTAAGGGTTGTGTCTCATCCATCCTTTTCAGAGTGTCAACATGGTCATACTCAGACCTGTTGTTTAATCACTTTAGTTTTCCCTAGTATTGTTGTCATTCCCAATGAGTGGTTACTCGTTGTGTTGACTCTATCCCTATTTGCTTTTGTTTTTATCTGCATTTTGCATTTACCATTCCATCATTTTCATCATACTAAAGTTCATTGCATGTCAGCATTGCATAGTTTTCTCTTGTCCATAACATTACATGTCATTGCATCTAAGGGTAAAATCTTTGGTTTTTTATATTTAAATATCTTTCACCATGATTTCATGAGGATGGTCATCAGTCATGTCATACGGTAAAGATATTTAAATAGGGGCAACTGTCATACCTCCCCCCCCCCCAAATAAAATTTTATCCTCATATTATTTGACCTTTTGCATATCATTATAGGTCAATCATATTGCATAGCTAACCAATTCACCAGTCTTTATTTTGCTTTGTTTCGCCTATGGAATTAGGTTTTGCTTCAAGAGACTTCAGGCAAGCAGTTTCTCATACTCTCAAGAAATCTCTCTTCCTAAATAATCTAGTGCAATGTGGCTTCATCACAAGTTCTCGAGGCTCAAATCTTGTAAGATTGAATCGGGGATCCGGCAAGGTCATCAGGTCAAAGGTGTGTGGTGTGGTTTGAGATTAAGTGGAAGTTTAACCTAATCTTGGTCAAACAAGTGGTTTGCTTCAGTATCAGGTTATCAGGTTGTGGCAAGGATTCTGAATTAGGGTTTTGGTTCTCATCAAGTCATTGTTTCACCAGTGTGCACTCAAAACACGAAGATTAGGGTGTTCTCACCCTTTGTGTTTAAGATAGGCAAGTGTTGTTCAGTTGAGTTTCTCCTGAGGATATCATGTTAAGTATGGGTGTGCAGTATGGCTCAGTTCAATTGATGTGATTCGATCTTGGTTATGAAAGAGGAAATTGTTTCGCTCTCAAGTTGATTTTGTGCATATAATAGTGCTTTGTACATGAAAATAGTCAAATTAGGGATTTTATGTCAAATCATCTAGTGAAATTAAGTTGTAGAATCATTAAAGTTCAAATCATTTCAAGATGGATTGACTCAAGGTGGATCCTCTCTGATTTAATTCAGGAATTGTGGCATGTCAAGTGCAATTGTCAAGTTTACGTGTTGTGGCGCATTACAAAATCCATTTCAAACCATTTTCATTTTCAATATCTATTAAATTCATTCAGTTATCCATTTTCATCTTTATACCCATTTTCCACATTTTTTAACCGAGTATCCAATTTCAAAACACCATTTCCAATAATCCACACCATTTCAAAATCCACTTCCTTTTAATTATCATTCAATGTCCATGTTTTATTTCTGTAAGTCCATAATTCAAAAATTTATTATTTATTTGCCATTACAATATTATCACAAAAAATCATACAATAAAGTCAATATTCATTAAGTCCAATTCACATTTTTTTAAAGTCCATTACACAAAAGAAAAACCTATTGTTTTTATTTCTTAAGCCCATACATTTTGTCATAAGCCCATTCTTGAAAAAAGGGGGAAGAGAATTAATTAAAAAATAAAATAACAATCCCATTGTTTGAATTGTCCAAGTTACAAAAGTTATTCATCTTCTTCAGCATGTGCCACACTTTTTACTTTCCTCAATATGACTCCAACATGACCTGCGCATCAAACATACTGTCCTGCTACAAACTGCAAAAAAACCTTCTGTAAACTTACAACACAACATTAACTTTGACAAATTACACTACACTCCAAATTGTTCCTACGCAACAGCAACAACACATTTATCACTACAAAACAAAATCTGCTGACCTGCAACATCAGGCTGAACCAAACCAAAGAATCCTGCACATTGAAAGTAACTTATCAACCATAACAAGACACATAAATTGTATCAAAACTTAAAAAGAAATTTTATTTTGTTTTAAAAAGAAGAAGAAAATCAAGAGGAGGCCAAGGGAAAATAATAACAAATGGACACTGTAAAAAAACCAGAACAAGAAAAAATATACAAAAAAAGAGAAGAGATTTCTCTAAAAAAATTCACCTTCTCCAACAGGCTCCTTTGACGAAAAATTGAATTCCTCGCCACCATCGCACCTTCTCCTTCCACCAATAATAATCAAATGCAGCATCCACCATCTTCCAAATTCAAAACTGTACCAAAGCTTTGCACCACACGAACCACCATTCACACTCAAACCTCCACATGGATTCTAAACTGCCTTTCCAACCATCTGCCGCCGTGTGAGAGAAAGATGGAGATTGATGTGTGAGAAGCATCCGTCGAGATCGTGAGATCGTTGGAGAGGAGAAAATTGTGAGAAAGAAAAGCAGCGAAACAGAGTTGAAGCAGAGAGGATGTGCACGAATGAGAAAGGGAATCAAAAGATTCAGAGTAAGATTCAAATATTTTGATTGGAAGTAGTTAAAATTGGATTCAATCGTGTTTTGGGAAGGAATAATCAGAAAGTCGTTTTCTTCTGAAAAGAAGAAACGTGCTCCTTTTTGTTCTACAAAGCCATTATTTTAGATTTAGGTTTGTTGATCCAAACAGGTATTGGGCTTAGCCCATTTTGTATTCACTGCACACCCTTGTTATTTTTCATTATTTGTTTTTAATATTATTTTATTAATCAATATTATTCTTTATTTCTATTAATTATTTTGTTAAATATTTTAATTTTTGTTTGTTAATAATTCTTGTTAATTATTAGTTAAATTTTTAATAATCTTATAACAAATTCTTTGTTAATACTTTATTAATATTATTGTTAATTATTTTTGTAAATATCGTTCATAGTATTTTATATTATTTTTTAATTGGTATATTTAGTTAATGATAGCTATTTAGATTATTAGTCTAGTTATAATAAAAACTTCAAATATTTTCTCATTACTTTTTGAATTATTTCTTTCATTTCTTATTTTTGTTTAGATTTAATTGTTAAGGTTTTCTATTAATTAATTCCTTTATCGATCTAACTTTCGACTACTAACTTGTGACTTCTCTCCTTGATGATACTTGTAAATATTTCTTGATGAAATCTTGTGAATTTCTTTCTTGTTTTTGTCATCATTTTGATGTCTATTTCGTCCGATGATCTCTGATACAACTCCAAAGGAAATGATCATTTATGTTGACTGTGTCGCAACTGCGAAAACACCCGGCAGAAAATAGAAGAGTCACCACCTTTCGTTATTTATCCCAAAGAGAGGGAAAGGAAACGATCAGAAAAACCTAACGGAAAAGGAAAAAACTAGGTCATCGCAACCAAGTCCTGGGTTCGGGAGTCGGTTACGCAAGGGGAAGGTATGAGCACCCCTCACGTCCGTCGTACTCGACGGGATCCACACTTGTTGACTATTTAATGGTGTGTTTAAACTATCTATGCTACAGGCTCACAGGACAAAAAGAAAAGAAAAGAGACTCTGCAGAGCATCGCCACTCTGTGCCTACGTATTCCCTCGTGCAATGGGAAAGTCAAAGTCAATGTAGTTCGGCTAACTACGGGTGAAAGGTGGGGAAGGTTGCTCTCCAAGACATCGCGTCTTGTGCCTACGTATTCTCATCTGGTATGAGAAATCAGAGCAAATGTAGTTCGGGCCAACGAGAACACCGATTGGTTAAGTGTTTTAATCGAGTAGGGTTAAACCTTCGTTCTAGCAGTTAGGGACAAAGTCTGTTTGCGGTAGAACCAAAGCTTAACAACACTCTTTTTTACGAAAAAGGTTTTCCATTATTAAGGGTCCCAAAGGACAAAAAGAAGTTTGAAGTTGTTTTTGTGTCTTTTAGAGGAGAAGTGTTTTGAGTTTGATTTGTAACTCATGTTGCACTAAAGACTATGACCTAGGAGCGAATGTGCCACATATCGTCCAAAGGACATATGCTAACATTCTAGACAATTGAGAGGCAACCACTCAATCATCATTTCCCAAGTACTTAAGGCTCGTAACACACAACATTCGTTAACCTTTATTACGTTTTTTGACATGATTTGAAGATGAGAAAGAGAGAGGACAAACTAAAGGGAGACTAACTCAAACCTAGTAGTTGTCATGCAAAATGGTCCTATGATTGAGGTTAGAGGGATACTACCTAATGTTAGCATGCATGGTTTGAGTCCTAATGTCTATCATAACCTCAAAAGATTTTAGAGGTCCTATGGGGAGCATGGCCAAGAAAGACAAAGGAAGAAGAAAGATCAAACACAAATGAGAGTGAAAATAGGGATGCAAACATGGAATGCAACACACAAGCAAAGGGAGGAACAAAGTGTGGGGTAAACACCACCACAAGCTTATCTCGACCTTTATTAATGCAAGAAATAAAGATGCAAGCATAAGAGGAAATGCAAATGCAAAAATGTAAGCAAACATGAATATGCAAGAACATCATCACTACGAACAACAACACATAAGTGTGCATCCAAGTGGAAAACAAACACAAGTCGATGAAGTCTCGATTAAACAACCAAAATAGCAGGCTTCTTCTTTTGATTCTTTTTCTTTTTTCGAACAAATCGTGTGACACTGACTTGTCTGACTTATTGAAGGGATTGTGACTGCTTCACTCTTTGGTCGGCAAGGGATAACCATTGAGGTTTTTTAGGCACGACCTCTAGAGGTGTGATTAGTCCTCGAACGAGAATGCTCCTTTTGCAATTTGGACGCTCGGTCAAATTAACTGACACTTACCCTACCCCGGGTTAAGATTGAGGGTTTTTTCGTTTTTTCAGAAAGAAACTACTACTGCTAGGCTTAAAGAGGTTGACAAGGGACTACCATCCTTATATCTCCGGTGTTTAGGAATTTGAAATAATGCCTGTACATCATCAGCAGGTTTCATTCGAAAGCATACAATCGGAAGCCTGCGCGTCTTTCAATTTCGTCATCCTCCCCGGATTCCGCTTAAATAAGCGTTAGACATCAATTAAAAACATAACTGAACACAAATGGATTTAATCAAAACATGCATATTCATTTCATTATCATTATCAATCGAAAACAAACAAGTTTTACAAATGTAATTTGCACTTAAACAGGAAAGAAACTACAAATGCAAAGAAATGACATGATAAAACAGAGGTTGCCAGCTTTTGGGGAACCGGGATTTCAAATCTTGACTTGCTGCTGAGTCAGCCATCTTCAAACATAATCTGATGAGAGGCCGACATGCATCCTCAATCTTCCTCTCGGAAAGGAAATGTACCTCTTGTCAATCAACTGTTGCACCCTGGCTTGAAAGGCCTAGCAATCCTCAGTTGAGTGTCCTATGGATCCTCCATGATATCCGCATTGAACACTGGGATCATATCCAGGAGGGTACGACTCTAGCACCGGCTTGAAAGTATGGGGTTCCACCAATGAGTTATGAATCAGATGTGGTAGAAGTTGATTGTACGACATCGACACTGGATGAAGAGGAGCAATCCTTCTTTCCAAATTGTTACGACACCTATTCTGATTCTAGCACCAATAATTTTGCTACCGAGGAGCATGAGGTTGTCGGCGCTGATTAGGGATCTCCTCGCATTCAGGCACTTTCGCCCTCAGACTTAGCCCAGGAACCGACAATAGCTGCGGGCACGGAGATTCAGAAGTCATAAATTGCAAGGCATCCTCTTGACCTGATGCAACTTCAAGGGAGCTAATAGGTACATCCACTTGTCGCATCGCTGCGAAGAGGGCCCGACAATGATAGAAGAGTCGCCACCGTTTGTTATTTATTCCAAAGAGAAGGAAAGGAAACGATCAGAGAAAACCTACGAAAAGGGAATGAGACAGGTCATCGCAACCAAATCTCGGGTTCGGGAGTCGGTTACGCAAGGGGAAGGTATGAGCACCCCTCACGTCCGTTGTACTCGAAGGGATCCATGCTTGTTGTCTAGTCTATGGGTGAAAAACAAACTATTTACGGCTGCTAATGCTAAACGGAAGGAACTGAAAGACTTGAAAGAACTGACTCGATAGGATATCGCCGTCCTATGCCTACGTATTCCCTCATGCAATGGTAAAGTCAGAGTCAACGTAGTTCGGGAAACTACGGGGGGGATTGCTCGCCAAGACGTCGTGTCTTGTGCCTACTTATTCTCATCTGGTACGAGAAATCAGAGCAAAATGTAGTCCAGGCTAACTACGGGTAAACGGGGTGTTCTCGATCACACGAGGGTGAGAGAAAAGGTAGACGATACTAACGCACGCATTCTAACAGTTAGGTGTATTGCTGCTCGACCATTGGAGACTTAGGTGTTACCTGTTTGCGGTAGAACGGACGTAGTATGCCATTGGTTTAAAGGTACATGTTACCTAAAGGGAGAAAGGAGGAAGAGTGCTCGCTAGGATTATCGCAATCCTATGCTTACGTACTCTCAACAGATATGAGAGATCATAGCAGCCGTAGTTCGGCTAACTACGGATAAACGGGAAAGGGTGCTTGCAAAGACATCGTCGTCTTGTGCCTACATATTCTCATCTGGCATGAGAAATCAGAGCAGCCGTAGTTCATCTAACTACGGAAAACGGTCTCGATCGCACGGGAGCGAGAGAAAAGAGTTTTGGTCGCACGGGGCAAGAGAAAAGAGGAAGCATGCCTAACACGCCTAAACGGGAAGGAACTCGGGACACACACGCTAGAACCTAAGGCGTAGGAGTGAATGTGTTGCATATTGCCCAAAGGGTATACACTAAACACTCTAGACGAATGAGAGGTGGCCCCCCACTCATCATTTCCCACGTATCTATTGCTTAGAACTCACAATGCTCGGCGGTTGATTAAAAGACTTGAATTAGAAAGATGTTACCGAACGGAGTGGTTCCGTTGACCCTTGACATTGTGCGCAAGCTGTAACACCCCACTTCCCAAAACAAATAAAATATAAACATTATAATTAAACATCAGAGTTTTCATCATTTACAGTGGGATATCACATCACCAATAAGTCATCAAAATACTTTATTGATTATTTTCAAAATAATACAGCGGAAATTATCATTTCAACATTCTTGGCCATCTGCCAGATTTCATAAAATCTCTATTATTATAATTCACCAAAATGTGATACGTCACAGGATTACAACAAGTTTGACGCAAAACAATTAAAACACCCATATCCCGTGTTACGTATCAGAGCGCCCTAAGACTCGAGTTGTACACCGCTATCCAAGCTATCTATGTACCTGGATTATCTGTACTTCCGAGGAAGCACAGACCACAACAACAAACAACAAAGGGGTGAGAATCACGATCAAATAATAATGGTATAATAGTACATGAAATAAAAGGAAGAATCTATATAAATCATTTCACATACATATTATCCGGACTCACTGTCCCATCGTTCAATCACAATTACAATCACGCAACACGTGCGCGCACACACACCCCGAAACATACGGTATCGACTCATTCGTCCGTCGGATTCTCCTAGGAACCAAATATAACCATCGCATTAAGCGAGGTTCTGCAGATCCTACACGGGACTAAATATAACCATCGCTCACACCCCACATGGACACACGAGGTTCTGCAGATCCTACACGGGATCAATTATAACCATCGCATCAAGCGAGGTTCTGCAGATCCTACACGGGATCAATTATAACCATCGCATCAAGCGAGGTTCTGCAGATCCTACACGGGATCAATTATAACCATCGCATCAAGCGAGGTTCTGCAGATCCTACACGGGATCAAATATAACCATCGCATTACGCGAGGTTCTGCAGATCCTACACGGGATCAAATATAACCATCGCATTACGCGAGGTTCTGCAGATCCTACACGGGATCAAATATAACCATCGCATTACGCGAGGTTCTGCAGATCCTACACGGGATCAAATATAACCATCACATTACGCGAGGTTCTGCAGATCCTACACGGGATCAAATATAACCATCGCATTACGCGAGGTTCTGCAGATCCTACACGGGATCAAATATATACTAACATCATACACCGCAGTGTATACTACACGACACGCTCAACATTCATGCCAAATCGTTATGCATTTTTAATCGAATTAAACGATGCACGAAATTGCCCAAACGGCTACAATTCATAACCTAGGATTCACGCCTATCGGCTACCCACAATACATCACGAGTCATCACACCATCTTCTAAATCAAGGAAGGGTCGATCGCAATCGGAACCCCAAGTCACAACTGCACCCAACAGTAGAGAAGACTCATTCTGCTACGTTCGCTACACGCTCGCCTAGCGAGCTGCTAGCGAACGTTCGCCACCTTCTCGCCTAGCGAACTGCTAGCGAGCAAGGACAGAAGCTACAAACTTCGTTCGCTACCTCGTTCGCTACAGCGAACCCCCAGCGAGCCATTCGCTACTCCATTCGCTGCCAGCGAAGGAGACCAAAACACCACTGTCCCAAGTCTAGGACCGTTCGCTACGCACTCGCCTAGCGAGATGCTAGCGAACACTCGCGACCTGCTCGCCTAGCGAGCTGCTAGCAAGCGTTTGCGAACTGAACTTTCTCCCACTGTTCAGAATCCAAACACCCGATGAAATCTCCCGATAAATCCCAACTTGTTCCCAGTAGCCTTAGCCTAACATATATTGACTAATATACGGTATCTAAACGTGATTCTAACCGATAAACATCAGTTCTACCGATTTAACTCATTTATGCCCTAAATGGAAAAATGAGGAAAACATTCCAACAACTAACACAATCCATACATAATCATAAACATTAATAAGATGATGATACTTCACACCCTTACTTGATTATTTGCAAGCTTTGATCGATTCTTCCAGCCTCTAGGTTTTTCTCTTCTTTCTTCCCTCTTTCCCTTCTCTTCCTTTCTTTCTTTTCTTTTTCTTTCTCATGTTACTAACTTTCTTTCTCTTCTCTTTTTTATCTCATCTTTCCATTTTTTTCCTCTCATTTTCTTTCCCTCCACTAACTAATCAAATCTCATAAATTAACCACTTAACATTAAATAGGAAATGTCTATAATACCCTCCAAAACTATTTTCTCAGAAAACTCCCAAATTCGGTTAAAATAGGATAATATGTAAACATAACATATTTTCATGCAAATTCCACCTCAAAATAATATTCGCCCAATTAAACCAAAAAGGACTCAACGAAAAAGGAATAATCGAAATCGGGGCGTTACACAAGCTACATTCCAATCTTCTCCTCTTTTGATCCTTGATGATGCTTCGGATCGGGACCAATGTGACGTTGGACCGTCGTAATTCGACTTATAAGGAAGTCAAGTTATAGAAGGTCGCGTATTAATATCCGTGCTATGGACAAGATAGAGAAACGATATTGAGGATCGTTCTCCAATTGAATCATGTCGCACGGACCAAAGACAGTGGGATCTCGTCTTACAAGACTTCATCGATCACAGAAAGTCAAAATAAAATCTAGAGATAAAGAGAAATGAGGAGAGAAAGAAGTGGTCTCGCATCCAACATTATTCATCAATAATTTGACTGGTAATGAATTACGGAAATGTCGTCATCGACCAAAACAAAATGAAAATGAGATGACAAGTCCAATAACAAATGAAAATGTGAATTCAACCTCTAAAATTGAAATAAAACTTATAATAGAAAAATAAATTCTAAAAGAAATTTAAAGAAGAAATTGAATAAAAATAAAATTCTATAATAAAATATAATACAAAAGAAATAATATATATATATATATATATATATATATATATATATATATATATATATATATATATATATATATATATATATATATATATATATATATATATATATATATATATATATATATATATATATATATATATATATATATATATATATATATATATATATATATATATATATATATATATATATATATATATATATATATATATATATATATATATATATATATATATATATATATATATATATATATATATATATATATATATATATATATATTATAATATCAAAAGTATTTACAAAAAAGAAATAACCAAAAGAAAATAAAAACAGCAAGCGGGTGCAGTAATAAGGGAATATGGGGTACAAATCTAGCAAAAATACACGGTGGGCCTTGGACTCTCAATCACAACCAAAACAAATAACCAATGGGGCGTGCAATAAGGGAATACGGGGTACAAATCCAAAAGAAGCAGAAATGGGCTGTGAGGCCCACTAACCCAACTGCTGAAGATTCCACGAAGACCTCATTGTCTTCTCACTTTGCTTTGCTCAGAAATCCTAGTTTCTTGTTTCTTCTTCAACATCACATTCATCGCTCACCTTCTCATTCTGTCAACATCATGCTATCCTGTTAACAAAACAAAACCATCCAGCAAAAACTCAAAAATCCAGGTTGTTGTATTTCAGAGGTTGAAATCGAGTTGAAGCTTTGTTCCAAGGGTTTTGAATCAAAGGTGGTTCTATCGTGTTCATGTTCAAATTCGGGAACGGAGAGTGTTGGTTGAAATTGGAGTTGATGAAAATAGGGGATGAAGATCTGAAGAACATGGTTGTTTGTTCATGGCGGACGATGAATCAGAGGTGATAAAGGTGTTTTGTTGAGTGTTGGTAGGAGAAGGTTCAAAGGAGATTCGTTGAACGTTTATGTGCTGGAGATTTGGGAAATGTTTGAAGGTTGCAAGTTGAGAGGACGAAGATCTGGGTTCAGATCTGGAATTGGTGAAGAAGAAGGTTCAGATCTAGGTTCAATGCTGTTGAATCATGAAATCGGTTATCAGAGGGTTTGCATGTTGAGTTATTTGGAGGTGTGATGATTTTTGGAGATGAGTTCAGATGAAGTTGGTTTGAAATTGTTGTTGCTGTGTTCGCTCATGAAGATCTGGGTAAATTGTTCGAATCTGGGTTTGTGATTCATGAGTTGTTCCGAAAATGGTTAAAGTTGATGGGTTTGTTGATGAATCTGGAAAAATGTTCATGGTGATGATTATGTGAAAGTTTATGATGAAGATCTGAGTTTCTTGTTGAAGATTGATGAACGTGTTAAAGGTTGTTGAGGATTTGTTATGAAGAATTCTGGAAAAATGTTTGAACGGATGAATATGTGAAGAGATCTGGGAAAAAGACATTGAAGTTATGATGAACATGATGAGTTCATGAAGAAATCTGGAAAATTATGGAGGTTGTATGAGTGTTGCTGGAAAAAATGGATGAACATATGAAGGTTCCTATGAAGCTGATGATGGAAATCTGGAAAAAATATGGATGAAGGATGAATGTCTGAAAAACTTGGATGAAGGTTCGAATGTTTGTTACGTTTCTGGAAACTGGATGAAGAACACGATGAAAGTTCTTGAACGTGTTTTGAAAGGATGATGATGGTGAAGATGAAGGAGGCGGATGAACAGTGTTTTGGGAAGGAGGCTAGGGTTAGGTTTGGGAGGCCGCTAGGGTTAGGGATCCCTCCAGAGGGAGACAATGAATAGTGTCTGTATATATAAACAGATGACACGTGGCAAGGACTAAGACCCGACTAATTGACTTGCTGATTGTTGATTAATTGACTTAATTCTGTTTAATTAATGTTGATAAAGAACCTTACTAACTGTCTAACTAAACTAATCTAATAATAACAATTAATCCTAATTAACTCTAAAAACAATTAATCCTAAAAACTAAATAAAAATCTGGCTATTAATAATAAAACAAATAAATTAACCCTAATTTAAAACTAAAATTAAAATTTTAATAATATTGAAAATAAATAAACCTAATAAACCTATTTCTAAACTATTAATATTAAAAACAAATATTTAGAATTAAACTCTACTTCTAATAAAAAATATTTAAACTACTTGAAAAAAACTCTAAATAAAATCTATATAAATAAAAAATCTAAACAATTAAAAAAAACTATTTCTATCTAAAATATTCTACATAACTAAACATAAAACAAAAATAGCCATAAAAAAGCAAAAATGTCATGAAAAACAGGCGAGCACCGAAACGTCGCCGAAAATACCAGCACGGACCGGACCAACAGAATGAGAACAAACTCCACTCGATTCCGAAATAAATCTCCTTATTTAAACTGGTTTGAATCGCCCGAAACGCGAGAGAATGGGCTGTAATCCCGATAATCCGCCCTGATTGACAAAATGCACCGTATGCGATAAATAATATGCAAATGCAAATGAAACGAAACACAAGCCAAATCTGGAAAAGGTTGGTCAAATTTTGGGGTGCAACATCACCTTTTTTACAACGACTGGGATAGGATCACCTGGTACGTTTACGCTGCCCGGCGTGAACTCAACTGCCTTTGAATCAATTAAGTCCTGAACTTTGTGCTTAAAAGCTTTGCAGTTCTCGACATTATGCCCTGGTGCCCCATAATGGAAATCACAACGGGAACTTGCATCATAGCCTTGGTGGTGGCGCGACAGTAAATGGAGCCAGAGTTCAAAGTTCAACCAATCGAAGTTGAAGCAAGAGTTACAACAACTAAGCATAAGTCATAGGGATCTGGTTGAAGATTCTGTCGAGCTGCTTCGGCCTCTGAGCATACCTCCTAGTCTTAATATTGTTTTGGGAAACAAGAGGTAGCTGCTGATGTGGCAAATCTGGGATCTCATGTTGTGCAGCAGGTCTTCGAGGCATATCACGCCTTGGGAGAGGTTCCACAAATAAAGGTGGGACAACCATCTCTGCTGCAGCTTCAGGAACCTGATCACCCTCCTTTCTTAGCACATTCCTTATCACTTCTGTGATCAGGCCCATCTGAGTCTTCAGTTGATGAACCTCCACCTTAAGCGCCTTCTGATCCAGATGCAAGGCTTGCATGCCCATCATGAATTGTGCCATCTGGCTTCAGACTTCCCTCAACTCTGCCTGAATCTGATTTGAAAATCCTGGCAAGCACACGATGGATGTTATTCACAAGGTTATAACAATCACTGTGACATCTGCTACTTAACAGCTAATACTCAGCAATAATAGAAGTAGTAAATAACACAACAATTGTTTACCCAGTTTAGTGTCAACAACACTTACATCTAGGGGCTACCAAGCCAGGGAGGAAATTCACTATCAGTAGAATCAATTCAGAGTTAAACCTCCAGTTTACACTCCTCACTTAATCTCTTCCCAATGACACTTCAACCTAGAGACACTCTAGACCTGAGTATACCCACTCACTCCCCCTCAATCATACAACAGTAATATTAAACAATTAGAATACAAAACAGTATGAAGAGACACTTCACACACACCTTAATCTTGCTTAACAGCTTTTATCAAGGAACTCACACACTCTTGCTCCACAGCTTCGAGTGAGACACAACCTAGAATCTACCTAACCAATGCAATCATCAACCAGACAATTGCTTGGATTACAAGTATTCCTAGACAGAATTCACATGTGAAGACTAGCCTTCTTCACTAACACAAGACTCTGCAATCTGCACTCTTTCTTCTTCTGTTAAGAGCTACTCTTCAGACTTGCTCCTTATGATATTTATAGTCGCTTCAGTCCTTTGGGCCTTTGTGCATAAATTAGGTTTTATCCATAAAAAACCTCTCTTCAGTATTCTGCCTGCTCGCCACTTTAATCAGGTACATATTAGTTCCCCTAGGGCTTCTAAAATGTCTCCTGCATTCCAGCTTGAGTTTCTGATTTGTTCCCTGAGTTCTAGCTACCAGAATAACAAACCTGATCTTGATGTCATACGACCTATGTCATAACATTGAGTATGACATCCAACTTAACTTATAGTTAGCTGAGTTAACTTACCCTGCACAGTCCATATTATGAATTTATCAACATCAGACATGACATTCATATATGCACTAATGTTTTGCCATAAAATGCAGCCAATCAAGAGCACTTACAAACTCCCCCTTTGGCAAATTTTTGGCTAAAACACTCTGTACTTACACCAGAGATTTACACACAGTAGAAGACTTAACATATGTCTTGTCATGCAGGTATGTCACTTGCTGCTCAAGCTCTCAGAGTCCTCACACTTGGCTTTCAGCCCTGCTAACACTCACTTTGTTAGCCATCTGTTAGTTTTCACTACAGATGTCACTCTTTGCTAAGTGAGTAACACATAGAGTTACTCCCCCTTAACTGATGCAACTCACCAGCTGAACACTTTACCTACACATCCTGCAGTCATACAGACATCCAGTCTGATCTGCATGTTATGACATACAACATAATCTTCTGATGTCACACACCTGTGCTACTCCCCCTAAAGGTATGCACACTGCTCTCATTCTACTTACACCTTGCAGACACATATATGGTTAGCGTCCTAGTTCTACCATACAACCCTACTCAACCTAGGCATTCATATATAGCATCAACACAATCCTATACTAACAGCACTAATCAGCTGTTATCACATATATCTTCAGCAGCACCCAGCAGCACCTGCAAGCATGCAAGTATGATTATGTCATATATGCACAATGGTACATATGCTCTAGCTAGTCTTCAACCTGTTCTGCACATCACCTGCACCTGTTCTGGAATATCTATTTTACCTGCTGTTTTCTATCATACACTCTCTCTCCCCCTTTTTAGCCACAAATTAAGATCCAACTAAGAACTTAACATAGATCATACATTGTAACATTAGAATTGTTTGAGGTTACATTACAACAAAGCTGCTCTTGGGGGAGCATTACACATTTAAGTTGTCAACCACAGTTTAAGGAGGTCTAACTTAAACAAAAAACACAGCAGCATCTCTCCCTTGTCAACTTAGCAACCAGCAGTCTGAGCCACACAGTCAGGTTATCACCATATCAAACTTCTTCCTCAGAGGAAGAACTGGAACCAATGTTATTGACATTGGTTGGCACATTCTCGCAACTGTCGTCAGCCTCTTCTTCTGACACGACCCCACTATTATCTTCATCTCTTTCAAGTCTTTGGATAAGAGCTTCTAGCTTGATTTTTCTGGCAGTAGTTGTGCTGATGGTTTCTCCCAACTCATTACAGGTGTCCTTCAATTCTGCAATCATCATTCTTTTGGAGATCTTAACTGCCTCAGCAGATGTAAACTTCATATCTGGAACATGTCTCCCTTCAAACAGTTTAAAGTGAAGTGACAGTTCAGGCTCCCTCTTGCTGACAACATCACTTGAGGTCAGGATCCCAGGTTGTTAATTTAGGATGATCTTACAAATGAGGGAGGGAAATGCAATAGGTAACCTGATAACACTCGTTGTGGAGTGCTTAACAGTCTGATTAAAGATGTATAGACCAAAATCAAAATTAACTTTGGTACCTATGGCATGAATGATCTTGCCTAGTCCAACAACAATGGAGGATGTATGATTGGTAGGCACCCAACTAGTAGCTCCAATTATATGAAGAATGGCATAGTTTACACTGAGTAGTGCTGCAGACAACTTCCCTTTGGATGGCCATGTTGTGACTTGATTTGCAATGACGATCTTGTAGACCTGGTTGTTTGAAGTATCCAATTTTGTTGTACCATCATTTGCTCGCCCCAAATACCTGTTGATCACAGCAGGAGAGAATTGCACACACTTTCCTCTAACAAATACCTTCATGAACTCCTTGATGTTTCTGCTAGAGATTGAGTCAGGTATGTTTACAATGAACTCCTTGACCAGTCCCTCGTAGCATCTGGAAAATCCAGTGATTGTCTTAAGCAGTCCATCCTTGTTGATGAGCTCCATTACCTCCTTGATCTCCGGGGCATCCTTCCCTAATTCTCTCTCAAGGGCTATTCTCCTTTGATATACATATCTCCATTTGGTTACATTGTGAATGGAGTGAAAGGAGATATTGTCCAGAGGGGCAGCTGGCATGGGTTTAAGTGGCCTCTTACTCAATGAATGTTTGACATTGACGATGTTAGGAACATCTGTTACGACATCACCTTCAGACTCAGGGCAACTCTCAGTAACCTTCCTTTTCTTGGAGACATTTTTGCTCCTAGGTTTGGAGGACCCAACATGAGCTCCTTTTCTCTGACTTTTGAGAGAGTTGTCTTCCAGACTAGGTTTGCCTTTCTTGGTCATTAGTTTCTGAGCTATGCCCGGAGCAACATTCTTGAGGAATTCATCATCTGAAGATACATCAACATCATTGGCAGGAGCTTCATTCAGATCCTCATCCTGTCCTTCCTCCTGTACTACATAGTTAGCTAAATTTGCTAGTTTTTCTATGGTCCCAAAATTGTCCTTAAGGTTCGTATTCGATATTGGAGAAGGATCAACCCTAGGCAGCGGAATGGCGATTCCATGTACATTATGACCTTCTTGGTCTGCATGTGAAGTAGCTGACGATTGGTCTTCACTTCTTCTTCCAGAAATCATACCAAGAGGGCTCACATTCATCACAAAGATGCTCTTGTGCTGAGCAGGGTCGGGCTGGAGGTATGTTGTTGAGACATTGTAGGTGACTTAGGTTGTACCGAAAGAGGGTTTCTGATGGGGTTGTGTGAGATAAGGCAGAAGGTGGATTGGAAGACGAGAACGGGTTTAAAAGGGTTTACTTGTAGAAGAGGAGGGAATTCAATATTTTGACCAATCAGAATGTGATTATTTTTCAAAATATAATTCCCTATTAATTGATAGAATTCATCATTACTAGAGGTCCTCAACTTTCTTAGAGGCTTTTTAAATTGAGTATCCTTGAGGCCTCGTGTAACCACTTCAACATCATTTAGGTCAGAATCACCAAGCTTTACACCAACCTTTTCATATTAACACCAGTTATCCCTGAGTATGGCTTTCTTACATACCACAAATTTCATACTCTTAATGTCACAGAACAGGGTCATGACATCCTGAGTGACATTGCTTCCTTTATGCAGGCCATCTTTCAGGGACTCCATCAAATTCCAATACAGCAAGTCTAGATGTCTGTGATATACCTTCTTTGGATATGCTATCTTGACTTGCCTGCTGTCCACACATTCATCATATCCTGTTCTCCCATTAGGTGGGCACTTTGGATTACCTCTTCCCGACTCCTTGGTCTTCTTTATCCTTGTTGGATGTCTCCCTTTTTTCAACCATCTTTACTCCTTCTTTTCATCATTGATTAGCCCAATGAGGTTACTTCTAGACTCCTATAAATATCAATTATTCTTTGCTCTAGATCCCCTCATGACTTCTTTACCTTCTTCATTGATGACAACACATTCATCTTTAGTGAATTCTACACTGAAGCCTTGATCACAGAGCTAACTGATACTGATGAGATTAACAGTCAGTCCTTTAACCAACAAGACATCATTCAGTCTTGGAACACCATGGCCATCTAGTTTTCCAGCACCTTTAATTTCTCCTCTAACTCCATCACCAAATGTTACATGACTAGATGAATGGGGTTTTAGATTTATCAAGTGATCCTCAATTCCAGTCATATGTCTGGAGCAGCCACTGTCAAAGTACCAATCCTCTTTGGTTGGCATTCTTGGGGAATTGTGAGCTACTAAAGCCATATTCTCTGCAACCCAATGTCTTTGCTTACTAGGTGCATTCTTCTTAGGTTTTTCTTGAGGTTGTCTTTTGACATGAGCTCTCTGTTTAGATTTCCCTTGATGACTAGGAAGTCTATGCATCCAGAAACACACAGATTTGATATGACCCAGTTTTCCACAGTGGTAACATCTATACCCTTGGAATCTACTTTTGACTTGGTTCCAGTTTCTGTGTGGTGGATGTTATGACATTGGTCGTGACAATCTCTTCACCTTCTGAATCTCAGGTTGCAATCTCTTTAGTTTCAGAACAGGATTCTGTTTATCAATAAATCCCAGTCCAAACCTATTTCCTGAGTTCTGACCACTCTGCAGAATCTCTTCTAGAGTGTCAGTCCTTGGATTTAGCATCCTTATGGATTTTGCCATCTGCTCCATTTTGGATTCCAACAAGTTGGCCTCACTTTTGAGTGAGTCTATTGTTGCTAGCTGCTCTATCTTCTCAGCCTCTAATTCCATTATGCACTTCTTCTGATGCTCTCCTTGCTGGTCCAATTCAATGCTTCTGATGGATAACTTCTTATATGATTCTGCTAGTTCATCATAAGTTAGCTCCTCTTCACTTGAGTCACCATCAGATACACATACACTTTTCAGAGCTGTGACATGTTTTGCAGACTCATCTTCTGATCCACTTTCAGATTCTCCATCAGACCAAGTGATAGTTAGGCCTTTTTCTTTCCTTTTGAGATAGGTGGGACATTCCTTTCTTATATGGCCATATCCCTCACATTCATGACATTGTACTCCTCTTCTTTGGCTGACTTTATCTTCAGATTTCTCTTTATCAGAAGGCATGCTTTTGGTATAAGGTTTAGACCTAGCATCTATCCTTTTGACTAAATTGTTGAACTTTCTTCCAAGCAAGGCAATTGCTTCAGACAGATTCCCCTCCTTATCACCATCTTCTTCATCTGAATCAGTAGTGTTTGAGACAAGAGCTATACTTTTGTTCTTTTTCTCCACATACTGATCACACATGCCCATCTCAAATGTTTGGAGAGAACCTATAAGTTCATCCACCTTCATGTTGCATATGTATTGGGCTTCTTCAATGGTTGTTACTTTCATAGCAAACCTTTTAGGTAGTGACCTTAGAATCTTTCTTACAAGCTTCTCTTCAGCCATCTTTTCTCCCAAAGCTCCTGAGGTGTTTGCAAGTTCAACAACATTCATGTAAAACTCATGAATGGTCTCATCTTCCTTCATTCTCAGCTCTTCAAATTTGGTGGTCAATATTTGAAGTCTTGACATTTTGATCTTTGAAGTTCCCTCATGAGTAGTTTTGAGAGTGTCCCAAACCTCCTTTGCTAGTTCACAGTGGTGTACCAGCTTGAAGATGTTTTTATCTATGCCATTGAATAGAGAATTCAATGCTTTAGAGTTCCCAAGAGCTAATGCCTCTTGCTCTTTATTCCATTCCTCTTCAGGAATTTGCATAGATGTTCCATCCTTGTCAATTTTCACTGGATGTTCCCAACCTGAATTCACAGCTCTCCAAGCCTTGTAGTCTATAGATTTCAAGAATGCAATCATCCTTGGTTTCCAATAGTCATAATTAGATCCATCCAGAATTGGAGGTCTATTAGTGAAGCTTATATCTTTATCCATAGTACCAGAATTTGTTTTCCCTAGATCTCACCCAGATTTAAACAGGCAGGGTGCCTGCTCTGATGCCAATTGAAAATTTTGGCAAGCACACGATGGATGTTATTCACAAGGTTATAACTGAAGGAAAATTGCGATCTAAACGCAGCGGAAAACAAAATTTTCCTTTAGTGATCCTTACGAATGAGCATGGTCAGTGATAGAATCGTTACCTCTTTGTGGCGATTCAGATCTTTGATGCAGCGATCACAAGCGTTGATGAAGTGCAACGCCTCTACTCAGTCCACACGAACAGCTTCCGGTCACAGTGCTAGCTGCTTACGAACGGAATTATTTGAGTGAGAAAAGAGAATCAAAAACGAAATTGCATCAAGTGAAAGCTTCATCACAAGGGTTCCTTTTATAGACTCTCTTGTGGGCTGCGGGCTAAAAACCCAATTCACATGATCCATAATAATATTATATATTATTATAATAACTATTATTATAATAAATATATTTATTTTATTATTATTTTATAACCATTATAAAATAACAATAATTATTATTATATTATCCGAATTTCTATTTTTCACTTAAGTGCACCGTACCTTACGGTGTTCCTTTGATTTCTCTATCTCTCATCAAACTGTCCTTATGTGTGTGACCCTGTAGGATTTCGTAACGTTGGTAATTATATTAAATTATATATTTAACATAATAAACAGTAAGCGGTATCTAGCAACACATCACTGCTACCCAAGTCACGAAAATGTCATGTGATATGACAAAACCTTTTTCGTGATAATATATGTTTGTACAATTACCCTTTTGCCCCTATGTCTATATTGAACACAAGGCATACACTGTGTCATCCTTGTCCAGTTCAATATTGGGCCCTTAGACATTTCTCCTGTTATGCAGGATTGGCAAATTCCATCTAGGACACTCATGTCCCTCAGCATGCTTCGTGGAGTGCCCATCAACTGTCTTTATGATCATCCAGTTACGGATAATGTTTGATCAGCAATAAAGCACCCGACTTTACATCTAGGGTCCATAGTGGTTTCAGGTCGAAGGGTGGTAATACACCATTATCACCATGAGAATAACTTATGACACTTTGCATAACATACTATGTAGTATTCTCATAGCGGGTCAATCCGGTATAAATATTACTCCTAATATTTATACCTATGTCAAGACTTGATAACTCTTTATCCATGATCCATGAGATGTGATCATCAGTCTATCTTCATAATAGTCTCAATGCTTTTAATGTTATCCCACTTTGCAATAAAGCTTGACTACGAATATTTTAAGAATAATGTCTTTATGTTTAATGGGATCTCATGATTAAGTCACACTTAACATTTCATTAAACAAACTAACTATTCTAGGGACTTTATTATTCTGAAAGACAAACATAATAAAGAAATGCTTTTATTATTAAATGAATAATCCGATACAAGTACCAAAAAGTATTGGCCTCTAGGGCTTACACCAACAATAACAACCACTGTGACATCTACTACTTAACATTTAATACTCAGCAATAATAGAAGTAGTAAATAACACAACAATTGTTTACCCAGTTCAGTGTCAACAACACTTACATCTGGGGGCTACCAAGCTAGGGAGGAAATTCACTATCAGTAGAATCAATTCAGAGTTAAACCTCTAATTTACACTCCTCACTTAATCTCTACCCAATGACACTTCAACCTAGAGACACTCTAGACCTGAGTATACCCACTCACTCCCCTTCAATCACACAACAATGATATTAAACAATTACAATACAAAACAATATGAAGAGACACTTCACATACACCTTGATCTTGCTTAACAACTTTGATCAAGGAACTCACGCACTCTTGCTTCACAGCTTCGAGTGAGACACAATATAGAATCTACCTAACCAATGCAATCATCAACCAGACAATTGCTTGGATTACAAGTATTCCTAGACAGAATTCACACGTGAAGACTAGCCTTCTTCACTAACACAGGACTCTGCAATCTGCACTCTTTCTTCTTCTGTTAAGAGCTACTCTTCAGACTTTCTCCTTCTGATATTTATATCCGCTTCATTCCTTTGGGCCTTGGTGCATAAATTAGGTTTTATCCATAAAAAACATCTCTTCAGTATTCTGCCCGCTTGCCACTTTAATCAGGTACATATTAGTTCCCCTAGGGCTTCTAAAATGTCTCTTGCATTCCAGCTTGAGCTTCTGATTTGTTCCCTGAGTTCTAGCTACCAGAATAACAAACCTGATCTTGATGTCATACGACCTATGTCATAACATTGAGTATGACATCCAGCTTAACTTATAGTTAGCTGAGTTAACTTACCCTGCACAGTCCATATTATGAATGTATCAACATCAGACATGACATTCATACATACACTAATGTTTTGCCACAAAATGAAGCCAATCAAGAGCACTTACATGATCCATTACACTTCGCTGATTCCCTCGAGTTGAATATCCATGGAAACTGTACTCCTCAATCCTGTTACTACAAACACCAAGAAGAGATAAGAACACGAGGCCACCGAGAACAACCTGCGATGCAAAATGTAAACATGTCTATGTATTCACAGGGAGATCTCCCCCTTGATTCCAGTTTCAATAAACAAGACCAGCAGGGGTGGATATGAACACCACAATAATCTTCTCCTATATCAGGTAAGATTCTTCCTGAAGGTTTCAAAGACGCCAGGCTCAGCCATGGAAATCAAACATCAGGCCAAATAAAGATCCTAACTCAGGTATCGGGAACTTGGATACAACAAACATCTTTCTGTCTACTTCCCTCTTTACAGCAAATTAGTACCAGGACCAAGGGAAAGACGAGAACCTTTCGAACACATAGACATGCAATGTTACATGCAGGATGATTATGCAAATACAAATGTAACAGGGGATCAAGATTGATGTGATGTTGATCGAGAAGAACCAGCACTTTGCTTTGGCAAGAACATAACATAACTCTGATAATAGGAACCTCTGATATCGGAAACACAGATTCACACTGCAAAGAAAACCGGGTAGTCTGAAAGTCAAGGTTTCCTGCACAACCCAATCCCTCTCACAGGTATGGACCTATCCACTGATAAGGTTCGGCATCTTATGCGTTCATCAGCGTCGCAGACTTTCAAGAAACGATGATACGTTCATCATTTCTGGTTTGGCATCACAATTCCCTGAAGAGGCCTCACTTAGCTGAATCAAAAATGATCGGTCCCCAGAGTCGACAACCCTCATATCAGAAATCCTCTTAACGGCCCACTGGGCTGGAAAGAAAGTCATCAAAGAGAATCTCGTCTGAGCGCGAATTTCGTGGGAACTAGTGCATGCCTAACATACAAGTTCACCACTACTTTCCACTTCTAATACTATGTTTGTACTCGAGCCCAGGTCCGACTTATCTCTCAATGGAACATTCCCTTCCCACATCACAACAATAATGATATATACAATGCTGAAAGTAAATGCAGAAAGATAAATAAAGTACAACACGTATACATACACCCAAATTATAAACAACCAAGCGCTAGGATTGACTCACATAGGGAACCATCATAGTCCCCGGCAGAGTCGCCAGCTATCGCAACTGCGAAAACACCCGGCAGAAAACAGAAGAGTCGCCACCTTTCGTTATTTATCCCAAAGAGAGGGAAAGAAAACGATCGGAAAAACCTAACAGAAAAGGAAAAGACTAGGTCATCGCAACTAAGTCCTGGGTTCAGGAGTCGGTTATGCAAGGGGAAGGTATGAGCACCCCTCACGTCCATCGTACTCGACGGGATCCATGCTTGTTGACTATCTAAGGTTGTGTTTAAACTATCTACGCTACAGGCTCATAGGACAAAAAGAAAAGAAAAAGAGACTCGGCAGAGCATCGCCGCTCTGCGCTTACGTATTCCCTCGTGCAATGGGAAAGTCAGAGTCAACGTAGTTTGGCTAACTACGGGTGAAAGGTGGGGAAGGTTTCTCGCCAAGACATCGTGTCTTGTGCCTACGTTGTCATCTGGTATGAGAAATCAGAGCAAACGTAGTTCGGGACAACGAGAACACCGATTGGTTAAGTGTTTTAATCGAGTAGGGTTAAACCTTCATTCTAGCAGTTAGGGAGAAAGCCTGTTTGCGGTAAAACTAAAGCTTAACAACACTCTTTTTTACGAAAAAGGTTTTCCATTATTAAGGGTCCCAAAGGACAAAAAGAAGTTTGAAGTTGTTTTTGTGTCTTTTAGAGAAGAAGTGTTTTAAGTTTGATTTGTAACTCATGTTGCAATAAAGACTATGACCAAGGAGTGAATGTGTCGCATATCGTCTAAAGGACATACACTAACATTCTAGACAATTGAGAGGCAACCACCAAATCATCATTTCCCAAGTACTTAAGGCTCGTAACGCACAAAATTCGTTAACCTTTATTATGTGTTTTGACATGATTTGAAGATGAGAAGGAGAGAGGACAAACTAAAGGGAGACTAACTCAAACCTAGTAGTTGTCATGCAAAATGGTCCTATGATTAAGGTTAGAGGGATACTACCTAATGTTAGCATGCATGGTTTGAGTCCTAATGTCTATCATAACCTCAAAAGAGATTAGAGGTCCTATGGGGAGCATGGCCAAGAAAGACAAAGGAAGAAGAAAGATCAAACACAAATGAGAGTGAAAATAGGGACGCAAACATGGAATGCAACACACAAGCAAAGGGAGGAACAAAGTGTGGGGTAAACACCACCAGAAGCTCATCTCGACCTTTATTGATGCAAGAAATAAAGATGCAAGCACAAGAGGAAATGCAAATGCAAGAATGTAAGCAAACATGAATATGCAAGAACATCATCACTACGAATAACAACACATAAGTGTGCATCCAAGTGGAAAACAAACACAAGTCGACGAAGTCTCGATTAAACAACCAAAACAGTGACATATATCCCAAAACATTTCACTTCTAATGCATCATATTGAACTATGATGATTCGATGTGAAACGGTACTCAAACAAGCAAGAAAAACAACAAAACAGACATACTGGCACAGTGTTAATCGGTTAACGCCAGAGGTTAACCGATTAACCACTTAAAAATGTTTGAAAATCTGGAAATTTGTACATGTTAATCGATTAACACCAGGCGTTAACCGATTAACACCTTGAAAACATTGAAATTTTTTGAATATTTGAAATGGTTATTCGGTTAACCATATGTGTTAACCGATTAACACTGTGCCAACAACAGAAAAAACAGCAACAGAACAACATTTTCAGCAAATAAGCACTTATCCGATCAACCGAATGATTGCATAATCACTTAATCACGAAATTAAACCAGCAAACCATGATTCAAACAGCATGTAAACAGATTAACACAACCAAATCACGAATCAAACGGATCAAATTAACCAAAAGTCAATCGAAGATGAAAATCCACATGATCATGCAAAATAAGCTAAAAACAGATTCAGATCAAGAATTTCCAACCTACGAAGCGGAGATTTGCTTCAGTTAGTGTTGATTTGTCAGAAATAAGCAGATCGGAGCAAGAAAACCGTAGATTCTTCGAGATCCAAGTATGTTCTTGTTGTAAAAGTGAGGATTCACCAAGATCAAGCCAAAATAAGCCAAATAATCACTTCTAACATCACTTCCAAGTTCAGATCCAATTTTGCACAAAAATTAAATGAAGAAATTGATTCAATGGAGAGAATGGATGAAGGTCTAGCTCTTAGAAATCAAGGATTCCAATGAAGAATCAATGATCTCAATGAGAAGAGCTTTGGAGATTGGAAAATTGAGAGAGAATTAAGAGAGAATGAGATCAATTCTGAAAATGAGAATGGAAATTATGAGACTTTTTCTTCCTTTTGTTTGGAGTGGATCACTTAAATATCACTTAGGCTTGGATCCAAATGAAAGGTTTGGAATATAGTTTGGAAAAATTGGGTTGGAATGAGGAATGGGCATTTGGAGGGAAAATGAAATTAACCACAATTCAAATAGGTTCTAGATCCTTCCCAAAGTGAAAATCAGATTAGCACATGACCAAAATTGGACCCCAAAATGGCTTGCATTGAAAATTCACGTGCAAAGGCAAAATCTGCACTGGTTAATCGATTAACCATATAGGTTAATCGGTTAACACCTTCAAAACTTCATATTTGACCTGATTTTGACTTGGTTAATCGATTAACCATATGTGTTAATCGATTAACACCTTCAAAATTTGAATTTTGGCACCTTTTGGAGGGAAATCTGCCCGTTCGCCCGTTTCTAACTGTTTTGAGCTCTGTTCAACTTCTGAAACTTGCTTTTGAATGCTATAACCATGACAATGTTTGCGATAGCCTGAATACTGCTTTCCGAGCTGAAAATACCCTGCAAAATAAAATAAAATCGGTTGCCTGATAACACGAAATCATATAGATATTTTCATGCATAATTCAACTAAAAGCTAACCGTTTTCGATCCGATTTCGGGTTATTTCCATGTATTTGTCTGATGTTTTTGCAGGTATTCAACGATCACGTCTAAACAAGGCAACATGAAGAAAAGAAGCAATCCCAGATGAAATATGGACGAAAAAGGAGTGAAAACACAATGAAAAGCGCAGCAGACAGTTTTTGCTGATGTGACGACCGTCACAGATGCATGACGACCGTCACACGGGTGACGACCGTCACACCTTGTGACGACCGTCATGCAGGCAAAAATGCCCCACTCAGATTACACGTCAAAAGAGCAGTTCCAATTCCCATTAAATGGTCCACTACTCCCTAAATTATCTGCCTCAAGGTCCATCATCCTCAGAGGTAACCGTTGGAATTCCACCTCTATAAAAAGGGAAGCAGGGGACTTCAAAAAGGGAGTTGCATTCATACCACGAAGTGCTGCCAAATTTACTTTCCAGCAAATTTACTTTCAGTTATTATTTGTATCCATTTCTCCAGTTTCATTTGTATCCCTTTCCTTTATTTCCCTTTCCATTCTACTCATTCCCATTTCCGCTCTTCTGTAATTGTTACTGCACTGTACGATCAAATTGGAACTAAAGACAGAATCCTGCCAACATCTGTGGAGGATCTGCCCAAGGCCAATTGGCATTATTTACAGGTTTTCATTTTGATCGACTTCTATTTTATCATAATGCAATTTATTATTTATTATTATTATTTATGTTTTGCTTTTCTAAATTCCATGTCTAGCTAAACTTAGGTAATCGATATGTAGTAATAATTCGAATGGGACTTGATAACTCTTGTTTGAAAACTTTCTTTTCACAAAAATAACTTATGGTCTAAGTGTTTAAAATTGATTTACGAAATAAACTTCGTCGCGAAAGCGAGAACTTATTTTAAAGTAGTTTTGCCACGAAAATGGGAAATTAATTAAGATACGAACCAACAAGCGAAAGCTGCGGTAAGGTCAGATAGTAAACACTAGGCATTTGTTTTAATAACAGCGAAAGCACTTTAAAACGAATTAGAACCTAGAGATTTCCAAAAAGTAATTTTAACCCCGAACGGAACACGAAAGTGTGCGTAAGGCCCTTAGGATTATGATTAGCGTCAATAACCATTGTGAGACGAGAGTCTTCAAATCTCCATTTTCTGCTTAAATAAACTGTGAAAACTATTTCATACACCAGTCACTTATCAAGTCCCTGAAGAACAAAATTACTACGTATCGATTTAATTAATTAAAATCCAAACAGTAATCTTAGTTCCCCTTTTAGTGACAACCTTATTCCCTTAAAACATATTCTACCTAGCTAAACATAGTAACTCCCGAGAACACTAGTTTGATTACGAGTCCCTGTGGGATCGATATCTTTTATTACTACGCGATAGACTGTGCACTTGCAGTTAGTTGTATTAGACATAGAAAGTCGCAATCAAGTTTTTGGCGCCGTTGCCGGGGACCCGTTTAGTCAATAGTGTAACCTTCTGTTACGCCGTATAGACTAGGTAAACAATTTTCATTTTTCCTTTACTAGTGCTGTCGATTGTATGCCAAGTGATCGCCCACAAAGCGACATCTTGAAACCTTCAGTCGCAGAACTAGAGCGCTTCTTACATCTAAGAAGCCGAATCATTGAGTACCAACTAAAACATAACATTCCTGATCCTCTCACTCCCATTCCCAAATCTGAAGAAGAACCAACGATGGCCGAAGGACCTCCGAACAAACCGCTGAAGGCATACGCTACACCATCTCAGATGGAGCCTAGAAGTAGCATTGCTGCCCCAGCTATTACCCGAAATGATTTTGAGCTGAAACCATCATTGCTGTCGGCTGTACAACAAAACCAATTCTCAGGAAACGCAACTGAGGATCCGAACGAACATCTAACGAAGTTTGTACAATACGCAGACACAGTGAAAGCAAATGGAGTAACTCCAGACGCGATAAGACTTCGTCTTTTCCCATTCTCTCTTAGAGACAGAGCGTGGACATGGTTACAATCGTTACCATCCAACTCCGTTACGACGTGGGAGCAATTGAAGAACGTCTTCTTAGCGAGATATTTTCCACCAAGCAAAACTGCTATGCTTAGAGCTCAAATCAACGGATTTCGACAGAAAGATACTGAATCTCTTTACGAAGCATGGGAACGATTCAAAGATATGATGAGAACATGTCCTCACCACGGTCTAGAAGACTGGGTGACAATCCATACTTTCTATAATGGGCTTCTATACAATACTAGATTGACAATAGACGCTGCCGCGGGCGGTGCACTTATGGATAAGCCATACGATGAAGCCTATCAATTGATAGAAAACATATCACAAAACCATTGCCAATGGGGAGGTGAACGCACTCCAAATGAGAAAACCTCAGCGAAAGGTGGGATGTACGAAATCAGCAGCCTTGAAAAGTTCAATGCTAAAGTAGATGCTCTAGCACAAAAGATCGATAGTCTGACCGTTAACCCCACTGCAACTGTCGCTGCAGTAACTCCAAATTGCGAGTTATGCGGAAGTACCACTCATAATGCACCCGAATGCCCATTGCTAGCCGGAATCCCGCCAGACCAGGTAAATTATGCTCAAGGAAATCCCTACGCAAATACATACAACCCAGGTTGGTGAAATCATCCAAACTTTTCTTACAAAAGCGAAAATGCATTGCAAATGCCTACTGCTCCACAAGGATATCAAAAACCAGATGCTCAGAATGCACCTAGGAAATCAAACCTCGAAATGATGATGGAAAAGTTCATAGCTACTCAAGCTCAGACGAACAAAGAATTTCTGAATCAAAACATACACACTAGCGAGCAAATTAAACAGTTGACAGGAAAAGTAGACGCTCTAGCCAACCACAACAAAATGTTAGAAACTCAAATATCACAAGTGGCTCAACAGCAAGCATCTGCTGCCGCACCTGCTGGCACATTTCCTGGACAACCCGAACAGAATCCCAAAGGTCAAGCAAATGCTGTGATACTAAGAAGTGGAAAAGAATTGGACGAACCGATCGATCCGAGGACCGAAAACTCAGCCATGCAACAGAAACCAACTGAACAAGCAGAAAAGGAATCTGAGTTAGAGAAGAAGGAAGACAACGAGAAGGAGGATACCGCAAGTGAAAAAACTCAAGCACCTCCAGCGCCATATAAACCACCTATCCCTTATCCGCAAAGACTAATAAACTCTAAAACTTCAGGACAGTTTAAGAAATTTGTAGAGCTCCTTAAACAGTTAAATATTACTATTCCTTTTACAGAAGCGATAACTCAAATGCCGTCATACGCCAAATTTCTCAAAGAGATCCTGTCGAATAAGAGAAAAATCGAGGATAACGAAACAGTTACACTTACTGCAGAGTGTAACGCTATTATTCAAAACCGCATGCCTCCTAAATTAAAAGACCCAGGTAGTTTCTCCATACCCTGCGTCATAGGAAAGTTCGTAATAGACAAAGCTCTATGCGATTTAGGAGCCAGTATCAGTGTTATGCCCTTAACTATATGCAAAAAGCTGAATATGGGAGACCTCAGGCCGACCAAAATGTCCGTACAATTAGCTGACAGATCAGTAAAATATCCCGTCGGAATACTGGAAAACGTTCCAGTACGCATAGGACAATTCTACATTCCAACCGACTTCATAATCATGGACATCAAGGAAGATACTGTAACCCCAATTATCCTAGGAAGACCGTTCCTAGCTACAGCTGGAGCGATTATAGATGTGAAGAAAGGAAGGCTAACATTCGAAGTAGGAGAAGAAAAGATAGAGTTCATTCTCACCAAGTTCCTACAAGCACCAGCAATAGACGATACCTGCTATTTAGTAGACGAAATTGACGAATGCATAAGAGAATTTGAAAATGAGGAGACCACGTATTCAGAAATAATAAAGATTCAAATACCAGATATTTCTGAAGAGGACAATTGGCGTAAACCGTATAAGGACGACAGCCTAAGCGAAAGCTTAGCACTGACACCAAACCATATGCCAGGTCCGAAGAACCCATCTTTAGAGCTTAGAACTCTACCCAAAAACCTCGGATATGAATTTCTAGACGATGAACTAAAAAGACCAGTGATAGTCAACGCCGACTTAGGACAACCAGAAACCGAAAAGTTATTAGAAGTCCTAAAGAAGTACCCCACCGTGTTAGGCTATAACATAAGCGATTTAAAAGGTATAAGCCCTTCAATCTGTATGCATCGAATTACAATAGAGGAAGACTCTAAAACCTCTCGAGAGCATCAGATACGACTAAACCCCATCCTGAGCACTGTAGTCAGAGATGAAGTAAAGAAATTACTTGATGCAGGAATCATCTATCCGATCTCCGATAATGAATGGGTTAGCCCAGTTCATGTCGTACCAAAGAAAGGAGGAGTCACAATAGTTAAAAACGAAAAAGGCGAATCGATAACAAAAAGAGTCGTGACTGGAAGTAGGATGTGTATTGATTATAGGAAGCTTAATAAGGCTACGCGCAAAGATCACTTCCCGCTACCCTTCATAGACCAAATGTTGGAAAGATTAGCCAAACATTCATATTTCTGCTATCTAGATGGTTACTCAGGATTCTTCCAAATTCCCATCCATCCTGATGACCAAGAAAAGACTACATTCACCTGTCCTTACGGTACTTTTGCCTACCGCCGAATGCCGTTCGGACTCTGTAACGCTCCAGCAACCTTCCAAAGATGCATGATGGCAATCTTCGCAGATTTCATAGACGACATTATGGAAGTGTTTATGGACGATTTCTCGGTATGTTGACAAAGTTTCGAAGGATGCTTACAAAACTTAGAAATGGTACTAGAACATTGCGTAAAAGTAAACCTCGTCCTAAATTGGGAGAAATGCCATTTTATGGTCCGACAAGGAATAGTTCTAGGACACGTCATATCAGATAGAGGGATTGAGGTAGACAAAGCCAAAATAGAGATTATAAAAGATCTCCAACCTCCAAAATCCGTACGAGAGATATGGAGTTTTCTAGGACATGCCGGTTTCTACAGAAGATTTATAAAAGATTTCTCGAAAATCACAAAACCTTTGACCGGCCTGTTAATGAAGGATGTTGAGTTCGTCTTCGACGACGACTGTTTAAAAGCATTCGAAACATTGAAATCAGCCCTTATCACCGCACCAATCATGCAACCACCAGATTGGATGCTACCGTTTGAAATTATGTGCGACGCGAGTGATTACGCTGTAGGCGCAGTTCTAGGACAAAGGAAGGACAAGAAACTCCATGCCATCTACTACGCCAGTAGAACCCTAGATCCTGCCCAAATGAACTACGCTACCACAGAAAAGGAACTTCTAGCAGTTATATTTGCGCTTGACAAATTCCGTTCTTCCTTAGTAGGAGCAAAAATTATAATATACACAGACCACGCTGCCATAAGGTACCTAATAAGCAAAAAGGATGCCAAACCAAGACTATTGAGATGGATCCTGTTATTACAAGAGTTTGACTTAGAAATCAAGGATAAGAAAGGAACCGAGAACGTTGTTGCAGATCACTTATCCCGAATAGAAGGCATCAGACACGAACCAGTACCGATAAATGACGATTTCCCGTACGAACGTCTGATAGCCAAATTAGAAAGTGACGTACCCAACTCAATCTCAGAAGATCCAGAATTCGAAAAAGCCGTAGAAGCCGTCTATGCCCAAGTCACATTACCTTGGTATGCTGACATCGTTAATTACCTCGCTGCGGGCGTGCTTCCACCAGATCTTACTTATCAGCAAAAGAAGAAATTCTTCCACGATCTGAAACACTATTATTGGGACGAACCTCTACTCTTCAAGAGAGGGGCCGACAACATATACCGTCGCTGTGTCCCAGAGGAAGAAATAGAAAATATTATTTCCCAATGCCACTCAGCACCATATGGTGGTCATGCTAGTACATCCAAGACGTGCGCTAAGATTCTCCAAGCTGGCCTATTCTGGCCTAATCTCTGGAAAGACGTTTACATCGCTGTGCAAAAGTGCGATAGATGCCAACGAACTGGCAACATCTCACGACGCGATGAAATGCCTCAGAAGGGAATCTTAGAGGTAGAAGTCTTCGACGTCTGGGGAATAGATTTCATGGGACCTTTCCCACCTTCTTTTGGAAATAACTACATACTCGTCGCTGTCGACTACGTGTCTAAATGGATAGAAGCCATAGCTGCTCCAACAAATGACGCACGAGTAGTAATCAAACTCTTCAAGAACACTATCTTTCCTAGATTCGGTGTACCCAGACTCGTCATTAGTGACGGAGGATCTCACTTCATATCACGAATATTCGATAAACTTCTCTCTAGATATGGAGTCAGGCACCGAGTAGCTACACCTTATCATCCGCAAACTAGCGGACAAGTAGAGGTCTCGAACAGAGAAATAAAACAGATCTTGGAAAAGACTGTCGCTACCTCATGGAGAGACTGGTCATCGAAGCTACAAGAAGCTTTATGGGCTTATAGGACCGCATTTAAGACACCAATAGGTACTACCCCCTATAAATTAGTTTACGGTAAATCCTGCCATCTCCCTATAGAGTTAGAGCACAAGGCCTTCTGGGCCATTAAGACACTCAACTTCAACTACACCGAGGCAGGAGAAAAGCGAATCCTGAACTTACACGAGTTGGAAGAACTTCGATTAGACGCCTACGAAAATGCCCGTATCTACAAAGAACGTACTAAAAGGTGGCATGATAAACGTTCAATCAGGAAACAATTCAGTGTGGGAGACATCGTATTGCTTTTTAATTCACGATTAAAACTCTTCCCAGGAAAACTAAAATCTAGGTGGTCTGGACCCTATGAAGTGACTAAAGTACTTCAGAGTGGAGCTGTTGAAATTACCGACAAGACAAATGCACCGTTTCTCGTAAACGGGCAACGTCTAAAATATTACAATAAGAACGACAACAGTCCTCAAGTTAGCAATATAACATTGCTTGAGCTTCCGGCTCAAACACCAGAATAGCTTCTCACCAAGCTATCGTCAGACTTTAGACGTTAAAAACAGCGCTTATTGGGAGGCAACCCAAATTTCCCTCGTTATTGCATTTCATTTTTCTTTAAAATCCTACTTTGAAAAATCCAACAAAAATCCTAAAATTACTACTACTTTCTACTTTCGTTCATTTTCGTACTTTTATTCTTATTTTATTTTTCCTCTTTTACCTTTTGTTCCTACCACTTTTCGTTTCTAAAAATCCTGAATTCAATTTCTTGTTTCAAACTTTTCAGGATTTTTAAAGTCTTCAAAACATTTCTTCTGTTTTCTCCGAATTACCTGCGAATATGGCCGAGTACGATTTCACAAAGGTTCACTTCAAAGGAATCGCTCAAAAGGCAAGATTTGCAGCACTGACCGAAAGAAAATTTGCCTTAACGCTGTATTATGACAAGGCTACTATGGATAAACTAGGGATCACAGATAGCATTCAATACCTGTTCAATCAACTGGGTTGGGAGAACACTGCTCTGAAAACACGTTTCGCTACCTACAAGGATCTTACCTATGAATTCCTCAGCTCTTTCAGATACACACCCAACTATGGCTTTGGAACCCGCTCAGAGTTGATTACCTTCAGATTGTTTGGAATGGACCAAACTCATAGCCGGATGTCACTAGCTAACCTCCTCGGATTCCCTAGCGGACCACATGTGTTCATCAGTGCAGAAGATGACGATATTGATTTGCAACTCGAGCACTTCTGGGGTAGAATCACGGGCGACTATCACTCTAAACCAGACAGAATGTACAATGATGACATTCATAACCCAGCCTTTAGATACTTCCATAAGATACTAGCTCACACCTTGTTTGGAAAAGAAGAAAATATTACCACAGTGTCTAAGGAAGAGTTATTCATCATGCTCTGTGCTTCTCAGGGACGGACAGTAAATGCAGTGCCTTTCATGATGAGAGCCTTCAAACGCCTCACGCTGGAACCTCAGACACCTATTCTTATAGGAGGACTAGTAACAATGATAGCCCACGAGCTTGGCCTTAGATTCCATCTAAATGCCAGCACTCGATTTGGTACCATCAGACCCATGAACATACAATTCTGCTTTAACAGGCGCATCTTAGGAACTATGGGACCTGGACCGTATGAGTACCTTATTAACGAAAAACCAGTACAACTATTCACACTGCCTGATCATCTGATGACAAGCATCCACAACAAGGATAACTGGCTCTATGAATTGGATGAGCCTATGGGACCTCCTTCACCACAGTCAACACCCCAGAACTATATGTATGACAGTGACCACATTTCTGAGGCACACGATTACATGTACTTTGAGGACGCCGCCTCTGAAAATGAAGTAGACCCTATGACTCCTCCACACTACAATACTTATCCTGAGCCTATCCCTGAGGAAACAACCGACAAAATGGATACTGTGTTACTCAGATTGGACGACGTTGATAAAGCTCTGACGAATGTAAAAGCTGATATCGCAAGCGTGCACAGTGACCTGGTAGGCTTCATGGATCTAGTCTGCGACCAACTCGACTACTATTCACGGAAATTTGATGAGTTGAAGGCACAGAAAGATTAGTTATTAGCTCGTAGCAGTAGTTTCAGTTTAGTCTAGTCTAGTTTAGTTTAATTTACTCATTTGGAATTTTCGCATTATTCGTTTTCATTATGTACTACATACAATTGTTTCAATTTTATGTTATTTCAATTCCAGTTTTGTTCAATTATTCTGTTTTCGCATTATTTATTGATTGTTGGATATTATATTACATCACCGTAGCAATACTAGGCTTTAAATTCACCCCGAATACGCCCTCAGAGCAAAATTCTGCGTTCTGCAGATTTTGCTGCTGTGACGACCGTCACAGCCCCATGACGAGCGTCACACGGGTGACGACCGTCACACCCTTGTGACGACCGTCACGCAGCCCAGAACTGCAATCTGATATAGCAGGGGTCGTGTACCCTTCCACTCCCCCCATTATCACTTTCAAACTTCCAACATTCATACCCCACTACGATTTTCGTCCTCTCCATTTAAACTATAAACCTCAACTCCAAATTCAACCTCCAAACCACCGTTCTGTCACATTTCCCTCTCCGCCGAAAAACCCCAAAACCTCCAAAAACTCTCCATCTTCAACAATGGCCGAAAACGCAGATATCAGCAACATTTCCTTCCCTGAAGGCGAGTTAGGCGAGAGACAACGAGCACAGTACACTGCATTTCATCAGAGGTCTCTCCAGCCAACTCACTACCCGCACCTTCCATCACTTACGGAGCTCGGACTCCTCGAAGGTGTAACCTGGATGCTTCAACGAGCAGGCATCTGGAACCTCTGCTCCAACCCCCAGCCGACCTACGAACAACTCACCCTTGAGTTCCTGAGTTCGTTCTCGTACATCACCAGCAGCGGCGAACTCAACCAGCACTCAGGTGCCGCTTGCTTCCGGATGTTTGGCGTTAACTATCAGCTGCACCAAAACCAGATTGCCGGCATCCTACAGTTACCCCGCGGCGACAACGCTCATCGCCGCATCACTGACCAGTTCCAGCACGAAGCCTTTGCACTGTGGTATCAGTTGACCGACCTAAATGCCGATGGCTGGGACTCCCTACACGTCACTCACATCCATAACCCCGCCATCAGGTACTTTCACAGGGTGTTGAGCAACATCATCTTCGCCAGAGACAGCAACCACAAAGTGAACTCCAAGGAGCTCTTCTTTCTGGATTGCGTCTTCAACAATGAACCGGTCAACGCCGCCCCGTTCCTGCTGGCTCACATTCAGGCCAACGGCAACCGTGGCTCGAAGCCATTCTACTTTGGCGGGATTGTCACGGCGATTGCACTTGGGCTGAACCTTGGCGACCGCCTCCAGCACCTCCAGTCCATCCCCTCGGTGTTCCTTGACACCGACCACTGCAGGGCCTCCCATCTCATCCGCTCCCGAGCTGACGGGAAATATCATCCGGTGGTGCGTGGCAAGACCGTCAGAAGCATCATCCTTCCGTCCCGCACCCGCATCCATCCTGAGGACCGTACCAACTGGTTGTTCGACCTCACTGCCCCTCCTGCTGCCGCTGTCCCTACTCAGGAACCCACTCATGATTCCAAAGATGAAATCCAAGCTGAGTTGGACAGGTCCGAGCATCCAGAGGCATCGCAGCCTCCTCTACCAGTAGGTACATCATCCCGCTGCCGCCGTCACCATCCCGTGCCCGATTACACCGAAGAGGACCTCCGTCGCTCCCTAGACCAGCAGGCACAGATACTCACGATGCTGCAGCAGCAAAACCAGCGAGCTGACCAGTTCGAAGCTTGGCACCAAACTCAAATGCAACAACTTCACACCGGCCAAGCTACGATCACTGAGACTCTAGCGAATCTGACCCTGCAGGTCGAAGGCCTCCGAGACACGGTCTACCACACTGGAGCCATGAGCTATGAGGATAGAGTAGCCCTTGCTAGAGCCAGAGGACGCCAACATGGACGTGACAGGCCCCGAGACTAGATTTTTATTTTTTCCTTTATTGTTTACTATATTTCAGTATTTTGTATTTTCATTTTCAGTTGTATCTCCCTCTCGCATGCTTCAAGAATCAGTGAGGACACTGATCGAGATAGTGTGGGAGCGGAGCCTTATTTCCACTGTATTCTGACATTCCCTCATTTCCCTTATTTCCATTTCACTGCACTTTTGAATTTTAGTAAGTTCCATTTTTACACTTTCTATTTCTAGCGAATAAAGTTCGTCTATATAATCTTCACGTTACGCAAACCATCCCCACATTATTCAACGTAAACAAAAGCTTTCGTTTGTTCCTCAAAACCAAAAGCATCACGAGAATGCACCTGAGTTCAAACCGAGCTTTGAAACTCCGAGGAAATGACAGTTCTAACAAAACCAGTATCGTCCAGACACCTTAGATCTCTAGTTTATGCAAGTCGGTTTCACCACCTACATGTACCAAAGTCTCAAGTGTCTACGCAAACTCAACCCCAAGTAGTTTATACTAGCAGTCAGCACCATCCTAAAAACACCTCTAAGCGAGCGACCGATGCAAATAAGTGTATGATCTCCAAAAAGATGAAAAATCATGAAAAGAGAGCTAAAAAATCCCAAGAATATAAGATACGTTTCCTTCTAAGTTAGGTGCTCCTCACCCGAGCATTTAGCCCAAAGGCACGAAAAACTCATTGAAAAATCAATGACACCAAATTATGATCAATGAAGAAGATCAAAAACACAAACGAGATCATATTCACTAACAGGTCGACTTGCCATGAGAGTGTGCGGACAACGGGCTTAATGTGATTGCGCTAGAACAAACAGGGTGAACTTGCCACGAGAACTTTGACACCAAGATACGGTAGCATGACTGAGACCGATTTGCATAAAAGGGAGACCTCCGGAGACTTGTAGTCCAGTGTCGTCGTGATACTCGTCTTGTTCCTACCAAGAATCCCAGTTTTTCCAAACTCTGCGGACGAAGAAGCAGCCTCGCGCTTGCCGACTTTTCCACGTTTTAATTGAGGACAAGCAAAGATTCAAGCTTAGGGGAGTTTGATAACACGAAATCATATAGATATTTTCATGCATAATTCAACTAAAAGCTAACCGTTTTCGATCCGATTTCGGGTTATTTCCATGTATTTGTCTGATGTTTTTGCAGGTATTCAACGATCACGTCTAAACAAGGCAACATGAAGAAAAGAAGCAATCCCAGATGAAATATGGACGAAAAAGGAGTGAAAACACAATGAAAACCGCAGCAGACAGTTTTTGCTGATGTGACGACCGTCACAGATGCATGACGACCGTCACACGGGTGACGACCGTCACACCTTGTGACGACCGTCATGTAGGCAAAAACGCCCCACTCAGATTACACGTCAAAAGAGCAATTCCAATTCCCATTAAATGGTCCACTACTCCCTAAATTATCTGCCTCAAGGTCCATCATCCTCAGAGGTAACCGTTGGAATTCCACCTCTATAAAAAGGGAAGCATGGGACTTCAAAAAGGGAGCTGCATTCATACCACGAAGTGCTGCCAAATTTACTTTCCAGCAAATTTACTTTCAGTTATTATTTGTATCCATTTCTCCAGTTTCATTTGTATCCCTTTCCTTTATTTCCCTTTCCATTCTACTCATTCCCATTTCCGCTCTTCTGTAATTGTTACTGCATTGTACGATCAAATTGGAACTAAAGACAGAATCCTGCCAACATCTGTGGAGGATCTGCCCAAGGCCAATTGGCATTATTTACAGGTTTTCATTTTGATCGACTTCTATTTTATCATAATGCAATTTATTATTTATTATTATTATTTATGTTTTGCTTTTCTAAATTCCATGTCTAGCTAAACTTAGGTAATCGATATGTAGTAATAATTCGAATGGGACTTGATAACTCTTGTTTGAAAACTTTCTTTTCACAAAAATAACTTATGGTCTAAGTGTTTAAAATTGATTTACGAAATAAACTTCGTCGCGAAATCGAGAACTTATTTTAAAGTAGTTTTGCCACGAAAGTGGGAAATTAATTAAGATACGAACCAACAAGCGAAAGTTGCGGTAAGGTCAGATAGTAAACACTAGGCATTTGTTTTAATAACAGCGAAAGCACTTTAAAACGAATTAGAACCTAGAGATTTCCAAAAAGTAATTTTAACCCCGAACGGAACACGAAAGTGTGCGTTAGGCCCTTAGGATTATGATTAGCGTCAATAACCATTGTGAGACGAGAGTCTTCAAATCTCCATTTTCTGCTTAAATAAACTGTGAAAACTATTTCATACACCAGTCACTTATCAAGTCCCTGAAGAACAAAATTACTACGTATCGATTTAATTAATTAAAATCCAAACAGTAATCTTAGTTCCCCTTTTAGTGACAACCTTATTCTCTTAAAACATATTCTACCTAGCTAAACATAGTAACTCCCGAGAACACGAGTTTGATTACGAGTCCCTGTGGGATCGATATCTTTTATTACTACGCGATAGACTGTGCACTTGCAGTTAGTTGTATTAGACATAGAAAGTCGCGATCATTGCCCGACCACTGGACAAAATAAATGTCAGAGCCTCTGATGCTTGTTGTTCTGGTTCATGCACTGAGACGAAAACTGAGTCACGGGAAAACCTTGATCCCCTGTCTCAAGAATGAATGCTATGCAAATGCAGAAATGCGAAAATACAAAGAAGCAAAAACCAGATGCTGCTAAAACGGAAAAGCAAATTTTGGGGTGCTACAGACTGCCATGTCATATTTAGGATAACCTTGTCCATCATTCCCTTAAGACTTTGTTAGAGTCTTACCCTTTCATCCTAGCCTTAGGATTATAATCGCCATACTATATGTAAATTTCTGCCATTGACACTTACTCATCTTTCCCTTTTAACCTAGCCTTAGGTTTAGAGTCGCCGCACTCTATGTAAGTGTCTTGCCACAAACATTTACTTTCCCCCTTGGAACCTTGACCACAGTCAAGAGTTCCTCACCCGTAGTTAGGCGAACTACAGACACTCTAATTCCTCATTCCCTAATGATGGTATGTAGGAACAAGGATCTCTATCCTTGGCGAGCTCACTAACAACTAACTCCCCCTAGTTAGGTGAACTACGAATGCTTTGATTCCATCCTAGTCAGGATACGTAGGAACGAGATGCGATGTCTTGACGAGCATATTTTGTATATACCCTAGGACTTTACCTTAACACCTTTTCTTTAGCAATTAAACAATAACATGACACAAATTCAAATAAGAAGTTCCTGTAGAGTACTACAGATACTTAGGATGCTAACACCTTTCCTAGTTATAACCAACCCCCGAATCTTAAATTCTCTTAGCTTTGTTGTTACATAGCACACTTAGGGTTTTATTCGATCTTTACTCTTTCCTTTGAATAAATTAAAGCTCGGTGGTGAACTTCAAGATTTACGATTCAAGTTAATTCAATAGCTTGATGTCCGATGAGGAGATAATTAACATGAAAAATAATATCATGGATGAGGAGATAATTAGCCATGATGAGGAAGCGAATGAGGTCAAAGATAACACAGATGAAAAAGAGAAATATAATGGGGATGCATGATGTCTAAAATTATATTTGTGCATTTTTAAAAAATAGTAGTGCTTAGGTTATATTACAGGCTACATGGCCTTGTATTTTAAACAATATTTTATTGTCTTTCTTAATCTAATGATACTCCTTAGTTTTATTACTTCGCCTTTTCTCTCTTGGCCTTTATTGCTTTGTGTTTATTTGTTTTGATATTCAACATCGTCCAAGATCCTTCTCGGTCTAAAGTCAGATCCTTTTGTCTGCACCCAGGTTTTGGCTTGGTTATGTTTCGATGTTTTTTAAGGCTTCACAAACTATGCCCTTCGAGTGGCTAGCTCCAAAGGAAGGGGCGGGGTGTATCATGTGTGATGCGATAATTGAAATTTGCTTCTCGATTTTTGTTAAAACCAAAATACCAAAGTATCTTGAAAATAATGTTATATTCATTAAAATGTCAAATAAAGGTAAAATAATACATTTCCTTATTGGAGTAATTCGTGCTACTTAACTGTAATACTTTTTAAGCTTTAGGGTGTTCCATGTCTAGGGTATTGATTCCAAGGAGACATAAAAATATGTTGTCCAAAAGACTACTAAGGGGAATAATTATCTCTTGGAGAAATGTGAGCAAGAAACTAGTCTTCAAAAGTTCCTCTCGGTTTAGAAAGCTTCAAAGACTTTTGAGTTCTGTTTGAGAAAGAATCAAAGGGAAAAAGTTCTCCAAAGCTTACCTACTAGTTGATTTCAAAGGTGGATCCTACCTTTCGTGGGGAGAAATAAGATCATAGATCCTATTTTTATGTGTTACTCCAGACTTCTTTTGTCCATCTCTCACTACTTCAAAATAGACTATTTGTCACATTAAACTATAACGGTCGGACTGTTAACCATGGTAATACCTCATTTTTGGACGCATTTTTTTTATTTACGAAAATACACTGCATTACGGTCACACTAATAAACCGTGATTATGCATCTATGGAGTGGCAGAGTTCGAATTCCAATTTCAACCATTTTCTACGTTTTCGCTACAATGAGTGTTGTCCTTATTGTACATCCCGGAAATTATTTGGTTGACCGAGGTACGAAACCGAAATTTCTAACTTAGCTGAGACATCTATTATTGGTTGAGATGATCATGTAAGAGCCTCAGATCGACACACATGAGTTGACTCCTGATACCGGACGGCCGAATTTCTTAAAGTAATTAAGGATCAAGCTAAGGGTCAAAAACTATTTCAGAGTCATTAGTAAATCAATTACAAATACTTGCTCACATATTTACTATCTTCCCTGATTAACATAAAAAAAGTCAACCGATTTATGTTTTTTTATCAAGAACATTAACATCTACCGTGGGGTGCCGTTAAAACTATCCTGAGCCAGACAAACAAATCTAAACGACTAATTCTTTCATGGCAGATGAACTCGGAATTTCACAAAGACTAGTCACATGAGCCTACCAGTTCATTATACAAACTTAAACCTTAAAACTTTTCTTTCTCTTTGTCGAATACGTCCACTAGTCACTTTGTATAAATCCGGAAACCTAGTTGAATTCTCCTGACTGGCCAATGTCGATCTGTAGTTTCATCCAAACAAAACATTCCCACATCTTCTAGATGATGATGTCGTCATGACTTGTCAAGGAACAATCCGTTCATGTGCGATGGAAATCCTACGCAAAGATTACGAGTCGGATTACATAAGCCGGCACCGTCTGAGTTTACCGGTAAGGAAAGGGTTCCATCTAAAGCGCCCGACTTCGTTACGGTCAGCTATTGAAGGTGGTAGAATTCTCCGATGTTGAAATCGACCCTAGGGCAAACTGAATAGTCTTGAATCTGTGGTATTCTTCTCAACCGCGGCGAGATCAACACCAAAGCGTTAATATTTGCTCATGCAATCAATAATGAGGTAAGTCTTATTTTTTCTTCACCCTTTTTAACTCATAAATTGAGAGTTATTTTGATTTGGGAACTTTCCTGGTTCTCAAGCAGAGAATAAACCTTCAATGAGAAGGCACTGTTTTTATGGTCTGTTTACGATGAATATTAGGTGTTTGATTAAATGTTTCAGGTACAATTAACCTATGTTGATGTGAATACTGAGCCTGCTTTATTAGAATGTTAAAATTTTGTATTCTCAACTGGATTGATGCAGTATCGTCATTGAAATATTTCCATGATATTCACATAGAGATAAATTGATGCACATGTGACATGTCTTTATAACCGCGATGTCAAAATTAAGTTATCATGAGTAGTATAATCAATCAACTATAATTGTGGATATGGTTTCAGTTAATTCATATGTCACAAAACCATGCCGCTTTTAATTATGGCTTACAAATGGAACCCGAGCCAAGCTTCTTAAAGATTGTCGCTGCGACATTAATAATGTCAGTAATTTCGATGTGGTTGATGTTGCTCCTGTTATTTAAATGAAAACGGTGCACCAAGTATAAATTAGTGAGGAAGGAGAAGATCATATTAACACGGATATCAAAAGATTAGTGATTCTGATGAGACTCTTGTCTAGATTTAACCTATATCTTCTGTCTGCATTTATTTATTGAAGATGTTTGATCTGAACATTTTAACATTTTTTAATTTATGTATGCAGATGAATACATGCTTTCAATTATCTATGAGCAGATAGAGTGAAATACGCATGGGATGTTGCAGTATCATCCTTATCCACATGATTATGCAGATATGTCCAAAGCCTTGTCCGCGTTCTGCATTGTTCATAAGTAGTCATGCTGAAATGTTAGAAATGTTCTATTTATCAGAGGTATATTAACTTGGCTCAAACTCGGCCGAGTAGTAGGATTGGTAACTCTATGCAACTACTATCTATTTCGAAGTCTTTCGTGAGTAAATCAAAGTTACTTCCAGCAGCAGTACCAAATTTTACAGGAACTGAACTAAAGTGAGCATGTGATAAACCGAATTATTACACAACAATTCTAATCTCCGAAAAGTTCTCCTAAAACAGAACAAGTATAAGTGGGAGAATGTCACTTACTTGGATGGTGCAGTGATGTAGTATAAAATACCACCAACAGGAATTGAATGACTATCTCCATAATCGGAAAAAGTGGAGAATGAAAATAAGGTTACATTGAAGAATAATGGGCATGTTGGAGGTATAGAACAGCTTGATAGGATATAAACCCTGCTGTTAGAAATTAATGTAAAATAACATAAAATTCATAGACTAAACGTACCAGGTATTACTCGCTATGAATAGGGAAATTGCAGAACCAAAAGACCATATCTTTTTGAAGAAGCTCGTCTAAATATATCACAATGATACTCCCAAAAAAGGAGCTGGATGATGATGAGGATATCATGTCCTACTCCAAATTGGCCCACACTACCATACATCCCTGAAATAGGATGTCGCTCCTTTCCCCTGCAAGAGTAGAAGGAATCTCATACTCTCTGAACTTTAAATTATATAAGGTAGTTGTAGGAACCGGACAGTAAGACTTGCCCTCCAATAAAAATAAAGACCAAAAACCACAAAGACTTTCATAAGAGAAAAATCGACCATGTGAAAATAAACTTCTTGTCAGGCTAAGCACCTTAAAGCCTTTGGCCTAAATTGAAGGATAAACTCACTTGATGCCTCTGACATAATTGACTTTGGCCAGGCTAAACACACTTGATAGCTCTGGCCAAAGTACAAGCAACTTACAAGCTTCTAGCATCATCGATTGTGGTCGGGCTACATTAATATATCTCTAGCTAAAATCCTAACAACTTACAAGCCTCTCGCATAACCAGCTTCACAAGATTCCAAAGATCTTGATAACAAAAAACAACCTTAATCTGTTTACACCAATTTTCATAATTTGTACCTTTCAAGATTGAAAGATTCGTTGGAAATTATTCGTTCGGATGAGAATTCATTGCACTATGCCACCCAAGAATGGCAACTAGAGATCTAAATATCAGACGTTGAAATTTAACCTAATCTTAGAGATAATCCGAATCAATCTAGATTGAATAAGAATCAATCATTCTGATTAATTGCTCCTCTCGTTTCTCACTTGTCACTTCAGTGATTCAACCCCAACTTAGTTGCAAGATGATTTTTCCATACAATGATTTGAGAAGAAAAGAAATCCGTGAAAGTGAATTGGGGAAGAAAAGAGAAATTAGGGTTTTAGCCTTTTAGAAGAAATGTGAAGAAGATGGGTCAAACTCAACAAAGTTTTCTCTCTGCGTTTATTCTAACTGACTTTCTGTTATTCAACAACTACTTACAATAATATGGTACTTTGCAATTTATAGATGATATTACTTGCACACAAAGTAATTAACTAATATAAACTTCAACAAGATGTATTCGACTTTCTGTCGAATAAAGTTAATACAATATCTATTTGAATTTATTGAACGCACACTACTTCATCTCCGTCGAACACACACTTATACCTAACATAAAGAATTACACATTTAACATAATCAACAACATAAAAATTGCAACATTAATTTGACAAATCATAAGATTAAAAGTCCATAACTCTTTAATATTTTATAATTAGTTTCAATGTCCTGATTGAAACAAAACAAAAATATATATATATATATATATATATATATATATATATATATATATATATATATATATATATATATATATATATATATATATATATATATATATATATATATATATATATATATATATATATATATATATATATATATATATATATATATATATATATATATATATATATATATATATATATATATATATATATATATATATATATATATATATATATATATATATATATATATATATAACATATTATTATTGCAAAAAAAGATATCTCTACTTGTTTCCATCATCTTTTTTCACATTTCTTAAAATCACCAAAAACAAATGCTTGGAAATTATTCTTCTCCATCTTCTTCATATTTTTATCACCATTTTCACAACAGCAACCTTCATCTTCTATTCTCATTGACCTTCATCAAACTCACCACTTTATCTCTACACAACAAAGAACATACACATAATAACATAAAACTTTCCCTTTCAAAAATCAAAACCAAAACAACAAGACAAAAGTAGAAGAAAAAAAGAGTGAACTGAACCGAAATAAAAAAGACATGTGTATTTTCGAAACCGTGAAACCGTTCAGCATTGGGGGAATACTAAAGCTCACCTACCGTGACCTCACTTTTGACGCAAACACGACCACCACGCAAAATGAGTTCTCCGCACATCCCACCTCATTGCGACTGCATCACCAATGCCTCAAGCAACAACATCACCACTCAGAATCGCTTTCACTGTTGATCTCCTATGTGGTAGACTTTTCCTATTTGATTATGTCTTGATTTTGATTCATCTTGATGGTGTATGAAAGGAGAGAGAGAGAGAGAGAGAGAGAGAGAGAGAGAGAGAGAGAGAGAGAGAGAGAGAGATATTTTAAAAACACATAGATTGAAAGGGAGATCTGTTTCACTTTCATATTTTATTTTATAATTTGAAATATTTAGTGACGTGAAAATCACGTGGCAACATCCTTTTTAACGACATAATTTTCATGTGGCAATATCACGTGACAAAATATTTTTTTATTTATAATTTTAAATGTTTAGCCACGTAAAAATCATGTGTCTAATGCCTTTTTTTAACGACGTAGTTTCCACGTGCTTAGAGCCAAATTTTCTTACAAGAGTAAGGAGTGACGATGAGATTCCTAAAAGTTGTGATTGTCTATGGATTACCTAGCACACTATAATTCTAAGAAATAACTCTCATTGATGTTGACTAACCTTCTAACAAAGGTCTACCAATTTTTTTTTGGAAAAATTAACCTGCCAACCCCCATATTTTTATTATTCCAAAAATACTCTTTTTAATATTTACCTATATTTTATTTTATCATTTTTTTCCAAAAATTTCACTTTTTCTTTATCTATGATTTCAAAATTTTGGTAGTACCTTTGAATTTTTCGGTATGCATTGTTGCACAAATTTTGAAAATTCACGTGTATACACCGAAAATTTCATAAAATCCGTTATACATTACTAGAAATTTGTAAATATTTGGTATTTTATACCGAAAATTTTGGAATGTCCGATGCGTAACATAAACTTTTGGTAACAATGCCGGAAATTTTTTTATTTCTGGTACCCAGCACATCCCAAAATTTTGAAACTTTCGATATTACAACTGAAATTTCCGGTAATATAGCAGTAAGTCAAAAAATGTTTTCTTTGTGCGGTCTGGAGCTGGCAGGGTCATCTACAGATTTGTGTAGTGATTGTAGTTCTTCACCACAGACAAGTATGTTTTCTATGTAACAAGTTAAAATTTAATATTTTCGCTGCGTTATATAACTATACTTTTTATGTAACGTAAACAACAAATATTTGAGGATCGAGCTGAAGTATTAGCCTGGGTACAACATATTGGCAAGCAACACAATATTATAATTGTGACTGTTTGTTCTGATACTTTTTATGATTTAATTATTGTAATTTAGGGTGGAGTTTGCTCATTGGAGACTGAAAAACATGTTGACTACAAGATGAAGAGATTTATGCCAAAGTTGGGATGCTGTGAACACCACGTTGAAGTTGCAGTTAGGTTCAATCAGAGTGTCGTTTCAAAAAAGTATTGTCAATATTAAGCATCGGTATAACACTTCATTCAATGCCAACTTGCACGGTTTTGTTTCAAAGCAGTGTATACAACACATAGGAAAGGAGCTAGAAAGGGTAAAATTTATTAGTACAAGCAAGTACATTTATGGTTGCTTCATTAGAACTACACATGAGTTACCTTGTGCGTGTCAACTTGTTGATTTCCAAATATAATGCTTGTCTGTTTCTTTAGAACCAATTCATGTTTTTTTTGGAAGAAATTACACATTCAAGAGCATGCTAACGGTCATGTCGATAGTGGCACAATGCTGGATTTAGAGGCAAAGTGTGAAGAGTTGAAGACATATTTTGATACTTTGGATATTGTAGGCCAGAGGGTGTTGAAGAAAAAGGTTTGGGAACTAACATATCTATCTACAACTTTTATGTGTCCACCGCTAGTGAAATACAAGGCAAATATGAGAGTTAAGAATAACATAAAGGATGAAGAGAGTGATGTGCATCGTGATCCCTCTCTGTGGGAGTATGGTGAGGGCTCGTAGGGGAGTCAGACTACAATGAGATCATGCACAAAATCAACAATAAGTCAACCTTCTAGTATGTCGGGTCAAAGTCAACCGTCCATTACATCTTCAAGGCTATTTACTTGTCTCAGTTTCTTAGTTTCTTGCATCCATACATTGATGACATTGTTGATATTGGTGACGATGAAAATTGTGGTTTTCAGGCTATTGCAGCTTTACTTGGATGGGGCCAAGAGTCATGGTCATTGGTCCGGATGCAGTTGAATACTCAAGTTCATCAACACCCAAAATTGTTTTCCAATTTGTTCTATGACACAATTGTTGAAGTTAGGATTTCCTTAAAAGTAGAACACTTAGGTGTGCAGGATATAAAAAATGGATGTCTATTCTTGATATGGGTTACCCTATTGCAAATAGGTACAATATCATATTTGTCTCCCTGTCACAGGCTTAACATTGCCTTTTTCCCTTTTACCATAGCTCCACCTATGTATACGAGCACACATAGAATCATTGTTGTTGGTTTTGTCAACGACAATCATTGGGTTCAGGTAAAATTAAAATATGATATTCCATTGCCTCCCGTCACTGACCGCTGGAGATAAAACTGTACTAAAGATGAAAAAGCATGGGAATCAACATATGCACGACAGATTAGGCACTGGGAGGAAGAACTTAGTGTTAGAACATGGTTTTGGTTCTGCATATAATCTCTAGTGTTGATGATAATAATGCATATATTTTATACGTAACAATTTTGTACTCTAATAATTTTCTAAAGTGTGTAAATATAAAATTCAAATTGGTTATGGATAACTCTAAAAATATTTCATCAGAATACTTTATAAAACGCCTCAAGAAACCACTTATACCGCTTCTAAAGAAACATCAATAGTTCTCATGAATGTTGAATGCCTCTGAAGAAAAAAAAGTTGTGTGCTTCTCAGATAAGCTTCACATCCAACTCTGAAGTCAAAGTTTCTGAGTTCTAAAGATCTGTCTATCCTCTTCTGATATTCAAGCTTCTGATAGAATCACTCTAAAAAGAACTAAGTGAACACAACTGCTGACTTTGAAGAAGTTGAAGACTCTGATACCTCTTTGTCATTTATCTTCTGGACTCATCATCACTTCATAATTTTCATAAATTTCAAAAAATTTTAAAGGGTAAAAATGAAATTTCATCAAAATTAAGGAACGTCAAGTATAAGTGGAGAGTCACAGGTTAATTATATATATATATATATATATATATATATATATATATATATATATATATATATATATATATATATATATATATATATATATATATATATATATATATATATATATATATATATATATATATATATATATTCAATCGTTTGTTCTAATAAGTTTGTTATAATTCTAGTAATGTGTTTAGACAAAATTAGTTAGTTGACAACTTCTACTTATGTATACAAATAGAAGTACTCAATGTATAACAAATTAATTTTGTAAAATAAAAATCATTTCTCTTTACTTTTCAAAAAATTTACTTAGAAGAATGTTTTTGATTGTTTAACAATAATTCGGTTCTGGTCTGGAATTCTCTTTGATTTATTCGTTTTTTACCATCCTAGTTGCCACGAATAACATAATACTCCGTCCCAATATAGTAACATGTTACCAGAGCAATTTTATTGAAAAATAGTAACATGTTGCATTTAGTTCGAGCATAGTAATATGTTACTTGAGTACCTTCATTTCTCTTAATCTAGTATATTAAAAATTGCTTAAGAAATAAATAAATATATATGGCATTGGCATTAGCTTTGGCTTTTATTATACTTTTATTAAGGTAGGTATAAAAGATAATAGCGATCCACATATAAGCCTCTACATACATTGCTCACTTATATAATTACACTTTTATTAGCATTATATTTACATATTATCTTGCGCTATTTTTCCTTACCTAATAATACCGTCTGTAAACAAAACCAGAAAAGAATGTATAAATAGCAGCAGGCACAAGACGAGATTGGTGGATCATTGCAAAGTAAGTCCAGAGGAGAAGCTTATTCCAGCCATGTTCCAACCTTTCATTTTGCAATCAGGTAGTGGCATCCAGTTCCAACGTTTCCATTTAGTATCATAAGAAAGCCACAACATGTCCCAAAAACCATCACAATTAGACACCAAAGCTACCCTAATTATCCCATTTTTCTCCTCTAAACAACCCATCATTACTCCATAACGCTTCTCAATCACTCTCATCACTTCACCAGGTACCGCTGAAACTAACTCCCATTTTCTCCCATCCAAACTCACTCCCCACAATTCCACACCTTTCAACACCCTCACCCTATTTTCCCCTTCTGATTTCACTATCATCATGTATCCATCACCGTACACGTGTAGCCTATCGATCACGTTCCCCCAGTTGAATCCAACGGTTAACCCTTCCGCGTCATTAAATCGTGGCCGTACAACAACAGGCGTGTCAGAATCACAGGTTAAACTTGTAGCAACCAAAACGCTCTCTCTAGGTCCATGAACCACACTGAGAAACACGTGCACCCCACCACGTGGCAGAACCTCATCGTTCTCTTTTTCTTTTGCCTCCGTTGACTTCCACGTGTCAGTTAAAGAATCGTACACAAACAAAACAGGTCGGTTCCTCACAAATTCAGCAAACATGAACCGAAAATGACCCGACCCGGAAGAATCGGTTACAAGCTTCATCCCGGATCTCCTCCACGATGATGTGCCACGTGGACCCAACGGAGAAGGAGGGATCTTCTTAACGGTGACGGAGACTAAATTAACGGCGACAACCTCACGAGCGTTGTTGGAAGCGAAGAGAAAAACGTTAGCGGAAGCAGAAAGAAAGTAAAGATCCTCACCGTGAAAGTCTACAGGTTTGAGAAGCTCTGCTAAGGGGATCCGGAACCAACGATCGGAGCTCCGATCGGTGAAAGCGTGAAGCACGGCGTCACGGAGCCAGCGTTTCTTGTAGACAAAGAGCCATGTGGTGGAGTTTGAAAGTGAGTTGCACTGACGAACGAAACTGTGATCAGAGATTAAGCTTGAGAAGGATTTGTTGAGGAGTTTCAAGCGAACGATCTCTGGTAAAACTAGTGACAGGAAGATGTTTTGGATGAGTTCTTGTGGGAGGAGACAAAGTCCAATAACGTTTGAAGTTGAATTTCTGTGATCATCCATGTAAAAATAAAAAGTGTTAGTTCAGTTGTTAGTGACTAGTGAGTGTGAGATGTTTAGGATTTCAGGTAGAGTAGTGGGTTTGTTTGGGATAAATAAGTTGGTAAAATTGTTTATTAATATGAAAAAGTCATTTTCTGGGTGTGGTTGGCTTTTGACACGAGTTTTATTGTTTTTTTTATTAATTTGAAAATGATGTTTTGAGTTGATTTATTAGGGAAAGAGCTTATTGGTGGTTAGAGAAGACGAATGACCCACAAGGATTCGGAAACAACAGACAAGATCGTCGTCACGGGGCGGTGTTGTTAGTGGCCATTGGATTAAATTAAAAGGGTGAAATCTTGTGTTTTGTTCGAAAGTTGAATATGGCTCATGGATGTGTTCATGTGGGCGTGCTTCAAATTGTTTGAAAGGGTAATCATCATCTTTTGATCTTACAATCACGAATCATCATTATGAAAAAGTATGACTCTCAAAGAATAATCAAAGACCGCAGTTTATTATCACATAAATATTTATTATTTGAGCGAAAATTAGTAGTATATCTTAAAACAACTTATACAGAAAAGGGATTTATAGGAGTTATTGTATAAACCTTATCATTAATTTTTTATGGAATAAAGCTATTTAGCTGAAAACAACTTATACAGAAAAGTTTGAATATGACGTGGCGTGGCGTTTGGCTGAGTCATAACACACTGCGCACGAGTCATGCTGCCCCGTCGACAAAATGGATTGAACGCTGAACCATGTCATGTCAAACACAAATAATCTTTATAAATGTCTTTATAAATGTAGAATAAAAGTCAGGTAAATTATATCAGAGCCCCTTTCACTTAATATTGTGACACCTTAAACTTATAAAAAAAATGTCTTTTTAATAATATTTAGGCTTAATATTTTGTCATTTGAAATTCATTTTGGTTCTTTAATTTAAAAATAATTTTTATTTATTCTTTAATTTTTTAAAATGTTTTATATCAGTCATTTTATCAGCGAAAAAGTTTAAAAATTCATCGTTAAATTCATCGTTAATTAGACAAAAATGATTAATATGAAACGCTTTGAATAGTTAAAAGACTAATATAGACCTTTTTAAAGTTAAAAATTCAAAACAAACCTCGAGATTAAGATATCAAACCTAATATTTACTTATCATATAATGATCTCGTGTGAAATACAGTTGTTTGTTAAGAATAACAAATATGAGTATATGGGAAAATATCAAATTAGTTACAAATGTGGTGACTTGAGCATTTATAAGTGGAAAAATCCACACACCTATCACCCTAAGGTTTCAGGTGAGCATGTGGTGTGTCTCTCACAAATGTACGTTACACATAAATAAATCCCCCGAAGTAAAATGTTCTCTCGTGTTGACCTCCCTACATAGCCTCAACATTGGTATCCAAAGCTCAGGTTTGATTCATAGGGAAGCAAAATTGTAGTGAGGTGTGTGATTGATTTCTTTCTAAAATTTGTGTTGAATTGAAGTTCGAAATTGAAGACAATCAGTGAGAACTAAGTGATTTGCACAAGAACGAAAATGAACGACAGAAACGGTAGCTTAAACACAAAGCTCATAATATTCGACGGTAAGAGTTGGAATTTGTGATCGATTCAAATGTGTGTGTTGTTTGGAGCTCAAGATGTTCTTGATCTCGTCAATGACGGTTACACGTCAGTTGCTGAAAATGCAACAAAGTCGCAAAGAAGTGTGCAATGTGAAACGAGGAAGAAGGATCAGAAGGCGTTGTTCTATATCTATTAGTGTATGGATAAAAAGGTATTTAAGAAAATTGTTGATTCGACGACGGCGAAGGCGACGTGGGATACACTGGTATGGTGCTATGGTGGTGACGCTTTAGTGAAGAATGTCAAGTTACAGTCCACACACAAGCAATATGAGAATCTCAACATGAAGACCAATGAGAAGGTACATGATTACATGTCCAGAGTGATTGTGGTCACGAATGAGATGAAGTCTTGTAGAGAAACATTATTGAAGGTGAGATAATACTTAGAAGGGGGGTTGAATAAGTATGAAAGATTAAAACTTAGAATTAAAACACAATTATTTTTATCCTGGTTCGTTGAACTCAACTACTCCAGTCCACCCTTCCTAGAGTGATTTGCCTTTCTCAAACAAGGACTTAATCCACTATTTAATTAAACAGATTACAATAGTAACACCTAAGAACAACTGTTCTTAGTCTTTTCAAGAGCTACTGATTCCAACTGAATCCTCTTAAGGAAATCCTTTACAATCAATGTAAATCTAATACAAGAGTAAGAATGCTTCTAAAAAGCTTTAATCACAACAGTGATATTTATCTTAAGTTTAAGTACAATGAAATTAATTCTAAGAATGAATATGAAAGTATGAGAGTTTGAATGTTTTAATTCTTTTTCAGCAAAACGTCTAACTGAAGAATATGGTGGAGTCTTGCTTTTATAGGCAGTCGATCCAAGGTAAGTTGCACGTTGAGAAGAGTGTCCAAAATGTCTGAGCCTTTTTGTCTTCACATCAAGTGACCTTTCCTAGAAGAAGAAAGCACAGGAAAATCCTTTTTGTCTGTGTTCTTGTGTCTAGTATAAATAAGGAAAGAGACGTTTGATTTACTCCAACGGATATAATCTTTGAATATTTCTTCTTCAGTTTTCAGCAAGTTCATCAGAGTCTAATTGGGTCAGAGTCTTCTGATGATGATCAAAGCTTGCTGGATCAGAGTCTTCTGCAGCAGGTGTGCTTTCAGCGTGTTAAATATCAGAGCATATTTGAAACAGAACTTCAGTACTGACAGCTTTTGTACTTTCAGAAACTTCTGTAGAATCTATGTTTTGAAAAACTCTTCATACAAAATTCTTCTTTGCTTCAGATGCTTCTGACTTGCTTCAGATCCTTCTGGAGCTTCTGCTTCAGAATCTTCTGGAGGCTACGCTCAGGATCTTCTGTTGGCAACAATCAGAATCTTCTAATAAATGCATCTGGCGCTTCAGAGTTTAGCTCATTTCTTGTATTCAATTCTGATTTGCTTCTGGAGTGTTAATTTCTTTACTATCTGCAGTAAAAACTCTCAAGCATATTTTAGAGTATATAATTCTTAAATACAAAATTTCCTAATAGTTATCATCAAAACATAGAGATATTATTAAGAACCAATCTGTGTTCTAACAATCTCCCCCTTTTTGATGATGACAAAAAACATCAGAAATTTTGTTTAATTGAAAATATTAGAATTATAACTCCCCCTGAGATGATGAATCTCCCCCTGAGTTAAATACAGATAAGGAATAGAAACTTCCCTTTTGTCTTGAGTAATCTTCAGAGTTAGATCTTGTTTGTTCTTTTAACATTTGAAGGTCAGAATGTCTTGCAGATTTAAGATTCAGAGTTTGATAATAGTCAAATGATCTGAGAGACTCAGAGTTTCTTTTATAGATTGTACTTATCAAAAGTTCTGAAATACTCAGATTAAATGTTAGATAGAATAAATATGTCTGAAGTTTCATTTTGGTGAAGTTATATTAAACAGTTCAGATCTTTATATTTTCTCCCCCTTTTTTTGTCATAAGAAAAAAGTAAAACTTTAAAAAGACAAATAAAAGGAAACAGTAAATGAGATAATTCAGTGGAGAAAAACTTTGATTCATTCAATACGATCAGATCAAAAGTACATGCATCAGAAGATATAAAAAAATACATAGCAAACATCAGATGCAAGAACATTAGAATGAAAAAAAAATGAAAATCTAAGAGTGTTTGGACAAAAGCATCTTCAATAGATCTGTAATCTCAGAGGAGGACTGCTCTTGCTTGAACATCCACTTAGCCATTGTTTCATTCTTTTGATCCTGCTTTGACATTCATTCTGTCATGTCCTCAGACTTCTTATCCTGTTTTACCATCCAGGACTTGATCTCTGACTGGCCAGCTTCCAGAGCAGCAATCTTATCTTCAAAATCTGGATGTTCCTTCTTAATCTCAGATGAAGAGGTATGATCAGGTTCTGGAGCTTGAACAAAGTCAATGTCCATGTGATCTGGTGAGTCTGGAGCATTGGAGTTAGAAGGATGGTCTACCAGAGTCATGGCCAACGGATTTTCCTCAGATGCAATGTCAGTAGTTTCTGCTGAAGGTGGAGGAGCATTTGTAAGCAGCAGAGGATCATATTTCTTGACCGTCTAGAATAGAGTTCTTGCAGCCTCATCAAATCTGAGCTTCGCATCATCAGAACATATGTTCTTCAGATTTGAGGCCACAGAGTTGAATCTGTTGATGAATCCATTCCAGATGATATCAAATTCTTTGGCATCCATTGTTGCTGAGCATTTCTTCTGTACAGTACCTAAATACAACTGTATTTCTTGCAAAAAAAGTTTGAAATAAATGATTAACATTAAGTCTGGGCTTAGGATGTAACAGAGTTTCCAGAGTTACAGGGTTGGGGAGTTGGTGGAAAAATTGATTTTTGGATGGAGATCAGAGGAGGAGGATAGTATGGAATGAAAGATATTTCAGGAGCTTTTTCTTTGGATCTGTTTAAGGCATTTAATAGATGAGGTTTTGCTCTGGTGTGAAATGGAACCACATCAAAGGGTTTATTTGAGAAGGGTTGGAAAGCAGATTTGGGGGGTTCATCAGAAGCAACATTATTATCAGATGTAATTGGTATAGCTGAAGCAACAACTTTATCAGATTTAGCAGAACAAGAAATAGTTGCTAAGGATCCTACATCTGATATGGATTTTATATAGTCAAGAATCACAGATGGAAGGGTCATTGTGAGTTTTGGTTTCAGAGGGGTGATAGGGTCAGATGGTTCATCTCTGTCATAAAAGTCTTTGAGTTTGAAACCATAAGCTAGATTATGAAATAGAGATGAAACTTGGGCACAAGAAATAGATGATCTTGGGTTAGAATTTGGGATCAATATTTCAGATGATGGTGCAGGTGTGGGAATAGGATCTGGAATGGGAGCTTTAGAAGGTATAATGGGTTCAGGTTGGTTTACCTCAGAGTCTCTGTGAGATGGAGAGACTAGAAAGTCTGGGTGGATGTCAGATTCTGAGGAGTTTGAAGAGGTGGTTGGTGTGCAGGAAGTAGAAGATACTTGAAACACAGTTTTTAAGGGTGTGACATCAAGAACTTCTGTTTCAGGAATGTGGGGTTCAGAAGTGTTTGTTGGTTCTGAAGGAATTTCAGAGGGTTTTGTTGGTTGTTCTGAGGTAGATGAATCAGATGGAATTGTGATTGGTTCTGATGAAATTGGAACAGAAGTTACTTTTGTAGGTTCAGAAATAACAAGTGCAATGGGTTCAGATGATTTTGATGGTGGTTGATTTTCAGAGGCTTTTTCTGGTAGAGGTTCTTGTGGTTTTTCTGGTTGTTTTTCTTATTGGTGCTTTTGTTGTTCAGATGTCTTTTATTTAGATTGTTCAGAGGATTTTTGTTGTACAGAAGGTTGTGGTTGTTGTTCTGTAGGTTGTTGTTCTGATGATTGTTTCTGTGAAGATTGTTTTTGTGGAACAAACTGTTTGATTTGGATTTTTGGTTGAGATGATTGTGGTACAGAGACTTTTGGTGTTTGAATGGTTTTTGTTGTTGTTGGTGTTGGAACAGAAGTTTGTTTTTGTGGTGATTTAGAACTTGGAGCAGTAACAGAAGTAGTTTGTGTAGAGGGTGGTTTTGGAATAGACTTAATATTAGAATCATTTAAAACAATTGTATTTGCAGAAGATACAGAAGATTTAATACCTTTTATCTTGATCCTTTTGGCTGGTACAGAAGAAGTGTCTCCAGATTCTTTCCTCTTCAAGAGCTTCTGTGGCTTCTCAGCAATCTTTATTTTCTTCTGAGCAGGTGCATCTTCTGCTTCTGGCTGAGTCCTCTTTCTTTGTAGTTGTTCTTCTTCTTTTTCTTCTTCTACATCAGGTAGTGGTTGTCTTGCTAGCTGTACAATGTTTGCAGGAACAGGCTTTTCTTCCTTCTTACACTCATCAATGTACATCACAACAATATGTCTTGGTTCTTCAGCAAAGAACAGTGGAAAATCATCTACAGGAATCCTCTTCTTACTCAGTTCAGACACATTCAGCTTCTTGGGAGTTGTTGTGAGTTCATCCACTATTTTAAGTCTCTGAAGACTTTTGGCACTCAGAGGCTTTCCCATTATGAATTCCAATTCCTCTGTAACTCCAGCAGCGTACAGAGCAGTGACCAATCAATTCTCAGTTAGAAGATCTGAGATCAACCTTCCAAAAGGGGTCCAGGTTCTGATCTTCTGTCCTTTTTCTTTCACATACTCTCTAGAGGCATTTATATGGCTCCACAGATGCATGAAGAGAATATATGGAAGATCTACCTTGGTGCTCTGACTGAGGCAATACATGAAATAAAGTTGTTCATTATTGACATAGTCTGGAGAGTTTGTTGATTTCCTATGATGGATGCATCCCATGAAGATCTTAGCCCAGATCTTGTAGTCAGACTTCAGATCCTTGAATTTTTTAGAAGCTTGACCAGCAGTCATTACTTCTTCATACACTTCATCCATATCCACACGCCCAGCTGGTAAGTGTGAAACACCATCTGTTTCTTCATACCCAATTAGCTTTCTGATCAGATCTTCTGTTATAATGATTTCTTTTCCCAGTACAGAAGATAGGATGAACTTAGGGTAAACTGAAGCATGGATCCAGAACTCTTTCACAAGGAGGGGGTAAACTGGTCCAAAGAGTCTATCAAAGTACTTTACCCATCCTTGAGCACCAATGATGGAACGAAACTCAAAGCCATTTTCTGCAAGTGAATCAAATTCTACCATTGATTCACACAAAACCTCCAACTTTTCAACAGGGGTTAATAGAGTTCTTTTTGGTGGAGAGTAAGGAGCAACACCCATGTTTGCAGAAGTAACTGCAGCCATTGAAGATTTGAATTGAGCAGCTGTTGATGATGAAGTTGCCATTGAAGATTGTTTTGTCACACGCTTAGGGTTTTTATGCAGAGAGAAGAGAAGATGAAAATGCATAAAATTTTCTGAGATTGTGAAAAGTGTGAAAGTGAAGATAGGTCATGTATTTATACTAAAACAATTAGGCATACCATCAGTCAGAATTTTTTGCACGTTTGAACAAGCATTAAATGCAAAGAATAATAATCATTTCAAACATTTATTGCTTCTGACAAATTGGGGGGAAAATCAAGATTTTCACTATTCAAACTTCACCTCAAACGTCTCTTCAGTAATGTACACGCCACCTTTGCAGATTTGGTGTGACACGTGTTTGCTTGCATGTGTTCTGAATTCTCTTGAGAAATGAAACGTTAACCAACGTTCAGATCCTCTAAGGATTGTTAGTTCAGAGTTTCACAAAATCAATTTAATAAAATAAATAAGCAATCAGAAGAATTACTTCAGAGCATTAGGCATTTTTGCATCTGTGAAAATTTGCTTCTGACAAATATCATTCTGGACAAAAATCCATACCAATATTTTTCAGAATAAATTTGAATCTATCTTCAACAAGGGGTTTTGTAAAAATATCTGCCCATTGATGATCTGTATCAACAAAGGCTAAATTTATTATTCCCTTCTGAACATAGTCTCTGATAAAATGATGCTTAATTTCTATATGTTTTGCCTTAGAGTGTAAAATAGGGTTTTTAGACAAACATATAGCAGAAGTATTATCACAAAAGATAGAAATGTTACTTTCAAATATTTGATAATCTTCTAGTTGACTTTTCATCCAGAGCATCTGCGTGCTACATCCAACAGCAACAATATATTCTGCCTCTGTGGTTGAAAGTGCAATTGTGGGTTGCTTCTTGCTGTACCAGGAGATTAGATTTCTTCCTAGAAATTGACAACTTCCAGAAGTACTTTTCCTTTCCACTCTGTCTCCAGCGTAGTCAGCATCACAGAATCCAACTAATTTGAAATCATCAGATTTTCTGTAACACAAACCCATATTAGAAGTACCTTTCAGATACCTTAGAATCATCTCTGTAGATCTTCTGGTCTACTTTCTTACTTACCTCTTCCTTGCCAAGTGAGCTAGTTGGATGCATGAGAGTCTTTGCCAGCTTACTATCAGTCATGTTAAATTTCTTCAGAAGTTCTTTAACATATTTGGTCTGATGTATGTAAGTGCACTCTGGAGTTTGATTGACTTGGATTCCTAGAAAGAATCTGAGTTCTCCCATCATGCTCATTTCAAATTCTGCCTGCATACATGTAGCAAACTCCTTTCCCAGCATAGTATTGGTAGATCCAAATATTATGTCATCCACATAAATTTTACAAATTAGAAGATCTTTCTTAATTGATTTACAAAAGAGTGTTGTATCCACTTTGCCTCTGATGAAATTTTTCTCCAGAAGGAAATTGCTCAATCTCTCATACCAAGCTCTGGGAGCTTGTTTTAAACCATATAGAGATTTCTTTAGTTTGAAAACATGATCTGGAAAATTTTCATTTTCAAAACCAGGAGGTTGGTGGACATAAACTTCTTCTTCTATAATACCATTAAGAAAGGCACTTTTAACATCCATCTGATACAGAGTGATGTTATTTTGTGCAGCAAAAGAAATAAGAAGGCGTATAGATTCTAACTTTGCCACTGGAGCATAAGTTTCAGTGTAATCAATACCTTCTTGTTGACTGTACCCTTGAGCAACCAGTCTTGCCTTATTCCTTTCAACTTCTCCTTTCTCATTTAGCTTATTTCTGAAGACCCATTTTGTACCAATTATATTGAATCCTTGTGGTCTTTGAACTAGATCCCATACATCATTTCTGGTGAATTGATTTAGCTATTCTTGCATGACAATAATCCAATCATTGTCTTGCAGAGCTTCATCTACAGAAGATGGTTCAATTTCTGACACCAGTCCAAATAGTGATGCTTCAGATGATCTTAGAAAGGATCTTGTTCTAATGGGATCATCTTTCTTTCCAATAATGACATTCTCTGGATGAGAAGCTTTAATTCTGGATGATGATCCTCTAACAGTTGATTCTTTAGAAATGTTTAGATTGTTCATCTGAGAAGTTAAAGGAATAGCATCTGGCGTTGCTTATGGTTACTTCACTTGAATTTTGTCTACTTCTGGGACTTCAGAGTCAATGAAGACTACTTCTCTATCTGCAGAGTTTTCAAACTGCTTTGTCTTTTCAGAGCCAAGCTTATCATCAAATCTGACATGAATGGATTCTTCCACAATCTGTGTCTCAGTGTTGTATACTCTGTAGCCTTTAGAGCGTTCAGAATATCCAATCATGAAACACTTCTGTGCTTTGGAATCAAACTTGTTCAGATTTTCCTTAGTATTTAGCATATAGCAAATACATCCAAAAGGATGAAAATATGAAATGTTGGGCTTTCTGTTCTTCCACAGTTCATATGGAGTCTTTTTCAGTAGAGGTCTTACAGACACTCTGTTCTGAATGTAACAGACTGTGTTGATTGCTTCTGCCCAAAAGTGTTTTGCCAGATTTGTCTCATTGGTCATGGTTCTGGCCATTTCTTGCAGAGTTCTGTTTTTCCTCTCTACAACCCCATTTTGTTGTGGAGTTCTAGGACAGGAAAAATCATGAGCAATGCCATTTTCAGAAAAATATTTTTCAAAATATTTATTTTCAAATTCACCACCATGATCACTTCTGACTTTTATAATTTTGAAATCCTTTTCATTCTGGACTTGCTTGCAGAAGTCAAAGAACACAGAATGTGACTCATCCTTGTGTTTTAAGAACTTTACCCATGTCCATCTACTATAGTCATCAACAATGACTAATCCATACTTCTTGCCTCTGATGGATGCAGTTTTCACTGGTCCAAACAGATCAATATGAAGTAATTCTAGTGGTTTGGAAGTAGAAACAACATTTTTTAATTTAAAAGATGATTTTGAAAACTTCCCTTTTTGGCATGCTTCACAAAGAACATCTGAAGTGAACTTCAGATTAGGGAGTCCTCTGACAAGGTTAAGTTTATTAATCTGAGATATACGTCTCATATTAATATGGCCTAATCTTCTGTGCCAGACCCATTGCTCTTCATTAACAGACAAGAGGCGTTTAACATTTTGAACTTTAAGTTCTGAAAGATTTATTTTATAAATGTTGTTTTTCCTCTTACCACTAAATAGGATAGAGCCATCCTTTTGACTAATAGCTTTACAACATTTTTTATTAAAGGTAATATCATAACCATTGTCACTTAATTGACTTATGGACAATACGTTATGCTTTAACCCTTCAACAAGTAAAACATTAGTAATAGAGGGAAGTTTACCATTTCCAATGGTGCGAGATCCAATGATCTTGCCCTTCTGGTTCCCTCCAAACTTCACGTCACCTCCAGATCTAAGTTCCAGGCTTTGGAACATAGACTTTTCTCCTGTCATGTGTCGTGAGCATCCAGAGTCCAGGTACCATGATTGACGTCCTGACCTTGCTGCTAAGAACATCTGTAACAGGAATTATTTTACTTTTAGGTACCCAGATCTTCTTGGGTCCTTTAGGGTTAGTGGTTCTGAAGGTTTGTCTAAACTTCTGTTTTTCAACATAATGTTTATTCTGACTTGCCTTGGGTTTAAACACATAAGTATTCTTCTCAGAGCTTGTGTGTTTAATGTCATTTAAGTGACCAAACTTAAATTGAGAGTACAGAGGTGTTTTCTTGATGAAGAGTTTATCAACAGATTTTGGATTACTTCCAGAGGAAGATTCATATCCAATACCTCTTCTGTTGTTCCCACTAACACCATAGATCATAGAAGCCATCTTGCTTCTGTCTATGCTCTTAGTAAGGAATCTCTGAAAGCTAGAGTCATATTTTTCTAAGATGTTTTCACATGACTTAGTCTCAGATTCAGATTCTTGTTGAGTTATTTCAAAGTCATTTTTGATTTTCAGATTAATTTCTTTTTGCTCAACAAGTTCTGTCTTCAGAAGATCAATCTCAGATTCAAGACTGCTTTTCAGCTTCTTGTATTTGAGTTTGATATTGTTATAACTTTTCAGAACTTCTGATAAAACTTTTATAAGTTCTTCTTTAGTAAGTTTAGCCATTACCTCTTTAGCGTCATCGTCTGATTCAGAATCTGATTCATATCCTGAGGTTCCTTCCTCCTGATCTTCTGTGCTGGCCATCAGTGCAACATTAGCACATTCTTCTTCTGATTCAGAAGATGATTCAGATTCATCTGAGTCATCCCATGTTGCCATCAGAACCTTCTTCTTTTTATTAAACTTCTTCTTGGGTTTTTCTTTTTGAAGTTTGGGGCAATCATTCTTGTAATGCCCGGGTTCTTTGCACTCATAGCACACAACTTCTTTCTTGTCAGATCTTCTGCGCCCAGAAGATTCCTTTCTATGATCAGATTTTCTGAAGTTGTTGAACTTCTTTCCCTTGTGCTTCCAGAGTCTGTTGATCCTTCTAGACAGCATGGATAATTCATCTTCTTCTTTAGAAGAAGATTCTTCAGAGCTTTCTTCAATAACCTGCAAAGTTTTAGCAGATTTATTAGATTTTAAAGCAACAGATTTACCTTTTTCTTTCTTCTGAGGTTCATCTTCCTCAAGCTCAATTCCATGGCTCCTTAGTGAGCTGATGAGTTCTTCTAAAGAGATCTTGTTCAGATCTTTATCCATCTTCAAGGCAGTCACCATTGGTCTCCATCTAGTAGGTAGACTTCTGATGATTTTCTTTACATGATCTGATATGGAGTATCCCTTGTCCAGAACCTTTAGCCCAGTTGTGAGGATCTGAAATCTGGAGAACATAGCTTCAACAGATTCAGAGTCTTCCATCTTGAAGGCCTCATACTTCTGGATCAGCGCCAGAGCCTTTGTTTCCTTGACTTGAGAGTTTCCCTCATGAGTCATCTTTAAGGATTCAAACATATCAAATGCAGTTTCCCTGTTTGTAATTTTTTCATACTCAGTATGAGAAATTGCATTCAATAATATTGTTCTGGCCTTGTGATGATTTCTAAAATCTTTCTTCTGAGCAGCTGTCATAGATTTTCTGTCTATCTTCTTGCCATTCCTATCTGTGGGATGAACATATCCATCTATGACTAGATCCCATAAATCAGCATCATATCCAAGGAAAAAACTTTCAATTCTGTCTTTCCAGTAATCAATTTTCTCCCCATCAAACATAGGGGGTTTGGTGCTGATTCTGTCCCTTTCTTCATATTTATTGTTAATGTTGGATATTGTATTATCAGCCATAGTAACAACTAAATATATATCAAAGTATTTCTCTCTGGATCTTTACTGTCACTGTTAAGTGGTAGCACACACAAAACCAGGCTCTGATACCAACTGATGGTGAGATAATACTTAGAAGAGGGGTTGAATAAGTATGAAAGATTAAAACTTAGAATTAAAACACAATTATTTTTATCCTGGTTCGTTGAACTCAACTACTCCAGTCCACCCTTCCTAGAGTGATTTGCCTTTCTCAAACAAGGACTTAATCCACTATTTAATCAAACAAATTACAATAGTAACACCTAAGAACAACTGTTCTTAGTCTTCTCAAGAGCTACTGATTCCAAATGAATCCTCTTAAGGAAATCCTTTACAATCAATGTAAATCTAATACAAGAGTAAGAATGCTTCTAAAAAGCTTTAATCACAACAGTGGTATTTCTCTTAAGTTTAAGTACAATGAAATTAATTCTAAGAATGAATATGAAAGTATGAGAGCTTGAATGTTTTAATTCTTTTTCAGCAAAACGTCTAACTGAAGAATATGGTGGAGTCTTGCTTTTATAGGCAGCCGATCCAAGGTAAGTTGCACATTGAGAAGAGTGTCCAAAAGGTCTGAGCCTTTTTATCTTCACATCAAGTGACCTTTCCTAGAAGAAGAAAGCACAGGAAAATCCTTTTTGTCTGTGTTCTTGTGTCTAGTATAAATAAGGAAAGAGACGTTTGATTTACTCCAACGGATATAATCTTTGAATATTTCTTCTTCAGTTTTCAGCAAGTTCATCAGAGTCTAATTGGGTCAGAGTCTTCTGATGATGATCAGAGCTTGCTAGATCAGAGTCTTCTGCAGCAGGTGTGCTTTCAGCGTGTTAAATATCAGAGCATATTTGAAACAGAACTTCAGTACTGGCAGCTTTAGTACTTTCAGAAACTTCTGTAGAATCTATGCTTTGAAAAACTCTTCATACAAAATTCTTCTTTGCTTCAGATGCTTCTGACTTGCTTCAGATCCTTCTGGAGCTTCTGCTTCAGATCCTTCTGGAGCTTCTGCTTCAGAATCTTCTGGAGGCTACGCTCAGGATCTTCTGTTGGCAGCAATCAGAATCTTCTAATGAATGCATCTGGCGCTTCAGAGTTTATCTCATTTCTTGTATTCAATTCTAATTTGCTTCTGGAGTGTTAATTTCTTTACTATCTGCAGTAAAAACTCTCAAGCATATTTTAGAGTATATAATTCTTAAATACAAAATTTCCTAATAGTTATCATCAAAACATAGAGATATTATTAAGAACCAATCTGTGTTCTAACAATTATGTGAACAAGTAATCGTTGAAAAAGTATTGAGATCACTTAATCTTGGGTTTGATTACATGGTTATAGCCATAGAACACTCTAAAGATACAAGTACCATGAGAATTGAAGAGCTTCAGAGTAGTTTAGAGGCATAAGAGTTGCATCTGATTGAAAGAAATCTGAAAGCCAGTTAGAACAGGCTCTGAAAGCCCAGAGTCTGAAATCTTCTTTTGTCAAGAAGAACCAGAAGCAAACATGGTTAGAGCAAAAAAATAGTGGCGGTGGTGTTCAAAACTCATAACTCTCCAATTTGATAAGAAATATCAGTATGTAAAAGAGACTATGAGGCATGGAATTATGATTTCATATGGAGTATCAGATGATGCTAAGCTGATATATGCTACTTTGACTCTGACTGGTATGGGAACACAGTGGACAGAAGAAACACTACATGATACATGTATATGTATCTAGGAGATTGATGTTCCTAAAAGAAACTAGTGGTTGCATTGTCAACTTGTGAAGTTAAATATATAGTTGGTACTTTGTCAGCTTGTCAAGTTGTTTGAATGATGAATTTGCTGCAGGAATTGAAGTTGAAAGTGAGCAAACTAGTCAGATTGATGATTGACAATAAATCTGCCACAAGTCTTGCTAAGAATTATGTGCTGCATGGAACAAGCAAGCACATTGATACTAAGTACCATCTTTTGCAATCAAGTTGAAAATGGAGTACTTGAGGTTGCTCATGTCAGCACTCAAAAGCAAGCTGCAAATATGTTGACCAAAGCAATCAAAATGGAACACTCCATCAATTTAAGGGATGTGATTTGTGTTGTGGATTTTTAAACTTGAATATGAATTAAGGCATGATGTTAAATGTAATTCATCTCAAGTTAGTTTCATTTGCCTTTGAATTTGAGTTTTCATATAATTTGGATTTGAATTTGGTCATTATATATAAACCTAATTTGAGTTGTGTCATACCCTGAATTTTGCCCCACCTAAAATCATTCATCTATATCACCCGCATTTACTCATTTGTGTCCATTAATTTGCATTCCTAATTCACTAACATGTTGATCTGACCTGATCAGAAGAGGATCACGGGCTGGCCACACTCTGTTGGACTGCTACCTGTTCATCGGTGATGAGGAAGAGAAGGGGGGGTGTACCTGCAAAGCACTCCGATACCGAAGTAAGGAGTTAGGCATAGTGAGAGCAAAGTACCGAAAATGGGTAAGAAGTGAATTACCTGACCCTCTTGAGGAAGAGGGTATTTATAGAGAGACCCCAGCGCTGGGCCAACGATCATTTTGAGATGGGCTGGATGACCAGGCCCAACCCTAATGACTGCTAGGGCTTACGTGGCGTGGTGAAGATCGGAACGTGGTCTTCGCCCTAGTTCAACTGCTCTGTGAACTCTGGAAAGTGGGTTGACCTGCTCTTTCGGAGGTGGGCAGTTGATGGATGACGTGTCCCCGCGGAGGGGAGCACGTGGAGAACGTGCGCCGGGTAAGTTGTTCTCCCCGCGGAGGGGAGTCCGCGAGGTTCCCCAGAGGTGTGCTGATCTCCCCGCGGAGGGGAGCATACGAGAGCGGGGGAGGTACATCGTCCTGCTCGTTGACGGGGGATTCTGCCCGTGGAGGGCTGTTCTGTCCGACTAGGGGGAACGCCGAGGACGCTTAGAGGCGCGTCATCCTGCTTGACGGGGAGCATGTCCCGCCCGTCCTGTGGGAGGGCGTGCGCCCGGCCAGGCTACTCCACTCATCGGGCCTTGTGCGCTATTGGGTTGGACTGCGAGGCTGGGCCCAAGCCAAAACACATGTTATTTCGCATCATTTCTGAAAACCACTACATTTGGTCATAGAGATATTTCCTAACATAAGTGCAATTATCCTAGACTAAAAACCCTAGATGTCTCTGAACATTAGGCTTGGATAATTCATGATCCTTTTGGATATCATTTTGATTTTCAACCATCTTTACTTATAATTATTAAATTTTGTGATTCACTCGTGCATACACATATGCCATATCATTCATATAGTTGTTCTTCATGCATTCTTTCTATCATACATCCATTTGAGAATTTTATTAAGTGTTCTTTAACTATACCTTTTTGCATTTCAAATTCAATTCAATTAGGCGTTAGTTGGTTTATTTTGTTTTAATCCTTGTTGCTAGGTTTTTTTTAACAAATTTCTTTTATGGTTTGGAAATATAAGTAATGAAGCTGCTTTCCAATTTTGAACTAAGTAACCAAAAGATAGGATTAAATCATCATTTACATCTTAATTTTGTTTTATATCAAATGTTGATTTACAACTTTGTTTACAAAAATAAAACCATCCCATTAAGAATAAAGTTATTGATTTTGAAAATTTAGACGAATTGAAACATCAGGCTGCAATTATTGTGTCAATTAGATATATTTTTTCTTCCATCATTTTTTAACATTATGGTTCAAAATTGTTCACAAAAACGATTGTCCCAAAGAAAGTTCTATAGACGGAGAATTCTATCTTAATGAAAAAAACTATTTAAATGCCGACTTTAACGTTAATTTTATACTATTAGATTCCAAAAAAAATCTTAGAACATCTTCTAAAAATCAATAATTTTAATTATGACCGTTAAATAAATAAAAAAATTAATTTTAATATTTGTCTTAAGCTTCATGGTTGCCAGCCCTATATGGACTAAAAGATCTGTTGTCCATGAGGACAATTATTCCAAATAAAGTTCTACACATTCAAACCTTAAAACTCTTTGTTTAAGATCTAATTAAGGTTAGACTAATTAGGTACATCTAAGCCTAAACTTTAAACCTCACCCTCATAGTCTTGATCAATAGAGTTTGCAGGTAAACTGCTTAAAGATGACCATATTAAAGGGTATTTTTGGTTCTTTATTTCTACCTGTTGCAAAAAGTTACATTATAATCTATTATAGTGGATTTAGATGAAGTCAACAATGTATGTTAAATAAATGAAAAATCAGCACATGACTGTTACTTGTTCTTGCTCAAAAATATACATTCATGAACATAAAATAACTTGCTAGCCTTTCATACAAAAGGAGTGAGACCCTAAAACCAAGACTAAACGTGTTGTTAATACTTAATACTAGCTTGCAGACTATTGTAATTAAGCTTACAGATTAGTTTACAATTAGCTTATGCAGCGGGAGCATAGTCATAATCACCATCGTCGTCGTCATCATCGTCTCCTTCCCTGTATGCAACTTGAGCAAATCCGTATTTACCGTTCCCACTGCGATAATCTTTTTCATTAAAATTGCAAGCTGCAGATGCATTGCCAAACCAATCACCGTAACCTTCACTGTTTAGGGCAATGGAAATTGATGATGCCATATTGTTTTTTTAAAAATAGTCACAGGAAAATTGAGTGTCTTGAATTGTGAGTTGGGATTAGATAGTGGTTGTGTTTATATAACAATGAGGAAAAGTTGTTGGAGTTGGAGGGAGTGGTTCTGGCACAAGAATGTCATCCATTGGAGTGTGTATCTTTGCTTCAAGGGTGACGCTGTGAGCATCGCTTCTTGCTTGCATGTGTAATGCGATTTTGTGTTGCTGCCGCTTTGCATATCTTCTTTACAATTCAGCATACAAGGTGGAAAGTGCATACATGATTCTCAACATGAATATAAATATTCCTCTTAGTTTGTTGGAGAATAACAAAAATAAATTGATCGAATCTTTAAAGTGTTCAAGGGTTGGAATTTAGCTTGGAATCTGTTGCTCCATTGGTTGATATTAGTCGTCTCTTTTTTCTTTTGGAAACTCTTTTTTAGTCTAAATTTTAGTTGAGTATCAAAATACTCTATAAATAAAACTTTCATTCAAAACTTAATTAATTCAAAAACAAATTAATAAAAGAAAATGCTTTTTTATTTTCCATCAAAACAATTTGTTACAAAATGTAGAAGTTGTGAGTTTCAACACAAGAAACACTAAGAAGATACCTTGTGATTCAAACAATGATAACCAATTTTTTAAGTTTGTTTTTCCAAAATAATAAATTAAGTTTGTAGTAGTTATTATGTTTAATGAAATATTAAGTATGATTTAATCATGAGATCTCATTTAACATAAGCTTCGATTTATTGATGGTTTAGTTGAAATTCCACCTCATCATGGATAAATATGAACATAAACTACAAATCTAAGACGGAAGTTGGTTGGAATAATCTTTAGGCTATGACTTGTCATAGAATTCGGTATTGAAGAAATAAAGAGGAACATGGAGAATTTTGTTAGGCCTTGGAGTACTAGTGTGTTTGTGTCCAATCGGGTGAAAGAGTATGAAGAAGCCTTGGTTTTTAATAACAAGGTTGTGGGTAGAAATAAGGAGGTTCATCTTGTCAAGTGGTTACCTCCTAAATTCGGAATGGTTAAACTGAACGTGGATGGAGCTTGCATTGAAGGTGTGTCTGCAGGGTGTGGGGGATTAATTAGAGATGAAAATGGTTGTTGGACGGGTGGTTTTGCCAAGAATGTGGGGATTTATAGTAGCTATTTGGCAGAGTTATGGGGTATTCTTGAACGATTGATGTTTGCCTTAGACTTGGGTTTCAGGAGAATCGAAGTTAATATTGATTCATCAGAAATCACTATGAATCTTAATCAAGGACGAGCTAGTAGAATTGACGACCTTAAGATGCTAAGGAAGATTGAGAGTCTTCTTAGCCGCTTTGATGAAGTTATTGTTGCACATTCTTTTAGAGAAGCGAATCAGTGTGCTGATGCCTTGGCTAAAGCCAGATGCAAATTATCTTCGAAATTGTCTTACTTCACTACTGCTCCAAGTTTTATTGAGCATTTTCTAGCGGAAGATAGGTTGGAGGGTTTCTCCTAGGTGTTGCACCCCAAAATTTGCCTAACCTTCTCCTTACTTGGTTTATGTTTCATTGCATTAGCATATCATTGTTCTAGCATTCACATTGCATGGTCATGTGGCATTTTACAGGGGATCAAGAAAGGTGTACTTAGCCAATTGAGGTTATCAAGGGTTCAAGACCCAATCAAGGGATTATATTCTAGTCATCAAGTGGTTATCATCATCAGAAGCAAGCCAAAGTCCTTGAAGAAAGGCAAGCAAGTGAATGTGGTTCATCTCCTGTGTAAGAGCCTATCTGAGAATCATCTGGGGATTATAGGCCCATGGTCAGGGGTGGAGACTGTCATTGAAGCTCAGTGGAGGCCTTGAGGGACATGGTAGAGTTCATTCAAGTGTCTATGCCAAGTGTGGAATGTCACAATTGAATGTGTTGCAATTAGGGTTTCATCTGGTCAACCTTGAGTCAATTGTGCTATTAAAGGAGATCAAGACTCAATTATAAGTCTTTGTAGTCATGGGATGTTGTGTTGAGGCACATGAGGTGTTATTCCAAGATCAATTCAAGAAGAATTCAAAGTGTGAGGAGTTGCTAAGTCAGGGTTCTCAGTGTAAAATCCCCTGTTTAGTGCCTAACTTCAAGACCACTTATCTCAAGATACATGTTTCATCTCAACTTTTGACTAACATGGAACTTGTAGAGAATGTTCTTAGCTTTAATTTGAGTACTAGAAGTCATTGATTGAATTTATAGAACTCAAGTTATGATCCAGACAAGTTATAGGTCATCAGATGAATGTGAATTTTATTTGTGAAAGTCCACCAACGTCCAAGGCACTTTTGACCTAGAAGGATGTTTCTCCTCAACTTTTGGCCAACATGAACGTTGTAGGTCTTGGTCTTAGCTTTTCAAATTGTACTAAAAGTCTTTCATTTTATTTGTAGAACTCAGGTTATGAGGTTTACAAGTTAGGGGTATTTTGGGAAAGTGAGATTACAGGCCATTTTGGATTATGGGTCATTTCACTATCTTATGAACCTCAAATGAAGTTTTGTCCAACATGAAACTTGCTCAAAATGAGATTTTAACTTCAATCAAGCATCCATGAGGTATTGGTTTGGCTTATAACAAGAGTTGATTGAAGGAATTTGACAAAAGGCATTTTTAAAGGATTTAACAGAGAAAAAATCAAAATAATTCACAAGTGTTCAAAAAATGACAAGTTGGTGCATATTTTGATTAGAAATGACATTTTGAATACAATGACATTGATAGAATTTCAATTTGGCACATAATTCATGGCATTCTTCTTTGTTGCTTCATGAGAAAGTCACACATCAAAGATCCACCATTGATCAAGATTAAGGGTGCAATCTGATCCCTTCATTCTCACCAAGGCATTTGAAATGTATTTGAAGCTTCTTGAAGGTAAAAACAAGGGAAATTCGTGGATGCCATGATCACACTTTGGAAGAAAAATTGAATTTTGGATATCTTAAATTGGGCCTCCAATGGGCCTGAGAATTGTCCAAACAGATCATATATAAGTTCCTGATCCAGTTCAGAGCTTTTTTTGGTGGCATTTGATGAAGAATTCAGTTACAGAGGTTAGAGATTGAAGCTCCAAAATCCAAAATCGTGTTTGCACTTCCAGAGGATTTCAAGGCCAATTGTGGATCCTATTAGCTTCATTGGTCATCAGTGAAGATTTCTGCACCTTCTGGAAGCAAGATTCACGCTGCAACCACTCCAATTTCAAGCTACATTTCAGGTTTTTACTTTTCAAATTTCCATTAGTTCTAGGCTGTTTTAGCATGAATTAAGCATGTGGCTAGGCTTAAGGAAGAACATAGATGGATTTAGGATCATAATCTTGAGGTTTAGAGACAATTTAAGTTGTGGTACAATTTCTGTTTGAGATCGTATCTGGCTGTTCTTGAGGTGTTAGCATGAATTGAATAGCTTAGGTTGGTCCTTGAGAGGTGAGGAAGAGATCTGTGACATTAATTTGAAGTTTGGTGAGGATTGTGGAATTGGTGATTTTTCTGTTCATGTTCGTGTTTCAAGATTCATGGCGAATTAGTGAGATTTGATGAGAGATTCGTGATCCTCGTGAATTTTTTAGAAGAACCATACCATTTTGATCCAGTTTGGTTGAGATTTGATGTCTTGATACTGTAGCCTCGCCGGAGAAGACGACCGGAGGTCTTCTCCGGCCACCATCCACAACTTCACTCTCTTTTCCAAATTCAAACGAGGAATATGAAGCACAACCGTTAGATCTAGGTCATTTGGCTGACTAGGTCTTGAGATCGTGCGCTTGATATTCGCTCTTGGAAGTTTGACCCTTGACCAGCCTGCGTGTCAGCTTGAAAACCCTTAGATCCTCATACTTTTGCAATGGACGTACATGATTAGACTACACCATGTGTTTCAGTCAACTAGGCCACACCAAAGCATTGAGTAAAACGCCGCGCTTCATTTAATGAAGTGGCACACACGTGACCTTCAGATAGGTTGACCAGTAATCAGATCCTAGGGCAATAGTATTTTCCTGGCTTTTTAATTTTGTTAATTGTTTTCTCATTTTCTTTAATTGCTTTAATCTTCTTTAATTCATTTTAAATTGATTATTCATCATAAAATTGTGAAAAAAATATGTGCATGATCCTTGATTTATTCCTGATTTTTGGATGCTCTTGGATTTTATTTTTGCGCTATTTCCAATTTATTTGCCATTTTTCCATTTTCTTTAATTCATTTAATGGCATTTTGGGCTTGTTACTTGATGATTTTTGTGTTCTTTCTTGGTATAGAATTAGGACTTGATATTTTGCTGGCTGGTATTAGACATCTTTATGAGATTGTAGAAATTTTATCCTAATTTTTAGATAACTCTAAGTTCTGTTTTGGAGTAGGTTCTTAGAGGCTTCCCCTTTTGGCCCTTCATATGACACCTTTTGGTTTAGATTTTCCTCAGTGACCTTTAACATTGATTTAAGCTCTTAATTTTTTACCATAGGTTCCCAATACCTTTAGGATCCCTTATAAAATTTTATAGATTTTTAGGAGTTGATTTACTATTTTAGTTAGATTTTACATCTAGGCTGTTTGTAGGATGCCTCTAGCATAGTACCTCCCATAGTTGAACTTCAAAAGTGACCTTTAGTTCATGATAAGTTTCCAAATATTTTCTGATGGTTTAGTAGACATGTTTATGCCCTTGTAGATTGAATCTTAAGGTTTAATTTGGTGCATTAGTTCCCTTTGGAGGGTTGCTTTTAGAGCTTGTGGAATTAGGATTTTTAGAGCCTTTAGGAGTTTCTTCCTTTTTCATAATTGTGGTTTGCTTTGGTTTGCATTCCATTTCCTATCTAATGATGTAAGTTTCCTTTGTGGGAGCCTAGTCCCTCCTTTGGAAGGACTAAACGCCTACCACAAAAGGTAAAACCTTTGAGGATACCAATCTTATATGAGTGGTTGAGTGCCATGATGGATTCCCTTGGTTTCCATCATGCTTCCCCTCATCATGCAATAATCTTTGTGTTAATTCATATCATCTCTTGGTGGATCAAGTTGAAGCTTGAAGGTGAATTCCTTATTCCCTTTTCTCTTGATGGATAGCTTGGACATGAAGACAACTACAGACTGTTGGGCTACTTTGCTGTTAGAAGACTGCTTTGCTGTTGGACTGCTGGCTTGCTGTTTTGTTTGTTGTATTCTTGTTGATTGACTGTATTTATGTTGCTGCTTATTTGGTGTGGTGCATTAGAATAGGCTTTCATGTAGTTGGTTCTAGGCCTAAGTGCATTGAAAGGTTGAGCTTGCCTCCCTTTGCTTGTTTGCATTAGAGGTTGAGTCTGTCTCCCTCTACTTGTCTGTTACTGTATGGCTTTGCTTGTTGGCTGAAGGTTGAGTTTGTCTCCCTTGCCTGTGTATTGTGATGCTTTTGCTTGTTTGCTCTAGAAGTTGAGTTTGTCTCCTTCTGCTTGTATTGCTGCATTGCATGCATTTTACTTACCGTTATTATTTCAGATTATTTCTTTTGCTGTTGCCTTCCTTTGCCATGTTCCGTTAGGGACTCTAACTTCTCTTGTTCAAGAGAAGTTATGACAGACATTAGGTTTCTAACCATGCATGATAACATTAGGTAGCTCCCTCCTAACCTCAATCATAGGATCAACTTTGCATGAAAACTTTAGGATTGGATTAGTTCCCCTTTAGTGTGTCCGTTCTCTTCTCATCTTCAAACAAATCAAAATACAGTAATAGGGGTTAATTGATACCGTACCTTACGAGCCTTAAGCTGCTTAGGAAATGATTATTGGAGGGTTTCCTTCCAATTATCAGGATGTTTAGTATGGTACCCTTTGGGTGACATGCGACGCATTCACTCCTAAGTCATAGTCTCTAGTGCGATATGAATTGCAAACATCCATAAAAAAACACTTCTTCTTTAAAAGACTTCAAAAACAAAGATCAAACTTCTTTTTGTCCTCTGGGACCTTTAATCCTTGGAAACCATTTTCATAAGGAGAGTTTCATTAACTCCCGGTTCTACCGCAAACGGTAAACGCCTAAGTCTCCAAAGGTCGAGCTGCATACACCAACTGCTAGAACCGTTTGTTAACTCTACTCGGGTAAAACATTTCGAACCAACCTGTGGTCTTATTAGCCCGAACTACGTTTGCTCTGATCTTTCATGCCGTGTGAAAGTACGTAGGCACGAGATGCGATATCTCGGCGAGAAACCTTCCCCCCTTTCACCCGTAGTTAGGCGAACTACATTGACTCTGATTTCTCGTTCCAGACGGAAATACGTAGGCATAAAACTGCTGTGTTCTGCCGAGTCATTTTTCTTTTCTTTTCAGACCAACCTTTTAGCGTAGATAGATAAAACTAACCCGTCAGATAAACACAACAAGCATGGATCCCATCGAGTACGATGGACGTGAGGGGTGCTAATACCTTCCCCTTGCGTAACCGACTCCCGAACCCAGACATGGTTGCGATGACCTTGTCTTATACCCTTTCTTCAGGTTTTTCCGATCGTTTGCTTTCCCTTTCTGTGGGATAAATAACGAAAGGTGGCGACTCTTCTGTTTTGTCGGCACCTTATTTTCGCAGTAGCGACAACTGGCGACTCTGCTGGGGACTATAGCTGTTGGGGAATTTTCCCATCCCATATGCTGGGACCGTTTCCCATCCCCTATGCGAGTCAATCCTAGCGCTTCCGTGTTTATTTGTTGGGTTTGCATTTATTTATCGCATTTTACTTTTCGCATTTTATTTTCAGTATGATATGATTATTTGTGCTGTTGTGGGAGGGAGCTCTGATGAGTGATAAGCCAGACCCAGGCTTGAGTGTATACCTGATAACGAGAAAACGCATCGATTATATTGCTAGGTTTCATTAACGTTTTATCGCATATTCACCGTTTTAACACTCGATTTCTCGAGTTTTTCTTACCATTTTGCAGGTACATCATTATATGGAGCTAAATCATGAATTAAGAGCAAAAGGAACAAAAGAAACCATAAAGAGATGAAGAAATGAAGAAGCCTGCAAAAGACTGCATAATTTGTTGCAGTCACGGCCGTCACAAGGGTGTCACGACCGTGACACCCCAATTTGAGCCATCACGACCGTAAGAGAGTGGTCACGACCGTGACACTTAAAAACCACAAGTTACGAACGTGAAGACCTTGTCACGACCGTGACAAGGGTAAAATTAGGTTTTTGACTCAGACTACGTCAAGGCATTACGTGAAGACCATTTCTCCTATTTTGTTGCCACGTTCCTGCATTCCTTCCACAAATTCAGCAAGGCCCATGCAACAAAGGTCCAAAAGTCCAGCCCATTAAGGATTCTATAAATAGTACAAGTTCTATGAACAATGGACACAGAGAGCATTTTTTATTCAAAATTCCTGCGGAAGCTCTGCCGAACTGTATTACGAACCAGCCTTTCTATTCCTGCATTATTTTTAGTTTTCTGTTTCGTTTTTTATTGTATCCAAACCCGCCATATAACAATTTCCAACATCAGGAAATTGTTATACATTTATTTGTTTCTAAACCTTCAGCATTCGTTTATTTTCAATTTCCGCCAACTCCAAGCTTTCCGGTCTGTGGAAGAAGGAGTCTGCTCGAATATTTGTTAACCAGGTTTTTCATTATATTGCAATTTAATTTAATTATAATGTTTATTTATTTTTCTGCCATGAGTACGTTATTATTAAATTTTCTGTCTCTGTCTGGTTCAACATCGATGAGTAGCTAAACACCTTAGGGCGGTATGTAGTTATAACAAACTTAACCGGTAAAATATAACCATAGGCTAAAAATAATTAATCACTTAACATTCTGGCTGATACTTTTTAATTGAAATAGACCTTTTCGTTACGAGAGTAAGAAAAGAGTATTAGGTTAGGTCAAGACCACGAGAGTGTGAGATTTTAACCAGATAGCTAAAGTTAGGCATTTAAATTAAACACAGCGAGAGCGCTTTAAGATAAATTAGAATTACTTAGTTTCCAAAAATTACCTCTAAACACTTATGGGCTAGCGAGAGCAGGCATAGGGCTTTAGGGATAAGATCTGATATAAGACCACGAGAGTGTGAGTTGAGGGTATTTAAACTGGTAATCTCTACCGAATAGATTAAGTGAACACCTTTATAAGCCTAGGTTAGATTGACCCACCTAAGTTAGTATAATTACATACCGACCGCCTTAGTATTACTTTATTAAAACTTAAATTTAATTCCGCCTTTAATAGTCTTAAAAATCAACAAAAAATCGTGACAACCATTCGCCTTAGCTAAACTAGAAGTTCATCTAGCACTAAGTAACCATAGAATCCATGTGGATCGATAATCTTAAATATTACTTCGATAGGCTGTGCACTTGCAGTAAGATACCGCTAGACGCATAAGTAGACACGTCTCTAGCCCATCAATACCTGGCATTAGTTGTGGAAAGTAGTGGGCGCGTGCATGCTTTGCATGTACTAGTGTCTCACAAAATCCACACTCAGACGAGATTCTCCCAGTTGACTTCTTTTTCGGCCCTTTGGGCTTGAGGGGTTGTTGGTTTGGAGGATTGTCGACTCTAGGACCGATCATTTGTGACTCAGCTAAGTGAGGCCTCTTCAGGGAGTGATGATGCCAAACCAGAAATGGTGAACGTATCATCATTTCGTGAAAGTCTGTGACACTGGGAAACACATAGGATGCCATACCTTTATCAGTGGATTAGGTCCATACCTGTGAGTGGGACTGAGGTTATGCAGGAAGCCTTTGCCTTCAGATTACCCGGTTTTCTCTACAGTTTGAATCAGAATTATTGGTATCAGTTGGTTCCTATCAGAGCGGTGCTATGTGCTTGTCAAGCCAGCGCTTTGGTTCTTCTCAGCACAGTGATCTTGATCCCTTGTGTGTGCATTTAGCATTTTGCATTTTTGCATTGTCTTTGCATTTGCATTTAATTTTTGCATATCCATCCTCAGCCAGAACATGGAGCTTACCCGTCTTTTGTCCGCTTCGTCAGTTGGTTTCCCGACATTCGCATTGGACTTGAGTTAGCTTCTGGAAGGATCATTAACTCAGGAGAGCAGAACTTGGTTGTTACTCAGGAAAAGTTTTGAATTGTTGAAGAATCAGTTGAGTCAGTTCATGGAAGCCATAACAGCTATGAATAGAGGAGAGAAAAATATTCAGAGGACTCCGGTGAACAATGTAGCTCAGCCTGTGCAAACTCCTGTCAGAGATAAAGATTCATCTTCTCTCGATGACACAGAGTATCAGAGTTTCACTTTCTCTACGCCAGATTCTCCAAGGATTGTTCCATCTCCAAGAGTTGCTCCACAGGTTAATACTGAGAATCCACGGACTGTTGAGCATATGAGAAGATTGCAGCTGTTGGAAGATCAACTGGATACTCTGATGAGTAAGAATACTCTTGATCTGAATGCTTCGAGCATGTGTTTGGTGCCAGGCCTTGTGGTGCCTCCGAAGTTCAAGGCGCCCAATTTTGAGAAATACAAAGGGGATAGTTGTTCGAGGCTACATTTGGTTATGTTCTGCAAAAGAATGAATTCACATGTCACCGATGACAAGATTATGATTCATTGTTTCCAAGATAGTTTGAGTGGGGCATCTTTGGACTGGTATATGCAGTTGGAGAGTGATAGCATCAAATCATGGTCAGATTTAGCCAATGCCTTCGTGAAGCAGTACAACTACAACCTGGATATGGCTCCTAGTCGCGTGCATTTGCAAGAATTATCTCATGCGGAGAATGAATCCTTTAGGGGGTATGTGCAGAGATGGAGAGAATTGGCTACTTGTGTTCAACCACCGCTTCTGGAGAGAGAAATGGTTGACCTCTTCTTGGGTACCTCGAAGGGCCGTTACTATGAAATAATGTTTTGTTGTGGAATGGCAAGCTTTGCGGACTTGATGAGAATAGGAGAGCATGTCTAGAGTGGACTCAAGAATGGAAAGACTCGAGATACTACTTATATCCCAGTTAATAAGATTGAATCAGTTGTTAGTTCCCAGGAGGAATGGAAAGGAGGAAGTGATGTTGTCTCAGAATCTCTAGCATCTCAGGCTCAGTTTTCAGACGCATCAAGTGTTCAAAGTCAACAGTCATATCATCGTCAACCACGTCCGTACGCCCGACGAAGACCAAGGAAACCTGAAAGGCAGTTTACTCAGCTACCGGTGTCATACAGTCAGTTGTTTCCGGATTTGGTCAAAGGTGGGCTGATAGTGCCGAAAGAGACTAATCCAATGATCCCGCCGTATCCACCAGGTTTTGATGTCAGCGCCCGCTGTGAGTACCATGTTGGAGCACAGGGGCATTCAACGAATGATTTTAAGGTGCTTAGAAGCCAAGTTCAAACTTTGCTAGACTCTAATAGGATATCTATCACGCCTCAGGGTGTTGTTCAGATTAATGATTCTCCTTCATCCAGTTGTGCGGGTTCATCAGTTAATGTTATGGAAGACTCCACCGGAAGTGTGTGTTTGGAAGAATATCAGACTGAGGGCGCAATTGAATATGAAGGAAGTTGCTAAAGGTTTCTGTGTCGGGTGTCGCATCTGATTTCTTTGCTTGTCTACTGTTGCTTGCTGACCATCACCAGGCTTGTTGGCTGAGGTCATTGTATTCATACTCATGTGTGCTTATATGTTGCTTTTGTTGGTTTTGCATACTTGTGTGAGGTGTTTGTCTCCGTGCTTATGGCTTGGATTTCTCTTTGTCTTGTTGTGAATATGTGTTTGCTTTCTGCATTGCATTGCTTGTTAGAACAGTGGTAAAGTGTCGGGTTTTTGTTATCGTCTCCATAGGGAATATGAGATATTGCTGCCGTTCGACAGTTGATAAATTCGTAACTTTATAGTAACAAAAGGGGGGTTTGGTTTTAAGTCTCGGTAGCTTTGCATAAAAGTAAGAACTACGGTAAAATAATGGTTTTACGATTTAAATAAAGATTGTCAAAGTTAGGGTTCGGCAATCACTTTGCATGTATATGTTCGATCAACAATGCATAAACTCTTTTTAATGATAAACACATTCACAATATCCTCCCAATATGATTATCTCTAACTCACATTGTGATATTTCTCATTTTGATCCATTGTTAATTTCTCACACAATCTATCAAAATGACAATATTTAGGTTTAACATTTTTAGTGAACAATAACATTCAAGACTATTTCTAGCTCAAGAAAGGAGATGGATGAAAACCTAGGTCAAGAGTTGGAAAATATCTTTCAATCATGAACCAACATAAAAGGTTATAAATAAAACAAGGTTTTCACCATATATTAATCATCAAAGAGTTTTGCAAATGAGGATCATCCATATACATACAAAGCTTAATGATCACCTACATCTAACCTTGACAAAATAAAGAACTTAGTCACTCATTTCCATGGTAGCTTGCAAAAGAAGTTTCAGAAGAAGGTTGATGAACATCCGAGTCAAATGATCCAACTTGGATGAGAATCCACCTTCTTTTTGTTGGAATATGTTAAGAGATGAAGAAATGAGAGCCAAAAGTGTTCCAGGGCACAAAATCTCACTCTCTAGCAAAACTATGTAAAAACAAGTAAAAAAGATATTGTCCAAAAAGTAGCCCCTGCTACTTATAGAAAGCATACAATCTGGAACGTTCGCTACCTGCTCGCTTGGCGAACTGCTAACGAACGCTCGCTACAGCCTCGCCTAGCGAACATGCTAGCGAGGACTGCAGATTTTCTTCTGTTTTGCTTCACTATGTCTTCGCTGCAGCGAACCAACCAGCGAAGGATGCTTTGATTGGTTCTGGAGTTGCTCACTGGGAGCTCGCCTAGCGAGTCTTTCACCATCTGCTCGCTACCAGCGAATGATGCCAAGAATGCTTCTGCCCAAGTCTGGGAGTGTTCGCTAATAGCTCGCTGGGCGAGGCTGCAGCGAATACTCGCTACTCACTCGCCATGTGTTCGCCTAGCGAACCAGCTTTTGCACTTCTTCTTTGCTTGATTCCTATGTCAACTCTCTTGTGTATTCAAATTATATTCTTTCAAGCTCAAATCCTGCATAATAACACATAAATCAAAGGGACCAAGAGCATTTAACACAATGATGCATAATCAACAAAAGTGAGGCGGTTTAATACATTTTTAGGACAAAAAGGAGCGAAAGATGCCCAAATTTGATAGCTCAAATAAGCACAATTGGGCATCTAACAACTCTCCCCAACTAGAATATTGCTTGCCCTCAAGCAAAGTATGCCTCTTGAAGAGCTAGAGGATTTGCTTAAAGAGAAAAGATTTCCGAACTCGGATCAAATGGCTCAAATACAAGCGACTCAACCAAACACGCGTTTCCAATGGTTAGAACAACACAATGCACAAGAACTAAAACCTTAAAGCAATACAAAACATTTATCAATTCACAACAATGATATCTTGAATGAATCACCCTATCTCTCCTCTTCGAATAAGGATTGAAGAAATTTCGCACATGCAAGCGCGGAGACAATTTCACTCTCCAATAAACAATGCAAAAATAAATTCAATTCATATAATATATAGCAATTATAAATGAAAATGTGGAAGTACGAAGATCACTAAGGTCTTTTCCGGTTGTAGCTTGGTCGGGTTTACAAACAAGGGACATATCTAAAGCCATTGAAATGAATTTGCTGATGCAAAAGAGACATTCACTTGTACAACAATTCACACATTCAAACTTCATTCAATCTTGATACTCATTTGAAACCTTTACAACTCTTGTTCCACAACTCAATTTTTCAATATTTTTCTTCCAAGCAAGCATTCATGGTTATTCTTTTCTTTTGATCATTTTCTTTATACACCATGTTCATAAAACAAGTGTTTTTCTTTTTCACAATCCTCTTCGATGCTTGCTTGGTTTTTCCTGAGTTGTGGTAAATTACCCACTTATATTTTCTTTCTCCCCAACTTATCCTCTACTTCCTTCAAAAGTGAATGTTCTTTACTTTTTACGGCACAAGAACAATAATCAAATTTTTTTTTCAGGTTTTCAAGAAAAAAGATTTTTGAAGTCTCGCTTTATTTCAAGCCGAGATTCAACTGTTTAAGCTCAAAGGGGTTCACGAATACTCTCTCAACTCACGGGTAAGTTTGTATTTGGAACTGGTTGTACTCGAAAGAAACAAGTGCCTTGATCATTTCAACTAACTTCCACAAATTCATAATAATAAAAGACAGAACATGAATTAAATGAATCAACATGATTTATCAGAATCCAGCATTTAAGTACATAATGGAGGTCTCCTCACAATTTGTGGTTCTAAACCTAAGTGACTCATTCATTCAATTATGTTGCAAAGAGACAATATTTTATCACAAAAAGAACAAAGTTCCGCATGCATTCTAGAATTCTAACCGAAGGTAACCATGTACCTTAGCTTTAATCGCTTGTTAATTTTTTATCATCGCCATCCAAGATCGGATGCACCTTCATTGGATACTTCTTTCGGAGAGCAACCAATCTAGAAGGTTTTGACACCAACCAATCCACAAAAAATTATTAAAAACAAAATTACATGAAAAACTATTAATCATAACTAAAATTAAAGAAATAGAAATGTGCCTGGGGGACAAAACACCCCAATAGTACAACCCAAAACATCAGAACAAAATAAAATCCAGAAATCAAAACAAAACAGTAAACTGAAATAGATAAAAAATCAAAGATCAGTCCTCCTCGGACTCAGACTCCTCCTCCTCTGAACTGTCATCATCAGAATCCTCTTCATCCTCAACCTCATCATCATCAGCATCATTAACATCAGCACCGAGACCACTCGCACCTGCCCCCTCTCCAAAAATAGGCCTGTCCACAGGCCAGCTCGCGTGCTGTATAAACTGCTCATGCGTCATCATAGGACGCTCTGTGGAGGGGTCACGGATCTGGAGCTGTAACACTTGCATCGAGTCATGAATGTCAACCATTGCCCGCTGTGTCGCAGCCATCCAATCCCAATTGTAGTTGCATACTGCTTGATGGAAAGGGTCAAACCCTTGAGAAAAACCACCGAGACCATCAGTAGTCTCGACACCACCAGCAGATGCACCACCCCTATAGTTCTTTGGCCTGCAATATTTGTTCACATAAATATCATCAACAACAGCGAGAATCTTAACCAAACTTCGGGCAGGAAGCTTCGTCCGAGTCTGAGAACACAAAGCCATAACCAGACAGGGAAAAGCAAGGGGGCAATTAGTTCGCCCCCCAGACTTAAGCCCGCTCTCTATAACCGACTTCATCTCTCTTGCAATAATCCCCGCTACATCGATCTGCACATTTGTAAGAATAGCATGAACAAGACGTGCCACTGGGATCGGAACTGTTGAGGTATGCGACTTGGGTTTAATGTTCGATAGAACCAACATCAAAATCAGCTGAGCCAAAGGGTTCATGTCTTCTCTGCGAAACCTCACAGCTTCTCCAGAATGGTTCCTTTCTACACTCTTCCATTCCAACAAGAGAGCAACAGAAATATCATCAATTTTTGGGTGAAGCCTCAAGTTCCGAGTGTAGGTGTCCAATTCATTCTCACCCAAGTGGAGTGGTTCGCCGAGCACATGGTTTATGGCGCCCTTATCAAAAGCAATTTGACGATCGAACACTCTTGAAGACCAAGTGAACGACTCATCATCATCAGGAAATGCGTTAGCATAGAACTCGCGCACAACATCAATGTTGTAGCTATCGGTTGGGGACACCAAAATTCCCCACTTTTTGCTATTCATCAACCCTGCAAATGTTCTGTATTCTCCTTCCGGGTCAATGGTGAACCTTCTTTCCGGCAGAATCTTTTGCTTCTGCAGTGCCATGAAGCGGGTAGCTTGTTTTGCCCCGACAAACCTATCGTTATCAAACTGAATTGAAACTGGTCGTGATGTGCTTCCGACCTTTCTTTTCTTTCCAGAGTTACCTAAGGCCATCTGCACACACAACATAAAAAACACAACACACAGCAGCAACAAATATTAGGCATCAACAACATAACAAAAAAAACAGGATATGTCATGTTCGCTACAGCTTCGCTTAGCGAGCTGCTAGCGAATGCTCGCTAGCGAGCTGCTAGAGAACGCTATGAATTTTTTAAAAACAGCCACTGCTGGAACAGAAATCACTAATGCAAAGATTATTAAGCACAATTCCACAAACTAACAAATTTATCATGATGAGGGTTGTTCTAGGTATACATGCAACCTAAAATATTCTCAAATCCCTACATGCAAAAGTTGACCTAAATCCCTCAATCAAAAACAATGTCAACAGTAAAGATCAAAGAGAAAGGAGATGGGAAAACCTGATGCAGCAGAGAAGAGAGAACTTGAAGCAATTAGGGTTTGCAAGGAATATGGGAAAAGAACTTGTGCAATATGAGAAATAGTGAGAATGAGAGTGTTTGTGAGTGAGAGAATGAGTGTAAACCGTGTAAGACCAAAATAAATCAAAATAAAATACAATTGGGCCTTCGTGAGTGTCCCACCAAAAGAACTAAAAACTGCCAGTTTCGCAGGGTTCGCTAAGCGAATAGCCAGCGAACACTCGCTACATACTCGCCTAGCGAGCATGACAGGATTTGCAAATTCACAACATAACCAGCACAAGCCTAATCCAACAAAAAGCATACAACACATAGAACCCACAACACCCAGTAAAAAACATTAAATACTTACAATGTTGAGGTGCCTCTCAACAAGCGCTTGTTTAACGTCGGATAAGCTCGACGGTCCATGATGCTCAAACCGGAACATCAAGAAGAAAAGCATAACTTTCTCGGTCTACATGACCGCCAAGATAGATCTTTAAACACTGGCCATTTACCGTCCAACTGTCCTTTTTCTCCATATCCTCAATAACAACTGCCCCGAAGGTTTTTACCTCTTTAATGCGGAATGGAGCGGACCACTTTGACTTTAATTTGCCAGGGAACAATCTCAACCTGGAATTGAACAATAGTACAAGCTGCCCCGGTGCAAATTCCTTCTTACGGAGCTTCTTATCATGGTATTCCTTAACTTTCTCTTTGTACAACCAACTTGAGTGGTATGCGGCATTGCGCATCTCTTCCAACTCAAGAAGTTGCACCTTCCTCTTTTCACCAGCCAACTCATTATTAAAATTCAAAAATTTTAAGGCCCATAAGGCCTTGTGCTCCATTTCAACCGGCAAATGACAAGTTTTACCATAAACCAATTGAAATGGAGTTAGCCCAATTGGAGCTTTATAGGCCGTGCGATACGCCCATAGAGCTTCATCCAATTTTTGCGAACAATCCTTCCTAGAGTTTGACACGATTTTTTCCAAAATTCTCTTAATCTCTCTATTAGACACCTCAGCTTGACCATTAGCCTGTGGGTGGTACGGAGTTGCCACTCTATGTGTTACACCGTAATGTTGTAAAACTTTTTCCAACGGTGAATTGCAAAAGTGTGACCCTCCGTCGCTAATCAACACCCGGGGAGTTCCAAAACGGGAAAAAATATTTTTCTTTAAAAAGTTTATGACCGTTTTAGAATCCGTCCTTGGTGAGGCAATTGCCTCAACCCACTTTGACACATAGTCAACTGCAACCAGCAAGTATTCGTTTCCAAAAGAGGGTGGGAATGGTCCGACAAAGTCGATACCCCAACAATCAAATAATTCAACCTCTTGGATATTTTGGAGAGGCATCTCGTCTCTCTTTCCTATCCCACTACTCTGTTGGCAACTGTCACAACTTTGCGCATGAGCATTTGCGTCTTTAAAAATAGAAGGCCAATAAAATCCCGATTGAAAGACTTTATTTGCCGTTCTAGCCCCATTGAAATGGCCGCCGTAAGGCGAGTTGTGAAAATTCCATAGAATAATTTGTGCTTCATCACCGATAACACACCTCCTTAACAAATTATCACCTCCCAGCTTAAACAGATAAGGGTCATCCCACACATAGTACTTGGCATCCGAGAGGAATTTCCTTTTTTGGTTAGGAGTTAGGTCGGGCGGCACAAAACCACTCGTCTTGTGGTTTGCAAAATCCTCAAACCACGACCTCACTTGAACTTTAAAGAGTTTTTCATTAGGAAACTCTTCTCGGATTTCCTTTTCTAAAGTAGTCACCTCCACATTGACAAGGCGAGATAAATGATCCGCCACAAAATTTTCCGACCTTTTTTTGTCTTTAATTTCTACATCAAATTCTTGCAACAAAAGGATCCAACGGATAAGCCTTTGCTTTGAATCCGGTTTGGTTAGCAGATATTTTATCGCCGCATGGTCGGTATAAACAATCACTTTAGACCCAATGAGATAAGACCTAAAATTTTCAAGTGCATACACTATTGCAAGCAATTCTTTTTTTGTTGTGGCATAATTAATTTGCACCTCATTAAGAACTTTGCTTGCATAGTGTATAACATGAAATTTTTTGTCCTTTCTTTGGCCTAACACCGCTCCAATAGCATAGTCGCTAGCATCACACATTAGCTCAAAATTTAAATTCCAATCCAGAGCAACTATGATTGGAACGGTGACCAATTTTTCTTTCAAAATCTCAAAAGCTTTTAAACATTCATCAGATAAGAGAAATACATGGTCCTTGGCCAGCAAGTTACTCAAAGGCCTAGCCACCTTTGAGAAGTCTTTGATGAATCACCGATAGAAATCGGCATGCCCAAGGAAGCTTCATATACCCTTTATGTTAGCTGGAGGAGGCAACTTCTCAATCACACCTACCTTAGCATGACCCACTTCAAGCCTTTTTGACGAGACTTTGTGACCGAGAACAATCCCCTCCGTTACCATAAAGTGGCACTTCTCCCAATTTATCACCAAATTAGTCTTCACACACCTTTCAAGCACGGTTTCTAAATTTTCCAAACATAAACCAAAAGAACCACCAAACACCAAAAAGTCATCCATGAAAACTTCCATTGTTTTCTCTATAAGATCGGCAAAATAGCTTGCATGCATCTTTGGAAAGTTGCCGGCACATTACACAACCCAAAGGGCATTTTGCGGTAAGCGAAGATTCCAAACGGACACGTGAAAGCCGTTTTCTTATGATCGGCCGGGTCAACCGCAATTTGGTTGTACCCGTAATAGCCATCTAGAAAACAATAGAATTGTTGTCCCGAGAGTCTCTCTAACATTTGGTCCATGAACGGAAGTGGGAAGTGGTCTTTCCGAGTTGCGGTATTCAACCGCCTATAGTCAATGAACATTCTCCACCCCGTTGCTACCTTTGTTGGGATCAACTCATCTTTCTCATTACGAATAACGGTAGTGCCACCCTTTTTAGGAACCACATGCAACAGACTCACCCAAGGGCTATCCGAAATAGGGTAGATCATTCCCGCATCCAATAGCTTGACAGCTTCCTTCCTAACAACCTCTTTCATTGTAGGATTTAAGCAGCATTGCGGTTGAGCCACCAGCTTAAAATCCTCCTCCATTAAAATTTTGTGCATGCAATAGGAAGGACTAATTCCTTTGAGATCGGAAAGAGTCCACCCCATCGCTTCTCGATTCTTTTTTAACACATCAATTAAACGGGATTCTTCACTTTTGGACAAAAGGTTGCTTATGATAACCAGATTTTCTTCGATTTCATCTAGGAATGCATACTTCAAGTTATTTGGTAACTCCTTCAATTCAATCATTGGCTTTTCATCTTTAACCTCCTTTTTCAACACTTCCTCCTCCACTTTCCATGGTTGTAACTCTTTCAGACTATCAAATTCTTTTAAACATTCATCAAGAGCTTCTTCTTCTTCAAGTGTTAAAACTTCAAAAGAGTCATTGAGAGCTAGCTCCATGGGAGTTATAACATGAACATGTTTGGAAACTTCAAAGGTGGCTTCTTCAATTACATCAACTCGGAAACTATCACGTTTGTCATTTGAATGCTTCATTGCTTCAAAAAGGTCAAAAGTGACTTCTTCATTTTGTATCCTCACCTTCATTAAACCGTCGTCTACATCAATCATCATACGAGCGGTTTTCATGAATGGTCTTCCGAGAATTAGCGACACATCATCGTCTTCCTCCATATCAATAACAATAAAATCAACCAGAAAGAAAAACTTGTCAACCTTTACCAATACGTCTTGAGCTACTCCATGAGGGTGAGTAGTAGACTTATCGGCTAATTGCAACGTCATACAGATGGCCTTAATCTCAATGTTGCCAAGATTTTTCACAATAGATAAAGGTATATGATTGATGCTTGACTCCAAATCGATTAACCCCTTTCAAACATAAACATCGCCAATTGTAACCGACAAGGTGACTCGCCCCGGATCAACTTTTTTTCTCGGTAGAGTCCTTTGGATGATGGCACTACAACTCGCATCCAAAACAATTGTTTCCGGCTCCTTATACCTTCGCTTTTTCGTGAGTATGTCCTTCATGAACTTGGCATACTTTGGCCTTTGCTCCAAAGCTTCGGCAAACGGGATATTGACTTGGAGTTGTTTAAAGATATCCATGAATCGGGCGTAATGCCGTTCATTTTCTCTCCTAGATGGAGCATGTGGATAAGGTAAATTTTGGACCGGAGTAGTGCTCACTACCTCCTTCCTTCTAGAATTTCGCTCTTTTTTCTTCTTCACTTCTTCCACCATGACTTTTTCACTTGTTTTATTTTCAACTTCACCATTTTTTTTATTTTCAACTTCAACCAATTTTTCTTTCTTTTCAACTTCCTCCTCACTCCAATTCCCAACTTCACCATCAATATCATCAATTTTTTTCTTTACCTCTCTTTTTTCAGTCTCGTCAACCAACTCTTTTCCACTTCTCGTCTTTATAGCCTTATAATGCTCCTTAGGATTTGTTTGCGTATTTGCCGAGAAAGATGGTTCGAATTGTTGTTCCGCTAATTGCTTAGCAAATTGACCAACTTGAGTCTCAAGATTTTTAATTGCCGCATCATTACTTTTTTGATTCGCCATTGACATTTGCATGAATTGCGTCAATGTCTCTTCCAATTTTAAAGCTACGACCGGTGGTTGTTGAGTTTGATAGGGATTTTGACGGTTGGAAGGACCACCCCCATAACCTTGGTTATGTTGATAGTTTCCCCTAGGTTGGTACCCTTGGTTGCCTTGATATTTTTGTTGTTGTGGATTTTGGTGGTGTTGTTGTTGTTGATGTTGCCTCGGTTGATAATCTCTTTGATTTGCCATGTAATTAACTTCTTCAAATCCTGGAGGTGGACAAAATCCGATGTCGTGTTCACCTTTGCAAAGTTCACAACAAGCTATTTGTTTAGCTTTTGAAGGTTCTTTTAACTCTTTTATTTGTTGAGTTAAGAGTTCCACTTGTTGTGAGATAAGCTTGTTTTGCTCAAGAATAGCATCATTTGTCCCTAACTCGAGCACACCCGGTTTTCTTTGAGTCACCCCACGGTTATGATTCCCTTGATGATCATTAAGTGCCATCTTATCAATAATTGCAATTGCATCATCTGCATTTTTTGACATCAAAGAACCTCCCGACGTAGCATCCAATAAGGTCTTGTGAACCGAAAGGAGTCCATTGCAGAAAATATGAATTTGAGTGAGCTCGTCGAAACCGTGTCCCTTGCACTTTCTTAACATAGATTTGTATCACTCCCATGCTTCATTTAGTGATTCACTAGCTCCTTGAGAAAATACCGCAATCGCAGTTTTAGCCTCCATGAATCGGTTATGTGGAAAGAAACGTTCAAGAAACTTCTCTTCTAGAAGATTCCAATCTGTCATGATTGTTGTCGATTGATCAAGGTACCACTCCTTCACTTTCCCAATCAAGGAATGAGGAAATAGTCTCCTAAACAATGACTCTTCGTCAGCTTCTATTGCTCCCGTTGCGCCAGCAATCTCATAGAATTTTGTAAGATGGGTGAAGGGATCCTTATGGTCTAGTCCCGTGAAAGGATTTTGATAGACTAGAGCTAGGATTCCCGTTTTCATCTCATCTTGTCTTCCGTTTTGAAGATTCCGTGCGAACTGAGCTGTATGTCTTGGACTGTTTGTGCATGGAGTGGAAACTGGAGGTGGTGGTGGTGGAGGTGCTGCCATAATTGGTGTGAAATGTGGGGATGGTGGTGGTGTAGAGGAACTTTCTCCTTGCTCTTGTCTTTGCCTAGCTTGTTGCCTCCTTCGTCTTGTTCTGCTGTTCAGTCTCCTTGCGGTTCTCTCGATCTCGGGATCAAAAAGAAGTTGGTCCTCAAGAATCTGTCCTCACATAAAATAAAGGCTGCACACTAAACCAAACAGATTACAAGCACAAGTGAAAAAAAATTCAAAGTCAAAAATTCAGCAACTATTGCGATGCTCTCAATATCAATTCATGTTCCCCAGCAACGGCGCCATTTTGTTAGAACAGTGGTAAAGTGTCGGGTTTTTGTTATCGTCTCCACAGGGAATATGAGATATTGCTGTCGTTCGATAGTTGATAAATTCGTAACTTTATAGTAACAAAAAGGGGGTTTGGTTTTAAGTCTCGGTAGCTTTGCATAAAAGTAAGAACTGCGGTAAAATAATGGTTGTACGATTTAAATAAAGATTGTCAAAGTTAGGGTTCGGTAATCACTTTGCATGTATATGTTCGATCAACAATGTATAAACTCTTTTTAATGATAAACAAATTCACAATATCCTCCCAATATGATTATCTCTAACTCACATTGTGATATTTCTCATTTTGATCCATTGTTGATTTCTCACACAATCTATCAAAATGACAACATTTAAGTTTAACATTTTTAGTGAACAACAACATTCAAGACTATTTCTAGCTCAAGAAAGGAGATGGATGAAAACCTTGGTCAAGAGTTGGAAAATATCTTTCAATCATGAACCAACACAAAAGGTTATAAATAAAACAAGGTTTCACCATATATTAATCATCAAAGAGTTTTACAAATGAGGATCATCCATATGCATACGAAGCTTAATGATCACCTACATCTAACCTTGACAAAATAAAAAACTTAGCCACTCATTTCCATGGTAGCTTACAAAAGAAGTTTCAGAAGAAGGTTGGTGAACATCTGAGTCGAATGATCCAACTTGGATGAGAATCCACCTTCTTTTTGTTGGAATATGTTAAGAGATGAAGAAATGAGAGCCAAAAGTGTTCTAGGGTGTTGCACCCTAAAATTTGACCAACCGGTCCCCATATCTGGTTTATGTTTCGACGCATTTTGCATTCGCATTCACATACTGCATGCATTGCATTTCTCTCAGTCAGATTGATTTTTATCGGGATTACCGCCCTTGGCGTTTCAGGAAGCTTAGGCCGGTTGGAATAAGAGTCTTTGAGAATTGGTGCTCGTCTCCTGTGTTTTCAGGCCATCTCGGAGCCCGGGTTTCGTTATGGTTGCGCAATTATTCTCCAACCGATTTAATCGGCTTCATGGCATTTTTAGGATTTTTCTTTTATTTTTCTGGACTCTTAATGCATTTAAATGGATTTTTCTGGATTTAATAGATTTCTTTTAATAATTTTTAGATTTTTAAGTAAATTTTCTTTTCTTTTTTAGAGATTTATTAGATTTTAAGTTTTTTAGATATTATTTTCCTTTTAGTAGATTAAAAAAAAAGAAGATATAAATAGATATTATCTTTTCTTAAATGAGAATAGATTTTTAAAAAAGATAGAAATGTTTTTAAATAGTTATATAGATTTCTGTTTTGATATTAAATAGTATATTTTTAATTGGTTTAATAGGAACTCTCTTTTTTTTCTATTGTTTTTAATAGGATTAATTAGGGTTATTTTCTTTGTAGAATTAATAGAGTTTTTTTTCAGAGTTTAATTTCTTTTTTTAGGATTAATTGAGATTAATATTAGATTTTAATCACGTTTTTAGAATTAATTAGGGTGTTAACATTTAATTAGTGTTAATTAGGTTCAGAGTTTAAGAGTCTTAATTAGGGTTATTGATCTTTAGCTCTTAATTGTGATTTTAATTGAGTCTTAAGTGTATTAATCAAGTTTTGTCCTTAATGGGCCAGATTGCACATTTTTGGGGGCCCAACTCGCTGCAACTTGGCATCAATATAAAGCCACTACGTCGCCATTCTCTCTCCTTTCCACCTGGTTCACACGTGGCCAACCCACGTTTCTGCATGCGTTTCGCTCCCTCACACATCACCTGCCCCATTATCTCTCTCTTTCTGCCACGCGTGCGCCATGCACGCTGCCATGTGCTTCTCACCGTCCCCTCTCACCGGCCGGCATGCAAACCGCCGGAGGAGGTTGCCGGGAAAATCAAACCCAACCGTAACCATCACCGGCCACCACTCCAACTACCTCCGACCACCGTAACAACTGCCGAAAAACTGCAAACCCTCAAGAACATTCATCTTCCTCAGGATTCATCAACCAATCTCCAGAAACCGTTCAGAATCTTCACCGTTCTTCATCCAATTCTCGTCGGAAACTGTGATTTTCCATCGGAAAACTCAAGATCTTCATCTTCGTGAAGATCCTTAAGAACATTCATGTGTTCTTCAATCTTTTTTCCAAGAACGCCAGATCTCATCTCGTTCATCATCTCGTCCATCAATGTTCATACGCTTTTCCAGAACATTCCTCAAGCCTTCATCCAAATCTCCAGAAAATCAAGAATGTTCATCCGTGATAATTCCAGAGAATTCCGTCCAGATCGTTGAACCATCATCCTCTTCTAGAAGATCCATCTGTGATCTTCATCGTGTTCGTGGCGATCTTCACCAATGGCTATTCGTGTTTCCAGATTCTTCAAGAAATTGCAATCGGTTTGTTCATCGGTTTTGATGTGTGTTCAGAGCATTACTTGGATCTTCGCCAACGCGTTCAAAATCTTCATTGTTTTCTTCATCCAACTTCATCAACAATATCCGTTCAACAATCTTCATCAACCTTCGAAGAACTCAACATTCAATAACCTCCGGATCTGCAACTAAGTTCTTCAGATTTTTTCTCCATAGCACATTCATCCAACTTCAAAGTTTTTTTAGATCTTCGTCCAACTTCAAGATCTGTTCGAGAGTCTTTAAGATCCTCCATCAACATCATCTGAAGATTCGTCAATATTCATCCAACTTCGAGAATCAGCAACGAGCTCTCATCTTCAACATGCAAAGTCGTTTCATCAGAGGATCCTTCAAACACCTTCAGATCTGTAGATCTTCAGTTTACCTCAAGGGATACGAACGAGTTCCCTTCGTGAAATCTTCTTCAACAACCATAATTTCAGATGAGGAGTCTTGTTTGAGGTCTGTGGGAGAAGATTTGAGAGAGGGTTGAGAGGGAAAGAAGCTGGAGAAGAAGGTTTGTTTGAGTAAGAGAAATAGGAGGGTGAGATCGGAGGTGACGGCGGAAGAAAGAGAGGTGGAGAGGTTCCGGAGGATGAGAGAGAGTTGAACGAGAGAAAGGTTGGAGACGAGAACGGCGCATTGTGGAACAGTGTTAGGGTTCTGAGGGTGAACGAGAGAGAGAGAGGGCTGTCTGGATTGGGCTCTAAGGCCCATTGGCTTTTTTCGGACACGTACCCCCGTTTTTCTTTCTTCCCCCTCCCCGTTTGGTCTGATTGGGCTAGGCCCATTACTGCGTTTTTACATACCTCCATTTTGCTTCTGAACCCCCTCCCCGTTTTTTGTTTGCTATATCTTGGGCTGGGCCCAATTCCCTCTTATGTTTTTGCTAGGCTGCACACCCCAGTCACTAATAAACCCCCCTGTTTTCTTGATTTGTTTTAATGCATTTTAAAGATTTTTTTTAGATAAGGTTTCCATTAATGAAGTTATTTTTCTTTTTAAAGAAGAGTTAGAGAATTAGTTTAATTTCTTTTAAGAGGATAGAATTGAATTTAGTTTAATTTCCTTTTGGGTATTACTTTTTATGCTATTTTAGTACGCAATTTCCTGTTAATTTCTTTAGAGACGTTTCCTAGTAGAGGTTAATTGCCGTATTTTAGGAGTAGCATTTTATTTCCATTTTGCCTTGGATTGTCTCTCTTATTTTCGTTTCCATCTGATTTTATCCCGATTTTATTTCTGGCTGGCCGTGTGACACGATTCAATTGGAGAATGATTTTCGATATTATTTCTCCATCTTGTCTTTGACACGGATATCAATATGCTACCTCTTAGAGTTCGATTTCTCGTATAAGTCGAACCATGACGGTCTAAGCGTCACATTGTTCCTGGTTCGAGCATCATCATCAGAGATCCAGAGAGGAGAAGATTGGAATGGAGCTTGCGCGTACGTCAGGAGCTCCGGAGCTGCTTCGTTCATCACCATCATCGTATTCAAGTCTTCAAGCAACCGTCGAGGGTTGTGGGCTGCATTGTCAGATACAAAGGAAATGGCCACTGAGGAGTTTCTTCTTAGGTTCTTGCGTGGGCGTCCCGAGTTCCTTCCCGTTTAGGCGTAGGCCTGCCTCTTCTTTGTTCTCGCCCCGTGCGAGCGAATCCCTGTTCCCCTTCTCTTGCTGCCGTGCAATTGAGATTCGTCTTCCCGTCGAACTACGTTTTCTCTGATCTCTCGTACCAGACGAGAGTACGTAGGCATAGGATGCGACATCCTAGCGAGCTACCTCCCTTCTCCCATTTTCCCGTTTCCCCGTTTTAGCTGTAGTAGGCTGAACTACAGCTGCTCTGATTTCTCATATCTAATGAGAATATGTAGGCATAGGATGCGATATCCTAGCGAGCACACTAACAACTAACCTATCTGTTCTCTCGCTGTTGTGCGATCGAGACTTTCCCGCTGACGACTGATTGTTTTCCCTTTCTCTTGCCCTTGCGCGTTTGAGACCAGACCGTAGTTTAAATTCCGTAGGTTCCCGTACCTCTCAAAACAACTTAATCTCTCACTCCTGTGTGAGAACACCCTGTCTAGCCGTAGTTAGCCTGAACTACGTAAGCTCTGATCTTTCACGCTGTGTGGAAGTATGTAGGCACAAGTCGCGAAGTCTTGGCGAGCCAATTCCCTGTAGTTTCCCGAACTACGATGACTCTGACTTTCTCTCTTGAGAATACGTAGGCATAGAGTGCGACGCTCTATCGAGTCAATTTCTTTCCGTTTAGATTTAGCAGCCGTAGATAGATTGTTTTGCATCCTTTAGACAAACCAAGCAAGCGTGGATCCCGTCGAATACGACGGACGTGAGGGGTGCTAATACCTTCCCCTTGCGTAATCGACTCCCGAATCCAGGATTTGGTTGCAATGACCATTTCTTTCCCGTCTTTGCGGTAGGTTTACTTCGAGCGTTTCCTTTCCCTCCATTAGGATAAATAACGCACGGTGGAGACTCTTCTGTTCAGCCGGCGCCGATTTTCACAGTAGCGACAGCTGGCGACTCTGCTGGGGACTCCAACGGTTCCCAGCTGCTGAGGACTGCGATGGTTCCTTATGCATGTGGGATCCAACGTCCCCTAAGAGAGTCAATCCTAGCGCTTGTTTTCTTGTCTATTGGTTGTTTATTTTTGTATTGCTATTATTTGTTGTTGTTGTGCTGTTGGGTGGGGATGTTTCTTTGAGTGAGAAGCTAGACCCAGGCTTGAGTGCACCTTAGAATTAGTTGTGGAAATTAGTGGGCGCGTGCGTGCTTTGCATGTACTAGTGTCTCATGAAATCCACGCTCAGACGAGGTTCTCCCGGTTGACTTATTTTTCAACCCTTTGGGTTGAGGGGGTTGTTGGTTTGGAGGATTGTCGACTCTGGGGATCGATCATTTGGGATTCAGCTAAGTGAGGCCTCTTCAGGATATGATGATGCCACACCTTCTGGGTATCGTATCATCAGTCTTGAAAGTCTGTGACGCCGACGACCGTATAGGATGCTAAACTTGTGTCAGTTTAGGTCCATACCCGTGAGTGGGAGGGTTTTGCAGGAAACTTGACTTCTAGCCTACCCGTTATTTTGGTCTTCTCTTCAGAGTGAACATACTCCGTCAGTAGCGCAGCAGTATTCAGAGATTGTGTGGAGGCTGTGATCCCGTGTTTGCTGCATATTGTATTGCATTTGCATAAACGTGTTGCATCATATTGCATGTCATACTCCAGCTAGCCAGAGCTCTTATCCAGCCGTTGTTTTGATTCTGAAGGTGATTATCCGGTGATTGGCCGAAGCAACTGTTGATTGCTAGAAGACGACCAAGGGGTTGAAGTAGATTTGAGCCGAATCAAGCAGTGAAGTCAGTTGAAGGTTATTGGTAGCTATGTCTGAGAGCAATTTCCAGTATCCTAACACCTTGGCAGGGTTCACTATGACAACCAACCCTCTGTATGGTTCTACTTCCGAGGCAGACTTTCCGCAAGTGAACAACCTTACTGCAGACCAGTGTGCGCAGCCTACTGTTATGGACCGAGATCGACATGAACAGTTTGTTGTCCGCAATGAACGACCTCCTCTTATCAACAGTCAGGGTGTTATTTTCCCTGTTACGAGTATCCGAAGAGAGATCCCAGTAGCCAGGACGGTAGACCTAAGAGCTCTTGAGTGTGATAGAAGACTACAAGTGTTGGAAGAACAAGTTAAAGCCTTGAAGGTCAAAGATGCTGTTAACCTGAGTGCTGCAGGCATGTGTTTGGTTCCTGGCCTAGTGTTGCCTTATAAGTTCAAAGCGCCGAGATTCGAGAAGTATAGAGGAGATAGCTGTCCGAAGCAACATTTGGTGATGTTTTGCCGAAGAATGACGTCGTTTGTGCAAAATGACAAGTTGATGATCCATTGCTTTCAAGATAGTCTGACTGGGGCATCTTTGCGTTGGTATATGCAGTTAGAGGGTAATCAGATTCGATCATGGGTGGATTTAGCCAGAGCTTTTCTGAAGCAGTATGATTATAACCTAGACGTGGCTCCTCATCGCATGCAGTTGCAAGAATTGTCTCAAGAGAACAATGAACCCATCAGGAAGTATGCGCAGAGATGGAGAGAATTTGCTGCCAGAGTACAACCACCGCTTTTAGACCGAGAGCTAACAAACATGTTTGTAAACTCACTGCAGAGTCCGTACTGCGAAAGAATGCTTGAACTTCCGTTAAGTTTCTCTGACTTGGTAGTACTTGGAGAACGCCTTGAGCATGCCATCAAAATCGGGAAAATTCAGATTATTTCAAACGGTTAGGCTAGTGAAGCTGAATCTCTTTATGACTATCAGAATGAAGAAGGAGTTGTGATCAATGCAATCATGTCAGATGTTGAATATCCTCGAGATGAGTTGTTGAAACCTGTTGGTTCTTCATCTTCTCAGAGATCAGTACCTCCTGTGTCTTGTTATGCTGGACAGACAGTTGTGCCTGGGGCACCCTATCAGGAACGTTATGTCACTTCTCATGTAAATCAGCGAACTCGTGGCCGAGGTTATCAGAATCAGCGTCAGAATCAGAATCGACCTCGTAACAACTTGGAACGAAGGAATGCTCCTTCCCACCCAGTGCCTATGCCGTATAGCCAGTTGCTGCCATCTTTGATCCAGAGTTCTTTAGTGGAACCGAAAGCTCTTAAGCCTGTTCCAGAGCCTTACCCTCCTGGGTACAATCCCCACGTTCAGTGTGGTTACCATGGCGGATCCCCAGGGCATTCAACTGAAGATTGTAAAGCTTTTCAGGCAAAAGTACAACAGTTGATCGACCGAGATTGCATTTCCTTTCGAGAAGGATTTCTGTTTGTTCATACCAACCTCTCAGCTGTCTAAGCTCGTAGATTCGGAGTTTGTTTTCAAGAAGCTAGTGGTTCAGACAGGCAGACGTCCTCAGCATCGGCAATCCTCAGATTTTTATATCATTTGCATTTGCAATTTCTTTTCTGTTAGTTACTACTCGCTGTTAAACATTGTTTGTTTTCGAATGGTTATATTGATAAAGTGACTATGTATTTTTCTGAATTAATCATGTCGTTGTCGCTCATTTATTGCATTGCACTGACACTTGCATTTTATTTACTCCACCTTATCACTGTGATTAGCAAAGATTGGAGGGAGGATGACGAAACTGAATACTCATAACCGATGATCGTATGCGTTCAGATAAAACCTTGCCGATGACGTACAAGGCATTATTTCAAATCCCCCAAACACTGGAGATATAAGGAGTTAGTCCCTTGTTAACCACTTCGAGCCAGGAAGTAGAAGTTTTTTCGGACTTTTTAACCCTCACGTCTTAACCCGTGGCAGGGTAGTTGTCAGTTAGCTTGACCGAGCGTTCAAGTCTTATAGAGGATTGGTGCCATTCGAGGACCAATCGCAGCGTACGCCTCTCAAGAGGTCGCATCTCTCCAACCACAATGGTTAAACCTCACCAACCAGGAGTGAGACAGTTACAATCCTTTCGGAGCAATCAAGACAACCAGTGTTACACGACTTTGTTCCAAAAGAAAAAGAAAGAATAAGAAAGCCCGCTAAGTAAAAAGAAATGAAAATAGCTGGAAAGCTAATACTTAGGCAAAAATCAGGGCATCCCGCTGGACTTCGAAAGAAAAAATCGAAAAGAACTCAAAAGGAGTCAGTCCAGGCAAAAAATTAGGGAATCAAAAGAATGAAAAAGAAAGGATATCAATAGGGAAAATCCCCAGTAAAGTCGCCAAAGTCGTGTGGATCACCGAAAACGAAAAGGAGTAACGGTCACTCCAAGAAAAAACCTTGTGAGTTCCTTAACTATGGTTCCTACCATTCAACATACCTCTCGAAGAGGCGAACGCTTGTGCCAAGTTAACTGAACTTTAGGATCGGAGATCATCACGTAGAAGGGGTGGGTACAAATCATAATTTGAGCCAAATATCCTTTGTTTCACGAACCGTGAACCCGACCACGCTACAACCCTTAAAAGACCTAATTGAGGTAGGGTTTATTCTGAAAGCGCATTACGATAAGGTTGAGTAACCTGACTCCTTCTTGATTTGCTAATCATATCCTTGTTGTATTTTTCACTAATCAAATTAGCACTACGTTTGAACTCCGGTTCATTCGTCACTCACAATCATGACACGTAAATGAGTGACAACACAAAATTTTTCAAAATCTGCATGAACACTGCATTAAAATTACCATTTGGGATTAAACAATTTTACTTGCAGGTCAGTAGTTGACATGAAGGAAATTCCAACAGGGAATAATCAAACAGGACTGAATAATTCAGCAGTCTGGATCAGAATGGTGTATGTTGTGAAACCATGTAAATCCGGGGCATTGACTTCCAGTGAGTTCAAAATCAGTGGGTCTGAGGACAAGTCTCGAAGCATCAGTTGATCAGGGGCAGTTTATTTGAGAAGCAGTTGATCAGAAATGAATCTTCTCGAGAGCCAATCAGGGGCAATTATACAGAATGCTGAGATTTGAGGGCAGAACCTTCTAGTGTGTGATTAGATCAGGTTAAGTCGCTTGTACGCTCATTCAGGGGCAAGTCACCTCAGAGATAGTGAGACCAACTGGGTTGACAATTGTTTGATTGAGGTTGAATCCTTTTGACGTACAGATACCGGGGCAAGTAGTCTCGAGGTCGTCTCATAGAAAGCTGTTCAGAGTGATATTCCCAAGAGTTAGATTGGGGCAAGTTATTCAAGCGAGTCTGTTTATCCCCAGCCAGAGTTGAGTATCGGGGAATCGTGTCGTTACTCTTATTAAAAACCTTGACCTTCCGAAAAAGGCCTTACCGTCGTTGGATCGTTATCCTACAGTTTAAACCTGTTACGTGTCAGAACTTTGTAACCAGATCATTTCCAAAGTCCAGTTCTCGCCTGGCAAACCGGTAACCAGTTCTCGTCTGGTCCACATTTCCGTAATTACCAGTCCTCGCCTGGTACATGGTGTCTTTCAACCAGTGGTCGTCTGGTCAACCTTTCTGTAAACATCAGTTCTTGTCTGGTGTACATTATGGTTACCAGTTCTCGTCTGGTCACCGTTTCTTTAACCTATTTGTTGTATCAGTTATCGTCTGGTGCACGACAGCTTTCGACCAGTTCTCGTCTGGTCATCTTTTCCTTAATCTATTGATTCGATCAGCCCCGTCTGATGTTCAAACAGTAAATCCATTCTCGTCCGATAACCTAATCCATTTTGCTATCAGTTCTCGTCTGGTAGTCTATCCTTTGAATGCTAGTTCTCGTCTAGTATTTTCCATATTTTCCGGTTTGTAAATAACTAATTTTCATCCCTAAACCAGAAAAAAGCCTAAAAATATCCGACACGGTAATTCCCAGTGACTCGCATGTTGTCACGTTCCCCGATACGAAGCTCGATTGGTACCAGTTCTCGGTTAATGTTTTGTATTCCCTGTGGATGTTGTTAAATCAAGATTACTCTTCTTCAGCAGATGGAAGTCACGTATTATCCTCGGGAGAGTTGAGATTGTATTTTATCCCGCATCGGAGTAGGATCAGGAGTATTCTCAGCAGATTAAAATTGATATCCCTGACAGAAGGGGCATTCCCAGCAATGCGCTGTGCACAATCGACCCCAGTTGGTTAATCCCCACATAGTACAATCAGGTTGCCAGTGGTTTAGAAAGAATATCACCGTGCAGGGTCGGGCTTCCCTTTTCCAGCATTTATTTTGCTGAGAGGATTCTGTGATAACCGGTTACCCTCCGTGGAGTTGACTTTGCTTCCGGCATTTATCTTGCCAAGTGGTTTCAGACTTGGTGTTCTCTGGCAGCTTGCATTTACATTTGCATTTGCATATACCGTCATATTTGCACCTATCCAGAACGCATAGCATATCCATGCCGTATGAGGCCTAGCATCTATCAAAACATGTGCATATTATTTCCATGTCGTGTGGAACATTGCATCATTTTCCCACATACGCATTTCGAAACATAGACCAGGTTGGTGACCTCTTGGTTTTCGAGTATGTTCCCCTGCAGAGTTGTTTGGTTAAGCTTCTCTTCACCCACAGCGGAGTGATTTCTTCATATTTGGTTGTTACGTCGGCACTGAAAAAAGAAGAAAGATTGACATCATATCAAACTTCTGAAGCTGCCGCCTGTTGTCGAAAATGGGTGCCTGGCAGTCGATTCAGAATTTCCCCAGGAGAGTTTTCCTCAGGTTCACTGTGAACTGTGAGTCGACAGAAAAGATCCCATAGCAGATGGGAAGGTGTTTGCTTTCTGAAGCATTATTTTGAAGATTCAGTACCCGTGGCGTCACACAGGTGATGGAAGAAAAAGAAAATTTATCAGATAATTGACCTTGTTGTTGCCGTAACAACCAGACTTCAGTTCATTGGAAGCTATTCCTCAAGCAGTGCGCAGTTTATTTCTGCGGTTGGCAAATTTTTGGGTTTACTTTGTATTCAACCGTCTTCCACCTTTGAATGTTTGAAGGTTGTTCGCTCTTCAACCCTTCAGGTCCAAGCCGCTTGAATAGGGGCAGCTGTTGCACCCTAAAATTTGACCAACCGGTCCCCATATCTGATTTATGTTTCGACGCATTTTGCATTCGCATTCGCATACTGCATGCATTGCATTTCTCTCAGTCAGATTGATTTTTATCGGGATTACCGCCCTTGGCATTTCAGGCAGCTCAGGCCGGTTGGAATAAGAGTCTTTGAGAATTGGTGCTCGTCTCCTGTGTTTTCAGGCCATCTCGGTGCCCGGGTTTCGTTATGGTTGCGCAATTGTTCTCCAACCGATTTAATCGGCTTCATGGCATTTTTAGGATTTTTCTTTTATTTTTCTGGACTCTTAATGCATTTAAATGGATTTTTCTGGATTTAATAGATTTCTTTTAATAATTTTTAGAGTTTTAAGTAAATTTTCTTTTCTTTTTTAGAGATTTATTAGATTTTAAGTTTTTTAGATATTATTTTCCTTTTAGTAGATTAAAAAAAAATAGATATAAATAGATATTATCTTTTCTTAAATGAGAATAGATTTTTAAAAAAGATAGAAATGTTTTCAAATAGTTATATAGATTTTTGTTTTGATATTAAATAGTATATTTTTAATTGGTTTAATAGGAACTCTCTTTTTTTTTCTATTGTTTTTAATAGGATTAATTAGGGTTATTTTCTTTGTAGAATTAATAGAGTTTTTTTCAGAGTTTAATTTCTTTTTTTAGGATTAATAGAGATTAATATTAAATTTTAATCACGTTTTTAGAATTAATTAGGGTGTTAACATTTAATTAGTGTTAATTAGGTTCAGAATTTAAGAGTCTTAATTAGGGTTATTAATCTTTAGCTCTTAATTGTGATTTTAATTGAGTCTTAAGTGTATTAATCAAGTTTTGTCCTTAATGGGCCAGATTGCACATTTTTGGGGGCTCAACTCGCTGCCACTTGGCATCAGTATAAAGCCACCACGTCGCCATTCTCTCTCCTTTCCACCTGGTTCACACGTGGCCAACCCACGTTTCTGCATGCGTTTCGCTCCCTCACACGCCACCTGCCCCACTATCTCTCTCTTTCTGCCATGCATGCGCCATGCATGCTGCCATGTGCTCCTCACCGTCCCCTCTCACCGGCCGGCATGCAAACCGCCGGAGGAGGTTGCCGGGAAAATCAAACCCAGCCGTAACCATCACCGGCCACCACTCCAACTGCCTCCGACCACCGTAACAACTGCCGGAAAACTGCAAACCCTCAAGAACATTCATCTTCCTCAGGATTCATCAACCAATCTCCAGAAACCGTTCAGAATCTTCACCGTTCTTCATCCAATTCTCGTCGGAAACTGTGATTTTCCATCAGAAAACTCAAGATCTTCATCTTCTTCGTGAAGATCCTTAAGAACATTCATGTGTTCTTCAATCTTTTTTCCAGGAACGCCAGATCTCATCTCGTTCATCAATGTTCATACGCTTTTCCAGAACATTCCTCAAGCCTTCATCCAAATCTCCAGAAAATCAAGAGTGTTCATCCGTGATAATTCCAGAGAATTCCGTCCAGATCGTTGAACCATCATCCTCTTCTAGAAGATCCATCTGTGATCTTCATCGTGTTCGTGGCGATCTTCACCAATGGCTATTCGTGTTTCCAGATTCTTCAAGAAATTGCAATCGGTTTGTTCATCGGTTTTGATGTGTGTTCAGAGCATTACTTGGATCTTCGCCAACTCGTTCAAAATCTTCATTGTTTTCTTCATCCAACTTCATCAACAATATCCGTTCAACAATCTTCATCAACCTTCGAAGAACTCAACATTCAATAACCTCCGGATCTGCAACTAAGTTCTTCAGATTTTTTCTCCATAGCACATTCATCCAACTTCAAAGTTTTTTTAGATCTTCGTCCAACTTCAAGATCTGTTCGAGAGTCTTCAAGATCCTCCATCAACATCATCTGAAGATTCATCAATATTCATCCAACTTCGAGAATCAGCAACGAGCTCTCATCTTCAACATGCAAAGTCGTTTCATCAGAGGATCCTTCAAACACCTTCAGATCTGTAGATCTTCAGTTTACCTCAAGGGATACGAACGAGTTCCCTTCGTGAAATCTTCTTCAACAACCATAATTTCAGATGAGGAGTCTTGTTTGAGGTCTGTGGGAGAAGATTTGAGAGAGGGTTGAGAGGGCAAGAACCTAGAGAAGAAGGTTTGTTTGAGTCAGAGAAATAGGAGGGTGAGATCGGAGGTGACAGCGGAAGAAAGAGAGGTGGAGAGGTTCCGGAGGATGAGAGAGAGTTGAACGAGAGAAAGGTTGGAGACGAGAACGGCGCATTGTGGAACAGTGTTAGGGTTCTGAGGGTGAACGAGAGAGAGAGAGGGCTGTGTGGATTGGGCTCTAAGGCCCATTGGCTTTTTTCGGACACGTACCCCCGTTTTTCTTTCTTCCCCCTCCCCGTTTGGTCTGATTGGGCTAGGCCCATTACTGCGTTTTTGCATACCTCCATTTTGCTTCAGAACCCCCATCCCCGTTTTTTGTTTGCTATATCTTGGGATGGGCTCAATTCCCTCTTATGTTTTTGCTAGGCTGCACACCCCAGTCACTAATAAACCCCCCTGTTTTCTTGATTTGTTTTAATGCATTTTAAAGATTTTTTTTAGATAAGGTTTCCATTAATGAAGTTAGTTTTCTTTTTAAAGAAGAGTTAGAGAATTAGTTTAATTTCTTTTAAGAGGATAGAATTGAATTTAGTTTAATTTCCTTTTGGGTATTACTTTTTATGCTATTTTAGTACGCAATTTCCTGTTAATTTCTTTAGAGACGTTTCCTAGTAGAGGTTAATTGCCGTATTTTAGGAGTAGCATTTTATTTCCATTTTGCCTTGGATTGTCTCTCTTATTTTCGTTTCCATATGATTTTATCCCGATTTCATTTCTGGCTGGCCATGTGACACGATTCAATTGGAGAATGATTTTCGATATCGTTTCTCCATCTTGTCTTTGACACGGATATCAATATGCTACCTCTTAGAGTTCGATTTCCCGTATAAGTCGAACCATGACGGTCTAAGCGTCACATTGTTCCTGGTTCGAGCGTCATCATCAGAGATCCAGAGAGGAGAAGATTGGAGTGGAGCTTGCGCGTACGTCAGGAGCTCCGGAGCTGCTTCGTTCATCACCATCGTCGTATTCAAGTCTTCAAGCAACCGTCGAGGGTTGTGGGTTGCATTGTCAGATACAAAGGAAATGGCCGCTGAGGAGTTTCTTCTTAGGTTCTTGCGTGGGCGTCCCGAGTTCCTTCCCGTTTAGGCGTAGGCCTGCCTCTTCTTTGTTCTCGCCCCGTGCGAGCGAATCCCTGTTCCCCTTCTCTTGCTGCCGTGCAATTGAGATTCGTCTTCCCGTCGAACTACGTTTGCTTTGATCTCTCGTACCAGATGAGAGTACGTAGGCATAGGATGCGACATCCTAGCGAGCTACCTCCCTTCTCCCTTTTTCCCGTTTCCCCGTTTTAGCTGTAGTAGGCTGAACTACAGCTGCTCTGATTTCTCATATCTAATGAGAATATGTAGGCATAGGATGCGATATCCTAGCGAGCACACTAACAACTAACCTATCTGTTCTCTCGCTGCTGTGCGATCGAGACTTTCTCGCTGACGACTGATTGTTTTCCCTTTCTCTTGCCCTTGCGCATTTGAGACCAGACCGTAGTTTAAATTCCGTAGGTTCCCGTACCTCTCAAAACAACTTAATCTCTCACTCCTGTGTGAGAACACCCTGTCTAGCCGTAGTTAGCCTGAACTACATAAGCTCTGATCTTTCACGCTGTGTGGAAGTACGTAGGCATAAGACGCGAAGTCTTGGCGAGCCAATTCCTTGTAGTTTCCCGAACTACGATGACTCTGACTTTCTCTCTTGAGAATACGTAGGCATAGAGTGCGACGCTCTATCGAGTCAATTTCTTTCCGGTTAGATTTAGCAGTCGTAGATAGATTGTTTTGCGTCCTTTAGACAAACCAAGCAAGCGTGGATCCCGTCGAATACGACGGACGTGAGGGGTACTAATACCTTCCCCTTGCGTAACCGACTCCAGAATCCAGGATTTGGTTGCGATGACCATTCCTTTCCCGTCTTTGCGGTAGGTTTACTTCGAGCGTTTCCTTTCCCTCCGTTGGGATAAATAACGCACGGTGGCGACTCTTCTGTTCATCCGGCGCCGATTTTTGCAGTAGCGACATAGGGCACAAAATTTCACTCTCTAGGAAAACTATGTAAAAACAAGTAAAAAAGATATTATCCAAAAAGTAGACCCTGCTACTTATAGAAAGCATAAAATCTGTCACGTTCGCTACCTGCTCGCTAGGCGAACTGCTAGGGAACGCTCTCTAGAACCTCGCCTAGCGAACATGCTCGCGAGGACTGCAGATTTTCTTCTGTTTTGCTTCGCTATGTCTTCGCTGCAGCGAACCCGCCAGCGAAGGATGCTTTGATTGGTTCTGGAGTTGCTCCTTAGGTGCTCGCTGGGAGCTCGCCTAGCGAGTCTTTCGCCATATGCTCGCTACCAGCGAATGATGCCAAGAATGCTTCTGCCCAAGTCTGGGAGTGTTCGCTAACAGCTCGCTGGGCGAGGCTGCAGCGAACACTCGCTACTCACTCGCCAGGTGTTCGCCTAGCGAACTAGCTTTTACATTTTTTTCTTTTCTTGATTCCTATGTTAACTCTCTTGTGTATTCAAATTATATTTTTTCAAGCTCAAATCCTGCACAATAGCACACGAATCAAAGGGACCAAGAGCATTTAACACAATGATGCATAATCAACAAAAGCGAGGCGGTTTAATACATTTTTAGGACAAAAAGGAGCGAAAGATGCCCAAATTTGATAGCTCAAATAAGCACAATTGGGCATATAACATTGCTCTCATGGCAGGTACTTCAGAACCGTGGGTCTTATTTCCTGTTCTCCACTAGTTTGTTGCAGGAATCCCCTCAGAGTTATGGAACAAAATCAGGTTGAATTGATTGAAGTCCGAGGCCAGCTAGGGAAGATTATGATGAACATGCAAGAGTTGCGTCTGGGTCAGAAGACACTCAAAGAAGAAAACAATCAGCTGAAGACCCAGGTGGGCTTGATCATGGAGGTGTTAAAGAATGTGCTCAGGAAAAAAGATGATCAGCTACCTGAAGCCGCATCAAAGATGCTTGTTCCACTTGTGCCTGTGGAACCTGTGCCAAGGGTTGATAAGCCTAGGATGTCTAATAGGCGACAAAGAGCTTTGAATTTTTCTCTTCAACATATTGCTTCTCGGGATAATCATGTGACTAGGTAGGGGTGCACTCAGAAGGTAAAATCAGCTGACAGAACTTTCGATCCGATCCCAATGACATACGCTCAGTTGTTGCAAGTTTTGCTTCATCTTCGGTTGGTCAAATTTTGGATTTTGGATCCACCTAAGGGTAAGCTACCATCAGGTTTTGATATGAATGCCCGTTGCGACTTCCACTCTGGGGCATTGGGGCATAGCATTGAGAATTGTCATGCTTTTAAGCACAAGGTTCAGGACCTGATTGAGTCAAAAGCTATTGAATTCACGCCGAGCGGCGTAACGGTACCTGGTGGTCCTATTCCAGCTGTTACCAAGATGATGGGCGTTCCCGAAGGTGCAGTAAGTCAGAAGTATATCCTGCAATCAATGGTGTCAGAATCCCCTTGTCCTCAGTTGTTGCCTGTGCCCAGACCAAGCTTGAGGATGAAAGCACCTGAACAAAATGAGTCCCTATTAATTCAGACTCAACTTCCAAGTGGTTCAACTGTTCAAGGTCAACAATTCGTCCAGTCTTTGCAACACACATCAGCTCCTCTCCAGAATTAGCAGCCTTACCGTTATCGGTCAAACCTGCGTGCCAGGAAAAACCCAAAGAAATCAGAAAGGCAGTTCACCCGATTGCCGTTTTGAGCAGAGTGGTTTCAATAAGCAACTTTGAAGATGGCTGGTTCAACAACAAATAAGTGTGAAAGCCCAGTTCTCAGAAGCTGGTAATCTGCATTTTATCATGTCATTTCTTTACATTTGTAGTTTCTTTCCTGTAGGATTGCAAATTTCGTTTGTAAAGCATGTTGTTTTCAATTGATATTGATAATGAAATAAATATGCATGTTTTGAACTAATCCATTCGTGTTCACTCTATTGTTTTCTTTCATTTCAAATGCTTGTTTAAGTGGAATCCGGGGAGGATGACGAAATCCAACAATACGTAAGCTTCCGATGCTATGCTTTTGAATAAAAACCTGTTGATGATGTACATGCATTGTTTCAATCCCAAACACCGGATATATAAGGAAGATAATCCCTTGTCAACCCCTTTGAGCTTAGTTGTAGGAATTTCTTTCTGAAAATGAAAAACCCTCAATCTTAACCTAGGGCAGGGTAGGTGTCAGTTAATTTGACCAAGCGTTCAAATTACAAAAGGAGTGTCCGTTCGAGGATAGATCACACCTATATAGGCCGTACCTAAAAAACCACAATGGTTAAGTCTGGTCGATCAGGAGTGAAACAGTCACAATCTCTTTAACAAGTCATATGAGCCGATGTCATACGATTTGTTCCAAAAAAAAAGAGAAAGAAAAGAATCAAAAGGAAAAAGCCCGCTAAGTCGAATCTTGAAAGCAAGCGACTTAGGAAAAAATTATGGTACCCCGCTGGACTTCCAAATTGAAGAAACTCTAAAGAAAAATCCTCAAACAAGAACGAAATCGTGTGGCTCTGGACGCCAAAAGACGAAAAGGGAGCGACTGGCACTTCGAAAAGTGTAATTTCTTGAATTGTCACTCAACCTTTGAAAGGAGAACGCTAAGGTCAAATTAGCTGAACGTAGGATCGGAGAACATCACGGAGAAAGGGTGGGTTAAAATGAATTTTGAGCCTTTATCTTTTCTTTCATAAATCGTGAACCTGACCACCTTACAACCTTTAAAAGACCTAATTGAAATAGGTTTGTTTCGAAAGCATACTTCGGTAAAGATCGCATCGGAACTGACTCCTAGAAACGATTCCCATTACAACGCTGTATTAATGTTGACATGTTAATGAATGATTTTATACATTTTATGCCACAAAATATTTTTTCAGTGAACAGGAATGGATTTTGAAAACTGCCATATGCATTGCATTTGATATGTCTTTTATGCAGAACAATTTGTTTTACTTACGAGTAAGCACTTGACAGCGGGAAAGTTTCCATGATGGAAAGATTTGATCAGGACAGAATGCAGGACCCTAGAATATCCCAGCGAACCAGGGCAAGTTATGTCAAATGATCACGGCATGGGAGTCAGCCATCCAGAAATCAAGTAATCCGGGGCAATCAGGTCGAGATTTGATGAATCTCTCGCAGCCAAGGGTACTACTCCCCACAGATCAGCCCATGAGGGGCAAAGTCATGACAAGGCTGAGGCAGGTCACCCCGAGAGCGCCAAAGCCATCCTTATCCTGAAGGCAATTAACTTGAAGTACCTCCGTGAGGTTCGAAGTGCTGAAGCCGTCTGTATCAAACCACCAGAGTACAGAGATCTCAGGTTTCCTTTTGAAAGGATATGACGAAGATCCCGCAGGCTGGGGAAAAAGCTGAAAGCGAAAGAGCCGTTCCTCTCCACATCCGCAGAGTTTGCCAAAAGTTGTTATAGATTCTGGGGCAAGCCATTTTGAGTTCGTTTCATGGCATGTTTTTCCAAGCAGGATGACTCATTCTTCCCCAGCAGGTTCGGTCGTGTTTCCCCACAGAATCTGAACATGGGACTGTGAGCATTGATGTGTCTCCCCGAACGGAGATAGATTCTCCCAACTAGATGCATCCTAGGAAGGATCATGTTTCCCCAATCGGAGTCCCTTAATGTATGAGCAGGCTCTATGTGCGATGCTCGTTTCTTCGGAAATGGAAGATCAAGGATAGTATATTGATGACGCGCTTTACATAGTGCGATGCTCGTTTCTACGAAAATGGAAGGTCAAGGATAGTATATTGATGGTTCGCGCTTTTATTTAGTGCGATGCTCGTTTCTTCGGAAATGGAAGATCAAGGATAGTACATTGATGACGCGCTTTACGTAGTGCATGCTCGTTTCTTCAGAAATGGAAGGTTAAGGATAGTATTTTGACGGTCCGCGCTTTACGTAGTGCGATGCTCGTTTCTTCAGAAATGGAAGGTCAAGGATAGTATATTGACGGTTCGCGCTTTATTTAGTGCGATGCTCGTTTCTTCAGAAATGGAAGGTCAAGGATAGTATATTGACGGTCCGCGCTTTACGTAGTGCGATGCTCGTGTCTTCAGAAATGGAAGGTCAAGGATAGTATATTGACGGTCCGCACTTTTATTTAGTGCGATGCTCGTTTCTTCAGAAATGGAAGATCAAGGATAGTACATTGATGACGCGCTTTACATAGTGCATGCTCGTTTCTTCGGAAATGGAAGATCAAGGATAGTATATTGATGATGCGCTTTGCGTAGTGCTTTGCTCGTTTCTTCGGAAATGGAAGGTCAAGGATAATATTTTGGTATGGTCCTGTAGCTCGGTGCCCGCTTATTGTAGCGTATATTTGAAGATTGATCGTTTTTAATCCAGTATGTGGATTCAATGTCTGTGGTGTCTGATCGGGAAAATAGCAAGTGTACTATTTTTACCAATCGTAGTAATAAGGGAAACGTCCCAAGTATCGATCTCGAGGACTGCGTAGTAATTAATAGAATTTTTAGAATTCAATTGAACAAAAGGTCTAGTGGTTTGTTTGGTAGCAGAGTAATCTCACAGTAAAGACGGACTGAATTAATTAATCTAAGAACAGTGTTAGGGGAGTGGAGACAATACGAGTGCAGACGCTGTATGATTATTCTACTTTACTCGTTATTAAGCTTAATCTATCAGTTGGCCACTTTAGTTGCCTTAATTCCTTAATGGCAACCCTTTGATGATTTTCCTGTTCACTAATTCCTCAGTGTCCCTGAAAAACATCAAGCAATAACTCCGACCATAAAATACGTGATACGGGATATCCTCATTCCTAAGCAATATCGACCGTGATACTATTTTGCAAAAGTGTTAGGTTGACTTTCCAGACTAAGCCTAAGCACTATTCGAATTCTACTTTCCAATAGGAATACGAATAAGGTTAATGCAAAATCAAATATATTAAGGTAAAAACATAAGCCTCGTAGAATAATTAAATACATGTCATTACATCGCATTAAGGACCACCCCCTAACAACTTGGGGGTTTAGCTACTTATGTTCTTGGTCAACATAAAAGTAATTAGAATTAAAAAGGAGAAGATCATTACAATTGAAATTGGGGGACTTGGATCATTAATTGCTTCCGCTCTTGATCGATCCTTTGTTCTTCCGAATTCTCCGGCTTCAGTTCTCTCCTCTCAATCCTAATCAAAAACGTGCCTCCTTTCTTTCCAAAATAAGGCTTAATATAACTCAATTCAAATTACATGATAAAATGTCTAAAATGCCCTTCAAAATGGCTTCAATAGTGAAAAATAATAAAAACAACATTTTCCTCATCAGTGGCCCTGACACGGGCCGTGTTGTGTGACACGGGTGGCCGTGTCAGGCTGCTGTAACTCGAAACTGAGAAAAAAGCATCAGGGGCTGCAACACGGGCCGTGTTGTGTGACACGGGCACCCGTGTTGCTCTTCTGTTTCTAACTCTTCTTTTCTCCTTTTCACCCGTGTCCTCCTGGCCGTATCCCTCAGACACGGGCCGTGTTGTGCAACACGGGCACCCGTGTCATGCCTCTGACTTGTGCTTTTTCGGCTTTTCTTTGTCTTCGAAACAGTGCGGATGTCCGGCCACCGATTCCTGCCAAAAATACACTAAAAGAAACCAAATCAAACGCATCGGCGGCAAAAGCAATAAAGTTATTAAACTAAGACTCATGCGAAAACACTGCAAATAACTATGACAAAACAAACCAAAGACTAGAAAAAGAGATAAAACAATGCGAAACCAACGACAAACATAGTTTGGAAAACACAACTAAAATCCCCCGATCAAACTCCCCCGAACTTGAACTTTTGCTTGACCTCGAGCAAAAAGCTCATCAAATCGAACCTTATAAATCTTTTCACATAAACGCCCATAGAACTGTGAGTTACGGTAATGATACTCATACATGAAATTCTCATTCCAAGTCCCATTAGGAGTAGTCTCAGCTTACTCTGTCAAAATAGGTAACACATAAACACTAAACCGTGGCAAAACCACCGCCCTCAATCTCCCAATTGGTAACCTCTCCGACTATGCTTTGTACTTAAGTCTTCTTTTTCGATTTTCCTCCCTTTCATTCGAACAGTACTATAAGGGCAGTTATGATTTTTCCTCGCATGTACAAGATGATCAAGTATTATATTTTCTTTTTCTTTTTTTTTTGGCACAATTATTACTATTTTTTTTTGTTTTGGATGGCTCTCAGGTTCGACCGTCGTTAGGCTGAATAACCGGGTGAGGGTTACCCAACTTAGAAGGACCGGTCGTCCAATTTGCCCCTTTTTCTCTGTGCTTTTTTTTCATATACTTTTCGATCAACCTCGCACATACGATTCTTATTGATTAAGCCCGCCTGTCAAGGAAAACTACTCGGGGTACTTCTCAGATTAAAGCACTATGACACAAATCTATACGTCGAACTCGTTCTTATTCGGGAGACTAAGGTGTTTGTGTTTTACTTACTTCTCAAGATTATTCCGATTTCCTCCTCACAAAACTTTTTCTGAGCATTCTCTATACTTTCTCATCACCTACCTCACGCGAAAACAATTCTTATTTTAATAGTTCAACATCGGGGGTTTTCACTACGGGTATTCCGATCATGCTTTCCAAACTAACACAGAAATATAAATAACAGAGAAAGAATTCAAACTAACACAGAAATATAAATAACAGAGAAAGAAAACAACAAAAACAAAACACACAATAAAATACCCCCACACTTGAATTCAACAGTGTCCCCACTGTTGAAACACAAGTAGCAGGGGACTCACAGAGTTCATCATGATGGAGGAGGTTGGTCCCGCAGCATCATCTGCCGCATCCATTCGTGCATTTCACTGATCAACCTGCCCTGTCGGATTTGCTCGTTCCCTTGTCTTGTCTGCTCCTCGCCTTGCCTCGTTTGCTCACTTCGGAGATGGCACATCTCATTCTCCATCCAGTCCCATTCCTTTTTAGATAAGCTCCACGAGCCTGGGCCTGATTCCTGATGGGGTGAAAATCGAGTAGGCGGTATAGGCGCTTCTTCCACCTGATCGCCTTCATCCTCAAAGAATTCTGCACCTGTACCATCATAAAATTGGTCTTCTTCATCCTGCAGAGGGCTCTCATATAGCCAGTTATTCACATTTTGAATACTAATAAAGTCAGGGGCAGGTAAAGCAAGGAGATGACTGTTTCGGCTTACCAAGGAATAGTAATTATCAAAGACACGAATCATACCTTGGGCCGTCAGTGTGGCAAGATCTATTTTTTTCTTACCGGTAACAGTGGGTTCCTATCTCAAGAGAGCACCATGGCCAAAGTGATTTGCGATTTGAGTAATCATACCGCCTACACTTATTTCGCCTGAAGGCGCATTCGCAACCCTCTTCAGGTGATCAGCTGCAAAGGCAGCTACATTAATGAGCTCGTGATTGGCCATGCCGTACATGAAGTACAACTCCCTCTGAGTCGCTACCCCTGTGCTATCACCCCTACCGAACAGTGTGTATACCAATCCCTTTTGAGCGTACCTGAAACAAGGGTTATGGATACAAGAAGCTTTTGCCGCTTTCGCGACATAGTCAGTTCTGCCTGTAATAGCCTTCCAAAAGTCCCCTGCACTAAAACTTCCCGGAGGGGCTCCGGGACCAAAATTGGGGAGCTTCAGTATGTCTCCCAACTCGGCTATGGTCAGGCTATGGTCAGTATCAAATAACCTGAACCTCAGTGTACCATAATATTCTTCCTCTACCCCCGTCCACCTATGCTTCAACTGAAACTCTAAAGTGCTCAAAAATTCAACAGTTATGCGCTCATAAGTTGGCGCTTCTAATTGCATAAATTCTAACATCCCCAGAGTGTGAAACATCCTATGGACCTCTATTCTGAGCCCTAGACTATCAAGCGTAGTGTTGCAGATATACCTTGTGTGCGTGAGCTTACGCTTGATGATGTTAGAGTACTTTCGCTGATGATCCGGGTCTTCAAAGAGTATGCCGTGAGGGTTCGCCATACAGTGTGCTCTCTTTCTGGGGCGTGAAGTTTCCGCCATTGCTTTTCCGGTATCTCTACGAGGAGGCATTATGTAACCTGCAAAACAGAAGCAACACAGAAAATTCGAAATCACCGTTAGAGAAAAACGTCACCGTAGGAATGACCACAATGATGAGGGGATCGTTTTTCGTGCAGAGGGAAAGTGGTTTTGATGAGTGGGTATTGGTGAAATTGGAGCTTTTGTGGGGAGGAGGCTATGGAGTGTTAGGGTTTTATGAAGAAGGTGAAAGAGAAAAGAAGAAGATGATGAAGTAAAGAGGGTAAATGAAAGGGTTAAAGGGAGTAAGTGGGGAATAAGATAGGAGGGGCCCACACGGTAAAAAAAAAATTAAAACTGCACGCTCTGCAACACGGGCCGTGTTGCACAACACGGGCACCCGTGTTGCTCCTCCTGGGATCCCCCTTTTTATTTTCATTAACACGCGCTTGCAACACGGGCCGTGTTGTACAACACGGGCACCCGTGTTGCACCCCTGACTTGTTCAGATTCCCTGATTCTTCTTCTTCTCTTTTTTTCCTGGTGTATGTGACACGGGCCGTGTCATGGGACACGGGCACCCGTGTCACCCTGCTGTTTGGCCCAAAATCCACAAACCTGCAACCTCTTCCTGACACGGCCCGTGTTGTGCAACACGGCCACCCGTGTCAGGGCTCTGATTCTCCTCTTCTCAACATTATTCACTCCCGTTATCCGGTGTCCTCTTTTCATGATGACATGCGAGCTGAAATAAAACAGAAACAACAAAAAAAAGAAAACATCAGCAAAAATGTGTGGGTTGCCTCCCACAAAGCGCTTCGTTTTACGTCGCATGGCTCGACGGGCGTTCATCCTACGAGGTAAGATGAACGACATCCACCTGGCCGGTTAAATCACCTTGATAATATGGTTTTAACCTCTGCCCATTCACTTTGAAAGTGTCTCCGTTGGCATGATTCTTCAACTCGATTGCGCCGTGTGGAAAAACTTTGTGAACCAGAAATGGTCCCGACCATTTAGATCGTAACTTTCCTGGGAATAACCTCATCCGGGAATTGTATAGGAGGACCAGCTGTCCTTCCCAAAATTCCTTTCTCCGTATTCTCTGATCATGCCATTTTTTTGTTTTTTCTTTGTACAGTTTGGCATTTTCATAGGCTTGGTTACGAAACTCTTCCAGCTCATGCAACTGAAGAATCCTCGAGCTTCTGGCTATCGATAGATCCATGTTCAAGAACTTTGTCGCCCAGAAAGCTTTATGTTCTAACTCTAATGGTAAATGGCAAGCCTTTCCATAGACCAGTTGATATGGTGACATGCCTATGGGTGTTTTAAACGCTGTACGATATGCCCATAATGCATCATCCACCTTGGTTGACCAATCCTTCCGCGACGAACTAACAATTTTTTCTAGAATTTGTTTTAATTGCCGATTAGATACCTCCACTTGACCACTTGTTTGGGGATGATACGGGGTGGCTACCCGGTGCTTCACATTGTATTTCTGAAGGAGTCTCTCCATAAGGTGATTTAGGAAATGAGTTCCTCCATCACTTATCAACGCTCTTGGAACTCCAAACCTGGCAAAAATATTTTCTTTTAAGAATTTGACTACCACCTTTGCATCATTAGTAGGCAGAGCCACGACTTCAACCCATTTTGACACATAGTCCACTGCGACCAAAATGTAGTGCTTTCCAGAGGATGGTGGAAATGGCCCCATGAAGTCTATCCCCCACACATCAAACAATTCCACTTCCAGCATGAAATTTTAGGGCATTTGATTCTGTTTCGAAATGTTTCCCGTTCTCTGACATTTGTCACATTCTTTCACCAGCTCTTGAGCATCTTTAAAAATTGAGGGCCAGTATAACCCCGATTGGAGGACTTTGGCAGCGGTTCGGTCACCACTGAAATGTCCTCCATATTCCGAATTATGACAAGCTGTAAGCACTTTCCTCTGTTCCTCTTCAGGTACACATCTTCTGATCAAACCATCCACTCCTCTTTTATAGAGATAAGGGTCGTCCCATAAATAAAACCTACAATCATGAACAAACTTTTTTTTTCTGTTAGAGTCAAAATCGTCGGGTATGATACCTCCGACCACGTAATTCGCATAATCAGCGAACCATGGAACACCGGAAATAGCTAAAATGCGTTCATCAGCGAACTCATCCCTTATAGGGCGGTTATCTTCATTTTCTTCAATTGGTGACACTCGCGACAAGTGATCAGCCACGGTGTTCTCACATCCTTTCTTATCGCGGATCTCCACATCAAATTCTTGAAGAAGCAAAATCCATCTCAGGAGCCTAGGCTTCGATTCCTGTTTAGCAAAAAGATATTTCAATGCAGCATGGTCAGTATAAACAATCACTTTTGAACCCAACAAATATTGCCTAAATTTATCGAAGGCGTACACCACCGCTAACAACTCCTTCTCGGTGGTCGCGTAATTCATCTGTGCAGGGTTCAAAACATGACTAGCATAATAAATAACATCAATTTTTAACTCCTCGTCATATACTTTCAAGGTCAGGGTGCCGCCTTCCATATCTATCATGACTCTCCCGGTTTCCAAGAATGGTCGGCCCAAAATTAACGACATTTCTTCATCTTCCAGCATCTCTAGGATCACAAAATCAACCGGGAACACAAATTTATCTACCTTAACTAGTACATCTTGAACCACTCCATATGGCCGCTTAACTGAATGATCAGCAAACTGGAGGGTCATCCGAGTGTCTTGAACCGCACCGATATCTAATTTTTTGTAGATAGACAAGGGCATGAGGCTAATACTTGCTCCCAGATCAATTAAAGCTCTATTGAATGACCTATCGCCAATAGTGCATGGGATAGTAACAACTCCACTGTCTTTCTTCTGGACCGGAATCTTCATACCCTGCAAAATAGCACTGCACGTTTCCGTTAGAATAACAGGTTCGGACTCACTCGTCCGCTTCTTAGCAATGATGTCCTTCATGAATTTTGCATAGGTGGGCATTTGTTCTAGTGCCTCCAACAATGGGATGTTCAGCTCCAACTTCTTAAACAGCTCCAGGAACTTCTCGAAATTCTTCTCTTGTTGTCCTTTCTTCTTATTTCTTGAGGGGTATGGTAACTTGATCACTGGTTTCGGTTCTACCACTTTTTCTTTAGTTACCGGTACCGGTGTCACCACTTCTTCCTCGACTGTTTCATTCTCTTTAATTTCCAGCTCCACTTCAATCATCGGATCACTTAGTTCCGTTTCCTCTTCTCCTACTTCCTTGGCCTTTCCACTTCTTGTTACTACCGCCTTAATTTGGTGGTGATCCTTCGGATTTGGTACTGTGGCACTTGGAAGTGTACCCAGCGCTTGTGAACTTGCTAGCTGTTGGGAAATTTGACTCATTTGTACTTCAAGGTTCTTTATGGATGCTCCAGCATTCCTGAAGTTACTCCTTGTCTCTTCTTGAAATTGAGAACTTTGGGCGGCCATTTTCTCAATGGCCACTTCCCAATCAGCTTTTCGAGGCGCTTGTGGTTGATATTGAGGTTGGTACGGTGTCTGCTGGTATTGCTGTGGCTGAGGTTGATACGGTTGTTGGCCTTGAATAGGTTTTTGCACATTACCTTGTTGGTCTTTCCATGAAAAGTTTGGGTGATTCTTCCAACCAGGATTATATGTGTTGGCGTAAGGATTGTTCTGCCTCAACATATTAATCTGTTCCACTTGCTCTTGGGTTGCTACACAATGCATTGTAAAGTGTGGCCCACCGCATATTTCACAAGGTGCTGCTTGAACTGGCTCAACCTGTGCCACTGCCTGAGTTTCAACATTCATTTTCTTTAACCTTCTCTCTACCTCAGCGGTGATCTGATCCTCCATTTGAACAACCTGGTCTGCCAGCTTCAGATCAATCTTACCTTCCGGTTGGTTTACCGTGCGATCATACAACTCAAGGTGCTCGTTCGCGGCGATTGCTTCTATGATCCTTCTGATACCTGTGGCTGTTGAAAAGTTGGTTGAGCCACCGACAGCAGTATCTATGAGCTGTTTCGTTTTGAGTCATAATCCATTAACAAAGTTTTGCATCTGCTCCGTGGCGTCCAGGTTATGAGTAGGACATGCTGTAAGACACCTCTTAAACCGCTTATATGCATCCCCTAAAGATTCTCCTTCTTTTTGCTTGAAGTTGACAATGTTGTATCTTTTTCGGATGAACACTGATGCAGGGAAATACTCATTCAGGAACGCAGTTTCCATCTCTTACCATGTTGTGATACTCCCAGCGGGAAGCGAGTAAAACCATTCTTCCGCATCATCAGTGAGTGTGAACGGGAACATAACTAATCTCTTAGCCTCTTCGGAATGGCCTTCTATTTTCAGCGAGGTGGTGGTTGTGAGGAATCTCTGAAGATGTTTATTTGCATCTTCGTTGATTCTTCCGGCAAACGACTTGCTCTCCAACTGACGGATGGTGGAAGGGTGTAGCTGAAAATGTGCAGCATTCACCGGTTGATTCACAATGGTCATCCGGTTCGGTTGAGCATTGGCCCCTCCATAGTCTCCTAGCAGTCTTTCAGGCTGAGGTGGATTTTCAGCCATTTGAACAGTCTCAGGTGGTGTCTCTCTCTCCTCGGAGTCGCTCTGCACGAATATAATTTCCTCTATTTCTTCCAGTCTTTTAACTTTAGCTAATCTCCGTCTTTCGTGTAATGCTCGTTCTGGTTCTGTATCAAAAGAATATTTAGCTGAGGCCGGACCTCGCATACACAATTAGACAAGCGTTAGATAATAAACGGATAAACGTAATGCAGTAAACACTAAAATTTTAGTCGCAGAGCAACAAAATTTCTTTTGGATTCTAAACACAATGTTAATTTGGCAGTCCCCGGCAACGGCGCCAAAAACTTGATCGGGAAAATAGCAAGTGTACTATTTTTACCAATCGTAGTAATAAGGGAAACGTCCCAAGTATCGATCTCGAGGACTGCGTAGTAATTAACAGAATTTTTAGAATTCAATTGAACAAAAGGTCTAGTGGTTTGTTTGGTAGCAGAGTAATCTCACAGTAAAGACGGACTGAATTAATTAATCTAAGAACAGTGTTAGGGGAGTGGAGACAATACGAGTGCAGACTCTGTATGTGGATTCAATGTCTGTGGTGTCACACAGGTGGTTTATGTTGAAATCAGGTGTTCTGTATCAGATGATTGATCAATTTGTTGCCGTGACAACCAGATTCAATTTTCTGGATATTTTTCCCCCTAAGCAGTTTTCGCAGATTATTTCTTTGGTTAGCAAATTTCCGGGTTCTTTGGTATTCAACCGTCTTTTACCTTGATTGTTTGAAAGTCGTTCCTTTTTCATCCAGTCAAGTCCAAGTTGCTTGAATAGGGGCAGCTGTTGCACCCCAAAATTTGCCTAACCTTCTCCTTACTTGGTTTATGTTTCATTGCATTAGCATATCATTGTTCTAGCATTCACATTGCATGGTCATGTGGCATTTTACAGGGGATCAAGAAAGGTGTGCTTAGCCAATTGAGGTTATCAAGGGTTCAAGACCCAATCAAGGGATTATATTCAAGTCATCAAGTAGTTATCATCATCAGAAGCAAGCCAAAGTCCTTGAAGAAAGGCAAGCAAGTGAATGTGGTTCATCTCCTGTCTAGGAGCCTATCTGAGAATCATATGGGGATCATAAGCCCATGGTCAGGGGTGGAGACTATCATTGAAGCTCAGTGGAGGCCTTGAGGGGCATGGTAGAGTTCATTCAAGTGTCTATGCCAAGTGTGGAAAGTCACAGTTGAATGTGTTGCAATTAGGGTTTCATCTGGTCAACCTTAAGTCAACTCTGCTATTAAAGGAGATCAAGACTCAATTCTAAGTCTTTGTAGTCATGGGATGTTGTGTTGAGGCACATGAGGCGTTATTCCAAGATCAATTCAAGAAGAATTCAAAGTGTGAGGAGTTGCTAAGTCAGGGTTCTCAGTGTAAAATTCCTTGTTTAGTGCCTAACTTCAAGACCACTTATCTCAAGATACAAGTTTCATCTCAACATTTGACCAACATGGAACTTGTAGAGCATGTTCTTATATTTAATTTTAGTACTAGAAGTCCTTGATTGGATTTATAGAACTCAAGTTATGATCCGGACAAGTTATAGGTCATCAGATGAATGTTAATTTTATTTGTGAAAGTCCACCAACTTCCAAGGCACTTTTGACCTATAAGGATGTTTCTCCTCAACTTTTGGCCAACAAGAAAGTTGTAGGTCTTGGTCTTAGAGTTTCAAAATGTACTAGAAGTCTTTCATTTGATTTGTAGAACTCAGGTTATGAGGTTTACAAGTTAGGGGTATTTTGGGAAAGTGAGATTACAGGCCATTTTGGATTATGGGTCATTTCACTATCTTGTGAACCTCAAATGAAGTTTTGTCCAACATGAAACTTGCTTAAAATGGGATTTTAACTTCAATCAAGCATCCATGAGGTATTCGTTTGTCTTATAACAAGAGTTGATTGAAGGAATTTGACAAAAGGCATTTTTAAAGGAATTAAAAGAGAAAAAATCAAAATAATTCACAAGTGTTCAAAAAATGATAAGTTGGTGCATATTTTGATTATAAATGACATTTTGAACACAATGACATTGGTAGAATTTCAATTTGACACATAATTCATGGCATTCTTCTTTGTTGCTTCATGAGAAAGTCACACATCAAAGATCCACCATTGATCAAGATTAAGGGTGCAATCTGATCCCTTCATTCTCACCAAGGCATTTGCAATGTATTTGAAGCTTCTTGAAGGAAGAAACAAGGGAAATTCGTGGATGCCATGATCACACTTTGGAAGAAAAATTGAATATTGGATATCTTAAATTGGGCCTCCAATGGGCCTGAGAATTGTCCAAACAGATCATATATAAGTTCCTAATCCAGTTCAGAGCTTTTTTGGGTGGCATTTGATGAAGAATTCAGTTGCAGAGGTTAGAGATTGAAGCTTCAAAATCCAAAATCGTGTTTGCATTTCCATAGGATTTCAAGGCCAATTGTGGATCCTATTAGCTTCATTGGTCATCAGTGAAGATTTCTGCACCTTCTAGAAGCAAGATTCACGTTGCAACCACTCCAATTTCAAGCTACATTTCAGGTTTTTACTTTTCAAAATTCCATTAGTTCTAGGTTGTTTTAGCATGAATTAAGCATGTGGCTAGGCTTAAGGAAGAACATAGATGGATTTAGGATCATAATCTTGAGGTTTAGAGACAATTTAAGTTGTGGTGCAATTTCTGTTTGAGATCGTATCTGGCTGTTCTTGAGGTGTTAGCATGAATTGAATAACTTAGGTTGGTCCTTGAGAGGTGAGGTAGAGATTTATGACATTAATTTGAAGTTTGGTGAGGATTGTGGAATTGGTGATTTTTCTGTTCATGTTCGTGTTTCAAGATTCATGGCGAATTAGTGAGATTTGATGAGAGATTTGTGATCCTCGTGAATTTTTGAGATGAACCATACCATTTTGATCCAGTTTGGTTGAAATTTGATGTCTTGATACTGTAGCCTCGTCGGAGAAGACGACCAGAGGTCTTGTCCGGCCACCATCCACAACTTCCCTCTCTTTTCCAGATTCAAACGAGGAAGATGAAGCACAACCGTTAGATCTAGGTCATTTGGCTGACTAGGTCTTGAGATCGTGCGCTTGATATTCGCTCTTGGAAGTTTGACCCTTGACCATCCTGCGTGTCAGCTTGAAAACCCTTGGATCCTCATACTTTTGCAATGGACGTACGTGATTAGACTACACCATGTGTTTCAGTCAACTAAGCCACACCAAAGCATTGAGTAAAACACCGCGCTTCATTTTAAATTGAATATTCATCAGAAAATTGTGAAAACAATATGTGCATGATCCTTGATTTATTCCTGATTTTTTGATGCTCTTGGATTTTATTTTTGCGCTATTTCCAATTTATTTTCCATTTTTCCATTTTCTTTAGTTCATTTAATTTGGCATTTTGGGATTGTTACTTGATGATTTTTGTGTTCTTTCTTGGTATAGAATTAGGACTTGATATTTTGCTGGCTGGTATTCGACATCTTTATGAGATTGTAGGAATTTTATCTTAATTTTTAGATAACTCTAAGTTCTGTTTTCGAGTAGGTTTTTAGAGACTTCCCCTTTTGGCCCTTCATTTGGCACCTTTTAGTTTAGATTTTCCTCAGTGACCTTTAACATTGATTTAAGCTCTGGAATTTTTACCATAGGTTCCCAATACCTTTAGGATCCCTTATAAAATTTTATAGATTTTTAGGAGTTGATTTACTGTTTTAGTTTGATTTTACATCTAGGCTGTTTGTAGGATGCCTCTAGCATAGTACCTCCCATAGTTGAACTTCAAAAGTGATCTTTAGTTCATGATAAGTTTCCAAATCTTTTTTAATGGTTTAGTATACATTTTTATGCCCCTGTAGATTGAATCTTAAGGTTTAATTTTGTGCATTAGTTCCCTTTGGAGGGTTGCTTTTAGAGCTTGTGGAATTAGGATTTTTAGAGCCTTTAGGAGTTTATTCCTTTTTCATAATTGTGGTTTGCTTTGGTTTGCATTCCATTTCCTATCCAATGATGCAAGGTTCCTTTGTGGGAGCCTAGTCCCTCCTTTGGAAGGACTAAAGGCCTACCACAAAAGGTAAAACCTTTGAGGATACCAATCTTAGATGAGTGGTTGAGTGCCATGATGGATTCCCTTGGTTTCCATCATGCTTCCCCTCATCATGCAATAACCTTTATGTTAATTCATATCATCTCTTGGTGGATCAAGTTGAAGCTTGAAGGTGAAGTCCTTATTCCCTTTTCTCTTGATGGATAGCTTGGACATGAAGACAACTACAGACTGTTGGGCTGCTTTGCTGTTAGAAGACTGCTTTGCTGTTGGGCTGCTGGCTTGCTGTTTTGTTTGTTGTATTCTTGTTAACTGACTGTATTTGTGTGACATGCGACGCATTCACTCCTAAGTCATAGTCTTTAGTGCGATATGAATTGCAAACATCCATAAAAAAACACTTCTTCTTTAAAAGACTTCAAAAACAAAGATCAAACTTCTTTTTGTCCTCTGGGACCTTTAATCCTTGGAAACCATTTTCATAAGGAGGGTTTCATTAACTCCCGGTTCTACCGCAAACGGTAAACGCCTAAGTCTCCAAAGGTCGAGCTGCATACACCAACTGCTAGAACCGTTTGTTAACCCTACTCGGGTAAAACATTTCGAACCAACCTGTGGTCTTGTTAGCCCGAACTACGTTTGCTCTGATCTTTCATGCCGTGTGAAAGTACGTAGGCACGAGATGCGATATCTCGGCGAGCAACCTTCCCCCCTTTCATCCGTAGTTAGGCGAACTACGTTGACTCTGATTTCTCGTTCCAGACGGGAATACGTAGGCATAGAACTGCTGTGTTCTGCCGAGTCATTTTTCTTTTCTTTTCAGACCAACCTTTTAGCGTAGATTGATAAAACCAACCCGTCAGATAAACACAACAAGCGTGGATCCCATCGAGTACGATGGACGTGAGGGGTGCTAATACCTTTCCCTTGCGTAACTGACTCCCGAATCCAGACATGGTTGTGATGACCTTGTCTTATACCTTTTCGTCAGGTTTTTCCGATCGTTTCCTTTCCCTTTCTATGGGATAAATAATGAAAGGTGGCGACTCTTCTGTTTTGCCGGCACCTTATTTTCACGGTAGCGACACTAGGGAGGTGTATTTGTAGTTTATTTTTCTTGGGCCCTTTGGCCATTACCCATACCAACAAAAAAATTCCACCTAATCATGATCTTAACCATTTTCAAGGGAAAAGGTGTAACCACTTGATTCATTCTTGCTTTTTGAATTTTGTTTCATAAAAAATCGTATCCACTATCATATTTCATACTAATTCCATATATGTAGGGATTGATCTAAAGGAAAATTTTCTAAATCTGATGAAATCCGCATTTGTTCACTTCAATCTTCAATACAAAATTTGAAACACTCTTTAAAATTTGTTATAGATTAATTTATTGAGTTTAAAGGTTTACTAGATCAACTTAGTGAATATCATCCTCTTCCTGCTTGTACATGTGTTCACCAATGTAGATGTATGACCTATGTAAATTGTTTATGATTTTAGGCATGAAGATCAAGTTATGCAATTCTTAGCATGTCTCAATGACCAATTCTCTTTTGTGAAAACTCAAGTCTTGTTGATGGATCCCTTACCACCAATCAACAAAGTTTATTCTTTGGTTATGCTAGAGGAAAGCAATCATTGATATGTCAACAAACAAGAAGAAAATAATTTCTTGTTAGTCAATATAGCTCAAGACTTGATTCCAAGGATAAGCCACATCAATTCGAGAATTCTACTAGACTATGCATGTAACATCCCAACATAATACACTTCTAGAATCATATTACATTAAGTATTAGCTTGGTATTGAGTGCATACATTTAGTGTCTAGATGACATCTCAAAACATGTACGTTACAACATATAAAAAAAATATTGTACTTGATTTACAAAGATGTCCACACAATAGTTCTACACAAGATCACACAATGGAAACAAAATATGAAATAAGAGAAACTTCAGGTCTTTAGGTCATATTACCATTGCTCAATTTCTGCTTTGAGCTACCTTTTGATAAAAATATGGTTTTTGAGTGAGATGAAGAGATGATGGTGGTGCTTTAAGTTGATCTTGACACTTTATCTTCAAGAACCACAAAATTCTTAAACATGTAAGGAATTATGGAAGGATTTGAAAACAACTCTCCCTTCTCTCCTCAAAATTTTCCCTTCCCCTCTGCCCACTCCTCCTTCTATCCAAATTTTATTCTCAATTTCCTTTCTAGTCAGAGTATGAAATGAGAAGAATGGGATGATTCTTCACAATTTTTGCTTATAAAGACGTTAAATGGTTTCTGTTAGGGTTGATTAGGGATTAATCATCTTCAATAATCACACTAATTAATCAATTAATGGAAATAGACTCACCTAGAGAAACAAGGGTATTGCATCCTCTCCCCACTAACTTAAAATTTGTCCTCAAATATAGGCATTTAACTGAAAGATGAGGATAAAATCTCGCATCTCTAACTCCAATTCCTATGTGGCTTTGCTTGAATGTGATTCTTGCCATATGAATTTTTCAAAAGGGATTTATTTCTTTCACAACGCCTTGATGGCATTATCCATGATATGGATTGGTTGAGGTTGGGAATCGAGATTGACTTCTACTTCAACAGTATCTAGAAGGATAGTTTGGAAGGAATCCGGAACAAATTTCTAAACTGAGACACATGGAATATATGAAGCTCGTATAATGAAAGCAACAATGCTAATTGGTACACCATTTCAACTACATGTCTTATGATTTGATACAATCCAATGTACATCAGACTCAACTTCCTTGTATTGAATGGTCCTTATAGTCTTAACTTCAGTGTGACTTTCAAGAAAACATGGTCTCCCTCTTCGAACTCCAATGTTCTTCTCCTCTGACCCGCATTACTTATTTGGTGGTGTTGGGCTATATTCATCTTATCTAGAATTATTTTTATCTTTTCAATGGTTTCTAGGATTATCTCAGGTCCAATAATACCCTTATCGCCCAGTTCTACAAAACATAAAAGCATTCACTAATGCCTACCATACAAGGCTTCATACAGAGCGATATTGATTATAGCATATGAACTATAGTTGTAGAAAAGTCTATCAAGGATAAGTGGTCTTTTCTATTTCCCCCTCTTTCTAAGATACATGCTCGTGAAATATCTTTGACAGTTTGAATGGTTCTCTTTGTCTGACCATCTGATTGAGGGTGATTCCCAATGCTAAGATTTAGATTCGTTCCCATCACATGATGAAAATCTCTCCTAAACCTCACAATAAACTTCAGGTCTCGGTCGAATATAATATTAGATAAAACACCATGCAGTCAAACAATTTCTGCAATGAACAATCTTGCTAGGTTAATGACCTTATTCATAGTCTTGACAGGTAAGAAACAGGTTGATTAGGTTAATCTATCCATAATCACCCATATCAAATCATGCTATCCAAGATTACGAGGTGGTCCAACGATGAAATCCATTGAAATACTTTCCTCAGATCCTCAATCATCACCTAATGAAAAATTTAACATCTGTATATGTATTCTGTAATATCTTTCTTCATACCAGGTGTCGCGGTGAAATTCGGATACCAAACTATTGATTAGTTTGAATATTTAATTCATTTTGCAACCGAACTTTGATTTGTCCAAAGGAAGGGATAAAGATCGAAATTCCCACAATGCAATGCAAATGCAAGCTAGATTGTTTTAGGTTCGGGGGTTGGTTAAACTTAGGGAAGGTACTAGCATCCTAAGTTTCTGTAGTACCCTACAGGAACCTCTTGTTTTATGTTTGTTTACTGCTAGGTGTTATCTGCTTAATGGTTTAAAGACCCTAGGGGTTTATTTCTAAGTATACTCGATAAGGCATCGCACCTTGTGCCTACATATCCTTATGGGAGTGGAATCAGAGTATGTTGTAGTTCACCCTAAAGGGTTAGAGGAGTTCTTTGACTGTGGTCAAAGTTCCTACGGGTTTAGGGTAGTTGTTTTGATTGGGTTTAGGAGAAGAGATGAGTCTTCATGTTAAGGGAGAGATAACCACCATAAGTGTAAAAGGGGTTTGTAGGAAATGGTCTTTGCATCGTCTTAAGAAAAGGTCTTACATACTCGGATGGTCGCCAAGTATGCCTTTGTCGTTCTTAAGGCAAAGTCCCTACATGTTTGATTGTATTGTTGTGGGGGTGGAGATTATATCTCACTTAAGATGATTAACATCTATTCTCTAAATGTGTTTGTAGAAGTTGTATTGTGTTGTTTGTTTTGTTTGTTTCTATGTTGTAAAGAGTAAAGATAAGGTCCTTCCTATGGGGTAGGTCCTAAACTTAAGCGATCAAGGATCAAGGGGGAGCATGATGCATATGATGTGCAACTACACACAACGTTGAATTATGTGTAGGTTTTTCCTTTGGACGGAATGCAACGCGAGGTAATGATATATATAAATTGCGGTAAAGTTAAATAACAGTAAGCGAAAAAAGTAAACCATACAAGTACGCATGAAAGCGCTAAGTGAGTGTGTGAATTGTGTATGTGATTATGGGAATAAAGTAGATAACGGTAAATGTAAATACGCATGAAAGCGCTAGAGTGTGTGAGAGTGTATGTGTCGTGACGTGGTTGTGCGTGATCGAATTGAGTTTCACGATATTGATCGTTTTTAGGCGAAGTTGAATCAATATTGAGGGGAATGATTTGTTCCTAAGGTGGAATTGATTTTATTAGATTAAAAAAAGACACAGGTGAATTTGGTTTTAAGAGAAATGTTGATTAATTATCGAGTTTTAATAAAAGGTTGGTACGAATTAATTAAGTCCTAATTAATTCATTTTAAATAAAAGGAGTTGTACCTACAGATTTTTTACTATTTATCTTAAAAATTAATCTACATATGAAATAGCTTGTTATAATTAAAAGTTAACTATGGGAAAGTTCTTTTAAATAAAATAGTTCTAGCCATAAAAAAATATCAAAATTAAATTGCTCAGAAAAAGATTTTCTCAAAAAGAGTATATTATTTTAGCGAAAAGTTGTTAAGTTAATTAATTAAAATAAATTGAATTATTAATTATATTGTTTGAATAAAAGTTAGTTGATTTAAATAATCAAACAATTAGTTAGAAAAATCTGATTATTAAAATAGGTTTTGAATATAAAAAAAAAAGCTAATTAAAAAGGGAAAAAAGTTAATTAATTAGGCCAAGAATGGGTTAATTATCGGTTAAGTTGTTTTAAGCAGTGGATTAGGGGAGTTAACAATTTGTTAAGTGTGTGTATGTGATGTGTGTGTAGGTGATTAAGTGTATTAACAAATTACAAAAATAATTAAAAAAACGAAAACACGTAAAAACCCTAGATCCCAAATCAGCCCCCCCCTATCTCGGCGCCGCGATCGTCTATTCACCCTCGTCTCCGTCCCTCTCTCGTTCTTCTTCTTTCCACTTTGCTTCGATTTCTTCGATCTTCCTGAAACACAAACAAGCAAATTAATAGTTTCAAAAAACTTGACACAAAATAGGAAGGTTACCGCAAGTTGGATGGTTGGGCAATGACGCAAAGGATGGTTTTGCTTCGGTTTTCCCCGGTGGCGATCTGCGATGGGTGCAGTTTGGAGGTGGCTCGCGGATATGGTGTTGTCGGCGAATTGTTTCGACGGTGGGAGTCGCTGAGGTTGTGGCCAGCGATGGAAAGAGATGAGTTCTCTCAATCCCTTTTCCTATTTTTTTTTAGGGTTTTGAATTGGGGTTATCGTGGCTTACTGTGATTTGATTCGCTGCACTAGGGTTTGATTTGGGGGATTCTTGCAAAGGGTGTTTAAGATGGTTGCTGATTAGGGATTTTTTTTCCTGTGAATCGATTGTATTTCCCTCCTCTTATATAGATGATCGAGTAGGATACAATGTTAATGCCAATCAATTTCCTTCCTTTTCTGGTTTAGGAATGTCTGAGGCAAATCGGAACCTTATGTGGAAACAAATTGATATTGTTTGAAATCACGTTGGGATGTTGTTTATTGTCAATTATTCGCTGTTATAATTTTGCTGCTAATGATGATTCACCACTAACATCATTATTATTTGTGACAGATATTGGCCGGTATTGAAGGTTGCGATTGAATTCGAGGCTGCTGAACAAACTGACTATAGTGTTGCCTTGTCGTTCGAACAATGTCAAATCTTCAGGTTTTCACCTACTTTTCCTGGCCACACTATTATAGTAATGTTTGAAGCCCTTAGGAGATAGATGCTCTGCCAATTATATTTCAAAAAAAGTTAATCTGGCTTATTGCTTGTGCAAGAGAAGTAGCAGTTGGTGGTGATGAGGGATATTGTTTGAAGTTTCAAGGAACTGATGATTGTTCAAGGGTAAGGTTTTCTGAACATCCATTATCCTTACTTTATTTTGTTAAAAAAAACACTGCTCTGCATATAGTTCTGTTAGGGAAATAACTCGTGTGTTGATTGACAGCCGATAACCAAATTTGTGTGACGTTACCGCAGGCCGAAGCATGGGGGCAACTTGGGGGATTTGCATTCGCGGATAAAAAGTGGCTATTTATTCAATTGATTCAATATCCAAAGGAATCGAAAAAAAGATGAAGAGCTGTATCCACAACTTCTGGGGTTGACAAAAGGGTATGTAGAGAGTCCTGTAGAATTTATATTTATACATCATTTTAAAGCTTTGTTATCAATGTGTCAATTGAGCCTCAAAGATTTAAGGAAAGCCATGTGAAAATCGTATCAATGGCAATGCTTGGTTTCTAGGAATTTTTCAATAGAAATTGTAGTTATTGAATTCTTATTAACTGATATATATTAACTTCTTTTCCATACATGCCCTCTCTTGAACGTTTTGAGAAAATGATGTATAATGAGTGGACAGAACAATATCAGATCATAGTTAGAACAACACACTAATGTGTAAAGCAATGGACAAATACTACATCTGGGAGAATAACTTATGTATTACGGTAGGCAGTTTCCAATGCCACACCCCATACCCCTTTAATCATGTGATTTCTAGGATTCGAACAACAATAATTAGACCATGTGAATTGGGCGGGTTTTTTGACATAGAGTTAATCCGAATTATATCCAACTTCCTCGCTACCAATCATGTAATGATTCAACTCTAAACAGTAAGGTCTTTATTGTTTGCAAAACCAAAGATTTAAATGATGATGAGACTTGAACTTTAAATCAATGAAGTTCAAATCTTGCAAAGCCTTTCAGAAAGATTTGAACTATCTTGCACCGCGAAGTACTGGTTTGATTTGGAATTTGGGTTTTGAATTATTACTTGTATTGTTCACGAATTTCCATCCTAAACTCCTTACTAAAGGGTTATCCAAATCTCCCCACTTTGAAGCCCGTTGTATTTCAACAAAATAACCAAATTCATAATAGGAGTTAACATTGTGAATACGGACATAGTTCTGCTTAATAAGTCCTTCGATTATGAGGATATCATCTATAATACCATACCCCACACGTCTTTAATCAATTCTTCCAACGACCACCCACAGGGATTCAAACACAATCTTGCAAGATATGAGCTAGATGAGCATATACAGCCTTTATAGTTTGTGCTTTCTGTAGCGAACCTGTCCTCACAAACAGAACTGGTTAGAATGGTTAGTTATGCATGATGATTAACTTAGATGATACGCGAGAGAACGCAAAAAGAGGCGGCGTCTTAGGGTCAAAAATTAGGGTGCAACAGATGCCCCTATTTAAGTTACTCCTATTCGGAGATATGGAGATTGAAATCTTCATCTCGACGAGATAGGAGGGACTTAAATACAAACATTGCGCAGATTTTTGGCCTTAAGAAGCCACCGAAATGCACATGATATGCGATGATATGGAAATGCAAGACAAAGGATCTTGTGGAGAAATGGCGACACAAAGGGAGAAACACAACGCACGGGAAGAACAGGCTCAACAGAGTGACACTCCACGGGGGAAGATTGACAATCACAAAGTGTTTGTGAACATGTTGTGAAGCATTTGGTGAGGAAAATCCAATTCAAGCCCTACTGTATGTGTTAAATGTAATGATCCCAAGATATCAGTCGGAGAAGTCTATGTCGAGTCTGGTAACTTCATGTAAGGATGCTTTTGTCAAAGTGTCTACTGTCGAGAACTTCTAGGGAATCTGCTGTCGAGATTCACCAGGAAATTAAATGGTACCACCTATTGTCAAGGTCTTCTGGGAATCTACTGTCAAGATTAACCAGAAAATGAAATGGTACTACCTACTGTCGAGGTCTTCTGGGAATCTACTGTCAAGATTAACCAGGAAATGTAAGATGTTTGAATGATTGTTGTTGAAAAACTTCCCCGTGCGTCATGGTATGGGTGCCATAAGCTGGTCTAAGTTTCTGATGTAAAACTTCCCTTTGCTGCATGGTATGGGAACCATGAGCTGGTCTCAGTTTCTGATGTAAAACTTTCCCTTGCTGCATGGTATGGGAACCATGAGCTGGTCTCAGTTCCTGCCCAAAATGATGGAAACTCGCGAGAGCGTCTTTACAAAGAGGGGTTGTAGATTTTGTAGATGTAATTTGTAATTGTGAAGCTTTGGCTGTAAGCCATAATGTCACTGTAGATTGTATATGTTGTTGTAGAACTGTAGAATTGTAAATGTAAATATTGTCGATGTAATTTGTAATTGTAGAATTTGTAGATGTGATCTTGTAAAGCTTCACCGGGGATCTTCAAATGAGTTGTAGACCGGTTGAGTTGTAGTGTATGTCTTCTCAAATAAAGAGAGACTATTGTGATAAACTTCTTCGACTTCTTCGGGGATATGAAAGTAAACTTGTGTGATGAACCCACTGGGGAATATATTCCTGAAGAATATCTTGTTGTAATTGTAAGATATGTGAAATTGTTGTAGCAGAAATCCTCAAATGGGGAAGTATCTGTAATGTCCTTTGCTTTGACTTGAGAATCCACTGAGGATGGACAGATTGTCTTGAGGAAATTGTTGTTTGTCGTTTTGAGTAAATCCTACCCGAAACGAGTTGCTCAAATAAAGAGGTGTCTTGTAATATTGTTAGAGAGATATTCGTCTTCATGAAGACCTTTTCTGGGGAGAATAGTGCAAAATAAATGCACCCTCTGATCCATGTTCAAAAGTTGGAGAAAATGTCCGAAGAAGTGTGATTGTCAAGGACCGAAATTCAATTCGGGGAATAACTGAAAAGAGACTGTCACGTAAGACCCGACCATTGAGGTATGAACTCGAATGGGAATATACTAAAGCAGCCGTCTTCCACGAGGATCGAACTCTTGTGGGGAAAATAGAAATATTGCGCTTTTTCTTGCCTAAGGGTGAAAACTCTACTTGGAAAGAGAAGACAAGCCCAACCACTTGGGGATAAACACGACCAAAGCAACAGAAGAACATACACACAAAGACGCACAAATGCAAATGTTATGTTATCTACTTATATGATATGTGTATGCTTATGCTGACAAAACAGACGAAAGCAACGACTGGAGATGGGATAAACATCTCGGAACAAACATCCGACCAATCCTCAAAGATAGAAGTATCACTGGGGATGTGCGGAGAACCAGATATAGGATCCCAATCCTGCTTCAAAGCTTCAAAAACTTCTTTTGGGGAATAGAGATTAATCCATTTGGGGATACAACACCTTGATATTGCTGAAGAAAAGAGGTTTCGTGGGGATAAAGTAAATATCCATTTCAGAGGGGAAACCTGGATGACATAGTTGTTGAATATGTCGTAGAAACTTCACGGGGATGAAATAAACATCCGCCTCGCTGGAGAAGATTAACGTTGTAGAGATCCACTAGGGTGTACAGTAACAACCACTTCACTGGGGAGATGAAGTTCAAGAAGATCCATTGAGGAGTAAAATACGTCCACTTCACTGAGGAAGGTGAAGTTGGAGAAGATTTACTGAGGATTAAAATAGCATCTACTTCATTGGGGAAGTGAAGTTGAGCAAATCACTAGGTGCTCTTGCATCGAAAAGTTTCATCGAAGAATTGTCATGACCACCAAAAATAAAATTTATTGGGGACATGAAGAATGTTATAAGAACAAGGTAATTCTGGCTTGATGAATTGTGTAGTAGTCTCCATTTTGAACAAAACTTGTTATGCGGGAAGGATAATCTTCGCGTCTCAATTGCCCCAAGTCATATGGATATGAGAAGATGTTATTCCAAGAGGATTTTACAGAAAACAAGGCGTCCCACTGTTTTCAAACTCTTAGAGAGATTCGCTGAATCTCGACATAACGGACCCTGATTGGCGGTATTATGAATAAGTCTTCAAAAGTAGATCTCTAGAAGAGGTCAAATTTGTATAGAATAACCATTTGGGAATAACTTGCCCCAGTTTAGCAGAGTCTTCGAATTCCAATAGGATACACTTGATGATGACGCTTGCATGTAATTTTCTATGATATCAGGCCGAATTAACACGCGTGAAATGTTATTCCTGAAACTGTTAATGCAACATATGTGTTTGTCTTGAAGTTTTGAAAAGGAGACATCATGACCACTTGTGACAAAGTCACTAGTTAGGACATGAATTAATTTATAAGCCAATATAAATAGTTGAGCATAGCTCATAGGAGTCAGGAAACGTTATCTCACTGAGTATGCTTTCGAAGTAACCTTACTTCAATTAGGACTTTGAAATGTATATTGAGGTTTAGTTTACGTTTTGTAAAACAAAAGGAATAAGGGTCAAAAGCTTACTTGTGCCCACCCAAATTTTTTGAAATTCTAAGTATTCAATCGAGCTGACTGAAAATTTCCCTGCCCCAGGTTTAAAAATGAAGTTGGAAAGGGTTTGGGAGAAATAAAGCAAATCCTTAATCAAGGTTTGAAGGAGTTAAAAATGGATTAACTTCCTTATGTCTTTGGTGTTTAGGAGGTTTGAAACAATGCCTCACATCATCAGTAGGGTTTTATTCGAAAGCATACATCGAGAGACTTTACGTTTTTTGATTCGTCATCCTCCTTCCAATTCTTCGCCAAAGTGGGAAAAAATTGGGTAAAGTTGACATTATAAAATTATGAAAAACATTTTAAGAGTGAAACGAATGGGTTTCTTCAAGACAAACATTTATTGCATTACTTATTCAAAATAAACAAGTTCTCACATGCTAATTGTACTTTTAATCAAAGAAACAAAACACACACAAGCAGACAAACAAACAGCCGATCAATATAAAAGTGTTCCATTCATGACTGGTCTTTCTCCTTTGAAAGCCAACACTTCACTATCAATCATTTCTTGAACTTTCTCTTGGAAAACTTTGCATTCTTCAATCGAATGCCCCAATGCTCCATCATGAAATTCACAACTGGCGTTCGGGTCGAACCACGGTGGACGAGACTTCATAATTCTGGTCTTTCTGGGAGTCATTACCGAGTTTCTAGCAAAATAAGACCATAGCTGACGGTAAGTCATTGGGATAAGATCAAACCATCGAGTCTCTTCTTTTGGAACACTTAGAGATATTTCCTGATTCTGCAACCGTCTTCGAACTTGTCGATTCTGATGTTGATTTGGAGGAGTCAATCTTCGTTTATGAGGTAGTCGCTGCTCTCGCTGAGCAGGAACTGCATACTGATGTTGAGGATAAGGTTCTGGAACCGGCGGGATTTGAGAGGAATCCCAAACTGCATTAACATCAATGCTTCTTTCCTCTAGGGAAACATCAACTGAAATCTCTTCGTCAGTTTGGTTATTCAAATCATCTTGAATTCTTCCACTTTTGAGTGCATTCTCGATGTTTACTCCAACTTCTATAATCTTGGGGAAATCCAATGGTACAGCTCCTACCATTCTAACATAATAAGAGTCTGGCAATGTTCTCAGAAACATCTTGTTTAAATCCTTCTCGGGAAGTGGTGGATGAACTTGAGATGCTAACTCCTTCCATCGTTGGGCATATTCCTTGAAAGATTCATCGTCATTCTTACTCATGTCCATCAATTGATCACTGTCTGGAGCCACGTCCAAATTATAATTGTACTGCTTTATGAAAGCATTAGCTAAATCCTTAAAAGACTGAATACGATTCCTTTGTAGCTTCGTATACCACATCAAGGATGCCCCAGATAAGCTCTCTTGAAAGCAATGAATCATCAACTCGTCGTTGTCAACATAAGCAGCTATCTTCCGACAGAACATCGTCAAATAATCTCTTGGACAACTAGTACCCTTGTACACTTCAAAGATAGACATCTTAAACTTCGGAGGAATAATCACACCTGGAACCAGACATGAGTCACGAGCATTAAAATCATATGTATCAGCTTCTTTTGTCATCTTTAATTGTTCTTTGAAATCCCGAAGTTCTTTCTCCATTACATCCACCTTCATCTTAGTACGAACATTCTGAAGATTAGGTACATTTTGTAGGGGCTGGGAAGCTTGAACAACCAAGTTGTCTTGCACAGGATGAGGTTGAGTAGGAACATCCACTTGTTGAACATTGTCGTCAGAAGGAAGATCGAATAACGGATTAGTCACAACTTTGAAACCAGTCGTGGAATCCATATCTTACGTTCTCTGCGCTATCCTTTAGTAATACCCCAAGCTTGATCAGATGGTCGAGATGTCAGCTGACAGACAAAGACGGAAAACTGAATGAGGACACAGAGGAGAGACACATGCATATGTAAATGCTGGATGCATGATGCGAGAATGCTAATGCGAGCATGTAAGGATGAAATGTTTCATGGAACTCAAGTTCTTATAAACATTACAGAGTACCAAAGAAAATCATTTTAATATTTTTATGCATATATATTTTTATTTTATCGGATTACAAATAAATATCCTCTTAAGAGTCCTAACATAATAGCTAAATAAAAGCTAAGAAAGCCCTAAGGAAGTCCTTCATCTTGTTTGTTGCTTTGTTCCTCCACTTGGATCTCCTTGAAGGTAAGCTTGTCCATGATCAAAGTATAAAGAGTAGTTTGATAGAGGAAAATAAATCCTCCATCCCTTCTTTTGCTCTTGTTGAAAAATGAGAAATGGATCCCTTGTTTACTTGGATCTTTGATGATGATGAGAGTCTTTTGAACTTTTAATGATCCTCCGTGATATGGGAAACTTCTCGTATTTGTCCTTTGGAGCTTCTTGGTTCTTCAATTGATGCCCCTAACTTCCTTAGGTCATCCAAGCTAGGACTCTTAAAAGGATATTTCAAAAATATTTTCTATTTGTAATCTATGTTGGTTTTGTAATGTTTATAAATAAACTAGGAATTCCATGAAACTTAATGATGCTATATGGATGCAACAAACACAAGTATTCACATAAGGGCACAGTGATAAACAAACAAAGGGCGCCCTAGGTTTGCAACGAGCATGGAGTAAAGGTGTACCCTTCCCAAAGGTTATGGACTAAAAGTTGATTGTACCTGCAGAACAAGGTTCTAATGAGATTCCCAAAGTCATTAGCCCATCTTTCGGATATTATCAACTTCCCAAGTACTCGAGGGTTAATAATATTCTCAAGAGAACTTCTTTTGAGTGTAGCATCGCGTAGCACTATTTCGGGGGTACCCCCTCATAGCCCCGCACTACATCTTAGTAAAGGTCAAAGTGGGGTTAAGGTAACTATGGTCCTCAATATCATGGGCTCCAACATCGAATGTAGTGCATGTTTTCACGATTAAAGACTCGTTCAACAATACATCTTTCGAGAGGGCCTCAATTGAGCGTGATTTTCAAGTCAGCTTGGTCGGGATTCCACCCCCTATAAGCCTCTTTGAACATATCACTATCCTATCTTAAGTTCACTCAAGCCCGGGTGTAGGACTTTGTCTCACCACTCAAGAGTATCAACCCAAGAATACAAACAAATAAGCAAGTAAACAAATAAGCAAATATAAGCAAATAAAAAGCAATAAAGAAATAAAACAAGATAGGGAGACCCACTGAGAGGTCCCCAGTGAAGTCGCCATTTCTGTCGCGGTGAAATTCGGATACCAAACTATTGATTAGTTTGAATCTTTAATTCATTTTGCAACCGAACTTTGATTTGTCCAAAGGAAGGGATAAAGATCGAAATTCCCACAATGCAATGCAAATGCAAGCTAGATTGTTTTAGGTTCGGGGGTTGGTTAAACTTAGGGAAGGTACTAGCATCCTAAGTTTCTGTAGTACCCTACAGGAACCTCTTGTTTTATGTTTGTTTACTGCTAGGTGTTATCTGCTTAATGGTTTAAAGACCCTAGGGGTTTATTTCTAAGTATACTCGATAAGGCATCGCACCTTGTGCCTATATATCCTTATGGGAGTGGAATCAGAGTATGTTGTAGTTCACCCTAAAGGGTTAGAGGAGTTCTTTGACTGTGGTCAAAGTTCCTACGGGTTTAGGGTAGTTGTTTTGATTGGGTTTAGGAGAAGAGATGAGTCTTCATGTTAAGGGAGAGATAACCACCATAAGTGTAAAAGGGGTTTGTAGGAAATGGTCTTTGCATCGTCTTAAGAAAAGGTCTTACATACTCGGATGGTCGCCAAGTATGCCTTTGTCGTTCTTAAGGCAAAGTCCCTACATGTTTGATTGTATTGTTGTGGGGGTGGAGATTATATCTCACTTAAGATGATTAACATCTATTCTCTAAATGTGTTTGTAGAAGTTGTATTGTGTTGTTTGTTTTGTTTGTTTCTATGTTGTAAAGAGTAAAGATAAGGTCCTTCCTATGGGGTAGGTCCTAAACTTAAGCGATCAAGGATCAAGGGAGAGCATGATGCATATGATGTGCAACTACACACAACGTTGAATTATGTGTAGGTTTTTCCTTTGGACGGAATGCAACGCGAGGTAATGATATATATAAATTGCGGTAAAGTTAAATAACAGTAAGCGAAAAAAGTAAACCATACAAGTACGCATGAAAGCGCTAAGTGAGTGTGTGAATTGTGTATGTGATTATGGGAATAAAGTAGATAACGGTAAATGTAAATACGCATGAAAGCGCTAGAGTGTGTGAGAGTGTATGTGTCGTGACGTGGTTGTGCGTGATCGAATTGAGTTTCACGATATTGATCGTTTTTAGGCGAAGTTGAATCAATATTGAGGGGAATGATTTGTTCCTAAGGTGGAATTGATTTTATTAGATTAAAAAAAGACACAGGTGAATTTGGTTTTAAGAGAAATGTTGATTAATTATCGAGTTTTAATAAAAGGTTGGTACGAATTAATTAAGTCCTAATTAATTCATTTTAAATAAAAGGAGTTGTACCTACAGATTTTTTACTATTTATCTTAAAAATTAATCTACATATGAAATAGCTTGTTATAATTAAAAGTTAACTATGGGAAAGTTCTTTTAAATAAAATAGTTCTAGCCATAAAAAAATATCAAAATTAAATTGCTCAGAAAAAGATTTTCTCAAAAAGAGTATATTATTTTAGCGAAAAGTTGTTAAGTTAATTAATTAAAATAAATTGAATTATTAATTATATTGTTTGAATAAAAGTTAGTTGATTTAAATAATCAAACAATTAGTTAGAAAAATCTGATTATTAAAATAGGTTTTGAATATAAAAAAAAAGCTAATTAAAAAGGGAAAAAAGTTAATTAATTAGGCCAAGAATGGGTTAATTATCGGTTAAGTTGTTTTAAGCAGTGGATTAGGGGAGTTAACAATTTGTTAAGTGTGTGTAGGTGATTAAGTGTATTAACAAATTACAAAAATAATAAAAAAAACGAAAACACGTAAAAACCCTAGATCCCAAATCAGCCCCCCCTATCTCGGCGCCGCGATCGTCTATTCACCCTCGTCTCCGTCCCTCTCTCGTTCTTCTTCTTTCCACTTTGCTTCGATTTCTTCGATCTTCCTGAAACACAAACAAGCAAATTAATAGTTTCAAAAAACTTGACACAAAATAGGAAGGTTACCGCAAGTTGGATGGTTGGGCAATGACGCAAAGGATGGTTTTGCTTCGGTTTTCCCCGGTGGCGATCTGCGATGGGTGCAGTTTGGAGGTGGCTCGCGGATATGGTGTTGTCGGCGAATTGTTTCGACGGTGGGAGTCGCTGAGGTTGTGGCCAGCGATGGAAAGAGATGAGTTCTCTCAATCCCTTTTCCTATTTTTTTTTAGGGTTTTGAATTGGGGTTATCGTGGCTTACTGTGATTTGATTCGCTGCGCTAGGGTTTGATTTGGGGGATTCTTGCAAAGGGTGTTTAAGATGGTTGCTGATTAGGGATTTTTTTTTTCTGTGAATCGATTATATTTCCCTCCTCTTATATAGATGATCGAGTAGGATACAATGTTAATGCCAATCAATTTCCTTCCTTTTCTGGTTTAGGAATGTCTGAGGCAAATCGGAACCTTATGTGGAAACAAATTGATATTGTTTGAAATCACGTTGGGATGTTGTTTATTGTCAATTATTCGCTGTTATAATTTTGCTGCTAATGATGATTCACCATTAACATCATTATTATTTGTGACAGATATTGGCCGGTATTGAAGGTTGCGATTGAATTCGAGGCTGCTGAACAAACTGACTATAGTGTTGCCTTGTCGTTCGAACAATGTCAAATCTTCAGGTTTTCACCTACTTTTCCTGGCCACACTATTATAGTAATGTTTGAAGCCCTTAGGAGATAGATGCTCTGCCAATTATATTTCAAAAAAAGTTAATCTGGCTTATTGCTTGTGCAAGAGAAGTAGCAGTTGGTGGTTATGAGGGATATTGTTTGAAGTTTCAAGGAACTGATGATTGTTCAAGGGTAAGGTTTTCTGAACATCCATTATCCTTACTTTATTTTGTTAAAAAAACACTGCTCTGCATATAGTTCTGTTAGGGAAATAACTCGTGTGTTGATTGACAGCCGATAACCAAATTTGTGTGACGTTACCGCAGGCCGAAGCATGGGGGCAACTTGGGGGATTTGCATTCGCGGATAAAAAGTGGCTATTTATTCAATTGATTCAATATCCAAAGGAATCGAAAAAAAGATGAAGAGCTGTATCCACAACTTCTGGGGTTGACAAAAGGGTATGTAGAGAGTCCTGTAGAATTTATATTTATACATCATTTTAAAGCTTTGTTATCAATGTGTCAATTGAGCCTCAAAGATTTAAGGAAAGCCATGTGAAAATCGTATCAATGGCAATGCTTGGTTTCTAGGAATTTTTCAATAGAAATTGTAGTTATTGAATTCTTATTAACTGATATATATTAACTTCTTTTCCATACATGCCCTCTCTTGAACGTTTTGAGAAAATGATGTATAATGAGTGGACAGAACAATATCAGATCATAGTTAGAACAACACACTAATGTGTAAAGCAATGGACAAATACTACATCTGGGAGAATAACTTATGTATTACGGTAGGCAGTTTCCAATGCCACACCCCATACCCCTTTAATCATGTGATTTCTAGGATTCGAACAACAATAATTAGACCATGTGAATTGGGCGGGTTTTTTGACATAGAGTTAATCCGAATTATATCCAACTTCCTCGCTACCAATCATGTAATGATTCAACTCTAAACAGTAAGGTCTTTATTGTTTGCAAAACCAAAGATTTAAATGATGATGAGACTTGAACTTTAAATCAATGAAGTTCAAATCTTGCAAAGCCTTTCAGAAAGATTTGAACTATCTTGCACCGCGAAGTACTGGTTTGATTTGGAATTTGGGTTTTGAATTATTACTTGTATTGTTCACGAATTTCCATCCTAAACTCCTTACTAAAGGGTTATCCAAATCTCCCCACTTTGAAGCCCGTTGTATTTCAACAAAATAACCAAATTCATAATAGGAGTTAACATTGTGAATACGGACATAGTTCTGCTTAATAAGTCCTTCGATTATGAGGATATCATCTATAATACCATACCCCACACGTCTTTAATCAATTCTTCCAACGACCACCCACAGGGATTCAAACACAATCTTGCAAGATATGAGCTAGATGAGCATATACAGCCTTTATAGTTTGTGCTTTCTGTAGCGAACCTGTCCTCACAAACAGAACTGGTTAGAATGGTTAGTTATGCATGATGATTAACTTAGATGATACGCGAGAGAACGCAAAAAGAGGCGGCGTCTTAGGGTCAAAAATATGGGTGCAACACCAGGCCACCAATACTTCTTCTTCACATCTTGGTACATTCTTGAAGAACCATGGTGAATGGTAAAATCACTCTTATATTCCTTTTCTAGGATTGTCCTTCTCAAATCTGAATTATCTGGTACACATATCCTCTGGTTAAATAGGAGAACTCCATCCATGGCTTGGGTGAAGCATGAAGGTTCAAGAAACACAAGAGAGGGGATTGAATTAGGTTTCAATTATGATAGATTTTTGCAACTCAAAACAAAAGTTTAAAGCAATAAACACAATGATAAAGTACGCAAGGACTTTTATCCTAGTTCACCATTAACAAGGCTACCTCCAGTCCACCCACCTGAGTGATTTTTCCTTAGACAGTACAGTGACTTAATTCAATAATCAAAACTTATTATAAATGCAATGAAAACCTATCACTGATTTCTTAAGAATTCTGATCCAACTGGTCCCCTAAGAAATATGACGGTCACTGACTCCTTAAGATCCTGACCGATCGAGTCGCTTAAGAAGATTTAAACCTTAATAACTACTTGTTAATTACTTCTCAAGATTATGACCAACCTGGTCGCTTGAGGATTACAATCATATTTTTAATAACAAGTTTGGTGTTTACAAGATGCTTTAGATAAGCAGAGACACAAGTTTAAATCAAGTATTACACTTAACAAGAATGTTCGATAAGTTTTTGTTCTAAGTGTATAAGTGTAAGAAACACTTCTTATTTTTTTGTATATGTTTTTTGAGTGTGAGGATTGATGAATGTTTAATGCGCATATCATATTTCTATTATTCAATCTTCAAAGACCTCTTTATATAAAATAAAAACAGATCCATTAGAAATGAAGATGAAATATCTTGTAAGTATATGTTGTATGAAGATTAATTCATACACAACACTAGAGTGGCGTTATGGCTAGTAGTTGGTGAAGATGATGGAACACAGAAGACTTCTTTGACACAAAGTATTGTACTTTATGGAAAAAAAATATTTTTTTTGTACTTCTATCACATCAAATCTCTGTTGATTTTTGGCTTGAACAACTTCTATTCATATGCTTCTAATATTTGTTGATGAAGCTTGAGTAGTATTTCCAAGTTTTTCATCAAAACATGGTAAAACAAATAGAGTCTTTGGATAAATGGGTTATGAGACTTTCACAAGCTGATAGTTAGATCTTTTTATCAGAGTCTGTCTGAATGGTTTCTGTTCAAAAACGTTAACTTGACAGATCAGAGTTGAATTATTTGTACGTGCTTCTAATCTTTAGTGGCCTTCTTTAGAGTCTGAATCTGCTTCCAATTTTTTGCACACTCAGCAAAATGGTTAGATTAAAAAAATTTTCTCTACATTTTATTATCATCAAAACTTAAGGATAGTTGTAGAACTAAACTTGTTCCAACAAAGTTGAGATAGTCAATCCTAGATAGCAGTTCGATATCAAACAACCGGCTAGGCTGAATCATTTCCATAAGATCGCACATGATACTTATGTTACTCATTATATCTCTAGTCCGAGTTCATGTGATATGTAGGTCAAGGTTTCAGAACCTTTCCAATAATTCATGTTCTAACATCATCATTTTAGTCGCACGCATCTCTTTCTGACTTAGTGTGTCTGCTACTTTATTAACCTTTCCCAAATGATACTTCAACTCGAAGTCATGCTCATTTAGATAATTCATCCATCTTTGTTGATGCACATTCAATTATTTTTGGCCAAAGAGATACTTTGAGCTCTTATGATCATTGAACATCTCAAACTGCATGCCATATAAGTAATATTGCCACACCCTGAGTGCAAAGATAATGAAAGCTAGCTCAAAATCATGCACTAGATAATTTAATTCACGAAGGTTCAAATGATAAGATACATAAGCTACAACTTGACTATTTTTCATTAGAAGGCCTTCTAACCCTTTCCTCGAGGAATCACAAAACATTTCATAAGACGGATTAGGATCAAAGATTATCAGGACATAAGAAGTTATCTATTTCTTTTTTAATTTACAAAAACTTCGCTCGCAATCTGAATCCTAATGGAAATGACCTTCCTTTCGAGTTATTCTAGTAATTGACAATGTTAATTGAGAGAATCACTTATAAGCTTCTAACCTTAGAAACATTCTTAGGCCTTTCTTAATTAATAACAACTTCCATTTTTTAGGGATCCACTATCACACCTCCTTGAGATATAACATGACCAATAAATTTCATCTTTGACATCCATAAGTCACATTGGGTGAGTTTTGCAAAGAGTTGCTTCTCCCGTAAAACCGACAACACAATTCTCATAGGATCCACGTGCTCTTTTGAAGTACGTGAGTAAATCAGAATATCATTTATATATATTACCACTAAGTGATCCAAATAAGGTTGGAAAACACGACTCATGTAACCCATGAATATTGCAGGAGCGTTGATCACACTAAAAGGCATTACAAGGAATTTGTAATGACCATATCGAGTCCTAAATGAGGTCTTCGGTTTGTCATAGCTTTTTACTCGAATATGATTGTATCCTAAAGGAATCTTTTTAATTGATCTAGGAGGTCATCAATTTAACGTAGATGATATTTATTTTTGATAGTGACTTTGTTCAACTAACGGTAGTCAATGCACAACTTCATACTATAACACCCTAAAAACCTTAGCTCTTTAATTTAAAAAAAGATAAAAAATATTATTCTTCAAAAGGTGCTAACATTCATAACATGCATACTCTCTCAAGTTAATAAAAAACTTGCAGTAGAACTCAACATAAACATCTACTTTAAATTATCTCTTCAAAATAAATTACTTGATTGAATTTAAACAAATCCAAAACAATCGACTCAAACAACGATAACGGCCTATTCCCAATGTTACATATCAAAGAAACCATAAACTAAATAACGAAAAATGATATACAAATGAAGAAAAATCCTAATGTCATCTTCCAACTCACAACAGCTATTGCTACTTCTAAGTATATATACCACAGTGTACAGAACACCATAAACAAAAAAAAGAGGGGTGAGAATACATTAAAATGTATTAGCAGTGAAAAACATAGCAAGGGTAGTATATTCACACAATCATCTAACACATAGAATATTCTCAACAACAAAACAACTCACAAGGCTTTCATGTATGCAATGTGACCAACTATCTCGACTCAATGCATGTGGTACCATTTTGTGGATATCAGAGTCATGTTACTGATATTCATCAACTCACTATGGTTCCTCTTCGAACCCAAACTTATCACTTAGCCCCTATTCTGAACCAACGACTCATCATATCTCAACACTGATACACATGATGCATGATTTATACAACAACGACATACATGTGTAACAACACCACTGGTTCCACCTCGAGATGTACAAAATACCAATTAAGTTAATCACAGTAATTCTCACTCTGAACTACACGCCTTAAGAACAACAATATATAATTAAATTCATCATCATATAATTATACCAACAGTCTATAACTCATACACAATTATAACTCACAACATATAATTATGTAAAATATCTCAAATATTATTAAAATCATTATACTAGTTTATATCCACATGAAAATCAAGGTCATATAATTTCTCATTAATAATCATCTCAACAAAAACATCAACATCCCTCCTCATGGGGTAATCGTTAATTCAATCAATCACAACAATCGAAACAAAATGTTTTCATCGTCATTAACCATTACTTAGTGTTACACAACAAGTAAAACCATATAATCACTTCCTCAATTAAACTGTTAGCCTCTTAGGACCTTATCACGAGGTAATACTACGCGTTATATTTCCAACTCTTCAAACCGCGCCTCAATTGGAGTCAGGAAACTCAAGTTATGATAAAAATCGTATATGAACAAAATCATCCTAGTCGTGATGGGTGGACCATCAAAAAGCTAACGACTGTCAACTTGTCTGACGCAATGATGAGTGAACCGTAAAAAAAGACCTAATACTAATTTATTTTATTAACAACTTTCCCTTAATTACAGGTATCTCTCTCTTTAACCCACCATTTTTAAAAAATACTAATTCCACCCGACAACTCGTAATTATCATTTTTCTATTATTTTACTTAAATAAAATTCCACTAATTCCTAATAAAATCCAACAAACACAAAATAATTCATATAAATCACATAAAGAATTCAAATGAATACATCGGTTCACCATATTTGTAGCATCTTAAGTAGGTTGAACTTGCTTCCCGATGGCTTCATGGGTATGAGCAGCAACTTCTTCTCCCATATTAGAAGTACCAACCTTAAAAGGATCCTCAACTTCCTTCTCCATAATGTCTACCATGACGTTGGTTTCTACATGCTCCAAGATAACTTCAGAAATAAAAGTCTTCTTCAAAGCCTTATTGAGTAGAGAAACAATAACTAGTCTTGCTTCTTTTTGAACATCTTCAGCAGAAGTGTTCAGATCATCCTTATTTAAAACCTTTATCCTCTTAATCAAATCTTGTTCATCCTTTTGTTCTTCCTCATCATCAATAGTTGGTAGCACTATCTTCCTCAACTTCTTCTTAACAGGTAGTTCAGAAGTGGTTGCCTTCTGAGGAGTCATGCCAGTGGCTCCACTTCTAGTTTTGGTAGGCATTAAGATAGTTGTGGAGGCCACTTCTTGAACCTCCTTCTGAAATTTTATCAGTTGTACAACCTTCCTCTTAGGTGGCTTCTAAACGACCTTTACAAATTCTAAAGAAACTTGCTTCCTATTTCTTGAAGGCCTGTACACATTACATTCAGGAGCTTCTAGAATGTCACTCATAGTTAGAGTTACTTCAGTCTCTTCTCTAACCAACTTAATGTATTGATGAATAATATCTGGATTATACATCTTTGATATGGATGGAAAATCATCAATATATTATGTGTTATCATTCCTGATCCCGAGGTTTAAAGAAGTGAATCACATCTTTCTTCTTGTTAATGTTCATATTCCCTAATACAGCAGCTAAGAGAATATTTCCATATATCATTTCCATATCTTCATTAGCACCTAAATTCATCAGAGTCTCAACCAACCTACTATGATTAAATAGTTCAGAAAGAAGCATTGCATAAGGAACATTCTTTTTGTTGTGTTATTATTTGCTTTGATGGCTTAATGCATGTGATGAAAGATATAAGCAAGAAGATTAACTCTCTCTTGGTTGACCAAAAAGCAGATGAAACGCTTATGGTACCAAGAGATCTGATTAGTGATTCCTTCTCTTGGAATCTGACAACCAATCAATATTTTTAACAAGGTCCTGTATTCAATGTGCATGTTCTTCACCTTCCTAAAATCTTCAGATTTGATAAACAAATGTTGCTTGATTACACCAGATTCAGGACTACTGTTTTTGGTATTCAAAGCAAATCTTCCAATGTTATCCATATTTATAAAATTCTGAATGTGACTCTGAGTGATAGTCACATTAACCCCCATAACGGGGTTATCTAATTTCCACCTTCTTGAAATCATCTAAACGCATTTTAGCCTTTGTCTTCCCTTTGAGTACTTCATTCTCTGCAATCTTCTGCGTCTCTTCAAGAGCAGCAAAACTTTCATCATACACTCAACCCCAACCTACAAATCCTTAATCAAGTAAGGAAAAGTAGGACCATTCATCATCTCAAAATAGTTCATCCACCACTGAGCTTCAAAACAAGCCTTTAATGGAAAACCATTAACCCTAAAAGATCCAAAGTTAACTATCTGCTCAACTATCAACTTTAGATCTTCTTATTTAAGCATTAGGTTTTTGGGCTTGATTTAGAGATATTTACCATAATTTACCACCATTTGAACATGATTTGATGAAGATGTCATTGCAATGGAGTTTAGGATTCTAGAGAGGGTTTTTGAAAAATGGTTGTATTTATGAGAAGGCTAGAGAACGAAAGTATTGGTAGTGAAGAGAGAGGATGTGTGTGTAGTAATGAAACGTTTAAGGGGCTTTGAGTGTAAAAAGCTGTTTCTTTTGAAAGAAACAAACATTCATGACAAATGGATGCTAGACATAGTATTCAAAACAATTTAATCATTAACCACCACTTATCAACCAATAGCTGAGAAACCAAGTGTCGAAATTTTTTTCAAATTCATGACACATAAGTTGACAAATGTTAAAAATAAATTTTCCACTTATATGCTATCAGAAGCAACAAATCAAATTCTAAGCATCAAAGGCTGAGTTGCTCAGATGCTACTATTCATCAGAAGCAAGTTCAAAGCTTCTAACCACAATAACTTTTGATCACCATCAGACTCTGATCCTCCATTCAAAAGCAAGCACTAATCTTTAACAAATGCATGTTCAAATTCTTTTTGATAAAATTAAATATTTCAATAGTAAGAGGCATAGTAAATATATCAGCCCATTATGATCTGTATCAATGAATTACAGTGCAACCTAGATTGGTCATTACCTTCAAATATCTAAAGATCCTCTTAAGAGTTGTTAATTGAGTCTCTCTAGGATTTGACTGAAATCTTGCACACAGATAGACACTTAATAAAATATCTGATCTTTAAGTTGTTAAATAAAGAAGAGAGCCAATCATACCTCTATGCAACTTATGCCAGACCTTGGTGTTGCTTTCCTCTTTTTTCATGTTTCTAGTTTGATGCATATAAGTCCTCATGATTATGAAACCATCAAGCTTGAACTTTTTCAAAAGCTCCTTTGTATACTTAGTTTGATGAACATAGACTCCCTCTTTGCATTGATTGATTTGAGTACCAAGGAAGAACTTCAGCTCCCCCATCCTACTCATTTCAAATTCAGCCTGCATTATCTTAGATATCGTCAACATAAACTTGGACAATTAAGATATCATTTTTAAGTGTCTTTCTAAATATTATAGTGTCTACCTGCCCTTTCTGAAATCCATACCCAATCTCTCATACCAAGCTCTGGGAGCTTGTATGAGTCCATATAGTGATTTCTTTAATTTGAAAACATAATCAGGATGTACTTAGTCCTCAAACCCAGTTGGTTGTTTGACATACACTTTTTTAGAAATGACACCATTTAAGAATTCACTCTCAACATCCATTTGGTATAATATGATGTCATGATTAATAATATAATATAGAAGTAATTTGATTGCCTCTAACCTTGCAACTGGTGAAAAGGTTTCAGAGAAATCTATACCTTCTTGCTGACTGTAGCCTTGTGCTAAAAGTTTATCCTTATTTCTTACCATTTTTCCTTGATCATTGAACTTGTTTCTCAATACCCATTTTGTTCAAATAATGTTCTTCCTTTAAAGTTTAGGTACTAGAATCTAGACATCATTCATTTGAAACCGATTCAACTCTTCTTGTATAGCCATAATCCAACCATCATCAACAAGCTCTTCACCATTTGAAGCAAGTTTAATCTTGGAGAGTATTACTAGCATTGAATGTTCTTTTTTGAAGGTAGACCTTGTCTTTTTAGGGCTATCCTTATTTCCAAGAATTAACTCTTATGGATGAGAAGAGTTGTACTTGAAGGTCTTCTCAGATTGTGATGCATGTGAGGAGCCATATTGTGCTTCTGTAGATTCTTCATCATCCGCATAAGCTTATGAGGTAGGATCAACTTCTGGATCACCAGCTTCTGAAGTTCTCATAGCTTCTGTGCCTGCTGATTCTAATGGATTGATTGCTTTTGAACTTCTAGCTTCTAGACCTCTAGCTCTTGATGTGTCTTCAGATACACAGGTTTCTAAAAAAAATGAACTAGCTATGATATTTTACTGACAGACTCTTTGTCATCAAACTTAATGTGTATTGACTCTTCAACCATGTTGGTTTCATAGTTATACACTCTGCATGCCTTAGAGCATTTAGAGTATTCCAAAAACATACACTTCTGAGCTTTAGCATAGAATTTCTTGATATAAACTCTATTTTTTAGAATATAACATGTACATCCAAATTGATGAAAATAATAAATGTATGGATTTATTTCCTTGAATAACTCATATGATGTTTTTATTCAAAATAGGTCGGATATAGATTATATTATGAACATTACATGTTGTTTTTACAGCTTTTGTCCATAATTACTTTGGTAAGTTATTTTCATAAATCAAGGTTCTGACCATTTCCTGTAAAGATTTATTCTTTCTCTCTACAACTCCATTTTGCTGTGGACTTCAAGGAGAAAAGAACTCATGGAGAATTCCATTTTTTTCAAAAATAGTTTAAATGACTCCTTTTGAAATTCACCACCATGATTACTTCTTACCTTTAAAATGTTAGATTTCTTTTTCAGTTTGTACTTGTATGCAGAAGATGTTGAACACATTATATGATTCATCCTTGATTCTAAGAAATTTAACCAAATTCCATTTGTTATAGTTATCAACAATGACTAGACCATATTTCTTCCCATTGATTGATGCAGTACAAATAGGATCAAACAAATCAATGTGAAACAGTTGTAAGGGTCTAGACGTAGAGACAATTTTTTTTAGTTTTGAAAGAAGTTTTACTGATGTTCCCTACTCGGCATGCTCCATAAAGAGCGTATGAGTGATAATTGAGATCTAGAAATCCTTTAACACATTTCAACTTGCTAAGTTTAGAGTTTAATCTCCAATTAGCATGACCTAACTTTCTGTGCTAGATCTACTTCTTATCACTCACTGATATAAGGCAAAGTACCTTCTGATCAACCAATTTAGAAAAATTAGTTTTATAAACATTTCACTTTCTCTTACCTTTGAACACTATGGCCTTGTCAGATTCATTCATGACCATGCAATTATTCTTATTAAACATAACTTCATAACCACTGTCACAAAATTGACTAATTACAATAGGTTATGTTTAAGTCTGTCTACACGCCAACATTATTAATTGAAATAGATGAGTTACGAATAAGACACATACAGCTGATATTTCCTTTCTGATTTCCTCTAAATCCCACAGTTCCTCTCTCTCTTTTAGAGTTAGGGTTTGGAACATAAGCTTTTCTCCTGTCATATGTTGTGAGCAACCAATGTTCGTGTACCATGCTTGTTGCTTTGCTTCTCCCTTGAAGCATATCTCTAGCAAAGACAATTTAAGATTTAGGTACCTATAATCTTATGGGTCCTTTATGGTTAGTTCTGATAGGTTTCTTCTTATTTTGTACCTTTTCTTTCATATGATAAAGTTTAGGATTATTTAATACTTTTAATTTAAAAGCTTGTTGTCTTGAACGAACCTTGACCTTAGGTTCAAATCCTTTCAAAGCCTTAGCTCCTTCTATCTTAGGTTCTGGTTTCTTCAGAACCTTTGACTTAAGAGTCTTAGGCTCTGGTTTCTTAAAAACCTTTCACTCTAAAGATTTAGGTTCTGAATGAATCATAACCTTTGCAATTCCAACAAGAGGTACAAATAAGAGTCAAGTCCTTTCTGAGCAGAGCTTGAAGAAGAATGGTTTGTTGGCTTACTTAAGGTTTCAAACCTAGAATTAATTTTATTTTAGTAACCAATACCTTCCCTTTGCTTCTACTTACTCCATAGATCATGGAAAAAAATTTAGTTTTGTTGAAGACATTTATGATAAAATCCAGAAGAGTCATTTCATGCTCATCAAGAGGTTTATCAGACACTTCCTTTACTAGAGCATTATGATCCTTCTCTAGGGCATCATTTTTATTTTGAGCAGAGTTTAATTCTTCTTTCAAAATATCATATTTATTTTTCAATATTTTCATGTGTTTGGCTTTCTTTTAACATCTTCCCATAAGATCTTGAACAAAAGTAATTAAGTCAAAATAAGATTGTTTGAAAAATACCCCATCATCTTCCTTATACTCTAAACCAGAATCAGAGTTAGATCTTACTTCAGAAGATGTAAGAGCCATCAATACAAGGTTGTCTTTCTTTTCATTGTTTTCAAAGTGTTCCTTGTTGTCAAGTTCATCCCATGTTGCCATGAGACTTTTCTTGAATTTTTTCTTGAAGTTGTCCTTTTGAAAGCTTCCCTTATTAGGTTTGTCTTTTTATAGCTCAGGACATTCAACAATGAAGTAACCAGGCTTCTTTCTGTTGAAACATCCTTTTTGATCATCCTTCTTTTCTCTAGAGCTAGATCCTCTAAAGCCACAACTTCTTCCATAGAATCTTTTTTTCTTCCTGGAAAGATACTGAAACCTTTTAATGATGAAGGCCATTTTATCATCATCTGAGTCATCTTGAGAACCTGTTGCATGAGAAGTTTCTTCAAACTCCCAGACTCGAGAAGCCTTGGTAGTTTTATCAACAGATTTCAAAGCTAAAGGCTTTGAATTTTTTATAGGTTCATCTCCATTTATCTTCATCTCATGGCTTTAACGATTACTAATAAGACTTTCAAGACTTAATGTGTTTAAGTATTTAGCCTCCTTTATAGTGTCATATTAGGTTTGTATCTTACAGGAAGACTCTTAAGAATCTTATTGACATGATCAAATGTAGTGTAGCTCTTGTTCAGAACCTGGAGTCTAGATACAAGGACTTGAAACCTAGAAAACATGGTTTCAACATCTCCATCCTTCTTCATTCTAAGCAACTCATATTGCTGAACTATAAGGTTGGACTTAGCTTCACGAACTTGTTGATTCCCTTCATAAATAGCACATAGGGATTTGAAAATGCTATTAGCAGTAGATTTATCAATGACTTTGATGTATTTTGAGTGATATAAAGAATCAACCAAGATACCTCTAACTCTATGATGTTTTATATAGACCTTTTCCTGAGCTAGTATGGCATTTTTTCTATCAGACATCATTCAAACTCCATTGACTGGAATATCAAGGCCATATTCTATAATATACCACAACTTATCATCAAAGACTATGATATGAGTATACACCTTACTCTTCCAACATTCAAAGTCAATAGAGCCCCATTGAATGTTGGAGGTCTAGCTGTATAGTTGTTCTTTCTGAGTTGCTATGATCATGATTTATAGTAGCATGTGGAGTAGGAGTACCACTCCTAGATTCAAAAATACTAAACATAGTTCAATATGTTTTTCTTAATAATTTTATGTACCACTATTAAGTGTTAGGCACAAATCAGGCTCTGATACCAACTGAATGTGAGAAAAATACAAAAAGGGGAGTTTATTTGTGTTGACTTTTTCTTTCTTTTGAAAACTCTCAAGTCTGATTCTAAATATAAGGTTATAGAATCTGATTTAGTCAGAGGTAGGAAATGGATATAATATGCAAGAAATAAGAATAACACACACAATTATCCTGGTTCGTCTCACAACTTTAGAGTAATCCAATCCCCTTGTAGTTACAAATTTTTTTCAATCTAATCACACAAGATTACAATTTGCTCAAGCACACGAGAAGTATATTTCCTTTGCTCAAACATACTAGTAAGAGACTTTTATGCTCAATCACACAAGTAAGAGACTTCATTTACTCAAGAACACACGCAAGAGACTTTTTTTTACTCAAGCAGACAAACAAGAGACTTCTAATGCGCAAACGCTTTGTAAGAGACTTTTTACAATCTACCTAGTAGATAAATGATTGTTAAAAAATACACTTGATATACAATTAGAGGTGTATAGAGAATACCCATCAAATGGACTCTTTTAAGACTTATGGATTTCTAAGATATACAAGGATAAGAAATTATAAGTTTAACTTGTGTTTTACTTTGACAGAGTAACTTCTTTTTTGTTGTCAATCGTTGTATATTGACCTTTTTTTATTCAAGTTCTTTAGCTTCTTATATAGAGAAGAAAAGAGTCGTTGAAAATGCATCACAGTAGAGTCCTTTGAAAAGTTTTGAAAGAGACGTTGAGATTTTTTTACCAAATTGTCTGGTTAGGTGAAAGCTATTTTGAAATTCTTTTGCAACCAAAGGAATTAGCAGTTGTATTTCAATAGACTCTATTAAGAAAATAAAGTTTAGATCTTCACATGACAAAGTATGTTTAATGATGAATAGTGACCTATCAAATCACCTTGGTCCATGCACTTTGACTAGCTCAGGTTCTGTTTATCAGAAGCATACTTCTCCAAAGTCTGATCTTTAGAGACTAACTTCTTCAGACTCTGATCTTCGAACATTAAACTCTTCATAAGTTAACTTCTTCAGATTTTGGTCTTCAGCTTTTGAACCATCAGATTTTGATCTGAAGCTTTTTTTGAATATTCATAGTCAGAACCAATACTTGAATTCTATATGAAATTTTAGTCTATGATCCTGCACACTTAAATAAACACTAGTATACCTATTTGTTCTTTAAATACTTTGTTATCATCAAAACTTAAAGGATATGAGACAAACCAATTTTGTTCGAACAAAGGAGTTTAGAAACATCAATGTATCCATCAATAAAACAGCACGTGTTTTTAACACCAAGAGATCTTTGCATCGAGCGTGACCAAAAAAGATAGTTATTAGAAACATTCAAATGAGATATGATTTCTCGGAATTACAACCTTCACTTGGATGAGTGTAATAAGTTGAATTAATATCACCATTAGAGACTCGAATCAGAGGTATATTAAAACATGGAGGTATGGTTAAAGGATCGAGAGATAAGCACACTCAAATAAGGATGAAAAAGATGTAAAAGATATGCTAAGAAAGAATGAAGAATTCAAGCGAAAATATGGTGTTTTGGTACTGATACCATCTTATCGTTATTAGAGTTCATGCATAATGGATAATCACAAAACAATAAAGATTAAGAGTTTCTCATATTCATTCATAAAGTGAGCATTACAATTTATAGAGGAAAGTGATGATGCACCATATCTAAGTATGTAACTCATTCATGAGATAGTAGCTTGTATCTCAACATAACAAACTAACTAACATCTTAACTAACTTCATATTTCTTTTTCAACTATATTATTATTGTTTAATAAAATGCATGTTAAATAAATGAAGGATCAATACATGACTCTTACTTGTTCTTGCTCAACAATATACATTCATGAGCATAAAATAACTAGCTACATTTGCTTACAAAAGGAGTAAGACCCCAAAACCAGGACTAAACGTTTTGTTAATACTTCATACTAGCTTGCTTACCATTGTAGTTAAGAGATAAGCTTACTGATTGATGTTTACCATTGTAGTTAAGAGATAAGCTTACTGATTGATGTTTACAATTAGCTTATGCAGCTGGAGCATAGTCAGAACCACCGTCGTCATCGTCGTCGTCATCATCATCTCCTTCCCAGTATACAACTTGAGTTAATCTGGATTTAGAGTTCCCACTACGATAATATTTTTCATTAAAAATGCAAGCTGCAGATGCATTATCAAACCAATTACCGTAACCTTCACTGCTTGGGGCAATGGAAATTGATGACGTCATATTGTTTCCTAAAATGGTCACAGGAAAACTGAGTGCCTTGAATTGGGAGATGAAAAGATGATAAACTTGTTGTGAGTTAAGATGGGATTAGAGAGTAGTTGGTGTTTATATAACAAGGTGAAAAGTTGTTGGAGTTGGAGGAGTGGCTGTGGCACAAGAATGTCAAGCATGGAGTGTGTATCTTTGCTTTAAGCGGTGACTTTGTGAGAATCGCTCCGTGCTTGCATGTGTAATGCGATCTTCTGTTGCTGCTGTTTTGCATTTCTTCTTTATAACTCAACGTACACGGTGGAAGGGCATACAAAATCTTCGGAACATCAAATTTAGCTTGGAATATTTGTAATATCTTTTATAGTCTAAAATTTGGTTGAGTATCAATATACTCTACAAATAAATTTTTCTTTTAAATCTCAATTTTAAAACAAATTAATAATTCTAATGGTATATAACCCTACATGTTTCACTACTTGCTCAAGACATATTCCTCAAAATTTAAGGCAGCCCCACTACCTATCTCATAAAGAAGTGCAACAAGACTTTGGGCCAGTTTTTTTTTTTTAAATGATTTTTATAGTGTGAAATAATTTTATGTAAAAAATTTTCAAATAAATTTTTTATAAAAATTTGGTTTGAATAGTTATTTTTAAAATATTATTTTTGATATTTTATTATTTTATTAATTTTTTTTTGGATATTAAAAATTTTAAAAATCACTTAATTTTGAAGTTATTTCAAATAGATTTTCACAAAAATCATTTTTGAAATATAATTTTTTGAAAAAATTATAATTTCGACTATCTTTTAATTTTTAATAATGTTTGTTTATTTTATAGAATGTCAAAATTAATCTTTTAATTTAGAAAAACGAATATAAAAAATTTATAATATTTTGAAAAACGATTTTGTAAAATCTAATTTTAGAAATACAAAGAAAAAATTCATTTTTTAAAACCTAAAACAAACATGCCCTTTGAGTGATAACCAACCCGTGGAAGGAGACAGTCTAATTTGTTATTTCTATCATGTACTAAATAACATATTTCACGTTCATATTGGAGACAATCAACGAACCTTTAGTTTATCTACGCTGCCAGACTGATGAATTTGAAAATATTGTAGAATTTGAAGAACTCGAGGTTGACATCAACGAACCGACTCCGCGATGTGTGATTCATAATAATAAAGAGTACACATGGACTATTAAGATTACTCAATCAGTAAAAGACGGAAAAAGTGCTAGTATGATATATTTTTGCTAATTAAATGCACAAATGTTAATATTATACCTAAATTTGTATAACCTAATGTTAATATTATACCTAAATTTGTATAACCTCACATGATTCAATGCAACATTTTCCTCGCATGATTTCCCATGCATCAATGTTTGTACATGAATCAAGGCGATATCACAATGGTTGAGTAAGAGATTGACAAAACATATGAGTGTGTTGTCCATAGGTCTAAGAGAAGCTAGTGTAAAAAGTATATATATGTTTTGGACTACGTGATCGCCTAGATAAAGTTTCTTCTCTTATGGACGAAGTGAAACAGTTTGGTTCTCCTGCAACTTTTACGAATCGGGTAACTGAACTTGAGAAACTGATTGAAGAGAAGAATCAAAATGCTCATTAGACGGGACTTAAGTTAGAGACTTCATCTTCTATAGCTCAGGGTGTTAGGTCAAAACTTGAAGAGAAATGGATTGGCCAAACTAAGGCTCTGAAGGTTTTCTTAGGGGAACAAGCCACCTTGTGCAACCAAATGTGAGGCCTTTTCGAAGATGAGCTGAAAAAAGTTGTCTTTCAGAACATCTTTTCCCAGATGAAGTCTATGCTGAATAGTCTCTGGGTTTTCCATGACTCTTTCTCTCTTTTATGAGCATGACTTTTTTCTGTAACTATCTATTTAATTTATCAAACAATATTTACCACATTTAACTTCATTATAATTAACTTTGTTGTATTTGTACGCTGTATTTAGTGCTTTTGGACACGGTAGTTACACTACAACAAATAACACGTTTTTCATGACAAAGCTTTCACCTCAAGCAATAGAAAATCGAGGTGAAAGAACAATTAAGAACAAGCTTCGATTCTCAGCTATCGCAGTTTATGATTTTATTTGCTTATAAGTAAGTGTAAACAAAATGTTATAACCCTTCGGTTTTCTATTTAACCGAGGTATAAAATGATAACATTTTATTATAAAAACACTCGTTAAACAGATTTTTATCCTAATCCTTACTTATATGAGGCCGCCTCAAACTTGCAAGTATCATTCTTTGGGATGGATTGCAAGATAGAAAAAATCTTCAATGTTCTTCTATCTTGAACAAAACATTTTTCTGTCATTGCAATCTATCTCACATAATGGTGTTGATGTTGTCGTTGTTCTATTTTTTGGAATAATCCTCAATTAAAGAAGGGTACTCAGTTGATAAATTGCAAGTGCAGAAAAAATTTCTTGCTTCAAGTTACCCAAATAAAAGAGTTTAACCAACAATGAGGTGAGCTCAACCTTTGCAAAGAGCTTAATTAATAGATTGCATGTTCAGAAAATCATTCTTACTTCAAGTTAAACAAAGAATGAAACTTAACCAACAAAGAAGGAAACTAGCTCAACCTTTGAAGAATACTCAGTTGATAGATTGCAAGTGCAGAAAATCATTCTTGCTTAAAAAAAATTGTTTTAGTGGGTATGCAACAAACTTTGGATATACCGAAGATTTGTTGTAAATTTTTTTTTAATATTCTATGTCAATAATGTATTTAAAAAAAACAAGAAATAGTCACCTCGATTTTCTTTTTCACTGAGGTGATAGTTAATATAAAACATCAGTTTTATAGTAAAATTGAAGTGGTTAGTAAGCATATTTTACTTTTAAAACACATTAAACAGATTAAACCCTAATACTAAATTATATGAAGCCTCCCCAAAGAGAGGAAATATTCACCATCATCCATTTCTATCATGAGTTGCTACTGCAGATTTTACAATGTACATTAAATATTATGTATAAAGAATGTAATTAAAAAAAATAGCTTACCCACCTCGGTTTTCTTCTTGGCCAAGGGGATGGTTAAACATTTTTTTTACTATTCGTCCTTAAACAAATATTTGTCGTCCATTTAATGTTTATCAACGCTCAATAATCTGTCATTATTTATCCGCGTGAAGCACCCTAATAGACATCCGTTATTAAAGCATGTTGAATATTGAAAATCTAACCTAAATGAAACATGAAGCCCTTGAAACATATAGATGTTTGAAAAAGTTCTCTAAGATGGATTGCAAGAGCAGAAAATTACTTGGGTTTAAGGTTTGTTTTCTTAAATATTTATTTGAGCATAAAATTATATATTTAAATATTGATTTTATTTATCTAACCCTCATTTTGTTTTGCTTCAGAATCAAATGCACGCAAGATCCTAAGAGACAAAACTTGCACCCAACATTTGATCAGATTCAATAATTTAAAGATCTAAAATCTAGATTTTTAGGGAATTTAATTTTTATATTGTTCTTTAGGGAATTCAAATTTTATTTTAAACAATATAATATTCTGGGTAAACAATGTAATATTATGGGTAAACAATGTAATATTCTGGGTAATATTTTGTGTAAACAATGTAACAATTAAAAAAAAGAAATTATCTAACCCCTCGATTTTTAAGATAAACCGAGAATTGAAAATAATAAAAGTGTTGTTGCTAGGGTTCGAACCCATGTGCATTTAACTTTACCTCTCAGTTTTAATAACTCTGAGGTGATAAGTTGCGAGTTATCATGTCGCTGTCCATTACCTCGCTTCTATAGCTGAGGTATTATGCATTTCTCTCCCGAAGTAACAATCGTTTTTTTGTAGTAGTGTTAGAGTTTCAATCTATAATGACCAACGGTGGGACTTGGAACCAGCAAGATGTGGTCATATTTTTGGACTACGCTACACGTCATAGAGTTTCGTTCCACGACCAAGGGTAGGATCTGTGGAACCTTGTTTTGTAGGTGATACGCTTTTAACAAGGACAACAACTAATAGTGTCAACTAATGTCTTCTAACAAGTCAAGTATAAGTGATTAAACAGATAAAGATGTAAACCAAAGTACTAAGGTTTGATGGACTTAACTATCCTATAATAGCAACCAAAAGGAATATAAGTCCAAGCCTCATCTCAAGTGAATTCAAGAAAGTGTCTACAAAAGAAAGCATTTGAAAAAGTCTTAAAGTACAAGAAATCACTACCTTAATTAGTTTGAGTGAATTCTTTGTAAGGATAAAGGGTGTTGTCATAAAAGTTTATGACTAAAACACACACACACACACACACACACACACACACACACACACACACACACACACACACACACACACACACACACACACACACACACACACACACACACACACACACACACACACAAACATCTTTTTAAACTGATTTTTCTTAAGAAAATATCTTCAAAAATGTCTTCAAATTATGCCAAATGAATTAGGAGCATCAAAATTAGTGTGAGTAAATTTTTGTCTTTTCTAATCGATTTGATTCTTAACTTAATTGATTAGCTCAGTTCAAAATTTAGCTATAAGCGATTAGAACAACATCTTAATGTTATACAACAACTAGATATATTTTATTTCCTATTTTGAACTTGCAATCAATTATATTTGAAGTATCTAATTGATTGGCATTATGTGCTAATCTATTATATTGTCTTAGAAAACATTAAAATCAATTTTCTTTTTGAGGCAACCTCTCGCCTATATATAGAGGCCCCTTCTCTCATTTTAAATCATTCAAAATCATATTTTGACACTTCTCTCTCTCTCTCTCTCTCACACACACACACACACACACTCTCTCTCTCTAAAACTTTTATTTTACTTTATCTCAATAATATTTTAGTCAAAATACTTCAGCGAGAAAATTCTTTTGTGAGTAAGGATAAGTTGTAATGTTGGAAAGGTAGAATTGTAAAATTCACCAAGGGAATTTTTGTTGACACCTTATTTGAATATTATCCATTTAGGTATTGTTATAGTTAGAAGCTAAACTCGTAAAAACTTTTGGTTAAGGGAGTTGTGATCAAACCCTTGTTTAGGTACACGCTTAGCCTAGTATTAAAAACTTGATAGGTTCGAGATCAACATTGGTAAAATATCATAGTTCTTGGTTAACCCTTGGTAAAAACAAGGTTAGGTTAAGACTTAGACTGTGATAAAGGCTTGGGTAAGGTTCGAGATTAACCTAATATTAAAATCTCCCATGTTATTGGTTAGCCCGTGTAAAACCAAGTTTGGTTTAAGGTTTAAGGTTTGAAAATGTCTGATTAAACCCTTAAAATAATGAATTTAATTTTTGCGCATCTCAATAAATTATTTCTCTAACCCAAAATATTGGTACTCTAGTGTTTTTATAGAAAAGGGATGCAAATAATGATAAACGGTGGTGCAGAAAAGTGTAAACCCAGTACAAGGCCCAACATGCACAAAAGAGGTTGAATAACGAAAGCCCAATCTATTAACACCTTATGAAAAACAATTAGAAAAGCTTGGCGCTCAGATTTTCAAATCAATTCCAAGCCCAACTTATGTCTCAAGAAAATCAAATTCGATCATTAATGAATCTCTCTCTCTCTCTCTCTCTCTCTCTCTCTCTCTCTCTCTCTCTCTCTCTCTCTCTCTCTCTCTCTCTCTCTCTCTCTCTCTCTATCTCTCTCTCTCTCTCTCTCTCTCTCTCTCTCTCTCTCTCTCTCTCTCTCTCTCTCTCTCTCTCTCTCTCTCTCTCTCTCTCTCTCTCTCTCTCTCTCTCTCTCTCTCTCTCTCTCTCTCTCTCTCTCTCTCTCTCTCTCTCTCTCTATATCTTATATATATATATATATATATATATATATATTATATATATATATATATATATATATATAATACTTCTTTTAAATATAAGTCAAGACATCTTGCTTAGTGATTTGTCTATAAAATTAGCATTTTAATAACATGCATGTTTTGAATTTTATGGCGTGCCTTGAATTTGATGGTCAAGTGTTCTAATTTGAAAACGTGATGGAGAAACAAAACTGAAAACATTTGACTCGTGTTGCAAAAAGTTGTGTGCAGTATGATCTATTTTAATGGATATAGATGAAGTCAACAATGCATGTTAAGTAGGATCAATACATGATTCTTGTTCTTGATCAACAATATACATTCATGAGCATAACCATGACTAGTCGTTTTGTTAATACATAATACTAGCTTGCTGACCATTGTAGTTAATAGCTAAGCTGAGAGATTAATGTTTACAAGTAGCTTATGCAGCGGGAGCATAGTCATAACCACCGTCATCATCGTCATCTCCTTCCCTGTATGCAACTTGAGCTAATCCAGGTTTACAGTTCCCACTGCGATAATCTTTTTCATTAAAATTGCAAGCTGCAGATAATTCGCAGGCTTCACTGTTCGGGGCAATGGAAATTGATGATGTCATATTGTATTCTAAAATGGAGTGTCTTGAATTGAGAGATATAAAGAAGAAAATGGAATAAGTTATTGTTGTGATTTGAGATGGGATTAGAGAGTCGTTGGTGTTTATATAACAAGATGAAAAGTAATTGGAGTGGTTGTGGCACAAGAATGTCAAGCATGGAGTGTGTATATTTGCTTTATGCGGTGACGCTGTGAGCATCGCTCCTTGCTTGCATGTGTAATGCGATCTTGTGTTGCTGCCACTTTGCATATCTGCTTTACAATTCAGCGTACACGATGGAAAGTGCATACAGGAATCTCAACGTGAAATGTAGCTTGGAATCTTTGTTGCTCTCGTTTATTTTTGGAATCTCTTTTATAGTCTAAAAGTTAGTTGAGTATCATTAAACTCTACAAATAAATTTTTCATTTAAAACAAATAACTTATTTTAATGGCATATAATTCAACATGTTTCACTACTTGCTCAATGACTTTTTCCTCAAAATTAAAAGCAGTTTTAATATCTATAGAATAAAGTAGTCCAATAAAATTTACACCCTCCTATCATTAAATTTTTTTAATTCATTAAATAAAGAATTAAATAAAGAATGTATATAATCATTATTATATATCAGATACATTAATTATTCAATTAACTTAAATTTTTATTATTGATTATAATAGTGACTAGATGGTGTAGGTTAATACTAGATTCGTGGGAGGAGGGACCCATTATCATTCTTATTTTGTAAAAAAAATTGCATACTTTATTCTCAAGTTAGAGGTAACCAACAAATCTTTAGAAGGTCAATCTTTTTAGACATTACTTGCGATCAACTGCAAGTCTGCAATTAATCTTCCTCTACTCAGATATTCATTAATAATTGAAGGAAAAAGGCAAAGCAGTGATCCCTCACATGCACCTTTCTAAACTCAGCACTAGCTTCTATCAATACTAATACCACTTATATTCAATCTCAATGCTAGCACCACTTCTATTAGTTTTCATAACCTGAAACATTTCACTCAAAGCAACAAATTGCTCTTCGAGTAGACAAATGAACAACAAGTAGTTGTGAAATAAAAGGAGCGAAGTCTAAATACCAAAATTGAAACAAACACAATCAGAAAATGATTCCATGAGCATTAACACGGATAAAACCTAATTTTTGTTGGAAATTCAACCACAACCTATAGAGAATTTCACTCAATCAATATTGATCTCAAGATTGTTCCTACTCACGCAATGACAATGAAAAAAAAGTTTAGAAAGAAAGAAAGAAAACGTTGAAGAAGAAGAAGATGAACAATTTTCTGTAGAGAACTCTCTGCCCACAAACTGTGGAAATTTTGTTATTTCACTTGCAATTGCAAACTGTGAATTACAAAATATGATAAGATGAGATGAAATGTTTACAAAATAAGGGTTTCTCCTTATTTATAGATTTAGGTTAGCTTGCACCCCAAGGCAAAGGCCAAGCTATAAAAGCCCAACAATATCTAATCTAATCTTTATAAATCAAATATAATCTTTCTAAATCAAATCAAATCTTTCTAAAACAATGAATCGCATATTTAAGAACTCTCCAAATGGAAATCTGTTGGACTTTCAACTAGGGAGCATTGAACATAGTGAGACTTTTTCTAGAGCAACCTTTGTGAGAGACACACCACATACTCACCCAAAACCTTAAGGTGATAGGTGTGTGGGTTCTCTTATTTATAAATGCTCAAGTCACCACATTTCTATCCAATGTGGGACTATTATCCACCCTACTCACACTTGTTAATACTTTAACTTTAACACTCTCCCTCAAGTGTGAGTCTATCCACAATGCTCTCCCTTAAGCGAACTGTGCAACTGTGGGGATACTTTCGATACAAGTAATTCGTTCCCTTTATTCGAACCAAAGGCTCAAGATACCACTGTTGGACTTTCAACTAAGGAGCATTGAACATAGTGGGACTTTTTCTAGAGCAACCTTTGTGAGAGACACACCACATACTCACCCAAAACCTTAAGGTGATAGGTGTGTGGGTTCTCTTATTTATAAATGCTCAAGTCACCACATTTCTATCCAATGTGGGACTATTATCCACCCTACTCACACTTGTTAATACTTTAACTTTAACAAAATCAACATCTTTAGCGAAATCAAAAACATAAAACATGAATAAAAAAATACTTTCAGTGAGTATCTTTGAAACCCGTGAAATTTTTAAATGCATGTGAGGAATTTGAGAAGTCTGATAGACTTATTCGTATGGAAGTACACGAAGAAGAGCGGACATAATTTGTACATGATGCGTTCGAGAAAAATTGGATCTTGCGATTTTGAGATTTGAGAGAATAAGAACATTGATATTTAAAGGTTTGGTAATTTCATGAAAAATGGAATAAGATTTAAAATTTGAGGGAAACAGACAAAGGTTTACGATTCAAGGGAAGATAAAAGTGTGGTAGAAATTAAAAATTAGAGCTGCATGAATATAAAAAGGGTTAAATATGTTTTTGATCTTTATAAAATACCAAATTTTGTTTTTGGTCCATATAAAAAAATCATGTGTTTTGTTCCCTACAAAATAATTATGCACGTAGTTTTAATCCCTAATGTTAAACCAATGTGTATTTTTGAATTGTTATTTTGCATATATTATAACGTTATAAAAAATTCCTCGAAAAAAAAACTCAAAATTTGATTTATAAGTCGAGATTTTCATTACTTTTATCATTACCTTTTGAAATTTTAAAAATTCATATTTAATTCTTCTCATTTTAAAAAATTATATAATTAGGTAAATAAACATTTTATTATAATCTGAACACGTATAAAAAAAATAATTCAAAAATTTAAAAATTTAGGGGTAATTAAATAGTTTTCAAAATTTTAGAAAATATGAAGGGCTAAAACTGCATGCATAAAATTTTTGTAAGGACTAAAATATGTCATTTTCTTTATAAGGACTAAAAAATGAAATGTCAAATATTTATAGGGACCAAAAATATATTTAATTCATATAAAAAAATGGTATAGTGAAACACGCTAGCATAAGGGGAACAATTGTGAAAGTTGAGTGAGGTCGGTTCTTGAACCCTTGAGGGATTTAAAGTATGATTAATAACTTCCATAAAAAAAGGTATTGTTTATAGTATATCTTTAGTTAACTAAGAAATCAACGATAGTTGCCACTAACAGCCACGAAAACCGTCACAGGGAAGAAATTAGGACAATTTTTGGAAAAGTGTTACAACAAATGTGTCGTAAATATTATTTTTTTATAGTGTTACTCCTATTATATTTGTCCTTAATATTTGAAGTGAATTAAAAAGAAATATATGTCTACTTCTTATTTAAACATATTAATTCTTAAAATTTGTTTGTTAAATAATGCCTCAACCTAACAAACTGTTATCTACTCCTAATATTATCATAATTAAGAATAAATACATGATAGGAAATCACGAGAACTAAATATATCAAAACAACATATTCATTCTATTCAATTGATCTCAAGATGTGGTTTAGCTTCAAACTATTCAACAAATGTGGTTTAGCTCTCTTATTAAGCAAAGTAAATTCAACATTGTTGTAAATATGCCTTAAAATCTTTGCTGATGAATAGAAAGAAAACATATTTTGGAGATTGCACTTACCGTGAAAATCAGAAGTTTTAGAAAGTCGAAAGAAAAAAAAAATCATACGGATGAATAGTGACGTCTGTACGGTGACTAGTGTTTTCGAGTTTTCGGACTTTTTTTTATTCGATCCATGGATCTATGATTTTGGGCTTTATTTTTTTGGGTATTTGCTATTATAAATATGTATCTCTTATATGTTTGGTGTTCGACAATCTTAGAGTTTTCACCAACAAGGAAGACCAAGGGTTTAAAGGTATAACATAGGGTTTCAGCTATGCACAAAGAAAACTTGGATAGAAAATAGAGTTGGATAGCATATGGATTACACATTGAGTTTGAGTGATTCATATATTGAGAGTTGGAGAGGTAGGGAAACACTTGGGTAGAAAATAGAATTGTTCTTGGGCGCCTTCAGAGTTGTTCTTGGGAACCTGAATGCGAATTCTATTTTCTTGTAACTCATCTGTAAGCTCTTGTGACAACTTTCTGAGTATAGTGATTTGGAAAGTTGCTCTCTCCCCTAGGGTAGATCGTTTGATCGAACTGGATAATCAAACCTTCAGTTTTTTCTTGCCTTATTATGTTATATCATCTGTGTACATATAATTATTGCTGAAGACCATTTATCTTGGTTGTTTTTTTTCTTTGCCTCACAAATTGATATTGAATTTAGTCGTAATTCACAACAAGATTCACAACAAGTGGTGTTGTGAGCATGGAGTAAAGAAATATTGTTGACAAGTGAGCACCATGGTTAGTAGATGGCAGATCGAGAAATTTTTCGATAACAACGACTTCGGGTTGTGGAAAATTAAGATTCAAGCAATTTTTATTCAAGAGAAGTGTATCGATGCTTTGAAGAGTGAAGCATTGATGCCTGCAAGGCTTACACAGGTACAAAAGACCGAGATGGTGAGGACAAGGCTTTGCTCATGTTGAGTTCATTACCCATATCCTTTGAGCACTTTAAGGATGCCCTTCTTTATGGTAAGAAAGGTATTATTGCTTTGAATGAAGTCCAGACGGCGGTGAAATCCAAAGAATTTTCAAAGTCGAAAGATTTGAAGATTAAAGATAGCGGTGAAGGCTTAAATGTGTCAAGAGGATGAGGTGAGTGTAAATGGATGTCCAAATCAAAGAGGTCTGACAAGTCAAAGGTATAATGTTTTAATTGTCAGAAAATTGGTCACTTTAAAAGGGATTGTCCTGAAAGAAAGGTCAATGAAGACTTTGCTCAAGCTGTAGTTGCATTGGATGAGGAAAGTTATGAGGATGTCGAAGCACTGGTAGTATCGAGTTTGGAATTGAAGATAGTTGGGTCATTGATTCAGGTTGCTCTTGTCACATGTGTCCAAGAATAGAATACTTTGAAACTTTGAAGATGGTGCAAGGTGGAGTAGTTCGCCTTGGTAATAATAAGGCATGCAAGGTTCATGGTATTGGTACGGTTAGATTTAAAATGCTTAATGATCGTAAACTTCTTATTCACAATGTGAGGTATTTTCCAGAACTTAAGGGAAATTTATCATCTATAAGTATGTTTGATGATCTAGGTTATTGTACTAGAGTTGAACATGAAGTGTTGAAGATTTTGCGTAATGAATTGATTATTGCTAAAAGATCTAAAATATGTGATCTATATATTTTAGAAGTTTCAAATGTTATTATTCATTCATCATTAACTAGTGGAGGCTTTCATGACAAAGAAGAGCTATGGGATTTGAGTTTAAGGTGTTATGATTGCCTTGAGAAAGTTTCAGAGGAGTACAATGAATTTTGCAGAAATTAAGGGATAAAAATGCATGTTACCGCTGAGTTGTTATTGAGTTTTTGGGGAAGAGCTGAGGTTAAAACAACTTACTTGCTTGGTAAAGAATTTATTTAGAAGAAGAATAGTGAAAACTAAGGGAGAAACCTGGGAGAAACTATAATAGTGAAAACTCAGTTTGAGATGGAGTTTCCTACTATGGATGCTAGCAGTAGTGAGAGAACGGTTACAAAGATCTCTGATTATCATTTGACTCATGATAAGGTAAGAAGGGTTATTGTAGCATCTCAAAGGGACGATTATGCTAGCCTTGTATACTATATTTTTAATGTGGCTGAAGGACTACAAAATAAAAGAAGAAAAACCTTCAGGGAGGCATTTGAAAATAGGTGGAGTCAAAGGTGGTTAAAAAATCATACTTGTAGGCTTGTTAAATTACCTAGGCAGAAAAAGGTAATTGGGAACAAGTGGATGCAAGTTGCAAGATCAAGATTCAAGGGTTACTTGAATTTGATCAAAGTTATTGATTAAAGTTTCAACTTGGTAAAGAGCAGCAATGTTGTTGATTGGTATCAACACGATTTAAAGTCAAGGTGGAGATTGTTGTAAATGTGTCTTAAAACCTTTGTTGACTAAGAGAAAGAAAACATATTTTGGAGATTGCATTTATTGTGAAAATCAGAAGTTTTAGAAAGTCGGATGAAAATGCAAAAGAAAGAAAAATTGTATGGATGAATAGTGACGTCCGTATAGTGACTAGTATTTTTTGAGTTTTCGAGCTTTTTTCGATTCGATCCATGGATTCATGTGATTTTGGGATTTGTTTGTTGGATATTTTCTATTATAAATATGTATCTCTTATATGTTTGGTGTGTGACAATCTTAGAGTTTTCACCAAAAAGGGTGACCAAGGGTTTAAAGGTATAGCATAGAGTTTCAGCTATTCATAAAGAAAATATTGGATTACTGTTGCGGTGAGAATCGTGATACCAAGCTATTGATTAACTTGAATCTTAAATTCTTAAATTCACAACCGGACTTTAATTTATCCAAAGGAAAGGTCTAAAGAAAGAAAGAACCTTTTGCGCGATGTAACAACAACGCTAAGAGATTCGGGGATCGGGGGTTGGTTATGCCTAGGGTAGGTATTTCACATCCTAAACATCTGTAGTACTCTACAGGAACCTTTTGTTTATTTGCATGCTAAGTTGGTAAATGTTTGCTAAGGTTTGGGATTGGGTAAAAGTATAGGTAAAGACCTAAGGATAACTTCTAAATTTGCTCGCAAAGATATCGCGTCCTCTGCCTACGTATCCTAACTAGGATAGAATTAGAGCAATCGTAGTTCACCTCACTAGGGTTGAAGAACACTTGATTATGATCAAGGTTCAAAGGGGAACAAACATAACAATGTTTGTGTAGAGTTTAACAAAACTCTCTAAGTCTATGTTATAACACTCAAAGGGAGATAAGTAATCATTACTATGATTCTTATATAGAGTTAACAAACCCTATCCTAGGGTTCTAGTTGAAGAGCACTCCTAGTAAAGGTGGGTCTTTTAGACTTAAAGCAAAGTCTATGGCTTCTAAAAGATGATTTAACAAAGTCAAGAAGATGGGTAATGAGCTGTCCATGACACAAGGGTCGTTGGAGAGACTTTTCCTTTGGAAGGAGGGAAGGGAGGCAACATGGATGCAAACTAAAGAGTTCCATCACTTGGTGAAGAAATAAATTGACAAAGAAGTAAACATTCAAACATGATGAATATAGGAGACATGATTACAATCAAAGATGAGCAAGCACATTACAATGAGTGATTAATTCAAGTGAGATTAATGGCTACAACCAAAGTATATAAGCATATTACAATAGGCATATCTTGACAAAGATGAAGACATGTCTTAACAAAGATGGGAAGCATAATCTTGACAAAGATTGAGGGCTCATTTTAACAAAGATTGGAACATGATGAAGGTTATTACTACATAAACAAATCACAATTTGAAGATGGGTAAGTCATAAGTTCAAAGCATAGTAAATGTGACAAAAATGTGCATAGATGACAATCAAGCATAATTAAATCAATTTAAGCCTCATAATTTAGGAGGGAAATAATATGAGATCATGGTGACAACCATACAAATAAGTCTCAACTTAAAGTGATCATGTTATAAGTTCAAATGTAACAACAATTAGGCATTGATGACAATCAAAAAACGCAAGGACTGATCACAACAATTAAATTCAAGGCTTTAGGAAAGAAACAACAACTCATGGTAACAACCAACAAGAAAATGGGATCTCAACATGTTAACAAACATAACAGAGTCAAATACCAATAAATCTCACGAGATAAATTAAGCATGGCATGAAAGATAATTCAACGATATGCAAGATAACGATCTTGAAAATAAACCAACTTTCAAGTAGGTAAAAGGCATTGTGACTATAAGCAATTTGAAATATTTTTACATTAAATGAAACTAGACATTGTCATGAACATTTTGCAAAAAGAAAGGATAAAAAATGATAAAATATGAACAAGTTATGAATTTTTGAAGTTTGAAGTTTTTTATGAAAATAAAATCACACAAACACATAAAAAAGTGGCATGGGTAAGGATTGAACCCATGCCTTTTTGTTCTCCAACACAACAACTACCCACTAAGCCACTAAACGCGCGCATGAAAGAGAAACAGCAAAGAAGAAGAAAACAAATAAAACAAGGCAAATAAAATAAAATGGCAAAATGGGTCATCACTGAGGATCGAACCCATGTGTGTTTGGTGAAAGGCGTGTGTTGTAACCACTGGGGTGGCGATACATCCGTGTATTTAGCCACCCCTAAAAAATATAACCCTTACAAGGCAAACATTTCTGGGCCAAAATCAAAGCAAACATGGTGGAAAACGGATTGGTTCATAACTCTATCAAATCAATACCAAATTCAACAAAATTTGATTCTAACTTGTGTGAAATTTAGTGAAGAACAAGATGGTAACCACCAAATACCAAGATGATGCACTAATAACATAATTCGAACCAATGTGCAATGTGAAGCTGAAAAACGCATTTTGGAAATAATGGATTGAAACAGATGAGTTTTCAAACAGATGATGAACTGCTCATGTTTCCAATATATTCTAGATTAAACTCCAACTGAAAGATGGTACAAAATAAACAACAGAGCTGGATGAGGTATGCAAATTGTAACATGAATTGTCCCTAGTTCAAACATGATAAGCAAAGCATCAAACCTAGGCCAATTCTAAACATGTCAAATGCTTCCTATCCATACTGAATCCAAATTCCAACCTACTGTTAGTGGGAAGATTGTGAATTCTTAGTGGATTACCAAGTGAGTGTTAAGATTCAAAGCATGATTGCTAAACTCACAAACTTAAATGAGTAAACCAAAGATGTGGATCAACATGCTGAGGTAAAACAGTACATCAAGTTGTATCAGCCAGGAACTTAAAGCAATCAAAGGTGAATGAAGTCTTGGGCAGATGGCATGACAAAATATCAACACTATCAAGCCTGTTGTAACTGGTCTGGCAGTCTCACAAAACCAATCAGTTTTTTAGATCATAATGCAGAACACAAGTTCAGAATGTTGCCTTCATAATGAAAATACACATGGTTGAACAGATTCAAACATAACCAATGATCAAAGTCAAACAGTTAACAAAAAAAATGGACAACAATGTTAAACACCAACTAACAACATTGCCTCTACACAAAATGGACTAACAAAACCAGCAACAACAACAAAAGGTTTATGAAGCAGACTTGACATAGACACAACAGTAAATTTGAATGTCCAAAACTTAATCAACATCAGTCACACAAAGTGTTTATTACCAACAGCAAAAAAAACACATTTTGACATGGTTATAAGTGATAGGTCATAGTATTAGGCTAACAGGCCAACTGCTGAATCAACTCTTGACACAAATAGGTACCTTAGCATAGAAATGCCCTAAGTCCAACATCAATCCAAACTACCTAAAAAGCAGGTTTACAAACCTGGGACAGTAGGCAGGACAAAGGTGCATCAGGTCTACTCTAACCAATAGCATGGACATGGGAAAACCAACACAACAGCAGATGTTCTCACTAATGTCTAAATATAATAGCCTATGCAAGCACATACCAATTAGAGGGTAGCAGAGCTGTTCAACACAAACCGAAACTAAACTCCAAAGTTCTACACAAAACTGAAGTTCACAACATAAGGCTTTCCTAGCAAAATGACCAAGCCAAAAAACAGCCTCACAAGGGGTCCAAGAAAATGAAGCCTCTCATCAAAATCTGGGTAAAAAGATCCAAGCATGATGTAATGATGAGATGGAGATGTTTCATGCAGTGTGTGGTGCTCAAATCATGTTGTGTTATGATATGGCATATGAAATGCAACATTGGCAAAAATGATGAGCATGCTATGACAGTTCAGTATTTAAAACACAAGGAGATCAAATCAAACATACATACATGTCAACTATGTCCTATTGAGTGAGGTTATGCACATGAGAAAGCTCAAATCCATCTGTTTGAAAAATGTTGTTCTGACTACATTTTGGTATAAAATGAAGGTGCATGAAGAAGGCAATTTCAGGTTCTATGCAAATTCTGGCTAAATGATTTACACACACAGCACATACATATCATCTTGAGAGGTTTGATGTACAAAATGAACTTAATGCACACATGTTTGTGAAAGTAGCATGTCAAATGCATAACTTGGTAAAAAAAAATGCATTTTAAGAGGTATAGACCATGACAGTTTGTTTCTAGGTCAAATGATGATGCAAACACACTTCAAATGATCAATATGGGATGTTCAAAAGGTACTTTCAATGAAAAGCAAGCTCTATGCAAAAATGCCCTATGAGTTGCATTGGTTGTCTTCAAGTGTTCATGCCAAAATGCAAAAAATGAGTTTTATGCACAAAATTGGTAAAGTAAGCATCTAGGCAACTTTCATATGCACATTTAGACATGCTCCAAGGGATAAGAAAGTCAGTTTTAATGTTGATAAAAAAAAGGGGCATGCCAACTGTTTTGCTTGACAGAATAGATGCAGTAGCAAGAAAAAATTAGCATGCAGTGGTTTTGAAACTTGTTCACAGTACAATAATGTTAACATTTTAACAGATCAAACAACATAACACAAGCAAACAATCATGAGCACAATGCGGTGATGTTAATGATCAAGCAATTAATGCAAAGGCAAGGTAACCTGGACTGCTAGCAGAAAGATTAGTCAAGTTTATGCCTTGGAAAAATGCTTATAATCAAATATCAGTGATCAACATCAAAACAAACAACTGTCAAGCCAAGTAGTAACCAAATCAAGCCAACATCTTTGTGATCTTTCCAACAGCCATTGATGCAAGTGAACCAGAACTTAATGGTGTGTGCATACTGTTTTGAAGTTTTTTTAACAATAACAGGGAATTTTTCAAAATGAAACAAGCAATCATATATTACACACACAAACATGATAACACATAGATTAGAACCAAACAAACTTCAAATCCTACAGTCTTGGTATTAGAGCATGTATGTGCAATAATCAAGTAACAAGAAGCTTCTAGGCAAAACACCAAAATGATGCTCATGACATGGTAATGAATGGAAATAGGCTAGACACTTCATACCCGTTGTAGTAAATTTGAGCAAGCAAAAATACTCCTAGAAACCCAGAGATTTATACTTCACTTCTTGGCCTTGAGACTTTACTTCACCTTTAAGTAACAATCCACTTATGATGCTAAATGTCAAAATAAGAGTGTCCAAGGGTTGCTAGTGGTTTGGGCAGTTGAGGAATGTTGTTGGTGAGGTGTTAGAGGGATTAGAATGGCAAGAATCTATATGGAATGAGTTTTGGCCATTTTAGTCATTTTGGTCAAAGTATGGTGGGGATAAGGTTGACTTTTTGATTTTTTGAGGTTTTTGATGGTTTGATGGATTATACACCTTCTATATGTTATTTAGAAAGTGTATGGATGGTTGTGGGAGTGTTGAAAAGGGTAGAAATGAAAATGGTGTGAAATATGCCAAATGACCAATTTTGGTGTTTTTGAACTTTTCTTCACTTACAAGCAAAGAGAGAGTGAGGAGGAGAGCTATGATACTTTGATATTCTGAATAGCTCTGGTCTGTTTGAAGAGGAAGACAAGGTCTCTATTTATAGTGCAAGAGGAGTGAGAGCAAACCTTGAACTTTACCATTTTGGGAGGGAAAGCTTTGGAAGAAAATCCTTCCAAATCTTTGGGACAGCCTTGATTCAAATCAATTCCAAGGCTCTAGGCAAGCCAATGACAGTGTGAGAGATGGAATGAGGTGATTGGAGAGGGTCTAGCATGGTAGGACTGCAGCTGCCACATGTGGAAGGGAAAAGTTTCTCTCTCTTCCACAAAAATGAATAAAATAATGACAAGTGGCTATAACTTACTTCCCTCCTCATCCCAATCTCTTTTTCTGGTTTTCTCTTCATCCAAGTCACTCTTTATTAGTTGGTAGCATGATCCAAGGGTGGAGAGTGGTTAGAGATGAAAAATTATGATTTTGAGAAGTCGGGCCAAGTGGATTTTTAGTGTGACAGACCCAACTTCAAGGCACCATAACTCCTAGCTCATATATCAACTTGGGGAGTTCTTGCACTTTTTAGAAAGCCCTTGTGTAGCTCTATACCTTTCATGTTTTTGGAATTTCCAAATTCTTGATGGAACTAGGTCGAAAAACCCTTCAAAGTTCTGAAAAAAGTGGTTTGTATGGCCAGAATTTGTGAAATTTCACTAAGTCCTTTACCCTTGAAAAATGATTTTTGCTATAACTCCAATTCCATGCATTTTTTTGGATATGAACCACTGTGGGACTTTTGTAGGTTTTGTCAAGACCTTTCAAACAAGCTTAGAACCACTTCAATTGGATGTGTGGTTGAGGAGTTATGGTTTTGCCCCTTTCGAAACCCTAATTCCCGATTTTTGCAATTACTTCCTAGCCCTTGATCCAATGGTCATGAAATTTTATGGGGAGGTGTAATATGATATAAGGAACATTTTTCATTCACACCTTGAAGTCAAATTCCTTATTGTTGGAGAGTTGACTTTTTGGTCAACTTTTCAATCGATCGGTGTCTACCGAGTCGCCCGTTGGTGATCTGGACATCCTGAGGACTTGAAACTCTTTGGATAGACTTTACTAAGCAATAGGAGCTTAATGGACCTTGATCCCATCATTGAAATACTCTTTGAATCAAAAGTCAAACTACAGTTGACTTTTTCTAGTCAAAAACCCTAATCGGGTGTTTCAAATTGCACTGTTCTCGAACCCTGGGTGACCACCTCAAATTGAGCTCATTCTTGGTCCGACGTATCATCCTTGATCTTGTTTGAAGTTGGATCAATCCAAAACATTGATTGATCAAACCCTCGAAGTTTCGGTTTTGACGGTATGGAACCCTGATTCATCTGCATCTTGTCAAAGATAAGCTTGAACTGGATTAAGGTTAGTTAATCAAATGAATATGATCCTACAATGATGATGAGGATCTAAGGGATCAAAATTTGGGGTGCAACAATTACACCTTGGGTTTGAGTGATTCATATATTGAGAGATGGAGAGGTAGGAAAACACTTGGGTAGAAAATAGGGTTGTTCTTGGGTGCCTTCAGGGTTGTTCTTGGGAACCTGAAGGCGGAGAATATTTTCTTGTAACTCATCTGTAATCTATTGTAACAACTTTCTGAGTATAGTGAATTGGAGAGTTGCTCTCTCCCCCAGAGTAGATCGTTTGATTGAACTGGGTAATCAAACCTTCGATTTTTTCTTGCCTTATTATGTTATATTATCTGTGTACTGATTATTATTGCTGAAGACCATTTATTTTGATTGCTATTTTTCTTTGCCTCACAAATTAATATTGAATTTTGTCGTAATTCACAACAAGATTCACAACAAACATGATAAAAACTTAATCTAGAAATTTCTAAACAAATAAAATAGAAATGATAATCATGAGAAAATCACTTCAACCACTTGTAATCTTTCAACAACAAGCAACTTCACATGACATGCTTCTTAGTGTTATTTTCTTTTAAAACTAAAGGAGACTGAATATGGACCTAAGGGACTAAGATTCTTCCCTCTTCTTCTTTAGGGAATTCTCTCAATGTCTTTTTAATTTTATTTTAGGTCTATTTATAGAAGATTTTATTAGCTATGGAATGGTCTTCTTTTCATGTTCTTAAGACTTAAAAGTTATCCATTATCCATTACGTAAGAAAAAAAAATTCTCTTTTGATAGTAAAATACACATGAGAGACAACATAATCCATAGGAAGCCTTATAGTAGCTATTGAAATCCTTGCTCTAAAATCACTATGTCAAAAAGACCTTTAGCAGCGCTTTTTTTGGCCTTTAGCAGTGCTTAAAAGTGCTGTCTAAAATGGTGCTGTTGTAGGTAAAGACAACATGTTTTTAAGGAAAAAGCGCTTCTATAGACCCCCTTTTAACAACTCTTTTCTAGAAAACCTCTCTCTCCCCCTCCCTTTTAGCAGCGCTTTTAGAAGCGCTCTCTAAAGTATATTTCCTAAGACCTTTAGCAGCGCTTTTTCATTAAAAGCACTCTCATCCCCCCTTTTAGCAGCGCTTTTAGAAGAGTTCTCTAAAGTATATTTTCTGAAGACATTTAGCATCGCTTTTCTTAAGAAAAGCGCTCTCTTTTCTCCCCTTTTAGCAGCGCTTTTTCAAGGAAAGCGCTTCCTTTTCTACACGTCATTGGATATTTTTTTTAAAAAAAAATCACTTTTTTCCTAGCGTTTTTTTGGTAAAAGCGCTGTCTATTGTGCATATTTTTATGAAGTGTTTTTTGTTGAATGTTGTTGCACAATTCTTTATAATTTATCACATAAACCTGCTTATAACAATTATATTCAACACAAATCTTTATTTCAACACTTAGGCCTTATATATACCATAACAATTCAACACATAAACCTGCTTACAATCATTGTAATTCAACACAAGCCTTTCTTTCAACACATAGACCTTATTTATATATATAATTCAACAAAAACGATCCATAATTCTAAAATATATTCCAAAACCGATAACTTCACAAATATATACACTATACATATAATTACAAATTCCATATTTCCGAATTCTTATAACAACTTATAGAAGTATATCAACAAATTCCAAAACTATATATGACTTTCAGAACTATAATTATCCAGTAGTATGTACATAACATCACAACAACACAAATCTCTAAAGACCATAAACTCCGATCAAAAGACAGAAAAACAATATACCTTATATAATTCTCATCTCAAGAATGTATTGACATCATTCCTCCTTAATTTCTTCCGATTTATCTTTCGAGTAAGTATCACACTTGAATTAATCAAAGTACTACATAATATAACATAACATGCATGATTTAGTTAAAACTAATTACTCAGATGAAATATCGGTTAAATATTAAAATAAATCATATAACTTATAAATCCATACCATGTTTGGAATCTCTATTTGATCCGAATGAATAATTTTCTTCATAAACCTCAATACAAAATAACCGCAATCAATACCATTGCACTGACGACGACACCGCACATGAAAAAAATACGAATATATATCAGGATATATAATTTAACTAGTTTTTATCAAGTATCATCACTATAACAATCAAAATTGTGAAAATATACCTACAATGTGATCCATCTAATGCTGTTAGCCTTACTCTTTGGTACTCTTGCTTGTCTTTATGATCAGAATATTTGTATAGCTCTAACAAAATATAAACGAATATTTAGAACAATCTCACATAATAAATAAAGATAATTATTCAGAACAATCTCATCACTTACGTATCAACCATCTTCTTCATATCTGGATATTTTACTTGATCACCATCCAATGAATCTAGATAATACACTATTTCTTTTATCCGATTAATCACAACCAACAATCAGTGTCCACTGTAAAATAAGACAAAAATTTAGATGGAAGTGTTATATAGAATGTCAAAAAACGAATAATTATAATAAATGAAATTAGAATGAAATCTAACCCATGGCCAGTATTATATGGAAAAAAATACAACTTTTCTGTATTTGTGACCATAAATGCTTGGACTAAGTAATCTCTGGCTACATCTGGAGTGTGATCGATTGACCGTACATTGATACAGCTAGAAGATAAGAATGAGAATCTTTCTGTCAATTGATGTGGGACCAACAACTTGTCATACAAGAATCTTAAATAAAAACATAATCAACATTAGAATATTCATTGAAATGAGAAAATAAAATTGTTTAATTATTTAATTAAAATTGATCGGAGTACCTGATGTATGAATGCATAACACCGATGCCTAATTCAGAATGTTAAAAAATTTGATCCAAATCCTCTTTAGCAATTGTTTCGGCATAAGCAAAATCGAAAATACCTTCATCCATAGGTATTTGACGAATGCCACCCTCTACCACATTTGTTGTTCCTACATATGTTTCAAGGCACAACCTAAATCGAGGAACATATGCTTTTTTAGGCTCGTCCTTTTTTTTGTTGGACACCATGCTAGATTCAGACATCTTACCCTTGCTGACTTGTTGCAACTCTTGAGTATGAATCTAAAAATCATATAAGTTAGGTAATTAAGGTCATAAAGTTATTGAAATCGGAGGATATAGTTGACATTTTCTATGCATATATATATATATATATATATATATATATATATATATATATATATATATATATATATATATATATATATATACATATATTAACGTACCTATTTTTTTGATGCAGCTGACTCAGTTTCCCGCACAACCCCCTTATCTTTTGATTTGGATTTTGTAAGAGTCTAAGATCATCATGTAAATAAATGGTACATAAATGTAAGAATAAATTACATGTATGGATCGTAAAACATTTGAATACTAAAAGGTTCATAATGGTGTTCAACGTACCTCATCATCTTTTAAAATGTGATTTGACGGCCATGCAACATACGATCCTATTGCGTCTCCTATCAATGTTGCATCCGAAATATCGTCTGGTATAGGCAATAACGCATCCCCTTATAAAGCAATATCGATCGATACTTTCAAAAATCCAGCAGGGAGCGGTTTATGGTGAAGTAAGTCTCCCAAAGTGTTATGCATTTTTCTCTTGCCAACCATGCGATAAGCCGGTGACGATAAATAGAGCTGACATGGTGAAATGCTTTAAATCAATAATGAATATGATTAATGTGTATATATGTCAATTAAGAAAATTGTGCTAAATTAATTTCAATGTAATATATATATATATATATATATATATATATATATATATATATATATATATATATATATATATATATATATATATATATATATATATATATATATATATATATATATATATATATATATATATATATATATATATATATATATATATATATATATATATATATATATATATATATATATATATATATATATATATATATATATAGTTACCTCGGGAAGTTTCTGCTGAAAATTACAATTAATAATATCTTTGTCACTAGTATTTTTAAACTCTGGACCGCGCCTTTCTGACATATATCTCTCTTTGCCCTTTTGCAATTCACGAATTTGAGCTTTCAATTCTTCCAACGATTCCATCACTTATTTATTGCTAGGATTTTTATTCTTTGTATGCTTATACAATATTGTTGGAGTGACACCAAATCTCTTACCCCTCACACGACTAGAATACTCAGGAACATTTAACACTCGACTTAGTATGCTCCTGCAATCATGGTCTTCAGCTGCAGTTATAGACTAGGATAGACTCTTCTGAAATATAGAAAAAGATTAGTGGGGATTAAAAAACATAAACATATTATATGTTACTAAACTTTTGAGTTTATGACAAAAATAATGTTATACTTACATATTGCTCAAAAAATTGTTGAACATCTTCCTGAACGACTCCATCTCTACCCACACGAGCAGCCTTCCATAAAACATGTTCCAGAAGAGGTGTTACATCACTTTTCTCCTCTTCTAACTACACATTAAGACAGATAATAAGATTCACTTTTCTCGTATTCTAACTATATCATATTAAAGCATTTATAAATACTTACTATTTTTTGTTGTAAGTGTGCATTCTCAAACGCCCTTTTTTGTATGGATACGTGGGTTTTGATGCTCGTTGTCGATTTATGTCACTCACAGCCTGAAATAACAAGTTCAAGTCATATCAGAACTCATGTGGAAGAAGTATATATATTATACATTTTTCACGATAAGTTAGAATTACATGGAATTCTTGGGTTCTTCACTTGGCAATAAATGTTTCCCATTATTCAAGTGAAATCATATCAGCATACTTCTTTAGACGCTCTGATTCAACAAATTTTCCATCAGAATCCTTAAGAAACTTGTTTGTTAAAAACACTCGAAATCCTCTGAGTCTTTTTCCGGCCAATTGAAGACAATATTTTTTCCGGTCGTCACCAATATTAAAAGACCTCTGCAAACAAAATTAACATACATATAGTATGTTAGTATAAGTAATTTAAAGACATAACTGTCAACATAATTAAAAAGTATCAGATATGATAACTATATCTCACTCCATATTTTTTCTTTAGCTGGTTTCAACGATGGAATTCTCAAATTATCACAAGTGATTGGAATTTACGAACGAACAAGTGCCCCAATGTGACTTGTCAACATCGCACCATTAGGCTCAATTAATTAGTTTGTTTCATTACAATGCACATCATATTTTATACCTTTATCTCTCGCACGAATGATTCCTTTCATAATCATTATTCCTCTTGTAATATCTTATTCCACATCATGTGCTAGTTCGTTTCCATCATTTTTAGAAGTATCATGTGACTTTTCCTCGTTGCTAGCCATAATACCTGTAATTCAGAAAAATAAACTTATGAAATGAATGACGAATATATATGAAAAGAAAAACATAAATAAGAAAAACATAAATAAGAAAAATATAAATAAGAAAAACATAAAGAAGAAAAACATATATCATTTTATTAAATTACAAATATATAATTTTATTTAATGACATAATATATAATTTTGCAAGATCCTTGTCACTAACATCTCTTTCTTTTCTTTGTTGGAACGTGGTTTACTTGTCTCTTAACAACACGGATGTATGGATTGATCCAAATTCCCTCATTATGATAAATTCTAATATATGATTCATCCGCTCTAATATTCTCATCTTGATCATCTATAATATAATATTCCTTCTCAACGTCAACATCACCTTGATCTCTAATGTTATCATCGATTACTTTGTTGGAAAAAAGAACTACAGACCATTTCTTACTTGTCAGATCAGTGACATAGAACACTTGTTTAGCTTGCGTAGCTAGAATAAAAGGCTCATATTGGTTTGTAAATTAAGAAAATCTATTTATGGTTTAAAACAAGATTCTAGACAATGGTACTTGAAATTTGATGAGGTAGTAACTTCATTAGGTTTTGAAGTAAATAAAGTTGATCAGTGCATTTATCTTAAGGTAAGTGGGAGAAAATTCATCTTTCTTGTGTTATATGCTGATGATATTTTGCTTGCGAGTGGTGATCTTGGTGTACTTCATGAGACCAAACTTATGCTAACCAAGTTCTTTGATATGAAGGACTTTGGTGAAGCATCCTTTGTGTTGGGAATTGAAATACACAGAGATAGATCACGTGGTGTACTTGGCTTGTCATAGAGGGCTTATATTGATAGAGTTCTAGAGAGGTTTAATATGCCGAAATATAAATCAGGAGATGTTCCAATTACTAAAGGAGACAAATTTAGTAAAGATCAATGTCCTAAAAATGAGATTGAGCGACCAGAGATGAAGGGAAAACCCTTTGACAGTGCATTGGGCAGCCTGATGTATGCTCATGTACGCACTAGGCCGGACATTTCTTTCATAGTTGGTGTCTTGGGACAATACCAGTCTAATCCTGAGAATGATCATTGGATTGCGGCTAAGAAAGTGATAATATATTTACAGAGAACTAAATAGTATATGCTTGTTTTTAGGAGAGTTGACAACTTGGAAATAGTTGGGTATACTGACTCTGATCTTGCTGGGTGTGTTGATGATAGGAAATCTACTTCTGGTTACATTTTTATGTTGGATGGAGGTGTGATATCATGGAAGAGTAAAAATAAAACTCTTGTCGCCTCTTCTAGTATGCAGGCAGAGTTTGTTGATTGTTATGCTGCTGCCACTCATGCTGTTTGGTTAAGAAGTTTAGTGACTGAACTTCGTATTGTTGATTCCATTGTAAAGCCACTAAAGCTTTACTGTGATAATAGTATAGTTGTGTTCCACTCCAATAATAATAAAACTTCTAGCGGTTCTAAGCATTTGGAATTGAAGTATTTGACAGTCAGAGATCTTGTAAAGAAACATGACATTAGTGTTGAGTACATTGGTACTGGCTTCATGCTAGCTGATCCCCTAACTAAGGGAATTAGACCCATTGTGTTCAAAAACCATGTTGAGAGCATGGGCATTGTGAGTTCTTTTGATGTACTTGGTTAGTGGGAGTTTGTTCTTTATGTCATTTTCTTATCATGTTATATTTTATTTTGGACACTTTAACTGTTGGATTGTCAAGTACTTTCTATTTTAAGCAATTGATATTACAATGCTTATTATTATTATTTGTCATTATTTATTTATATATAAATTGTTAAAATTGGGACTCAGTGTCATCGGGACCACCGTGCCTATGGTGGACATAGTTTGGAGTTCGAGGCATGGTTATAATTTTGAGCTTGGTGTCTTCGAGACCACTATACCGGTGGTTGATGCCACATTGGAGCTGAGGCATGATTTTAAGCTCGGCATTGTCAGGACCACTATGCCGGTGGTCGACGCCATATTGCAGTTGAGGCATTATGGTTTGTAAAACCATATAATTTCTTTGGCTTTAATGCATTTGAGAGAAATTGTTAAGGACTGACAAAGAAAATAACATGTTATTTTCTTGCCACACTCCACACTGATGACTAGTTGACGGAGTTTGTAATATTTGTAACCACGGAAGGTTTCATGTCAATGAAGGATATAATAATCGCCGTGATTCAATACTGCTTGACTTTTATTGGATGGAGTCATATTCAGATATTGCACCTGAAATCATGCATTTCCTTAAAATGCGGCCGCATTTTAAGGAATTAGTCATTAACCCGAGAGTCATTTTCAAAATGTATTTTAAAATAAAAATCATACAATTGATTTGGCCCAAGTGGAAGAATGTTATATTTATCTAACTTTTTATGGGCTACAATCAATTATGGTTTAGTTTGTGAAAAACGGGTTAATCGTGATTCTGATGGGGGTGCACATATAAGCCCTTTTATTAATTAAGTGATCATTTTTAACTAATGGCTGAGTATCTGAAACCTGATTGGCGTGGGTAAAAGTGTGGGCTTTAACCTTGGGCCCATAATGGGTAGGGACTAGGGTTATATATATTATATGGCTAAGTCCCCTCTATAATCACAATAAGAATCAGAAACATAACTGACGGCTCCACAACTTGCCCCATTGAGAGTTATGAATGGTAGAGTGAGATATAGAGGAAGATCCGGTCATTCATCTTTTCAAGATTCCGAATCATGACTTCAACAAGTAAGTATTGATGTTCTAATTTCATATAATAGATAGATAAATTTTTTCACTTATACATACGCTATCATTCTAAAATAAAAAAAGACTCTCAAGATAGAGTATTACATAAGAAAATTCACAAGACTCTACTTAGAAAAAATTGGTACTTTTGAAAAAGTCTTCAAAAATAGGTGGTCTTCAAATAATGAGAACCATCTCCTTAAATAGTAAATATGATCTAACAGAAAAGTCCACTAGAGTTTGATAAATTAACAATTTGAATTTGAAATCAACAAATAAAATTTTCTTCAAATAAAATCAAATCCAAATGTTTTTAATTAAATCATATACAATCAAAATATTCTTAAAATATATGATTTAATAATATCTTCTTCAATTTGATTTGATTTAAAATACTTCTTTTGATGTTGAAGTGATCCAGATCATTAATGTGGAAGTCCACTAGAGTTTGATTTAAAATACTTCAAAATTTTCTTTTAATATGGAAGATCATTAATGTGAATTGATTTGATTTAAATTACTTATTTTAATGTTATAGACTTCTGAAATAATTAAAACAAATACAAAATAAATGTTGAAGTGATTCAGATCACGTATAGAGCGAGCGCCAAAGTCAAACAGAGATAAGATGTCCCCTAACAAGTCAAGACATCTTGGCTTAACATCTTGTCATGTAATGTGGAAAATCAAAGAACACCAACTTATTTTTCCATATATTTTTCTTAACATAATTTTTTGTTTTTGACATTGATAAATTTCCTCCTTGGTTATGGGCTTTTGAGTGATATCAAACTCATATTGTCTATTAAAATCCTTCTGCAATCTACAACATGGATGATTGGATCTTTCATATTTTTGATACTAGAGTTAAATAGTATTTTTTTCTATTACTTAGTTGGTTGTAGCATGTATCAACTTAACATATATGACATGTTTTATGTCCTTTAATGTTATACCAGACAAATTATTGTATGCAGGAAAGTCATTGATGAGACAAAACAACAAGACACACATTTTTAGTTATCAATCGAATACGCATCATAAACATCAACACCTTCCTCCCACAAAATATTAAAATCTTAAATCATTTGACTTAGATAAACATATATGCTATATCCTTGTTTTTTTAGGCCAGTAAACATCATAGATAATATGATATATTTGAGCTTCATGCACAACCATGTATATAGGTTTTAAATTATGATAAGAACATGCCATGAAGAATGGTTATTACTAAGATTACCAAATAGGTTAAGTCCCTCAATGGGAAGTAGAAGCCTAAGTTTATTTGTTTATGGCCAAAATTCGGAAACCGTAAATTATTTTTCTTCCATTTCAAATAATCAGCTATATGGTGAATTTCTCCATCACATTTTCTTTATTCTGCATGTCATCTAATATTCTTTGTGTCATTCACATTGTTGCACCCTAAAATTTGACCAATCGGGTCCCGTATCTGGCTCAATGTTTCGACGCATGACCGCATTCGCATCCACATATTGCATACAGTGCATTTTTCATTTGTTTTGATTTTATCGGGATCACAGCCCTCGTCTCGCGTCTCAGGTGTTTTTTAATCAGTTTGGATAGGTAGAATCGTATTTTCGAGAAGCCGTGCTATTCCCGGTGTTTTCAGCTCGCGCTATTATTTTTAGGGATATTTCGGTGCCCGTTTATTTTTACCGGCTATTTTGTTGCGCTCCCGAAGTGTTATTTGCCGTTCGGTGCTATTTTTGTTCCTTCGGGAATTATTGTGATTTTCTGAATTTTATTAGCATTTCCTAGCATTTATAGCTTTCTTTTATTCTTTAAATAGCTTTAAATCTTTTCTTTTAGATAATATAGATCTTATAAAATATAATAGTTCTTTTTAGAAGTTTAATAGATTTTAAAATCTTTTAGCATATTAAATAGAATAATAGTTTAACAGATATTATGGATTTTATTAATAGGGTTTTAATAGAGTTAATATAGATTGTTTTTAGAATATTTCTTTTAATATAGAATATAGTTGTTCTTTTATTATTAAATAGATTTTCTTAATAGAAAATTAATAGGTTTTTTGAATATTAGGTTTTAATCTAAAATTTAATAGATTTTATTTTTCATAGGATTTTCTAGATTTAAATAGTGTTAGATTCAGCTTTATTAGATTTAATTAGATGTTATATTAGGTTAATTGAGTAGTTTAGAATTTAATTAGCTTTAGGTTAATCAGAATTTTAATTCTTTAGTTTGCAGTTAATTAGCCCATTAATCCAGATTTATTTCATTTTTTCCATTAATCCATTATTATGCAGTTTTTTGGGTTTTTGTCATGCTGTTTTCGTATTGGGCCCAGGTATGTGGAGGCCCAGTTTATGGTTTTTTCCTGTCCATTTTCCAGAAGAGTCCAGAAAAAGCCAGGTCAGTATATAAGAGTCAAAGTCCCACGTGTAAAGGTCAGAAGGAGTCCACGTTTTCCACTCAGGGAGAGGCCACCACACTTATTACCACACTCAGAATTCACACACGTGGATTCCACTTCTCCCTCTCTCTGCCACGTATCGCACATGCACCCTCTCACTGCCACGCCCAGGCCACGCGTCCACTCCTCCGTCTCCCTTCTCCATGCACCTCGCCACGTATCATCACACTACCACCTCCTCACCGGCCGGCATGCAAACCACCGGAGTTCCTCATTAGCAAAATCACGCGGTGGCGCACACAGCCAGAAACACGCCAGAAACACCACACCAATCACCAGAAAATCCCTCAGAAACTCAAGAATCCCTTCGAACCTTCAACCTTGTTCGTACTTTTCCAGAAATCATCAGTCACCAGAATCAACATCAACAATTCTTCATCTTTCTTCAGATTCAACGATAGACATCAAGAGATCGTTCAAGATTCATCCGAGTTCGTAACAATGCTCAACCGTCTTCAAGAACAATCTCCAGAAACAAGTTTCAGCAAGAACCTTCATCAATTCATCAAGCATTTCCCCAGAACGTTTCTCAGAAACTCAATCTTCAACGTCCTTTTCCAGAAAACTCCGATGAGCCTTCTTGATCTTCGCCGATCATCACTGAGAATTCTCCTCAGATCTCCGTACCAAATCCATCCATGACGGTTTTTCGCTCATCAGAATCAAGAACACGCATCAGGTTCTTCATTGTTTGCTCGTCAAATTTCCAGATCCGCCTTCATCTCGTTCATCAGAGAACTTCATACGAACCTTTAAACAACTTTCATCCTCGGTTCCCCAGAACCTTCAAGATCGTCATCAAGCTCCAAGAACTTCAAAAGACATCCATCACGAACATCCTCACGAATGCAACAACTTCAGGAACTCCTTTCTTCATCAGGTTTTATCAAGAACATGGATCTTCGTTTTTTCTTAGAGTCTTCTATGAGATCTTCCAAGCTACGAGCAAAACTGCGAAGATTGAAGGTTTGGGTTCAATGTTATGAGCTGAGAATTCTATCTTGGTAAAGAAAATGGAAGCAGATTTAGCAGGGAGAGTGAGTCGGAGGGAGATCAAGGAAAAACGAAGGTGATAGAGATCAAGGGAGAAAGGACGAGAGAGGAGGATGGCGGTGACAGCGCCGTAAGAGAGGGAGGAGACAAAACCTAGGGTTTCATAAAGAGAAAGGAAAGAGAGGAAGGAGGAGAGGACCCCGTGGCTTGTAATGGACTGGGCCGGGCCCATCAGTTGTTGTTGTCCGTACACCCCCCCCCCCCCATTTCCTTTTCCCCTTCCGTTTTTTTTTACTGTTTTTTTTTTTTTGCTAATGGGCTGGGCCCAATGCAATTGTTGATTGCACCCTCCGTTTCTGGATTCCCCTACCCCCCCCCCCTGCGTGTGGTCTTGTTAACACCTCTGTTTTTCAATTTCAGTACCTCCCTGCTCTGTGTATATTTTTTTTGATGGGCTGGGCTGAGATTTTCTTGCCAATTGTACCCCTGTATCCATCTGCACCCCCCTCCCTTTATATTTTCTTTTATTTTCTTTTACTTTTTTTCTTCATAGTTTTGTGAAAAAAATGAAAAAGAATAGTTTGAGAAAAAGAAATATAAAAAGATAAAATGAGAAAAATACTTGAAAAAAATAGAGAGAATATAAAGAAAAAGAATGTTGAAGAAAATGAAAAGAAAAAGAAGAAAATAGTTGGAAAAAATAGTAAAAAATATTAGTGTAGATTTAATATTTTTTAGAGTATATTTCCTTCATGGGGTTCATTTCTAGGGGTAGTTTTAAATGTCCATCTGTTAGGGGACTTTTTACATCTTTAGAGGTAGTTTAGAAGTCCACTTGTTAGGGGACTATTTTTCGTTCGATTTTTCAGGATAGGATAGGATAGTATTTCCTAGGGGTTTATTTTCAGTACTCAATCATTGTAACCATTTTTCAGAATGTTAATAAAATGAGATTTGAGCTGTGGTCCCGAAAGTAGCCGAACTACAGCTGCTCTGATTTCTCGTACCAGACGAGAATATGTAGGCACAAGATGCAATATCCTAGCGAGCATACTAACAACTGACGTTCTGTTCTCTCGCTGCTGTGTGATCGAGACTTTCCCGCTGACGATTAATTGTTACCCTTTTTCCCTCTTGCCCGAGTGCATTTGAGACCAGACTGTAGTTTTTCCCATAGGTTCCCGTACCTTTGAAACCAGTTGATTTCTCACTGCTGTGTGAGAATACCCTGTTTAGCCGTAGTTAGTCTGAACTACGTAAAGCTCTAATCTTCCATGCAGTGTGGAAGTACGTAGGCACAAGACGTGAAGTCTTGGCGAGCCAATTTTCCCCGTAGTCCCGAACTACGTTGACTCTGACTTTCTCTCTTGAGAATATGTAGGCGTAGAGTGCGATGCTTTATCGAGTCAATTCCCTTCCGTGTAGATTTAGCAGCCGTAGATAGATTGTTTTTGCATCCTTTAGACAACCCAAGCAAGCGTGGATCCCGTCGAGTACGACGGACGTGAGGGGTGCTAATACCTTCCCCTTGCGTAACCGACTCCCGAACCCAGGTTTTGGTTGCGATGACCATACCTTTCCCCGTTTTCTTGCGAGGTTTACTTCGAGCGTTTCCTTTCCCTCCGTTGGGATAAATAACGCACGGTGGCGACTCTTCTGTCTGCCGGCGCCGATTTTCGCAGTAGCGACAGCTGGCGACTTTGCTGGGGAATATGATAGTTCCCTATTCGAGTCTGCTGGGGATCCAACGTCCCCTGGCTGCTAAGGACTGCGATAGTCCTTATGCATGTGGGATCCAACGTCCCCTAAGAGAGAGTCAATCCTAGCGCTTGTTTGCTTGTCTATTGGGGTGTTTATTCTTTATTGATATTATCTGTTGCTATTGTGCTATTGGGGTGTGACGGGTGTTCTGTGATTGAGAGATAACCCGGACCTGGGCTTGAGTGCACCTTAGACTTAGAGTAGAGATTAGTGGGCGCGCACATGCTTTGCATGTCCTAGTGTCCCGCGAAATCTACACTCAGACGAGGTTCTTCTGGTTGGCCTCTTGTCCCACCCTTTGGGTGGCTCGGGTTGCTGGTTAGTTGGATTGTCGACTCTGGGAACCAATCATTTGGAAGTCAGCTAAGTGAGGCCTCTTCAAGACTTGATGATGCCACTCCTTCTGGGAATCGTATCGTCAGTTTTGAAAGTCTATGACGCTGACGACCGCATAGGATGCCGTACCTTGTCAGATATAGGTCCATACCTGTGAGTGGGGGGTTTTTTTGCAGGAAACTTGACTTCCAACCTACCCGTTATTTTGGTCTTCTCTTCAGAGTAGACGTACTCCGTCAGCAGCGCAGCAGTATTCAGATTTGTGTGGGGGTTGTGATCCCATGTTTGTTGCATTGCATTGCATTTGCATAGGCATCTTCGCATCATATTGCATAGCATTTCTCCAGCTAGCCAGAGTTCTGATCCAGCCTTTGTTTCCTGAAGGTGAGTACTCGGAGTTTGGCTTGAGCAACTGTTGATTGTCAGAAGACGACCAAGGGGTTGAAGCAGAATCAAGCAATGTAGTCAGTTCCAGGTAATTGATAGCTATGTCTGAAGGCAATTTCCAGTCTCCTAACACTTTGACAGGGTTTACTATGGCGTCCAACCCTCGGTATGATTCTATGGGAGACTTCCCGCAAGCGAACAACCTGACTGCAGACTAAGTTGTACAGCCTACTATTGAAAACCGAGACCGACATGAGCAGTTCGTTGCCCGAAATGAACGTCCTCCTCCTGTTAACAATCAAGGTGCTGTTTTCCTTGAGGGGAATCCACGCAGATACATTCCAGTAGCCAGGACTGTAAACTTGAGAGCTCTTGAAAGTGGTAGAAGGCTCCGAGGATTGGAAGAAAGAGTTAAAGCTTTGGAGGTCAAAGATGCTGTTAACCTGAATGCTGCAGACATGTGTTTGGTTCCTGACCTGGTGCTGCCTTATAAGTTCAAAGTGTCGAAGTTTGAAAAGTACGCGGGAGATAGCTGTCCGAAGCTGCATTTGATGATGTTCTGTCGAAGGATGACTGCGTTTGTGCGAAATGACAAATTGATGGTCCATTGCTTTCAGTATAGTCTGACTAGGGCATCTTTGAGGTGGTATGTGCAGTTAGAGAGTAATCTGATTCGATCATGGGTGGATTTAACCAGAGCTTTCATGAAGCAGTACGACTACAACCTGGATTTAGCTCCTAGCCTCGTACATCTGCAAGAATTATCTCGGGCGGAGAATGAATCATTCAAAGGGTATGTGCAAAGATGGAAAGAATTGGCTGCTAGTGTTCAACCACCGCTTCAGGAAAGAGAAATGGTTGACATCTTCTTGGGTACTCTGAGAGGCCATTATTATGACAAATTGTTCGGTTGTACAAGCTTTGTGGGCCTGATGAGAATGGGTGAGCTTGTTGAGAGAGGACTCAAGAGTGGAAAGCTTCGAGACGCTCCTTATATCCCAGTTGATAAGACTGAATCAGTTGTTAGTTCTCAAGAAGAGTGGGAAGGAAATGACGTCGTATCAGAATCTCTAGCATCTCAGGATCGGTTTTCAGATACTTCAAGTCAACGGTCATCCTATCGTCGATCGCGTCAGCACGCCCAATGAAGACCAAGGAAACCTGAAAGGAAGTTTACTCAGCTACCGGTGTCGTACAGTCAGTTGTTGCCAGATCTGGTCAGAAGTGGATTGATAGTGCCGAAAGAGACTAATCCAGTGATTCCACCATATCCTCCAGGTTTTGATGCCAGCGCCCGTTGTGAGTACCATGTTGGGGCACAGGGGCATTCAACGAATGATTGTAAAGTGCTTAGAAGTCAGGTTCAGGATCTGTTAGACTCTAACCGGATTTTCATCACGCTCCAGGGTTTTGTTCAGATTAACGATTCTCCGTCATCCAGTTGTGTGGGTTCGTCAGTTAATGTCATGGAAGATTCCACGGGAAGTGTGTGTTCTGAAGAATGTCCAACGGAGAGTTCAGTTGAATATGGGAGAAGTTTCTAGAGGTTTCTGTGTCGGGTGTCGCATCTGCTTTCTCTGCCTCATCCGTTTAGCTTTTGTGCACTAGTGTTTGCTGACCACCACCAGGATTGTTGGCTGGGGTCATTGTATTCGTACTCATTTGTGCTTACGTGCTGCTTTTGTTGGTTATACATGTGTGGGAGATGTTCGTCTGGGTGCTTATAGCTTGAATTTCTCTTTGTCTTGTCATGAATATGTGTTTGCTTTCTGCATTGCATTATCATTTAACAGGTACGTCAGAACCGTGGGTCTTATTTCCTCATCGTCCAGTTTGTTGCAGGAATTCCTTCATAGATATGGAACAGAATCAGGTTGAATTGATTGAAGTTCGAAGCCAGCTGGGGCAGATGATGAGAGACATGCAAGAGATGCGTCTGGAGCAGAAGATTCTCAAAGAGGAAAATAGTCAGCTGAAGACCCAAATGAGCTTGATCATGGAAGTCGTCAAGAATGTGCTTAGGAAGGAGGAGGATCAGCTATTTGAAGCCGCAGTGAAGGAGCTCGCGCCACCTGTGCCTGTGGAACCTGAGCAACAGCAACAAAAGATGCACCCGGCTCAACAGAGGATTCAGGAGGGGAAGCCAAAGAGGATATTTGAGGCGCCACCTACCTCGTATGCTGAGCTCTTGCAGACTTTATTGAGGTTCAAAAAGGTTGAAAAGAGAACAAGGGAACCACACACAGGAGCGCTTTCTTATGGGTACGATACCAGTAAGCAATGTGAATTTCATTCTGGGGCACTCGGACACGACATCGAAAGTTGTCATGCTTTTAAGCACAATGTTCAAGACCTGATTGACTCGAAAGATATTGAATTCACGCCGAGCGGTGTAGCTGTACGTACTGGTCCTGTCCCAGTAGATGTTAAGATGACGGATGTTTCTAAAGCCGCAGTAGGTCAGAAAAGTATCCTGGACTCCATGGTGTCAGAATCTCCATGCCCGCAACTGTTGCCTATTCCTGGGGCAGATCTGAGAAAGAAAATGGCTAAGCATAAGGAGTGCCTTAATCAGTGCGGTGAAAGTCAAGAAACCGATGTTGTATTTGCTACAAAGGTTGTTCAACAGTCAACCCGATACCAGCGACAACAGCAACGATCTCAACAGTGGCAGAGGCAGCAGCATCCCAATCAGCGAAAAGCTCAAAATTAGAGGCCGTTGAGGGTATTTAGTGTGCCTCCGATGCCATATGCCGAACTTCTTCAGGTGTTGCTACGATTGCAGTTGGTTGAGAAGAGGAAGTTAGCCCCGCTGACAGGTACACCTCCAGCAGGTTATGATATCAAGGAGCGCTGTGATTTCCATTCAGGAGCACAGGGGCACAACATTGAAGATTGGCTGGCCTTCAAGCATAAAGTACAGGACCTACTTGACAGTGCAACAATCAACTTCGGGCAGGAAGGACCCAAAATCATCTGAATGAGGAGGAGGGGCTCTATAATTTGGTTGGGTCGTTGAAAGCAGATCAGGACAGTATCAGGTTGCCTCTAATAACTGATTGTGAAGATAGCTGGTTCAGCAGCGGAACAGACGTGAAAGCCCGGTTCTAGGAAGCTGGCATTTTTCTTTGTTTTATCTTGTCATTTCTTTACATTTGTAGTTTCTTTCCTGTTTAAAATGCAATCCTGTTTGTAAAACTTGTTGTTTTCATTCAATTGATGATAATGAAATAAATATGCATGTTTTGATTGAATCCATTCGTGTTCACTAATTGTTTTTACAAATGTCCAACGCCTGGTTGAGAGGAATCTGGGGAGGATGACGAAAATGAACGACATGTGACTTCCGATATTGTATGCTTTTGAAGTAAAACCTGCTGATGATGTACAGGCATTGTTTCAAATCCCTAAACACCGGGGATATAAGGAAGATAATCCCTTGTCAACCCCTTTGAGCCTAGTAGTAGGAGTTCTTTCTGTGAATGAAAAACCCTCAATCTTAACCTGGGGCAGGGTAGGTGTTAGCTAATTTGACCGAGCGTCCAAATTGCAAAAGGAGTGTCCGTTCGAGGATCAATCACACCTCTAGAGGTCGTGCCTAAAAAACCACAATGGTTAAATCAAGAGTGGGACAGTCACATTATTCTCCAATGAGTCAAGCAACCAGTGTCACACGACTCGTTCGAAAAAAGAGAAAGCGAAGAAAAAAAGAATCAAAAGCCCGCTAAGTCGAAAAGAAAACAATTGACTTAGGCAAAAATGAGGGCATCCCGCTGGACTTAAAGAATCAAAAGAAACTAAAAAAGAGTCAGTCCAGGCAAAAGTTAGGGATAAGAAAAAGATGGAAGGATGACAGAAGAAAAAATCCTCAAATGAGATACGAGTCGTGTGACCCTAAGTGCCAAAGACGAAGAGCGGGTGGCTGTCACTCCAAAAACTCATGGTTTCTCGAACTATCACTCCTATCTTTCAGCCTCTGAGAGGTGAGCGCTTAGGTCGAGTTAGCTGAACGTAGGATGGGAGAACATCAAGGAGAATGGGTGGGTTAAAATAAGCTTTGAGCCTTTGTCCTTTCCTTCAAAACCGTGAACCTGACCACGTTATAACCTTCAAAAGTCCTAATTGAAGCAGGTTGTTTCGAAAGCGTACTTCGGTAAAGGTCGCGTCGATTCTGACTCCTGAAAGGGTTCCTCTCACCATGTTGATATTCTTGACAAATGTTTTGTGCATTTTATGCCGCAAACTGTTTTTCCTTTTCCCAGTGAACAGATTGGATGTCAAAACTATCATATGTGTTGCATTAATACGTCTTTTACACAGAACAACTTGTTTTACTTGCGAGTAAGCGCTTGACAGCAGGAGAGTTTTCTACAATGGAAGGTATGGTCAGGATAGAATACTGAGCGCCCGAATGTTCTGAGAGCAGGGGCAAGCTATTATCGTGATCCCCAGTCAGGTCAGCCTTTGGAAGTCATTTATCCTGAGGCAATCATGTTGAGGGTCGGTAAATATGTCGTAGCCAGGGGGACTACTTTGAATCAGCTAATCAGGGGCAAAGTCATTGCCGTCAGGGGCAGGCCATCTTAAGAGCGCAGAAGTCATTCTTTATTTGAGAAGCATTTGATGTGAAGTATTTCTCCGAAGTTCAGAATGCTGGGGCATTTCATATCAGACCATCAGGGAACAGATTCTCAGACTTCCTTTCGAGGATTATCCCCACAGAGATCCCGCAAGCTGGGGCATATCAGAAGCGAAGGGGTTTGTTCTTCTCCGTATCAGCAGGGTTACTCAGAGTTATTCGAGCAGATTCAGTCAATTTTCGAGTGCGGGACGAGTGTCGGGAAGTCGTGTCACTATCCTTTGACTTTTTAATCAGAAGCTGTGTATTCAGGCAGAATGTTTTCCAGTGTCAGTTTTACCTGACCCATCGCAGATAGCCTAAAAGTTCAAGTCCAGGTTGACGATCACTGTGAGGCCCATCCGTGTTGGCGCATCATTTTCCAAATCTAGTCTTCATCAGTACGCAGGAAGACTCCGTCTACTTTCTCCAACAAAGTCCAATTTTTCATTGGCACGGGTGAGCTATCCCCAGAGAAGTCCAATCATGCTTGGCATATCTGCTATTCCCCAGCAGGGTTATATTCCCCAGCAGGGTGTTACTTCAATGAGGTGTTCGGTTAAGTTCCCAATTTCCCCAGCAGAGTTGATTTCACTCTTCCAGCATTTATTTTGCTGGAATAATGCTGTGATATCCGGTTTATCCCCAGCGGAGTTGGCTTCGTCTTCAGCATTTATTTTGCTGAAGTGGTTTTCTGTACCCGACTTTCTCCAGCAGCTCGAGCCTGCATTAGCATGTTGCATGTCATCATATTTGCATCATACTTGCATTTCATTTTCAAAATGCGTAGCATTTCCATCCTGAATAGAGCATTACGCCATAGAAAGATCCAAACATACACATATGCATACGAAGCATAAGCCAGGTTTTCTATCAGCCTCGTATGGCACGTGAACCACTCTGTGATCAGTTCAGGGGCATTTCATCCAGCAGCGGTGTTCAGACAATTCAGCGGTTTATTCGTATTTCAGATCATACAACAGTTATGCTTTGATCAATCAGTCATCTGGTATCGACAGGTTGTTCTTCCCGTCAATCCATATTGACGATGTGTTCCTCCAATAAGTGGATTTCTCCGTCTATCGTTAGACGTCTTGAGTTCGCATGTGGTTTTCTTTCCGTCTAGCAGTAGACGATGTGAAGTTTCGGGTGATTTTTCAGTAGGGTTTCAAGATGGGGGTTTCTCTAAGTGGTTTTCTTTCCGTCTAGCAGTAGACGACGTGAAGTTTCAAGTGATTGTCCAGCGGGTTTCTTATTGTCAGATCATATGGGTGGTGTGTTTCCCCAGCGAATCTTCTCCGGCTATCTTTAGATGTTGAGAGGTTTCAAAGTGATCTTTCGGATAGTGGTTTTCTTTCTGTTTATTGGATGAGATGACATTTCAAGTTGGTTTTTTGTGATTGTCGATTCTTATTGACGACGTGGCTCTTTGAAGGTGGTTTTCTTCCCGTCGGTCCTTACTGATGATGTGGTCCCTTTAAGGATATTTTTCTTTCCATCAGCTCCTGTAGACGAAAGGATTCTGAAATTTGATGGATGGTGTTGAAGGGATTATGGGTGTCTTTCCGTCTATCCTTAGACGATGTGAGTATTGAATTTTTTTCCTTCGTGGATTATGGGTGTCTTCCCGTCTATCCTTAGACGATGTGAGTATTGAATTTTTTTCCTTCGTGGATTATGGGTGTCTTTCCGTCTATCCTTAGACGATGTGAGTATTGAATTTTTTTTTCCTTCGTGGATTATGGGTGTCTTTCCGTCAATCCTTAGACGATGTGAGTATTGAATTTTTTTTTCCCTTCGTGGATTTTGGGTGTCTTTCCGTCTATCCTTAGACGATGTGAGTATTGAATTTTTTTCGTGGATTCAGGGTGTCTTCCCGTCTATCATTAGACGATGTGAGTATTGGATTATGGGTGTCTTTCCGTCTATCCTTAGACGATGTGAGTATTGAATTTTTTTCCTTCGTGGATTTTGGGTGTCTTCCCGTCTATCCTTAGACGATGTGAGTATTGAATTTTTTTTTCCTTCGTGGATTTTGGGTGTCTTTCCGTCTATCCTTAGACGATGTGAGTATTGAATTTTTTTTCCTTCGTGGATTATGGGTGTCTTTCCGTCTATCCTTAGACGATGTGAGTATTGAATTTTTTTTTCCTTCGTGGATTTTGGGTGTCTTTCCGTCTATCCTTAGACGATGTGAGTATTGAATTTTTTTCCTTCGGGATTATGGGTGTCTTTCCGTCTATCCTTAGACGATGTGAGTATTGAATTTTTTTTCCTTCGGGATTTTGGGTGTCTTTCCGTCTATCTTTAGACGATGTGAGTATTGAATTTTTTTTCCTTCGGGATTTTGGGTGTCTTTCCGTCTATCTTTAGACGATGTGAGTATTGAATTTTTTTTCCTTCGGGATTATGGGTGTCTTTCCGTCTATCCTTAGACGATGTGAGTATTGAATTTTTTTTCCTTCGGGATTATGGGTGTCTTTCCGTCTATCTTTAGACGATGTGAGTATTGAAGTTTTCCTTCGGGATTATGGACGTTTTTCCGTCTATCTTTAGACGATGTGAGTATTGAAGTTTTCCTTCAGGATTATGGGTGTCTTCCCGTCTATCGTTAGACGATGTATCGTTTTTTTCCTTCGGGATTTTGGGTGTCTTTCCGTCTATCTTCAGACGATGTGAGTATATTTCTCTTCCTGTCTATCAGTAGACGATGTGAGAGGATCAGGTGTTTTGTTGCAACCCTCGGGTTTGTTAAATGGGGTATCACGCGGATAACTGGCGTTAAAATCAGGAGTTCTTTATCAGATGATTGATCAGTTTGTTGCCGTGATGGCTGGGTTCGGTTCTGGATTATATTCCTCAAGCAGTTTTGCAGTATATTCTCACGGTTGGCAAATTTCAGGGTTTCATTAGTATTCAACCGTCATCTACCTTTAAATGTTTGAAGGCTGAGCGCTCTTCACCCATTCAGGCCGAAGCCGCTTGAATAGGGGCAGCTGTTGCACCCTAAAATTTGACCAACCGGGTCCCGCATCTGGCTCAATGTTTCGACGCATGACCGCATTCGCATCCGCATATCGCATACAGTGCATTTTTCATTTGTTTTGATTTTATCGGGATCACAACCCTCATCTTGCGTCTCAGGTGTTTTTTAATCAGTTTGGATAGGTAGAATCGTATTTTCGGGAAGCCGTGCTATTCCCGGTGTTTTCAGCTCGCGCTGTTATTTTTAGGGATATTTCGGTGCCCGTTTATTTTTACCGGCTATTTTGTTGCGCTCCCGCAGTGTTATTTGTCGTTCGGTGCTATTTTTGTTCCTTCGAGAATTATTGTGATTTTCTGAATTTTATTAGCATTTCCTAGCATTTATAGCTTTCTTTTATTCTTTAAATAGCTTTAAATCTTTTCTTTTAGATAATATAGATCTTATAAAATATAATAGTTCTTTTTAGACGTTTAATAGATTTTAAAATCTTTTAGCATATTAAATAGAATAATAGTTTAACAGATATTATGGATTTTATTAATAGGGTTTTAATAGAGTTAATATAGATTGTTTTTAGAATATTTCTTTTAATATAGAATATAGTTGTTCTTTTATTATTAAATAGATTTTCTTAATAGAAAATTAATAGGTTTTTTGAATATTAGGTTTTAATCTAGAATTTAATAGATTTTATTTTTCATAGGATTTTCTAGATTTAAATAGTGTTAGATTCAGCTTTATTAGATTTAATTAGATGTTATATTAGGTTAATTGAGTAGTTTAGAATTTAATTAGCTTTAGGTTAATCAGAATTTTAATTCTTTAGTTTGCAGTTAATTAGCCCATTAATCCAGATTTATTTCATTTTTTCCATTAATCCATTATTATGCAGTTTTTTGGGTTTTTGTCATGCTATTTTCGTATTGGGCCCAGGTATGTGGAGGCCCAGTTTATGGTTTTTTCCTATCCATTTTCCAGAAGAGTCCAGAAAAAGCCAGGTCAGTATATAAGAGTCAAAGTCCCACGTGTAAAGGCCAGAAGGAGTCCACGTTTTCCACTCAGGGAGAGGCCACCACACTTATTACCACACTCAGAATTCACACACGTGGATTCCACTTCTCCCTCTCTCTGCCACGTATCGCACATGCACCCTCTCACTGCCACGCCCAGGCCACACGTCCACTCCTCCGTCTCCCTTCTCCATGCACCTCGCCACGTATCATCACACTACCACCTCCTCACCGGCCGGCATGCAAACCACCGGAGTTCCTCATCAGCAAAATCACGCGGTGGTGCACACGGCCAGAAACACGCCGGGAACACCACACCAATCACCAGAAAATCCCTCAGAAACTCAAGAATCCCTTCGAACCTTCAACCTTGTTCGTACTTTTCCAGAAATCATCAGTCACCAGAATCAACATCAACAATTCTTCATCTTTCTTCAGATTCAACGATAGACATCAAGAGATCGTTCAAGATTCATCCGAGTTCGTAACAATGCTCAACCGTCTTCAAGAACAATCTCCAGAAACAAGTTTCAGCAAGAACCTTCATCAATTCATCAAGCATTTCCCCATAACGTTTCTCAGAAACTCAATCTTCAACGTCCTTTTCCAGAAAACTCCGATGAGCCTTCTTGATCTTCGCCGATCATCACTGAGAATTCTCCTCAGATCTCCGTACCAAATCCATCCATGACGGTTTTTCGCTCATCAGAATCAAGAACACGCATCAGGTTCTTCATTGTTTGCTCGTCAAATTTCCAGATCCGCCTTCATCTCGTTCATCAGAGAACTTCATACGAACCTTTAAACAACTTTCATCCTCGGTTCCCCAGAACCTTCAAGATCGTCATCAAGCTCCAAGAACTTCAAAAGACATCCATCACGAACATCCTCACGAACGCAACAACTTCAGGAACTCCTTTCTTCATCAGGTTTTATCAAGAACATGGATCTTCGTTTTTTCTTAGAGTCTTCTATGAGATCTTCCAAGTTACGAGCAAAACTGCGAAGATTGAAGGTTTGGGTTCAATGTTATGAGCTGAGAATTCTATCTTGGTAAAGAAAATGGAAGCAGATTTAGCAGGGAGAGTGAGTCAGAGGGAGATCAAGGAAAAACGAAGGTGATCGAGATCAAGGGAGAAAGGACGAGAGAGGAGGATGGCGGTGACGGTGCCGTGAGAGAGGGAGGAGACAAAACCTAGGGTTTCAGAAAGAGAAAGGAAAGAGAGGAAGGAGGAGAGGACCCCGTGGCTTGTAATGGACTGGGCCGGGCCCATCAGTTGTTGTTGTCCGTACACCCCCCCCCCATTTCCTTTTCCCCTTCCGTTTTTTTTTACTGTTTTTTTTTTGCTAATGGGCTGGGCCCAATACAATTGTTGATTGCACCCTCCGTTTCTGGATTCCCCTACCCCCCCTGCGTGTGGTCTTGTTAACACCTCTGTTTTTCAATTTCAGTACCTCCCTGCTCTGTGTATATTTTTTTTGATGGGCTGGGCTGAGATTTTCTTGCCAATTGTACCCCTGTATCCATCTGCACCCCCCTCCCTTTATATTTTCTTTTATTTTCTTTTACTTTTTTTCTTCATAGTTTTATGAAAAAAATGAAAAAGAATAGTTTGAGAAAAAGAAATATAAAAAGATAAAATGAGAAAAATACTTGAAAAAAATAGAGAGAATATAAAGAAAAAGAATGTTGAAGAAAATGAAAAGAAAAAGAAGAAAATAGTTGGAAAAAATAGTAAAAAATATTAGTGTGGATTTAATATTTTTTAGAGTATATTTCCTTCATGGGGTTCATTTCTAGGGGTAGTTTTAAATGTCCATCTGTTAGGGGACTTTTTACATCTTTAGAGGTAGTTTAGAAGTCCACTTGTTAGGGGACTATTTTTCGTTCGATTTTTCAGGATAGGATAGGATAGTATTTCCTAGGGGTTTATTTTCAGTACTCAATCATTGTAACCATTTTTCAGAATGTTAATAAAATGAGATTTGAGCTGTGGTCCCGAAAGTAGCCGAACTACAGCTGCTCTGATTTCTCGTACCAGACGAGAATATGTAGGCACAGGATGCGATATCCTAGCGAGCATACTAACAACTGACGTTCTGTTCTCTCGCTGCTGTGTGATCGAGACTTTCCCGCTGACGATTAATTATTACCCTTTTTCCCTCTTTCCCGAGTGCATTTGAGACCAGACTGTAGTTTTTCCCATAGGTTCCCGTACCTTTGAAACCAGTTGATTTCTCACTGCTGTGTGAGAATACCCTGTTTAGCCGTAGTTAGTCTGAACTACGTAAAGCTCTGATCTTCCATGCAGTGTGGAAGTACGTAGGCACAAGACGTGAAGTCTTGGCGAGCCAATTTTCCCCGTAGTCCCGAACTACGTTGACTCTGACTTTCTCTCTTGAGAATACGTAGGCGTAGAGTGCGATGCTCTATCGAGTCAATTCCCTTCCGTGTAGATTTAGCAGCCGTAGATAGATTGTTTTTGCATCCTTTAGACAACCCAAGCAAGCGTGGATCCCGTCGAGTACGACGGACGTGAGGGGTGCTAATACCTTCCCCTTGCGTAACCGACTCCCGAACCCAGGTTTTGGTTGCGATGACCATACCTTTCCCCGTTTTCTTGCGAGGTTTACTTCGAGCGTTTCCTTTCCCTCCGTTGGGATAAATAATGCACGGTGGCGACTCTTCTGTCTGCCGACGCCGATTTTCGCAGTAGCGACACACATTAGCAGAAAATCTCTTGAATCTTAGAATTATTGGTAGGTACCACATGAAATTTGCAAGATGACCCTTTGTGCCTCCACCGTAATCATCAACGTCAATGTCCTTCAACTTTTAGGGTGACTCTTAACATTTTTCATACTATTTCCTATATAAAATTCCATCATTGTGACATGAATGTTATTTAATGTACACCCATCGGAAAAAATATATTATTGGCCTCATAATCATGGCTCGACAACGTGTTAACTTCCAAAAGCATATCTTTCAACAACTCAAGTAATTTAGTGAAACTTTTATCCTTCCAACCATTGTATACCTTCAGATTAAACAATCATATATATTTTGTGCACCTCTGATATAATGAATTTTCCTTGTCACTATATAAAATATCACGCACATGGACTATCTTGAAATAATCTTCTCCAATATATCACGTATCATATCATCAAGCCAATCATCCATATGTACATAAACTTCCTCTTTGTTTTGTGATGTTGGGTTTATTACCGCTTCTGTAACACCCCCTTTCTATACCCCTAAATAAACAATTAAATCATTTAGGCACTTAATAAAAAATTTCATCAGAGTATAAATTGACACATGGTATAAAAAAGACACGTCACATTATCCAGGAAATTCAAAACACATACAACACCTGCTCATAAAGATATGCAATAAATGGTAAATCACCACAAAGGAACTTAGTCCTTAAAACCCACATATCAATATTTAGAATAAAAGTGGAAACATCTAAACATTGAATCACTTCATTCATATAAACACTATATACATCGACAGTTTAATTCAAGTCATAAGTCATGTTTAAAAAACATTCACCAGCAGATACATACACATATGTATCACAAAAGAATCAAAATAATTCCTAACTACCCGGTGCTACTTATCAGAGCCAACCTGTTGCACCCCAAAATTCGCCTAACCTTTTTCTCACTTGGTTTATGTTTCATTGCATTAGCATTGCATTGTTCTAGCATTTGCATAGTATAGCATTGTTCATTTAGCAGGGGATCAAGTGTGGTTTGTATCAAGAGGAACCTTTCTAGAGGTTTTGATCAAGCTTGAGAAGTCACCAAAGTCATCAGGAAGAGGGTTGTGTTCTTGAGAAGGTTGTGTGTTTGTATGTGGTTAATCTCCTAATCTGAGGACCAATTGAAGACCATCAGTGGATTGTGGGGCCTTGATCATGGATAGAGTGTTGATAGAGCTCATGGAGTGCCCTGAGGGGTCATGAGAGTGCTCAGTCAAGTGTTTATGCCAAGGGTGAAGAGCCACAGTTGAAGGTGTTGCAATTAGGGTTTTCTTCTAAGTCAACTGTGCAATTGAAGAGGATCAAAGCCTATTTCTAAGTCTTTGTAATCATGGGAAGTTGTGTTGAGGTACATGAGATGATATTCCAAGATCAATCCAAGAAGAATTCAAAGTGTGAGGAGTTGCTAAGTTAGGGTTCTTAGGGTAAAATCCCCTATTTAGTGCCTAACTTCAAGACCACTTATCTCAAGATACAAGTTTCATATCCACTTTTGGCCAACATGAAACTTATAGAGAATGCTCTTAGTTTTAATTTTAGTACTAGAAGTCCTCCATTGGATTTATGGAACTCAAGTTATGGTTCAGACAAGTTACAGGTCATCAGATGAATGTGAAATTTGTCTGCAAAAGTCAACCAACTTCCATGGAACTTTTGACCTAGAAGGGTGTTTCTCCTAATCTTTTGGCCAACATGAAAGTTGTAGGTCTTGATCTTAGCTTTCCAAATTGTACTAGAAGTCTTCAATCTGATTTGTAGAACTCATGTTATGAGGTTTACAAGTTAGGGGTATTTTGGGAAAGTGAGATTATAGGTCATTTGGCATTATAGGTCATTTTCAATATCTTGCAAGCTTCAAATGAAGTTTTTCCAACATGAAAATTGCTCAAAATGATGTTTTTAGGTCAACCATGTACTCATGATGAATTTATTTGGCTTAGGGTGAGACTTGATTTGAAAGAGATTGACAAAAGGGAAATTTAAAGGCATTTAAGTGAAAAATTCAAAATTAATCCATGGGTGTTCAAACAAGACCAAATGAGTGCTCATTTTAATCAGAAAAATCATTTTGAACATGATGGCAATATTAGAAATTTCATTTGAGGCATATTTCATATCATTTCAACTTGTTACTTCATGAATAAGCAACACATCAAAGATTGTTCATAAGGTGCAAACAAGCTTTCCTTTTGATTCCTACACTCTCACCAGACCATAGGCAAGCTAATTGAAGTTTCTAGAAGGGTGAAACAGCCAGAATTTGTGCATTTCATTGTTGAGTTTTTGAAGGAAAATTGAAATGTGGACATTCTGATTTGGGCCTTCAATGGACCTCCAAAGCCCACAAACATCTTCTATATAAGTTCCATGATGGATTCAGATCCATTTTGGTGTTCATTTCGTGCCATATCCAGAGATTGCAAGTTGAATTTTCAAGCTCCAAGTGCAAATCGTGATTTCAATTCTAGAGGGATTCAAGGCAAATTGAGGATTGAATCATCATCAACATCAATCATAAAGTGAAGCTGCATAGTTTGAAGCCAAGGATCGTGCTCTAACTGCTCCAATTTGAAGCTCCAAGTCAGGTATGTAACTTTCAAAATTGTTGTAGATTCATGATGATCTAAGTAGAATTGACATGAGGTTAGGCTTTAGGGAGATGATTAGATGGATTCTGGATCAAAATTTGGAAGTTTAGAGACAAACTAAGATGCTATGTGATTTCTGTTTGGATGCGAATTGGCCTGATCTTAAGGATTTAACATGATCTAAATAGTTTAAAATGATCTGTGAAGCATGAGGAATAGATCTGTGGTTTCAATGGAAGGATTGGTGAGATTTCAGAACTTGGTGCATTTTAGGATTTCTATCGTGTTTTGAATTCTGTTGAGAATTAGAAGAAATGAAGGTGATATTTGAGATCTACGTGAAAAATGGAGTGGAGTTGTGTTGAGGTTCCATGACCTGCGCATGATGTCTCACCGGAGAAGACGACCGACGTCGTTCTCCGGCCACCGCTGCAACTTTCCCTCCATTGCCAGTTCAAATGGAGAAGATGATCTCCCCACCCTTGGATGAAGCTGAAAATATGACTTTGTCCATGCATCCAACGCTCACGTTTTAATCTCAGAATTGCCTTTGACCAGATGAAACACGTCGTTTCATTTATGAGGTGGCAGCACCAGATCCCTTAGATGAGTGTACCAAGTCCACATATCCAACGCCTCTCATTTAATTCTGGAATTTTATTTTCTAAATTGTTTTTTTAATTCATTTTATTTGTATTTTAATTGTTTGTTTCATTTTAAATTCATTTTAATTCCATTATTGGTCAGAAAAATAAAAGAAAAATATGAGGATGTTCCTGATTTTATTCTTGATTTTCTGATGCTTTTACATATTATTTTCATGCAATTTTCCATTTAATTTGATTTTTTGCATTTTTATTAATTTCTTTAATTTGGCTTATTTCTTCATGTTTTTGTTGAATTTTGATTGGCTGTTTGGTATAGAATTTAGGGCTGAATTTTGGTTTGCTGGTAGATTAGATATGCATGATCCCCTAGGATTTAATTTAGATATTTTAGACAACATTAGGTTCTGTTTAGGACTAGTTCCCTTGGCCTCCCTTTTTTAGGGTTTCTTTTGACCACTTTGGGTTTTAGAACATGTTTAGGATCCCTTAGAAAATTTGGTAGAATTTTAGAGGGTGTTTTAGGATTTTAAGTAGATTTAACATTTAAGGTGTTGACTAGGGTGCTTCTAGTGTAGCCTTTCCCTTAGTTGAATCTCAAAGGTGGATTTTAATGCAAATAAGCTTCTAAATCTCTTGTGGTGGTTCATTAGACATCTTGAGGTTTCTTTAGCTTGAATACCTAGGCTTGATTTGGTGTTTAGACTTTCTTTTGGTAGCTTGCTTGTATCTTATTCAATTAGGGTTAGGAAGAGTTTAGTTTGCTTTCACTTTCTTCAAATTAACATGGATTGCTTTGATTGCTTTCCATTCCCATCCTATGATTCAAGGTCCCTATGTGGAAGCCTCATCTTTTCTTTGGAAGGATATTTGTCATATCACAAGAGGTAGAACCTTTGAGGATGCCTATCTCAGATGTATGGTTGAGTGCCAGGATGGATTCCTTTGGTTTCCATCCTGTTTCCCATCACCAATCAATCATCTTGATGTTAACTCTCTTCTCTCTTGTTGGAGCTTGAAGATGAAGACTTCTCTTGAAGATGTCTAGGGCTTGAGGTTGTTTGCAGACTGTGTGTTTGTTTTGCTGTTATCTACTTTGCTGTTGAGCTGCTTGTCTGCTGTTTTTGTCTGCTGTATCTTTTGATTGCTTGACTGTTGCTTGTGTGACTATGTGGTATGTTGCATTAGACTAGGAATCATGTAGATGTTTCTAGGTCTAAGAGCATCCTAAAGGTTGAGATTAGCTCCCTATGCTTGTTTACATTAGAGGTTGAGTCTGTCTCCCTCTGCTTGATTGTTATTGATTGGCTTTGCTTGCTGGCTTAAGGTTGAGTCTGTCTCCCTTGCCTGTGCTTTGTGTGTTTACTTTGGGCTTGCTTGCTCTAGAAGTTGAGGTTGGCTCCTTCTGCTTGTTTGTTGCATTGCATGCATTTTATTTACAGTTATTTCTTTCAGTTATTTCTTTTGTTGTTGTTTTCTTTGCCATGTTCCCCTAGGAACTCTAACTTCTCTTGTTCAAGAGAAGTTATGACAGACATTAGGGTTCTAACCATGCATGATAATATTAGGTAGTTCCCTCCTAACCTCCAGCATAGGATCAACTTTACATGACAACTTTAAGATTGGATCAGTTCCCCTTTAGTGCGTCTTTTCTCTTCTCATCTTCAAACAAATCAAAATACAGTAATAAAGGTTAATTGATGTCGTACGCTACGAGCCTTAAGCTATTTGAGAAAAGGGTTATCAACAGTCTGGATGTTTAGTATGGCACCCTTTGGGTGACATGCGATGCATTCACTCTCAGATCATAGTCTCTAGTGCGATATCAGTTGCAAACATCCATAAAAAGACACTTCTTCTAAAAAACAGAAAACAAAGATCAAACATCTTTTTGTCCTCTTGGACCTTTAATCCCTGGAAACCCTTTTCAGAAGGAGAGTTCTGTTAACTCCCGGTTCTACCGCAAACAGTAAACGCCTAAGTCTCCGTCGAGCGAGCTGCATACACCAACTGCTGGAACCGTCTGTTAACCCTACCTGGATAAAAAAGACAAACTTGTGTCTCTCGTTGTCCCGAACTACGTTTGCTCTGATCTTTCACGCCGTGTGAAAGTACGTAGGCACGAGATGTGATATCTCGGTGAGCAACCTTCCCCTGTAACCCGTAGTTAGGCGAACTACGTTGACTCTGATTTCTCGTTCCAGACGGGAATACGTAGGCATAAAGTGCGACGCTTTGCCGAGTCATTTTATTTTCTTTTCAGACCAGACTTTTAGCGTAGATAGATGTAATCAACCTGTCAGATAAATATAACAAGCGTGGATCCCATCGAGTACGATGGACGTGAGGGGTGATAATACCTTCCCCTTGCGTAACCGACTCCCGAACTTAGACATGGTTGCTATGACCTTGTCTTATACCTTTTCGTCAGGTTTTTTTACGATTGTTTCATTTCACATTCTGAGGGATAAATAACGAAAGGTGGGGACAATTCTGTTTTTCCGGCACCTTATTTTCGCAGTAGCGACACAACCAACCAAAAAGAATGAAGCCACGCTCACAAAAGGCCTCCAGCAAGCCTACTCTGCAATGCCTTATAGATCATCATAAAACATCAGAAGGGTGAGAAACATTATCATAACAAACAATGCATATAATTATATATCTATATACACCAACATATAATACACATAACACATTTCTGACTGCAATTCATCACAATCCATCACATACCTCACAATGTATATCTACACAACTAAGCATGTTCACCAATCATACTTCACAATTCACAACACTTGTACATAAACATTTACACTTATATTTACTCCAACAATCCACATAAACATACACGATTATGTTCATTACACCAATACATCATACGAAGATGATAATGCAACTCATAGAGACCGGCTCACGACTCTATGCAGATGCAAATGCGGTACCGACTCATTCAGCAGGTTCAATTGAAGAACCAAATGGAACCATCGCTCGTTACCGAAGTAACTCCCCGTCGGGCCTACGATGCTCACCCATCGCTCACACCCCACATGGGCACACGATGTTTCAGGATTGCTCACACCCCACACGGGCACACAATCCAATTGCTCACACCCCACAAGGGCACACAATCGTTCTGCAGATTCTCCACAGAATCAAAAATAAACCATCGCTCACACCCCACAAGGGAACACGATCGTTTCTGCAGATCCTCCTAGGTATCAAAAATAAACCATCGCTCACACCCCACAAGGGCACACGAGGTTTCTGCAGATCCTATGCAGGATCAGACACACAAGAATGCAATCATGATGCTTCACATGCAAAACGACTCCACACACTCTTGAAATGCATACATATTCACAAATATATAATCATGCATTCTTCACATCATACAAGTACATACAGTTATGCACATTCACATCAATCTCATCATGCATTTTCATTCAATTCAAACAAATGCACAAAATTGCCAAATGGCCACATTTCACACTCCACGGTTCACAATCTAGGATTCACACCATACAGCTACCCACAACATCTCATATCACAACATACAACTATGCATAATAAGAAAGGATTAGTCATACTTGAATCAAAGAATCGACATTGGAGTGAAAACACAAGAAAACAACATGCCGACACGCTCGCTACCTTGCTCGCCTAGCGAGCTCCTAGCGAGTGCTCGCTACCTGTTCGCCTAGCGAACAAGCTCGTGAAGGCAAACAGAAGCCACTGACTTGATTCGCTACCTCACTCGCTCAGCGAAGGCCTAGCGTATGCTCGCTACCCCCTTCGCTACCAGCGAAGAACACTAAAACCATTATGTCCAAGTCTGGGACCGTTCGCTACTGGCTCGCCATAGCGAATGCCCAGCAAATGCTCGCACCCTGCTCGCCTAGCGAACTTGCTAGAGAGGGTCTGCGAACTCAGAATTTCCCACTGTCCAAAACTCCGAAACTCCTCAAAATCCACCTGATTCAATTCCAACTCGTCCTAGTAGCCTTAACCCAACATTCCTTGACTAAACTTTACCACTTATTCTCATTTTTAACCGTTAAAACTCGGTTTCTACCGATTAAATCAAATTCAACCTAAAAATGGAAAATGAGCAAAACTCTCTCCAATCCAAAATCAAACCAATAGAAACATACATAATCATACACATCTAAAGAATAATAAAGTTTCACAGCATTACCCGATTAAATCGAAGCTTAGAAGTTGATTCTTGATGAATCTAGGTTTTTCTCCTCTTCCTCCTCTTTTCTCTTTTTTCCTTTCTATTTCTTTCTATCTCTTTTCTTTTCTCTCTATTTCCACTTATACTCTTTCTATTCTATTTCTCTCAAATAACAACTAATTAAGGATTATCTAAAACACCCTCTAATTAATTCCCAAAACTCTCCGAATAATAAAATAACATAATATGTACACATATCATATTAATATTCAAATTTCACAAATATAATAATAATCAATCAAAATAGATCAAAAGACTCAACAAAATGGAAAATTCAGAATCGGGGCGTTACAGCTTCACCATACCAAATCTATCTTGTATAATTTGGACTATAAAAATTTCCATTATATTTAGGAAAATTCCATTTATATACATTGTACTTAATTTGTTAGTTTTAATCCAGCTACGGTCCATAACTAATTTCAAAAAATATACACAAATCATATTAAATAATTTTTTATATATTAACTTGTGATCTTCTATAAATAGATCAATCCCAAAACACCAATTTAAAAAAATTTATTTCAAAATCAAAGTTTTAGAAAATCCCTCGGTGTAGCAGAAATTTGTACAATATATGCTATTGTGCTATTGTAATGATTGCGATATGCACACTTATATTCAAAAACAAAGTGAACGAAAGAGGAAGAAGCTGAAGTAACAAATGCCTCAATTACTCTAAATTCGTTTTACACCAGAAGTGTAAATTACAGTTATTCAATTGATTAAGAAAATCCATGAGTAAAACTTTCAGTTTTAATCATATATAAGATTGTAAAAAAATATTGATTTAACATAGACCTAATTTTACACAAGAAATTATTATGAAGGTGATAAAACCTAACAACTTATAATTTATAAGAAAATGATAAATCCTAAGCATACAATTCTATACGAAAAATAAAAAATATAGGGAAAGAGAGAGAAAACTAGATTTATAGTGGTTCAACATATTCATCTTTGGTTTGTGCCTAATCCACTCTCCAATCCTTTCCCATTGGCAATTCGAAGTCTTTCAATATGATTTGACAATTCTTTTACAGTGTATTTTAATACAATCTTCTCCAAGTTTCAAAATAGTGGTTCAAAATATTAGGAGGTTGATTGGGACCCTTTGGTTTCTCTCTCTCTCTCTCTCTCTCTCTCTCTCTCTCTCTCTCTCTCTATATATATATATATATATATATATATATATATATATATATATATATATATATATATATATATATATATATATATATATATATATATATATATATATATATATATATATATATATATATATATATATATATATAGAGAGAGAGAGAGAGAGAGAGAGAGAGAGATATGAGTGAGGATCAACTTACTCCAAGAGTAAGTTTTTTTAAACTTACTTTACATCATAGCCTTTAAATTGAATCTAATCTAGTGGTTAAATTATCATTTTTACTTATAACTATTCAATTAAATCTAATATAAAGGATATGATTATGGAGTAAGTTAAAAAAAACTTACTCGTGGAGTAAGTGGGTCCTTACACACACACACACACACACACACACACACACACACACACACTCTCTCTTCTCTCTCATTCTCTCTCTCACTCTCTCTCTCTCTCTCTCTCTCTCTCTCTCTCTATATATATATATATATATATATATATATATATATATATATATATATATATATATATATATATATATATATATATATATATATATATATATATATATATATATATATTATGAATAGGGTGCCTTGAAACAAAATATAAACGATTTCTTTATATTTAAGAAACACACAAGGGTTAGGGTTAACAAAGAAGAACAAGAAGAAACAACAAGGATTGGTTATAAACTTCTATTATTTCCTTTATCTATCAAACAAGATTACAAGTACACAAGAATAACAAATAACATCTCTCTCTTGAATTAGGATTTGATCTTCCTATTTTTTCTTATGCAAGTTGAGAGACTAGCATGATATTTATAAGAAAACTAACACACTAACCTAATGGCCTTTTTAAAAATTACCCATTACAAGCTAACTTAAATAATTGGGCTTACAAGAAAGACCCAATTCAACATGATAATAAACCTAACAATATTGACTAATGCATGTTAGAACAAACTACGACTACAACGCGCATTACTCCGACAGCAGCATGCGAACATACTTCGACCTCATGCTTAATTCCATGCCAGAGTTCGATCCAATATCTCACAAATCTCCACCTTGGATCTAACCCTATAATATCATGAAAATAACTTTCTTCATGCAGTTCTATCAACTGCATACAGTGGAGAAACATGCAACTGGGCAACATCATCGTGATCATATCAACAACATTATGATATGTCGAAACCTTCAGCACTTGGACTTCTTCACGCTCGATTACCCCTCTGACGAAATGCAGCCTCACATCAACATGCTTGGTTTGCTCAGGATAGGCTGAATTCTTCGACAAGTGTATTGCACTTCGACTATCACATTTAACAGTGATACCTCGACCTTGAAGTTTCAGCTCCTTTGCAAAACCTTCAAGCCACAATGCTTCCTTAACAACTTCAGTTAGGGTGACATATTCTACTTCAGTGGTTGATAAGGCAACGACCTTCTGAATTGTAGCTTTCCAACTGATTGTTGTCCCAAACATAGTGAACACATATCCAAAAATAAATTTTCTGGAATCCATACAACCTGCATAATTAAGTCAACATATCCTTTAATTGTTGCTTTACTATCTTCACCCAAGGCTCCACCATAAATTAGGACTCTATTTAGAGACCTATTTATGTACCTTAGAATCCATTTCAATGCTTGCCAGTGAGCCTTTCTAGGATTTGCCATGTACCTGCTTACAAGATTTACTGCATATGCTATGTCGGGTCTAGTACAGACCATATCATACATAAAAGAACCCACTATATTAGCATATGGAATACTATTCATATAAGCTTATTCAACATTAGTAATGGGACACTGATCTATACTCAACTTGAGTTACGGGTTTGTCAGAGTCACAATAGGCTTTGAATTTGACATACCAAACTTTTCGAGAATCTTCCGTAGGTATGCCTCTTGAGATAAGCATAATTTTGACTGCTTTCTATCTCTTTAGATGTCAATCCCAAGAATCCTGGATGTAGCTCCCAGATCCTTCATGTCAAACTCCTTATTGAGTTCGGCCTTCACCCTCATTACATCTTCGACATTGTTGCTTGCTATAAAATATCATCCACATAAAGCAACAGAATAACAAATAAATTACCAGGTCAAAATCTAAAGTAAACACAATGGTCGAACTGACTTCTAATGAAACTTATGCGTACCATGAACTTGTGAAATCTCCTATTCCACTGTCGAGGAGATTGTTTCAGTCCATATAAAGATCTATTCAGTTTGCGCACATAATTTTCCTTCCCTTTTTCGACATACCCTTCAGGTTGCCTCATAAGGATTGTTTCATCTAGATCACCATACAAGAACCAGTCTTCACCTCAATCTGTACTAGTTCAAGGTTGAACTATGCCACAATGGCAAGCAACATTCGAATGGATTTGTGCTTCACAGCAGAAGAGAACACATTATTGAAGTCGACACCTTCTTTATGAGTGAACCCCCTAGCGACCAATCTTGCCTTGTATCTCTTCGACGCCACTCCTTCGATTCCTTCCTTAACTTTGAAAATCCATTTACAGTTGACTAACCTGGCTCCAGCAGGTTTCTTGATCAATTCCCAGGTGTTGTTATCATGAAAAGATTTAATCTCATCATCCATGGCCTTCAGCCATTCAGTCTTCTTTCGACTCCTCATAACTTCCTTATAGTCTCTAGGTTCTTCATTTAGAATCTCACTTGTAGAGATTAAGGCATAAGCTATAAGATCTGCATTCCCAAGTATCTAAGGTGGTTTAATGTCTGTCCCCAACATGTCTCTTGCTAGCAGGTAGTCATTATTAGTGTCCTCATCTTCGACAACAACTTTTGCTTCTTCTTCAACCTCATCTAGGATACACAATTCAACATCAACATGTTATACCTCAACAGAAATCTCTCCTTGTTCCAGCTCTTCGTCAGCATCATCAGTTTTCTTGAAAGTCATCTCTGCTTCATTAAAAAACTACATCTCGAATGGTGATACACCTCCTGTGATCTGTCTCTAGGAACCATAACCCATAAGCTTTGACTCCTTCAGGGTATCCCATGAACATGCATTTCAGAGCTCTAGGTTCGACTTTGTCTTGCCTAATATGAGTATAGGACATGCGGCCAAATACTCTTAGTCTGTCGAGACTTGGTGGATGTCCTAACCAAACTTCTTCAGGTGTCTTCATTTCTAAGGCAGTCGAGGGAAATCTATTTATCAGATAAGTTGTTGTCGAAACAGCCTCCGCCCAAAACACCTTCTTCAATCCAATGCTAACCAACATGCATCTAACCCTTTCAACATTTGTTCAATTGAATCTCTCAGCTAATCAATTTTATTGAGGAGTACCTACTACATTCTTATTCCTTACAATCCAAGACTCAACACAATAACTATCAAACGCTTCATTGCAGAACTCAAGGCCATTGTCGATTCTTAACCTCTTAACCTTTCTGCCAGTTTAAGTTTCGACCAGAACCTTCTAAATTTTGAAATTCTCAAAAGTTCCATCCTTTATCTTCTGGATGAATACCTATAGCTTTCTAGAATAGTCATCAATGATGGATAGAAAATACCTTGCACCTGAGTGTGAAGGATTCCTTACAGGCACCCAAAGATCAGCATGAATGTAATCTATGGATCCATGTGTTCTTTGCTTGCCTTTGTTAAACTTCGCCTACAAGATTTACCAAATATATAAGATTCACAAAACTCCAACTTTTCGAATTTGTCACCTCCTAGTTGGTTCTGCTTCGCCAATTCGACCTGGCATCTTTTGCTGACATGACCCAATCTCATGTGCCATAAATCTGTCTTTGACATAGTTTTTGTGGATGCAACATTTGTCGAACCACTTACAACCTCAACCTCAAGGGTATACAAACCTTGTTTATTCACGCCTCGCAAGACTTCCTTCGACCCCTTCATGACTCTTAGGATACTTTTTTCTCCTTGAAAAATATATCTCTTCCTATCGAATTCACCAAGAGAAATCAAATTTCTCTTCAAATCAGGTACATACCTGACTTCAGTCAATAATCTTATTGACTCATCATGGAGCATGCAATCTGAATCCATAATCAACTATTTTCTTAAGTCGCCACTTGAAACCACAAGAACATCAGATTAGTCAAAGTCATCTTAAACAATGGTTGTGTTGCCATTATCCTTACCTCCATGATCTTTCAGACGTTCAGGACACACGTTTCTTGTGTGACCCTCCTTCTTATAGTGATAACATCGAATACCAGAGGTTTCACCACTATAAGACTTCTGTTGACTTTTACCTTTCTTCTTGTCAAACTTACCATCCTTTCGCAAGAATTTTCCCTTAACGGCCAAACCTTCGCCCACCGTCGAAGGTTTATGCTCCTTTCGTTCGTTCAAGTCCTTAGAATACAAGGATGATTGAACTTCTTCAAAGAACAGGGACTCCATTCTATATAAGAGAGTTACTTTGAAGTGAGCATGTGTTCTAGGCAAAGCATACAATAGCAACAGTGCTCGATCTTCATCATCGATCTTCACATCAATATTTTCAAGATCAAGAATCAACTTGTTCAACATATTCAACTGCTCAACCAACACTTTGTCTTCACTCATCTTGAATGAATACAAATCTTGCTTCATGTAGAGTCGATTCACTAGAGATTTGGTCGTGTACAGACTTTCAAGTTTCACCTATAATCCCGATGTTGTAGTTTATTTCGATACCTGTCGAAGAACCTTGTCACCAAGGCTCAACAATATTATGTTGTGGGCTTTCTCAATCATGGCCATATTTTTGTTTGTTGTTAACACAACGTCCATGGATGCCTCTCCCTTCAACGCTTCCAAACAACCTTGTTGAACCAGTATGGCTTTCATCTTCAAGCGCCACAGATCGAATTCGTTCACTCCGGTGAACTTTTCAATCTAATACTTTGTTGAATGCATCTTCTCCATGCTCACCGCACCAATTTTTTGTGAATAGAGTTCCTCAAAACAAAATATAAACAGTTTCTTTATATTCTAGAAACACACAATGGTTAGGGTTAATAAAGAAAACAAGCAAGAAGAACAAGAAGAAACAACAAGGATTGGTTATAAACTTTTATTCTTTCCTTTATCTATCAAACAATATTACAAGTATACAAGAATAACAAATAACCTCTCTCTCTTAAATTAGGATTTTATCTTCCTATTTTTCCTTATGCAAGTTGAGAGACTAGCATGCTACTTATAAGAAAACTAACACACTAACCTAATGGGGTTTTTAACAATTACCCATTACAAGCTAACTTATGGTACAATCTAACTTATGCAATTGGGCTTACAAGAAAGACCCAACTCAACATGCTAATAAACCTAACAATATTGACTAATGCATGTTAGAACAAACTTCGACTACAACACACATTACTCCGACAGCAGCATGTGAACATACTTCGACCTCATGCTTAATTCCATACTAGAGTTCGATTCAATATCTCTCTCACACACACACACACACACACACACACACACACTTAATTCTATATTAGTGTTCAATTAAATATCTCTCACACACACGCACACACACTACTACGTAAAACCCATTTAACAATGGTTAGAAAAGATATATAATCACACAGGCTTAGGCGTTGTTATCTAGAGTGTGCTTATATATATGATACTTACAATCACGACCCAGTAACCGTTGTAATAAACTAGAAAGCGTGTGCCCTATCACAATGGGTTTTCCAAAAGATCGTTGTGATAAAAATAATGGTCCTAGGTTCGATTCCCAACTGCGCCGTTTTGATATTTATTTTTCTGGACAGCGCGCGAGATATTTTAACGGTTATGATATATATCCGTTGTTACATTTTCTGCAGAATTAACAAATATTATTATGCTTTTATAATTAATCCCATTTTTTAACCTATATTATTTTTCACCATATCACAGTAGAAAATTGATCGCGACTTTCTATGTCTAACAAATCTAACTGCAAGTGCACAGTCTATCGCGTAGTAATAATAGATATTGATCCCATAGGGACTCGTAATCAATCTAGTATTATCGGGTGTTACAGTGTTTAGCTAGGTCGGTAAGGTTTTAAGTTGAATAATAGCAGAATATATGCGTAAACTAAAGGGAACTAAAGCTTTTACCTAAGATATGAATTTATGAATCGATATGCAATAATTTTGTTCTTCGGGGATTCGACAAATTACTGGCGTATTAAGTATTTTCAAACTTAGTTTAAGAAGAAAATAGTGATCTAAAGACTTTTGTCTCACGATGGTTGTTGACGCTAGTCGCAACTCTAAGGCGGAACGTATGTTGTCGCTATCCCGTTCGGGGTTAAAGTTACTTTTTGAAAATCTCTAAGTTCTAATCCTTTTTAAAGCGCTTTCGCTGTTTTTAAATCGAATGTCTAGTTTTTACTATCTGGTCTTAGCCGCAGCTGTCGCTTGTTGGTTCGTACCTTAGTTAATTTCCCACTGTCGTGGCAAAACTATTTTTAAATAAGTTCTCGCTGTCGCGACGAACGTTTACTTAGAAATTTTAATTAAAAACTAAAACCATAACTGAGTTTTGAAAAGATATAGATTACGCCAATTATTATCAAATCCCGTCTGAATTATTATTACATATCGATTACGGTAATTTAGCTAGACATGGAAAAAGAAATGATAATGCATAAATAAAAGCAGTAATTTAGAACATACATCATAATGAAAATTGCAATTACGATTAAAATGAAAACCTGGAAATATCCCAATTGGCTTTTGGGGAGATCCTCCACAATGTTGGCAGGATTCTGGTCTTTATGCCAATTGATCGTACAAGAAAATGGAAAGTACAAAATACCAAAGAATACAGAGAAGGAAAAGAGAAACAAATAAGAATATGAAAACGGTAAGGTTGCTCTGAAGATAAATTGGTAGCACTTTGTTGTCTTGAATGCGGCTCCCTTTTTCAGGTCCCAACCTCTTCCTTTTATAGAGAGAGAGTATCTAACGGTTATTCCTTCAGGAAGTGGGTTTGAGGCAAAAAAGTAGGAGTTAGTGGTCACACTTTTGGTCTTTGAGGGGAAATTTTATCACGTGACCTCATTCTGCACGTTCTGGGTGCATGACGGTCGTCATGGATGTGTGACGGTCGTCACACGCATGACGAGCGTAAAGGCCATGTGACGGTCGTCATATCAGTAGAACTCGTATCTGCTGTTTTTCTCTTGGTTTTTCATCTGTTTTTCACCTATTTTTGCTCCTTTTCTTCATATTGCTTTGCTTGGACATGTTCTTTGAATACCTGCATAATACTTAGACAAATAGCATGGAATGCCCCGAATTCGGAGTGAAACCAGTCAAATATTAGTTAAAAAACACATGTCATTTTATATATACAATTTCGCGTTATAAAACTCCCCTAAATTTCGCGTTTGAAAATGTGGCAGACACGCGACACGCTTCTCCTTTCCGAAAGGTTTTTCAAATCATAAGTTAGGAAGGTCGGGCCTTAAATTGAAACAAAACACATACGGTGGTGACACTGAATTGTAAGTCTTCGAAGGCCTCCCTTTTATGCAAGCCAGTTCCAATCATGCTACTGCAGCTTGGCGTCAAGTTCCTTGCAACAAGTTTTACCTGGTTTGTTCTGGCGCAGTCACATTAAGCCCGTTATCCATATACTTTCATGGCAAGTCAACCTGTTAGTGGCTATGATCCCTTTTCTATTTTGATTCTTCTTTTCACATAAGCTTATGCTATTGATTTCCAAAGACTTTCTATACCGTTGGGCTAAATGCTCGGGTGAGGAGCACCTAACTTAGAAGGAACATGTCTTTATACTCAGGCTATATGGCTTTTCTTCTTCATGATTTTTCATTTTGAATTAGAGATCACACACTTATTTGCATCGGTTTCAATGCTTAGAAGCTTTTAGGATGGTGCTGACTGCTTGTATAAACTATTGGGGGCTACGTTTTAGTAGGAGCTTGAAGCTTCGGTACGTGTAGGTAGTGAAACGGACTCGCATAAACAGGAGGTCTAAGGTGTCAGAACAGTAATGGAATTGTTAGAATTTTCTTCTCGGGATTTCCATACTTGATTGAACTTTGGCGTGTCCTCGTGATGCTTTGAGGCAAGGAGTTTAGAAATTTCTTTGTATAATCATATGAAACGCGGGGAGTTCACATAACGGAGATATATATAAGAGCTTATTTGCCGAAAATTAAAATTACTTTAAATTGAGAATTCGAAAGAAAAAGTACAATGGGAAATAACATGAAAAAAAGGGAAATAACGGTCCGCTCCCACAATATCTCAATCAGTGTCCTCACTGATTTGAAAGAATGCGGAAGGGAGGAATACAAAGGAAATAAAGAAAAACAACAAAAATGAAAAAAAATGAAAAATACTACTATTCTCGTCCTCGTCCTCGATCTCTTCCTCGACCTCTGGCAGGGGCATCTCGTGCGGCGAGGTTCAGAGCTCTGGTGTGGAATATGTAATCACGGAGGCCGTCGACTCGCACAGTGAGGTGTGCCATCTCATCGGCCATGCCGGAATGGATATCGTGCATCATCTGCAAAGATTGTTGAATTTGACCCGTTTGCTCTCTCTTCCATGCTTCAAATTCCTCAGCCCTTCGGTTCTGCTGCTCCATCATAAGCATCATCTGGTTCTGTTGCTCGATGTAGCGGAGGAGGGCCTCGGATGTGTCATCAGAAGCAGGACGGGGGCGGCGGCGCGTGGAAGGGCCTGCGACAGCAGCTGCTAGTGATGGCTCAGGCTGGTCGGCTCTGTCTAGCTCCTCTTGAACTTCATCCCTAGGCTCTTGGATATTATCTTGTGTTGGGGCAGCAGGGGCAGTGGTGTCGAAGAGCCAGTTGGCTCTGTCCTCTGGATGCATCCGGGTGCGTGAAGGCATGATGATGCTCTGGATAGTGCGGCCTCGCACTACAGGATGATATCTCCCATCACGGAGGGCCTTGATGAGGTGGGAGGCGCGGCAGTGGTCGGTGTCCAGAAATACAGGGGGCATCTGGCGGAGTGTCTTGAGGCGGTCGCCAAGACTGAGGCCTCTGGCGATGGATGTGATGATGCCACCGAAATAGAAAGGTTTAGAGTCGCAGTTACAATTGGCTTGAATGTGAGCCAAGAGAAACGGGGCGGCGTTAACCGGTTCTGAAGCGAACACGCAGCGGAGGAAAAACAGCTCCTTCGAGTTGACCTTATGGTTACTGTCACGAGCGAATATTGTGTTGCTCAACACGCGGTGGAAGTAGCGGATAGTTGGGTTGTGGATATGAGTGGCGTTCAGCGTGTCCAAACTGTCTGGAGTGGTTCCAGTCAGTCGGTTCCAGAGAGGGAATGCCTCTTGGTAGAACTGATCGGAGATGCGGCGGTGAGCATCGTCGCTGTGAGTTAACTGTAGAATGACGGTGATGCGGTCCTGGGGGACCTGATATTCAGTGCCGAACAGACGAAAGCAGGCGGCACCGTGAAGTTGGTTGGTATCGTCGGATGATGTTGTGTATGCGAAAGAGCTGAGAAACTCCAGAGTGAGTTGCTCGTAGGTGGGTTGGGGATTGGTGCAGAGATGCCAGATGCCGGCTCTCTGCAACATCCAAGTGACGCCGTCGAGAATCCCGAGTTCCGTCAGAGAATCCAGGTGAGCATACCGGGTTGGTTGAAGCGACCATTGATGGAATGCTAGGAAGTTGGTTTGCTGCCGTTCGCCGGCCTCTCCTTCTCGGAAGGTGATGTTGCTCAAATCGGGGTTTGCACTGGTTTGTCTGGCCATTTTGGTGATAGAAGTGCAGAGGTTTGAGAATATGGGGTTTCAGATAATGGTGAGGTAAGGGAATGCAGAGGGTAATATATAAGGGTGAATTGGAGGTTGAAAATGGTGGAGGTTTTATGGGGGATTCGGAGGGTTTTGAGTGGGTATTAATATTGGGATAGTGGGAAATTAGGGGAGAGGAAGTGGAGAGGGGCGCAACTCTGTTTTAGACAGAATTGGGGTTTTTACTGCGTGACGACCGTCAGGGATGTGTGACAGTCGTAACACGCATGACGACCGTCAGGGGAATGTGACGACCGTCACAGCAACAAAATCTGCAGAACTGCAGAATTTTGCTTGTGGGGCGTTTTAACAGTGGAGAATATGATTTTTTTTACTTATGATGGACTAATGACAAGATAAAAATTAACAGGAAACATAATTAAGGGAAATATTGAAATGAAAATAACATTGAATCGAAAAATGAGTTTAAGGTAATACAATATCCAAAAAGAGGAAACAATTGCAAAATGAACTAATGTAAACAATGTAAAATGCAGTAAACTTAAATTAAAACGAAAACTAAAATATCACTCCGTTGGTTTCGTCAAATTGTTGACCTGCTGAACAACGTCATTAAATTGGTCGCTAACCAAGTCCATGAAGGTAACGAAATCCATGTGAAGTTGCGTTAATTCATCTTTGATAGTGGTTACTTCCAGCTTGAGGTCGTCTACAGTTCTTAGAACAGAGTCCAGCTTGTCTGGGTTTTGTTCAGGCGTGGGGTCAGGAAAATTATGGTAGTTAGGAGGGGTCTTAGGATCGATCTCCACTTCAAACTCATAATCTTGGTAGTACAAATAGTCATGTGCTTCTGAGATTTGATCACTGTTATACATATAAGCATGGGGTGTGGAGTGAGGTGATGGAGGTCCCATAGGCTCGTCCAATTCATAAAGCCAATTGTCTTTGTTATGGATACTGGTTAGCTCATGGTTGGGCAATGTGAAAAGGTGGACAGGTTGATCAGCTATGAGGTATTCGTAGGCTCCGGGTCCTAAGGTACCTAGAATGCGTCTGTTGAAGCAGAAATCAATGTCCATTGCTCTGAGGTTGCCGAAACGAACAGCTTTGTTCAGGTAATACCTCAGGCCAATTTCATGGGCGATCATGGTGACTAGGCCTCCTATTAAAATAGGTGAGTGCGGATCCTGATTGAGGTGTGTAAATGCCCTCATCAAAAAAGGGACAGCATTTACAGGGCGGCCTTGTGAAGCACAGAAATGGATGAACAGCTCGTCCTTTGAGACTGTTGTAATGGTTTCCTCCTTACCAAAGAGGGTATTGGCTAATATCCTATGGAAATAGCGGAAGGCTGGATTGTGTATCTCGTTGTTGTGCATGTCGTTCGGTTCTGGGTGATAGTTTCCGGTGATGGAACCCCAGAATTGGTCTAATTCGAGATCAATATCCTCTTCAGTGGTGGTAAACACAAAAGGCCCGCTAGGGAAACCTAGGATGTTAGCTAACGTGGTACGGTTGTGTGTTTGGTCTATTCTAAACATTCTAAAGGTTATTAGCTCTTTAGTGGATCCAAAGCCATATTCAGGTGAGTAACTTAGGGAGCTAAGGAACTCGAATGTCAGTTCGCGGAAGGTAGCAAATCGGGTCTTTATAGTAGTTTGCTCCCAGCCTAATTGGTAAAATAAGTACTGAATGCTATCCTGGATTCCTAGCTCGTCCATGGTGGGTGTATCGTAGTACAGAGTCGAAGCAAAGTTTCTTTGAGTCAGTGCCTCAAATCTGGCCTGATGAGCTCGTCCTCTAATCACAACAGTCGTAACATCGATGTCGGCCATACTCGTTAGTCGGATAAAACGGAAGAAAAGTAGAATGACTTTTAAAATCCTGGAAAAAATCACATTCACTCAGGTCATATTTTTAAGAAATAAAGAGTGATAAAAGAGAAAAATATAAAATAAATATAAATATTGGAAAATAAGATAATAGAAATTTATAGAAATCATAAGTTAACAAAAAGAATAGTTTTAATAAATTTAGAAGGAAAATATGGAAAAATTTGGGTTACCTCCCAATCAGTGTTGTCTTTAACGTCAGAAGCCTGACGATAGCTTGGATATAAGCTATTCGGGAATCTCGAGTAATTTCATATTGCTCACGTGGTCGCTGTGTTCACTTTGATTATAATGTTTCAAACGCTGTCCGTTTACTATAAACGGTGCGTTGATTTGATTTTTGACTTCAACAGCTCCACTCTTAAGGACTTTGGTGACCTCAAAAGGTCCAGACCATCTAGATTTTAGTTTGCCAGGGAATAGTTTCAATCTGGAGTTGAATAGGAGCATGATGTCTCCCACTCTGAATTGCTTCCGGATTGAACGTTTATCATGCCATTTCTTGGTCCTTTCTTTGTAGATGTGTGCATTCTCGTACGCGTCTAATCTTAGCTCTTCCAATTCATGAAGGTTCAAGATTCGCTTTTCGCCTGCCGCAGTGTAGTTGAAGTTTAGTGTCTTAATAGCCTAGAAGGCTTTATGCTCTAACTCTACCGGCAGGTGGCATGATTTTTCGTAGACTAGTTTGAATGGTGTGGTGCCTATCGGTGTCTTAAAGGCGGTCCTATAAGCCCATAAAGCTTCGTTCAGCTTTGAGGACCAATCTTTCCGGGAGGTTGCGACAGTCTTTTCTAAAATTTGCTTTATTTCCCTGTTCGAAACCTCCACTTGTCCACTAGTTTGTGGATGATACGGTGTGGCTACGCGGTGTTTGACTCCGTATTTAGAGAGGAGTTTGTCAAAGATTCGCGATATGAAATGCGAACCACCGTCACTAATGACGAGCCTGGGTACACCGAATCTTGGAAAGATTATGTTTTTAAAGAGTTTAACGACTACTCGCGTGTCATTTGTTGGAGCGGCAACAGCCTCTATCCATTTCGATACATAGTCGACAGCGACGAGTATATATTTATTTCCAAAAGAAGATAGGAAAGGTCCCATGAAGTCTATTCCCCAGACGTCAAAGATTTCTACTTCCAAAATTCCTCTCTGAGGCATTTCATCGCGTCGTGAGATGTTGCCAGTGCGTTGGCACCGGTCGCATTTTAGTACAGTGATATGGACGTCCTTCCAGAGACTGGGCCAAAATAGGCCAGATTGTAGAATTTTAGCGCACGTCTTTGAGGTGCTAGCATGACCACCATATGGTGCTGAATGGCATTGGGTGATGATGTCTTCTATTTCTTCCTCTGGGACACAACGACGGTATAAGTTGTTGGCGCCTCGTCTGAAGAGTAGAGGTTCGTCCCAGTAGTAGTGCTTTAAGTCATGGAAGAATTTCTTCTTTTATTGATAAGTCAGGTCCGGTGGAAGCACGCTTGCGGCCAGGTAATTAACAATGTCGGCAAACCACGACAAAGTGGCTTGGGCATAGATAGCTTCCATGGCTTTTTCCAGTTCCGGTTCTTCCGAAATAGAGTTAGACATATCGCTTTCCAATTTGGCTATCAGACGTTCGTAGGGAAAGTCGTCGTTGATAGGCACTGGTTCTTGTTTTATGCCCTCTATACGGGATAAGTGATCTGCAACTACGTTTTCAGTCCCCTTCTTATCTTTAATTTCTAAGTCGAACTCTTGTAATAATAGGATCCATCTCAATAATCTGGGTTTGGTGTCCTTTTTGCTTATTGGGTACCTAATGGCAGCGTGGTCTGTGTATATGATTATTTTGGCTCCTACCAAGTAGGAACGGAATTTGTCAAGAGCAAACACGACTGCTAAGAGTTCCTTTTCTGTTGTGGCGTAGTTCATTTGGGCAGGGTCCAATGTTCTACTGGCGTAGTAGATAGCGTGAAGCTTCTTGTCCTTCCTTTGTTCTAGAACTGCGCCTACGGCGTAATCACTCGCATCACACATGATTTCGAATGGTAGTCGCCAATCTGGGGGTTGCATGATTGGTGCGGTGATAAGTGCTGACTTTAGAGTTTCGAATGCCTCTAAGTGTAACACCTGAGGTGAAAGAGGACGGTGGTTGCATGTAACACCCATGGGCGAGGGAGTGGTTGTCGGTGTCATGAGGCATGACAATGGGACACTCCTAGCAGCTTCTAGGGGAAAACCGAATTCACATCCGAATGAGAGGGATCCTGAGGCTATGCAGGTATGGGATTGCATGGTTGAATGAAGGCTTATAAGGATTAATTGGTACTACCTATACCAACAAGATGCATCTTCTTTTCGGTAGCCCGTTCATAAGAACTCCGCAGTTAAGCGTGCTTGACTTGGAGCAATTCTGGGATGGGTGACCTTCTGGGAAGTTTCCCAGAAAGCATGTGAGTGAGGAAAAAGCATGCTGAAAAGACCCGTGTTGGTTTGTGGGGTCAGTCGGTAATCCTGAAAGCAATATGGGGCGTTACAAATGGTATCAGAGCCATACCTCTCCCAGTACGATGTGGTTCGGGGACGAACCAAGCGGAAGTTGGTGGGCATGTAACACCTGAGGTGAAAGAGGACGGTGGTTGCATGTAACACCCATGGGCGAGGGAGTGGTTGTCGGTGTCATGAGGCATGACAATGGGACACTCCTAGCAGCTTCTAGGGGAAAACCGAATTCACATCCTAATGAGAGGGATCCTGAGGCTATGCAGGTATGGGATTGCATGGTTGAATGAAGGCTTATAAGGATTAATTGGTACTACCTATACCAACAAGATGCATCTTCTTTTCGGTAGCCCGTTCATAAGAACTCCACAGTTAAGCGTGCTTGACTTGGAGCAATTCTGGGATGGGTGACCTTCTGGGAAGTTTCCCAGAAAGCATGTGAGTGAGGAAAAAGCATGCTGAAAAGACCCGTGTTGGTTTGTGGGGTCAGTCGGTAATCCTGAAAGCAATATGGGGCGTTACACTAAGCATTCTTTGTCGAAGATGAACTCGGCATCTTTCATTAACAAACTTGTAAGAGGTTTTGTGATTTTCGAGAAATCCTTTATGAATCTTCGATAGAATCCAGCGTGTCCTAAAAAGCTTCATATTTCTCGTACGGTTTTCGGAGGTTGGAGATCCTTTATGATCTCTATTTTAGCTTTGTCAACTTCGATCCCCTTTTCAGAGATGACGTGTCCTAAAACAATGCCTTGTCGAACCATGAAATGGCATTTTTCCAAATTAAGGACAAGGTTCACTTTGGCGCATCTTTTGAGTACCATTTCTAAATTCGACAGGCAGCTTTCGAAGCTTTGTCCGTATACAGAGAAGTCATCCATGAACACTTCCATGATGTCATCTATGAAATCTGCGAAGATTGCCATCATGCATCTTTGAAAGGTTGCTGGAGCATTGCATAGTCCGAACGGCATTCGGCGGTAGGCAAAAATACCATAAGGACAGGTGAATGTTGTCTTTTCCTGGTCATCAGGGTGAATAGGGATTTGAAAGAATCCCGAATAACCATCTAGATAGCAGAAGTACGAATGTTTCGCTAGTCTTTCCAACATTTGGTCTATGAAAGTTAAAAGGGAAGTGATCTTTCCGAGTTGCCTTGTTCAGTTTTCTGTAGTCGATACACATCCTGTTTCCGGTCACAACTCTTTGGGTTATCGATTCACCTTTTGCATTCTTCACTACAGTAATGCCTCCTTTCTTGGGTACTACGTGTACTGGGCTGACCCATTGGCTGTCGGAGATTAGGTATATGATTCATGCGTCTAGTAGCTTTTTCACCTCGTCTTTGACTACAGTGCTTAGGATCGGGTTTATCCTTCTCTGATGTTCTCTTGAAGTTTTGCAGTCTTCCTCCAGCATGATACGGTGCATACAGATGGAGGGACTTATGCCTTTTAGATCGCTTATATTATAGCCTAACACAGTTGGGTATCTCCTTAGGACTTCTAATAATCGCTCAGTTTCTGATTTTCCTAAATTAGCATTTACTATTACTGGTCTTTTGAATTTTGTATCTAGGAATTCGTACTTGAGAGTTTTAGGTAGCTCTTTAAGTTCTAAAACTGGGTTTTTCGGACCTGGCATGTGGTTTGGAGTGAGTGCTAAGTTCTCGCTCAGACTATCATCTTTGTATGGTGCACGCCAGTTGTCGTCTTCATGAATAACAGGGATCGGGATTTTCATGATTTCAGAATATGTAGTTTCCTCCTTTTCTAATTCTCGTATGCATTCGTCAATGACATCTACTATATAGCATGTGTCATCGATGGCTGGTGCCTTCAAGAATTTAGTAAGGATGAACTCTATCTTTTCTTCTCCTACTTCAAATGTTAGCCTTCCTTTCTTTACGTTTATAATAGTTCTGGTTGTGGCTAGGAACGGTCTTCCTAGGATAATTGGGGTAACAGAGTCCTCTTTGATGTCCATGATTATGAAGTCGGTTGGGATATAGAATTGTCCTATGCGTACTGGAACGTTTTCCAGTATACCGACGGGGTATTTGACTGATCGGTCAGCCAATTGTACGTACATTTTAGTTGGTCTTAGTTCTCCCATATTCAGCTTTTTGCATATAGATAAAGGCATGACGCTTATACTGGTTCCTAGATGGCATAAAGCTTTGCCTATAACGAACTTTCCTATGACGCAGGGTATGGAGAAACTACCTGGGTCTTTTAGTTTAGGAGGCATGTGGTTTTGAATGATTGCGCTACATTCGGCAGTAAGTGTCACTGTCTCGTTATCCTCTATTTTCCTTTTATTAGACAAGATTTCTTTAAGAAACTTAGCGTATGACGGCATTTGAGTTATCGCTTCTGTGAAAGGAATAGTGATGTTTAGTTGTTTCAGAAGTTCAACAAATTTCTTAAATTGTCCTGAAGTTTTGGAGTTTATTAATCTTTGAGGATAAGGGGTAGGTGGTTTATATGGCGTTGGAGGCACATATGAGTTTTCATCTTTGGCGGCCTTCTGCTCGTCACATTCCTTCTTTTCTATTTCAGACTCCTTTTCGATTGGTTTATCGGATTTCTGTTGCATTACTAAATCTTCGTTCCTAGGATCTGTTGGGCCTTCCAATTCTTTTCCACTTCTCAATATAACAGCGTTTGCGTGACCTTTCGGATTAGGTTCGGGCTGGCCTGGAAATGTTCCAGCTGGGGCAGCTGCAGAGGCTTGTTGTTGAGCCACTTGTGATATCTGCGTTTCGAGCATTTTGTTGTGGGTGGCTAAAGCGTCTACTTTTCCGGTCAGCTGTTTAATTTGCTCGCTAGTGTGTATGTTTTGATTTAGGAATTCTTTGTTTATTTGAGCTTGAGTAGCTATGAATTTTCCATCATCAACTCGAGGTTTGATTTCCTAGGGGCAGTCTGGGCAGCAGCGGCTGGTTTCTGATATCCTGGCGGAGCACCTGGTGCTTGCAAGGCATTATCGTTCTTGTAGGAAAAGTTTGGGTGGTTCCTCCATCCTGGGTTGTAAGTATTTGCGTAAGGATTTCCTTGAGCGTAATTTACTTGGTCTGGTGGAATTCCGGCCAGCAATGGGCACTCGGGCGCATTATGAGTGGCGATTCCGCATAACTCGCAGTTTGGAGTTACAGCAGCGACGGTTGCAGTTGGGTTAACGGTCAGACTGTCGATTTTCTGTGCTAGAGCATCTACTTTAGCGTTGAACTTTTCAAGGCTACTGATCTCGTACATCCCACATTTCGCTGCGGATTTCTCTGCTGGAATGCGTTCACCTCTCCATTGGTAGTGGTTCTGAGACATGTTTTTGATTAGTTGATAGGCTTCGTCGTATGGCTTATCCATAAGTGCACCGCCCGCAGCAGCATCTACCGTTAATCTGGTGTTATACAGAAGCCTATTGTAGAAAGTATGGATCGTCACCCAGTCTTCTAAACCATGGGGAGGACATGTTTTCATCATATCTTTGAACCTTTCCCACGCTTCGTAGAGAGATTCAGTATCTTTTTGTCGAAATCCGTTGATTTGGGCTCTAAGCATAGCAGTTTTGCTTGGCGGAAAGTATCTTGCTAAGAAAACGTTCTTCAATTATTCCCACGTCGTAACGGAGTTGGATGGTAAGGATTGTAACCATGTCCACGCTCTATCTTTAAGAGAGAAAGAGAAAAGACGAAGTCTTATTGCGTCTGGAGTTACTCCATTTGCCTTCACTGTGTCTGCGTATTGTACAAACTTCGTTAAGTGTTCATTTGGATCCTCAGTTGCATTTCCTGAGAATTGATTTTGTTGTACAGCTGACAGCAATGACGGTTTTAGTTTGAAATCAGTTCGATTGATAGCTGGGGCAGCTATGCTACTTCGAGGCTCCATATGAGAGGGTGTAGCGTAGGCCTTCAGCGGTTTGTTCTGAGGTCCTTCAGCCATCTTTTCTTCTTCAACAGGAGGATGAGCTAGAAGATCAGGAATGTTGTGTCTTCGTTGATATTCGACGATGCGCCTTCTTAGATTTAAGAAGCGCTCTAGTTCGGCGATTGTAGGTTGTAAGATTTCGCCTTGTGAGCGAGTACTTGGCATACAATCGAAGAACGAGTAGAGGGGGAGAGAATTGTTTACCTAGTCTATACTGTGTAACAAAAGATTACACTATTGACTAAACAGGTCCCCGGCAACGGCGCCAAAAACTTGATCGCGACTTTCTATGTCTAACAAATCTAACTGCAAGTGCACATTCTATCGCGTAGTAATAATAGATATCGATCCCACAGGGACTCGTAATCAATCTAGTATTATCGGGTGTTACGGTGTTTAGCTAGGTCGGTAAGGTTTTAAGTTGAATAATAGCAGAATAAATGCGTAAACTAAAGGGAACTAAAGCTTTTACTTAAGATATGAATTTATGAATCGATATGCAATAATTTTGTTCTTCGGGGATTCGAAAAATTACTGGCGTATTAAGTGTTTTCAAACTTAGTTTAAGAAGAAAATAGTGATCTAAAGACTTTTGTCTCACGATGGTTGTTGACGCTAGTCGCAACTCTAAGGCGGAACGTATGTTGTCGCTATCCCGTTCGGGGTTAAAGTTACTTTTTGAAAATCTCTAAGTTCTAATCCTTTTTAAAGCGCTTTCGCTGTTTTTAAATCGAATGCCTAGTTTTTACTATTTGGTCTTAGCCGCAGATGTCGCTTGTTGGTTCGTACCTTAGTTAATTTCCCACTGTCGTGGCAAAACTATTTTTAAATAAGTTCTCGCTGCCGCGACGAACGTTTACTTAGAAATTTTAATTAAAAACTAAAACCATAACTGAGTTTTGAAAAGAGATAGATTACGCCAATTATTATCAAATCTCGTCCGAATTATTATTACATATCGATTACGGTAATTTAGCTAGACATGGAAAAAGAAATGATAATGCATAAATAAAAGTAGTAATTTAGAACATACATCATATTGAAAATTGCAATTACGATTAAAATGAAAACCTGGAAATATCCCAATTGGCTTTTGGGCAGATCCTCCACAATGTTGGCAGGATTCATGTCTTTATGCCAATTGATCGTACAAGAAAATGGAAAGTACAAAATACCAAAGAATACAGAGAAGGAAAAGAGAAACAAATAAGAATATGAAAACGGTAAGGTTGCTCTGAAGATAAATTGGCAGCACTTCGTTGTCTTGAATGCGGCTCCCTTTTTCAGGTCCCAACCTCTTCCTTTTATAGAGAGAGAGTATCTAACGGTTATTCCTTCAGGAAGTGGGTTTGAGGCAGAAAAGTAGGAGTTAGTGGTCACACTTTTGGTCTTTGAGAGGAAATTTTATCACGTGACCTCATTCTGCACGTTCTGGGTGCATGACGGTCGTCATGGATGTGTGACGGTCGTCACACGCATGACGAGCGTAACGGCCATGTGACGGTCGTCACATCAGTAGAACTCGTATCTGTTGTTTTTCTCTTGGTTTTTCATCTGTTTTTCACCTGTTTTTGCTCCTTTTCTTCATATTGCTTTGCTTGGACATGTTCTTTGAATACCTGCATAATACTTAGACAAATAGCATGGAATGCCCCGAATTCGGAGTGAAACCAGTCAAATATTAGTTAAAACACATGTCATTTTATATATACAATTTCGCGTTATCAAAAATACAACTCACATTTGTAATAAAGTTATCATAATAATATTAGTTGTATTATATTCATAATATCATATAATTGTATCATATTCAACTGTATCAGAGCAAACATCCTTCAATTTATCAGAACAAACAACCTACAGTTTACACATTACATAATATCACATAATTGTAACTTGGTGTTTTGGTTTCTTGTCTCTTGGTGTCTTGACTCTAAAAAACTATGATTGCAAATAATTATATTTGTTAGTAAAAATACTTAGAACGCAACAACATACAACAGAATAAAAAAATGGTTTAAGAACGCAAGATATAATAAACAAAAACAACATATAGCAACATATAATAACAGAAGATATTATGTAATGTTTCAAGAATGTACCTTTTTTTAAAAATTAATCGTGGATCTCAAACAAATGATGAAGTTCATCTAGTTTATGAAGCTATGAAGAAGAAGTACAAGGTGAATAACGTTTACACAATAGCTTCATACTTCTTTGATTTTTATTCATAGCTACACAAACCATATGTGTCATAGCCAAAGTATGTGCTTTGTTTAGGTGGGAAAGACGAATCTGAAAAAATGAGAACACTCACCAGATGAAAAAATGAGAATCAATTTTTAACAAGAAATGTAAACAAAATTGAAGCATAAGTTTAATGAACAAACCTCGAGTTAGTGATATGTGAAGACGTATCTGAAGGTTGAAGTATGTTTAAAGAGTGACATGGATGTTAGGGTTATGTTATGAGAAAGAAAAGTGAAATATGTTAGGGGTTTCTTTTGAGAGAAACAACTGTTATGTACTAAACGATAGATGCTTTCACTCATATACTAAAAAGTATCACTTTTAATCACGGTTAGAAAGAAAACTCGTGATGCAATTTTAAAAATTTACAACAGTTTTATTGTAAAATCTTGGTTAAATAGCTTGGTGTCGCTTCCGCGAAAATAAGGTGCCGGTAAAATAGAAGAGTCGCCACCTTTCGATATTTATCCCTCAAAACGGGAAAGGAAACAATCAGAAAAACCTGACGAAAAGGTATAAGGCAAGGTCATCGCAACCATTGTCTGCGTTCGGGAGTCGGTTATGCAAGGGGAAGGTATTAGCACCCCTCACGTCCATCGTACTCGATGGGATCCACGCTTGTTGTGTTCATCGGATGGGTTTGTTTTATCTATCTACATATCAAGGTCGGCTTAAAAAGAAAAGAAAGTGACTCGGCAAAGCGTCGCACTTTATGCCTACGTATTCTCATCAGAGAATGAGAAATCAGAGTCAACATAGTTCTGCTAACTACGGGTTATGGGGAAGGTGGCTCGCCAATACGTCAGTATTGTGCCTATGTACTCTCAACAGGTATGAGAGATCAGAGCTTACGTAGTTCGGGATAATACGGATTACGGGAATTCAGATTCATCTATTTTTCGAGTAGGGTTAACAAACAGTTCCAGCAGTTTGGTGTACGCGGCTCGACCCTTGGAGACTTAGGCATTACCGTTTGCGGTAGAACTAGGAGTTAACGACACTCTTTTCTTCAGAAAAGCTTCCTTTGAATTATGGGCCCACGGGGCAAAAAGGTTTGAAGTTTGTTTTCTGTCTTTTACGAAAGAACTGTTTTTTATGTTTGTTTGCAACTAGTATCGCACTAGAGACTATGACCTGAGAGTGAATGCGTTGTATGTCACCCAAAGGGTACCATACTAAACATCCGGACTGTTGAAAAGAAACTCTCCAACAATCCTTTCTCAGATAGCTTAAGGCTTGTAACGTACGACGTCAGTTAACCTTCATTACTGTATTTTGATTTGTTTTGAGATGAGAAGAGAGAACGAACAGGTTCAACTAAGGGGAGACTATCAAGTCCTAATGTTGTCATGCCAAGGATTCATCCTATGGTTGAGGTTTGAAACATGGAACTCCTATAAGTTATCATGAATAGGTTTCGACCTAAAGTTCTAATCATCACTTCCTTATCAAAGGAAGTGAGATTCATAAGGGATCATGTCAATGATATACAACAGATAAAGCATCAGCTTAAACAGTAAACAGTAAACGACTGTAAAAATGCATGCAATGCAAGTGAGGGAGGAAATGTGTGTGGGGCAGCAGCCTCCACAAGCTCATCTCAACCTCAAGCCAGATATGAATAACTGTAATCATACAGAGAGAATAAAACATGCTATCAAGCAAACACAGCAACTGCAATCATACAGAGGAAATAGCATGCTATCAAGCAACACAAACCACATAGGCATGGGAGCTGGGCTCTACCGAATACCCGCAAGCAAAGCCACACAGTAAAAATACAAGCAGAGGGAGCAACCCAACCTCTAGTGCAATCATGCTCCTAGCTTACATCAGTCTAAATATGAACTTACTCTAATGCATCAAGCAAATCAAACAAGTCACAGCAATACAGAAAAGAAAACAGATCAACAGCTTCCACAGCTTCAAGCTTCTCCTCCTTAGCAATTCAGTCTTCAGACCTCACCTACCCTTCAAGGCTAGCATCTTCAATAGCAAGTATCAACTTGCTTCTCGAAGTTTCAATACACTAAACATAAGTATCAACTTATTCTTTCTTCTCCAAGCTTCATCTCTCCAGTCAATTCCAATTTGATCTTCTTCACAAGTGTCAACTTCCTCTTCTTGACCTTCAGCTCTCTTTGCTTTACCAGTATCAACTGGGTCTTCTTCATCTGCAAGCTTCAGCTTCTCAGAGCAATCTTCAACCACAAAGAAGTATCAACTCCATCCTTCAATCTTCTTCAAGAAAGGAACTCCATCCTCTAAAAAGGGAGAAAGATTCATCTGTCAAGAGCGAAGTTTGGATGATTGGTAGCAGAGTGAAGACCAAAGGTCACCACTAAGCATCCTGTCATCAGAGAAAGGGACCCTCAAAGGTTCTACCAATTTTGCAAAGAGCCACACATCCTACCAAAGGAGGGATGAGGCCTTTACAAAGGGACCTTTCATCATAGGGAAAAATGGAATTGATCAACATATTCCATGTTTATGAAGGAAGAGGATCTATCTAGAAGCTCTGCCTGCAAAACCCTAATCTTAATACCTAATCAAAACCACACCAAAAGAAGGGAATATCTTCAAATCCAAGCCTCTTCAAGCAATCCAATGCATCTTCAACTTGTCTCCAACATCATCCAAGAACAAGCAAAGCAAAACCCTAATCTAAGGGAACTAAAGATGTCAATCTAGTTGAGTTAGTGCATTAGAATCATCTAAAACTAGCACTTAAGCTAAAATCAATCAGAAATAGAAAACTACCTTGAAAATTCCTACAAACATTCCTAAGGTACCCTAATTCAATCATGAATCTACCATACAAAAATCAGAGGTTGAATCATCCACCTAGTACTAAAAATACAATCTAAACCACAAGGTATCAACCATAAACCCTAAAAATGGAGCATCTAAAGGTTTCAACCTAAACTACCACTTATATTCATCACAAAAATGTGATAAAAATCTATGGGGATCATGCATATCTATGCTAACAACTCACAAAAATTCAAGGCCAAAATCATCATCACAGGATCACACAAAATTCCACAAAATCAAGTATCAAACATGACTATTTTAATATCAATTAAAATGTAAAAATTCCCATAAAATCAGAAAATGCATGAAAATAAAAATATTTTTTATCTAAAAAATACTAGACCCTATCATGAATCCAATGCAAAAAGAATGGGATCAATTGAATTATTTTTCCATTTTTTATGATTTAATCAATAACCATGAATAAAGTGAAAAAATAAAGAAAATCAAAATAAAATGAACAAGCACACGGTGCAGATAGCAATAGAATTCAGTTCATCATCCAAACTGGGCCATAAGGGGGGTGTGGTTAACAATTACTGACTAAGCCCAAAACCAACACTTAAGTGGAACGTTGCGTTTCACCTTATTCAGACTCTTCACAAAATGAAATTAATATGTGGCCGTTGGATCTTCATCTGGTCAAAGGTCTCAGCCCCATCCAACGGCTCTAAAGTCATCTTCTTCGTTTGAAATCCTGAAACACGCGCGCAGCCATGGCCGTCGCCGGTGGTGCTCCGGTCATCGTCCCCAACCCTAACTCTCTCCACAGGCCTCCATTCCAAGAGGTCTCTACATGAAACTCACTCCAATTTTCACAAGGAATCTTCCTATGCCATTTAATCATGCTAACAGTTCAAGAATCCAAGAATAACAATCTCAACCGAAAATTCCATGAACCCTAATTGGTCAATAATCTCCAAATTGATGATCCAGAAATCTTCCTACACCATTCCACTATGCATCTACAATAACAATTCATCTTAATTCTACCTAATTTAAGCCATAGCACAAGAGTTGCATACTTGGTAAACTTGAGCAAACAGAAGGGTTGAATCTTCGAATCAGCCTTCAAGAACTTGCAAAATCCTTCACTGAATCACAATCAATCTTCTATATGCAAACAAAAGAGTTGAATCTTCTTGAATTATCAAATTCGATTCTGAGTTGCAAGCTTCACTCTCCAATGGCTACTTCACGATTCTTCCACCACAGTGCCATGAATTTGATCTGGAATTGATCACCAACCTTAGAGCAAGCTATTGAGATCGATTCCTTGGACTGAAATGGCCTCTAACCTTGTAACCGATTTGGATTTGCAATGAGAAAGTTCAAAGTGCAAGCTCAGTTTTCTCTCTCAATCATCACCAACCTTTCATCTAAACCTCTTCTACATCATATATAGGCCATGTGTGGATGATCTAGAAACCTCTAGATCCTTCTAATGAGAAATTCAATCTCTCATGCCATGAGAAGTTCACTTACATGCCATGGTATGCATAGTTCTGCTAACAACTTGAAATCATTCTCAATTCCTTCCAATTTCTCCCCTCATGACATTTTGGAAGTGTTTGGCTTGCAAGGTACCTTGATTATGCCTTGAATTTGGGTTTGGCAATGGTTACTTAAGATGTAAGTAACTACTTTTCAAAGCAAGTCCACAAATTAAACTTCAATTCAAAAATGTGGCTAAACCAATGTTCTTAAAATGTTTTTTAGAGTCAAAATGATATATTACATGCCTTGGTTTGGACATGTAGATCAAAAATATCAATTTCCAACTTTGGTTCATTTAACTTATACCCTTATTTTAGGTCATTTTTGCAACTTTTAGCTACAAGAAATTTCAACATCTCATGACCTCTTGACTAGCCTTAAAACATCATTTTGAACAAGTTTTATGTTGAACATTTTCCCATTTGAAGCATGGAAATAGGAGTAATGGCCTTATGCTTGAAATGACCTATAATCTCCAAATGACCAAAATACCCTTGACTTGTCAAAGCCATAACTTGAGTTCTACAAATCTTATCAAGGACTTCTAGTACTCTCTAGAAATCTAAGAGGATAAGGAACAACATTCATGTTGACCAAAAGTTCATAGGAATCATCCTTCTAGGGCAAAAGTTTCATGCAAGTTGGACAACTTTCAAGCTCCCAAATTCACATACCTCAGATGACCTGTACCTTGTCAAAGTCATAACTTGAGTTCTACAAATCCTATAAAGGACTTCTAGAACTCAAATTAAAGCTAAGACCATTCTCTACAACATTCATGTTGGGGGTAAGATGAGATGACAATTACATCTTGAGCTAAACTGCCTTGAAGATAGGGGTCAAACTAGGGGATTTTACACTGTCAAGCCTTAGAAACCCTAGCTTGAAACTTCTCAAACCCTTCAATCATGATGAGTTGACCTTGGAATCATCCTTATAGCATCTCAATGCATCAATCCATGATCACATGGCTCTTGGATTAGGTCTCAACCTTCTCCAAATCATCAGTTGACTTAGGGTTGACCCAGTTAAACCCTAGTTGTACCAATAATGGATGAGGCTTCTTATTCTTGCACAATGACCTGTCTAGGCTTCATGATGGCTTTCAAGACATCTCATGAGCTCTCTCAAGGCTTCAAGTCCACATTCTTGGCTTCAGAATCATCTGAGGAGCTCCCACAACTCTCAAGTTAGGAGACCTGCACACTTGGTTTCAACCACTCTCTCTGAGGATCTTTTAACTTCTCTGACAAGGATGTCAACCCTTGAACACTTGAATAACCTTCTTAGCTAGCTTCCCAGTCTTATGTAGCTCTTAATTGGTAATCATACCTCTTGATCTCCTGCACACATGTCAATGAAATGCAAATGATAATGCTAATGTGAATGAAATGAAACACAAGCTAGATAAAGAAATGTTGGGAAAATTTTGGGGTGCAACAGCTGCCCCTATTCAAGCGCCTTGGACCTGACTGGGTGAGAAGTGAACGACTCTCAAACAATCAAGGTACGAGACGGTTGAATACCAATAAACCCGGAAATTTGCCAACTGCCCAAGTACACGGTACTCTGATGGGGACAAATCTTCGGAAACTGAAATGATAGCTGCACGGCAACTAGCTGGGGAATCGGTCACACGGTAACCGGTGATACATGGCCGATCATTCCTTCAGGCCTCAAGGTTCCTCGGGACTCATCAGGTCAACAATCAAGTTAATCATGCCATCGGGCATTCACAGAAATTTTCGGGCGTCAGCCGAACTCCATCAGTAAGTCGGGAACAGACTTCTCGGTCAATCATGAACCAATTGGGGATATCCAAACTTCTGCCATCCGGCACTCCACATCAGCTGAGAGAACTGCTTCGACATCACAATTGGACTTCGATCATCAAGTCTTCGAGGGACGTTTCAACTTTGCTGTTCAGAAACCTGCTGGGGGACGACACATCTCCGTTGGGGCTTCTGGAGAACTATCAAGTAACTCTACTTCGGGGGTCCAGAAATCATTCTGGGTGAATCAACTCTGCTGAGGACTTCAAGAATCATCTTGGACAAATAACTCCACCAGAGGCTTCAAGAATCTTCCTGAACCAATAACTCTGCTAGAGATTTCAGGAATCATCCTGAGCAAACTCTGCCAGGGATTCTAAGCATCCACTTGGGCAACCCTCTCTGGCGACTTCACTGGGGATTTTAATAATCATCTTAAACACACAACTTTCGGTGGAGAATTCAAGAATCATCTTGGGCAAACGACTTTGCTGAGATTTCAGGAGTCATCCTGAGCAGACACCCTGCCGGGGAACACCTGCAAAACAAGAATGGTAACGACCTAGCTCATGCTTCGTATGCATATGCTTTTGACAATGGCGCAATGCTCCACACGGTGGAAATGCTACGCGTTTAGGGTAAATGCTATGCAATCATGCAAAATGCTACGACCCCATCAGCAAAATAAGTGCTGAAGGGAGAATCCTCCTGTCGAGGTGAAAGAACCACTCTGGTGGGGAGGAGGAATCATCCTGCCGAGGAGAAGAAGCTACACCAATCTCAATTGGGCTCCGCCTGGGGAAACGAACTTCAGTCGAATTCCGCAGGGGAATAAAGCTCTACGAGAACCTGGGTCTACTCATCTGAGCATACGAACCACAACTGCTGAGGAAACGATATCAACCACAGAAATAAACTGCACGACCTTCGCAACAAAACTTTCCTGGAGATAACAACTCTGATGGGGAGACACAACATCAGCTATTCAACACTCTACTAGGGAAAACCAATCATGGCCCGAACGGTTTCCAAGGACTCGGCTCTCTTGGGAATCTGCAAACTCGGCTGGGGGAGAAGGCATCATCCTGCTTGCTGGGGAGAGTACGACTCTGTGGGGAACTTCAATTCTCCTGGAGACTTCAGTCTTGCACTATCACGGCTGAACACTTCGGTATATGACTCAGCTGGGGAGATGACATTCCTTCAGGGTACATCTGATTGAGGAGAGAATCTTCTCTGCTTGGGGAAACATATCAATACTTACGATCTCATGTTCAGACTCCATGGGGAGACGCTGTTGAACTTGCTGGAGAGGAGGAGGAATCATCTTGCTTGGGGACGCATACGGCGTACTTCCTGCTACACCTATAACAACACAAACAAACAGACAAGACACCCTTCTCAAAGGGACCTATCAAGGTTATCATCTTGTGACAATGTTTAAGTAATTCATTGTTTCAACAATCAGTGGCCTAGGCCAGTAGGTTTATGTATGCGCATTTTATCAAAACATCGGCGTTCTTTTTCGCAAACAAAACAAGTAAATGCTAAACAGACAAACAGAATTGTTGAATAGTATACATTTTATTAATAACGAACCCCTGAATGGGCAAAAATGTTTTACAACAGATGCAAGCTAATGGAATGAGGAAGCTACACAAAAATAAAACATAAATATACATCAGTATATGCACAAATGTCGGCAATGAGGCGTAGACGAACACCATGAGTTGATCCCTCTATGACCCACTCGACTTCGATACCTCTCCGACGGTTCAGCTTTAGAAGAGATTGATTCAGATAAACGGCCCTCAGGTCTTCCAAACCACTAAACAATGAAAGTCCATACGCGGAACGCAGTCATTTGCTTTTTCAAATCCCTAACTTTTGCCTGAATCGCCCTTTCGGGTTTTCGATTCACCGGGATACCCTTTTTTGCCAAAGTCGCCTTTCCAGGTTCTCGACTTTGCGGGTGTACATTTTTTCAATTTATATCCCTAATTTTTGCCCGAACCTTTTTCCTTTTTTATGGTTCGCCGGGATGCCCCTTTTTTCCTGGATATTCTTTTTCTTTCCAGCGGGTCATTTTTAAGCAAAGTATTTTTTAACTGCGTCCGCGTTCACCGGAGATGCAAAATCTTCGCCATCCATCATGGATAACAACAAGGCTCCTCCCGAGAAGACCTTGCTGACGACGTACGGACCTTCGTAATTGGGAGTCCACTTGCCCCGGTGATCGGAGTGTGGAGGAAGAATCTTCTTCAGGACGAGATCACCCGTCTGAAAGCTTCTAGGACGCACCTTCTTATCATAAGCTTTCTTCATTCGGCTTTGGTACAGACGACCATGAGCAATCGATGCTAACCTCTTCTCATCCATCAGGCTGAGTTGGTTTAGTCGGTTCTTAATCCATTCTACCACATCGAGTTTCACGTCAACCAAAACTCGTAAAGAAGGGATCTCCACTTCTAACGGTAGAACAGCTTTCATACCGTACATCAAGGAGAAAGGAGTTGCCCCGATTGATGTACGTACTGTGGTACGATAACTGTGCAGTGCAAATGGCAACATCTCGTGCCAATCCTTGTAGGTCACAACCATCTTCTGAACAATCTTCTTAATGTTCTTATTGGTCGCTTCAACGGCGCCATTCATCTTCTGCCGGTAAGGAGATGAGTTGTGGTGTTCAATCTTGAAACTCTGGCACAACTCCTTCATCATCTTATTATTCAGATTCGAACCATTATCAGTAATGATTCGCTCGGGAATTCCGTAACGACAGATGATGTCCCTCTTTATGAACTTAGCCACCACCTGCTTGGTCACATTCGCATATGAGGCTGCCTCCACCCATTTGGTGAAGTAGTCGATAGCTACTAGAGTGAAGCGATGACCATTAGACGCAGTGGGCTCGATCTTACCTATCATGTCGATGCCCCACATGGAGAGCGGCCACGGGGAGGACATGACATTCAACGGGAACGACGGCACATGAATCTTATCAGCATAAATCTGGCATTTATGACATCTCTTCGCGAATTTGAAGCAATCCGATTCCATCGTCAGCCAGTAATATCCTGCTCTCAGGATCTTTCTTGTCATAGCAAGCCCGCCGGCGTGTGTACCAAATGTGCCTTCATGGACTTCTTCCATGAGCATACTCACTTCTTTCTCATCTACATATCTGAGTAGCACGAGATCGTGGTTTCTTTTATACAAAACTCCATCAGGATTGAGATAAAAATTTCCAGACAGCCTCCTCAGAGTCTTCTTATCCTGGGTTGACGCTCCCACAGGATATTCCTTAGTCATAAGGAAAGTCTGGATATCATGGAACCATGGTTTTCCATCGGAGGCTTCCTCGATCGCAAAGAGGAATGCGGGTCTATCAAGACGAGAAAGAACAATTCTTGGAGCTTCATTCCAAAAATTGACTTTATACATCGAAGTCAACATGGCTAAGGCATCAGCCATCTGGTTTTCTACTCTGGGCACATGATGGAGTTCCACTCGATCAAAGAACGGAAGCAGCCTTCTGGCATAATTCATGTACGACACCAAATTCGATTGACGAGTCTCCCACTCCCCTTTTATCTGGTTAATCACAAGTGCTGAGTCACCATATACGTCTAGGTTCTTGATTCTCAAATCAATTGCCTCTTCTAAACCCATAATGCATGCTTCGTACTCCGCTTCATTATTGGTGACCGGAAACGTCAGTCTCGCGGTGAACGGGATGTGGGATCCATGGGGAGTCGTGATGATTGCCCCAATGCCACTTCCGTAAGAATTAACCGCCTCGTCAAATATCAACTTCCACTGGGATTTCCTGTCTGGACCCTCGTCGGGCAACGATTCATCGCAATCTTTCACTTTAAGAAACATGATATCCTCATCAGGGAATTCAAATTTCATCGGCTGATAATCCTCGATCGGCTGTTCGGCAAGGTACTCAGACAATACGCTTCCCTTGATGGCCTTCTGGGAAACGTACTGAATGTCATATTTTGTCAACACCATTTGCCATCTGGCAATCCTGCCCAAAAGCGCTTACTTCTCGAAGACGTACTTGATCGGATCCATCTTCGAAATTAGCATGGTTGTGTGATTGAGCATGTACTGTCGTAAACGTTTGGCAGCCCAGGCTAGTGCGCAACACGTCTTCTCCAGCATCGAGTAACGAGATTCACAGTCTATGAACTTTTTACTCAAGTAGTAAATGGCATGCTTCTTTCTGCCCGTCTCGTCGTGCTGACCGAGAACACACCCCATACTATTCTCAAGAACTGTCAAGTACATGATTAAGGGTCTTCCGGCCACTAGGGGTATCAAGATCGGAGGTTCCTGTAGATACTGTTTTATCTTATCGAATGCCTTCTGGCAATCCTCGTTCCAGATAATCGCCTGATCTTTCTTTAAAAGTTTGAACATCGGTTCACACGTGGCGGTGAGCTGAGAGATAAACCTTGCAATGTAGTTTATCCTGCCCAGGAAACCACGAACTTCTTTTTCCGTTTTTGGTGCTGGCTTTTCTTGTATCGCTTTTATTTTCGCAGGATCAACCTCGATGCCTCTTTCACTCAATATAAACCCCAGTAACTTTCTGGACCGTACTCCGAAAGTACACTTGTTAGGATTCAGCCTCAACCTGAACTTCCTAAGCCTCTCAAAAAGCTTCAGCAAATTGACCAGATGCCCCTCCTCCGTTTGGGACTTCGCAATCATGTCATCAACATAGACTTCAATCTCATGATGAATCATATCATGAAACAAAGTAACCATTGCTCGTTGGTAAGTGGCCCCTGCGTTCTTCAGACCGAAAGGCATTACCTTGTAGCAAAATGTTCCCCAAGGCGTGATAAACGTAGTTTTCTCCATGTCCTCCGGCGCCATCTTGATCTGATTGTAACCGGAGAAGCCATCCATGAACGAAAATATGGAGAACTGAGCTGTATTGTCGACCAACACATCGATATGAGGCAGCGGGAAATCATCTTTAGGGCTCGCCCTATTCAAATCCCGATAATCGACGCACATTCGCACCTTACCGTCCTTCTTCGGTATAGGCACTATGTTGGCGACCCACAGAGGGTAAGTAGTGACCGCTAAAAAGCCAGCATCAAGCTACTTCTGCACTTCTTCTTTGATCTTAACGGCCATATCTGGTCGCGTCCTCCTAAGCTTCTGCTTAACGGGAGGACAATCTTCTCGCAGCGGTAAGTGGTGGACCACGATGTCAGTATCAAGTCCGGGCATATCTTCGTATGACCAAGCAAAGACGTCACTATACTCTCTTAGCATCTCGACCAATCTCTGCTTGACATCACTCTGCAACGCGGCCCCTATCCTGACGTTCCTGACAAGTTCCTCAGAACCCAAATTCACAATCTCGATCTCTTCTTCGTGAGGCAGAATAACTTTCTCTTCTTGTTTCAACAAGCGGGCCAACTCTTCGAGAAGGTCTTCATTTTCCTCAATCTCTTCTTCGGCTAGATAGATCGAGAAATCGAAGTCGAAGTGAGTCGTAGAAGGTCCAGAGTCGATGTCATCTGCTATATGGATCCTGCAATAACAAGGGTTAAGCTTAAAACAAGGATATGCAGGTTAGCACAAATCCCATTGCCATTTTATTGTTTTTCAAAACAAATATAAAACAGGAATAACAGAGATCACAATATTTGAATACGAGGAAAAACGTCTTTTGATTTATTGATAAAACGCATGTACATAATCAAACGAGGCCCTGACAAGAAAACCTCTATGCCCCGGGTAGGACATAGGGTTGTACAACGATTGGAAAAAGTAAATCATTACTCTTTGCCTGTCGCTTGGATGATATCCCTGACGGACCAGTTGTTGAGGCTCTCGCCCGGTTTGCTTGGCTGGATCCAAGAGTCCAGGTCGCAGTCGCTGTCTCCGCCGTCTTCAGACACTGCGCTGACACTTTCAAACATCACCCCGCCATTGGTAAACTGGATCGGCCCTTTACCTCGCGACGCATTGCTAGAAGAAGAGGCTTCAGCCGCAGGAGAATATCCCAACCCAAACTTGTCCTGCTTGTTAGATATCTCCAGAATTTGCCCCCAGCCTGGGGTAGATCCGGCTTGAACAACGGCCCGGGCTTCCTTGAAGGACGAGAGAGTCATCTCTGGTTTCTCGGTGATTACAGGAGCTACGTTCTTGACTTTGACAGCTTCGAACGCTTGACATAGGGTTTCGTGGATTTCCCCATCCATCTCAACGTACTTGAAGGACGACAAATGGCTCACCATTATATCCTCCTCGCCACAAACAGTCACAATGCTACCTCTGACAGCATACTTGAGCTTCTGGTGCAACGTGGAGGTCACGACACCCGCAGAATGGATCCATGGCCGGCCTAAGAGACAGTTGTAGGCAGGCATGATGTCCATGATGTAAAAGACCGCGTTGAACGTTTCTGGCCCGACTTGGATTGGCAACGTCACCTCCCTGAAAACATGACGTTTGGTTCCATCGAACGCTTTCACAACCAGATCACTGGGTGTGCAAATCACTCCACGAGTATCTAACTTCATCAATGCCTTCTTCGGAAGAACATTGAGCGATGACCCTGTGTCCACCAACACATGAGACATAATCGTTCCCCTACATTCTATCGAGATGTGCAGGGCGCTATTGTGGTTCCTCCCCTTTGGCGTCAGCTCTAGGTCAGTGAACCCTAACCCATTTCCAGCATTCACGTGGGCTACAACCCCTTCTAACTGGTTTACCGATATTTCCTGCGGTACATACGTGGCATTCAACACCTTCAGCAATGCGTTGCGATGTGCCTCAGAACACAGTAACAGATTCAGGATGGAGATTCTCGAGGGTGTTTGATGGAGATGATCCACGATCTTGTAGTCACTCTTTTTAATCAACCGCATAAACTCCTCGGCATCTTTAACAAGTAAGTCTTTCTCTACCCCACGAGGGATCTCTTCAACGACTTTACTCTTCCCTTTATCAGCTACATCAACTTTGTCCGTTTTGTCCGCCACGACCTCAGGTGGTGCAAACACTCTCCCGCTGCGAGTGATTCCGCTAACGCTAACTAGGTTCTCCACAGACGACCCAAATGGTTCTAATTCCAACTTTTGTCCGTTGCAGTAGACCTCTGCCCCGTAATGCCATGGGACAGCATTGGTGCTTTCGAAAGGTATTGGCCCAGCTTTGGTGATGGTAATCGTGGGCGGTCTGGGTGCAGAAATAGTTATCGTCCGGCGAGGGATGGTGATGGTGGCAACCTCATCATCTTGCTTCAGCATTACCTCTCCCGATCTGCTTTCGGCCCTTTGGCTAAACTGTAGGAGTCCTTCGGTCATCAGACTTTGAATCCCCTCTACCAACTGTTCACATCCATCAGGACTTGTCGCACAACCCATACACAACTCTCCACAACCTGGAAAGAAACCCCTTTTCATCAGCTTAGCTTTAACGAAGCTAAGCGGTGTCTTCAGATCTTTGACGTCAGTCAACAAATCCAAGCTCTCGCTTCAATAATGGCGTTTACTCCACCTCCCCTATGATTCGACATAGGGTTCTTCATGACGTTTGGCACATTATCTGAGAAATTGATGATCTTAGCGTCCACCATATCCTGCACCTTGTGCTTGAAGGCTTTGCAATTTTCTATTGTGTGGCCTGGTGCCCCTGAGTGAAATTCATAAGTTGCGTTTGCATCATAACTTGGCGGGGGTGCCCCTGTCAAGGGAGCCAGGGTCCTCTTCTGGATCAACTGTAACTGGAGCAATGTCTGTAACAGCTGAGCATAAGACATGGGCAGTGTCTCGAGGTGATGGCTCGACAGAGGTGCCCTGTTCTGATACTTTCTGTACCCTTGTTGATTCGGTTGCTGCTGCTGTGGCTGGGGTTGCTGTACGGCAGGGATAGTTATACTTGCCACTTGTTGGTGAGGGTCTTTGCCCTTCCTTCGCGCGTTGGATACGACGCTCGTCTCTCCTCCCCTCCTTTTGCCACCATAAGGTTTCTTTCCTCCTCTAGCCGAGGACAGATCACCTTGAATTTTCCCCAATTTGATCCCGTTTTCAATGTGCTCACTCGTAATAATGAGATCTGAGAAGCTTCCCGACATACTGCTGACCAATTTCTCATAATAAACCCCTGGGAGGGTGGCCACGAACATTTCCACAAGCCCGCGTTCAACCATCGGCGGCTGAACCCTGGCTGCTAATTCACGCCACCGTTGGGCGTATTCCTTGAACCCTTCATTGTTCCTCTGTGACAAATTCTGCAGTTGGACTCGGTTCGGAGCCAAGTCACTGTTATATTGGTAGTGGTGCACGAATGCTTCAGCAAGTTCCTTCCACGTGCGCACACTGGTAGGTTCCAGACTCATGTACCATTCGAGGGAGGGTCCGGACAGACTGTCCTGAAAGAAGTGCATCAGCAACTTCTCGTCCTCAGAATGAGCGGACATTTTTCTGTAATATGATCTCAGATGGAGGCGAGGGCAAGTGGTGCCCTTGTACTTTTCAAAGTTAGGTACTTTGAACTTGGGAGGCACCTTGAAATCAGCGATCAGTCCCAACTTGGACATATCAACACCCAGGGTGTTCTGGTTCTCGATATTCCTCATCTTATCCTCGAGTGCCTTGAACCTAAGCCGTGCTTCAGCAGTCAGCTCCCCTTCAGCACCTCTCTGGGAGAACACATTGTCTTGACGGTCTTCTAACCACGGCTGAGGCCCGAACAGATTTCCAACACCTGCGTTGCCATTGCCCGGCCCAACATTGACGGTAGCTTCAAAATTCCCATTACCGACGCCCGTCGTGTTACCATTGAGTCCCATGTTAGCTATCACATTGCCGTTGGCACTGCCATTCCCTCCGGTCACGGGGACGCCATTCTGAGGAGTTTCAACAGGTGGAGGGGTTGGCACAGTCCCACCATGGAGTACACCATGGAGTACACCATTGCTATCAACCCTTGAGATCAGAGGCTGAACCAAGGTTCTGAGCTGATCCTGGCCATTGGCGACCGCTTGCATGAGCTCCATGAAACGGTCCATCCTTTCGCGGAGTTCCTGAACATCAGTTTGCACTTGCTCCATGATTCTGGCTTGATTTGATCTGGTCGGATAGCGGTGGATAGGTCTCTGATCAATCCTGGAATAACCTGAAACAACCTGAAAATACAAAAGGGTTAGGAAAAACAACAAAGTGCTCGTTATGCAAATGCAAACGTGTGTCTGTGCGTTAGGGAGATTTCCCCCCCAATCCTAGTGCCTGAGTGCCAGTGCTGATAATAAGAAGTCTGAGTCCAGTCGTGGAAATAACATCTCATATATAAGGAAAGCCCATCAAGGCAGTACATAACATCACTGAGTACAAGCTGAATCAATAGCATGACCTCAACCAACAAGCCTGGTGATGGTCAGCATACAAAAACGATCAAAGCAAGAGGAATACAAATAGTCAAGCACGGCCACGGGCGCGAAATTCTTCTAACAACCCCTTCGTTTCTAGATGATCAGGCCGAGTGAGCAACCCTTCGACGAGTAACTCTCTTTGCATAATGGTGTATTGAAGACCTTCAACCGAATCTTCCCATGCTCCTTCGCCGAAACAATCTTCTAACTTCCGCTTCTTGGACTCAAACGTCAGTTTGCGCTCCTTCAGGTTAGCAAGAGCTTTGTTGAGCTGGCCTTCAGCGGCATATCTGCGAGCGGTCTCTTCATCAAACCTCCTATCACCAGCCTTTACCTGGGCGTTCAACTTGGAAATCTGTTGCTTCAGCTTATCCTCCCGTTCTTTCTTGTTGGCTTGGGCGGCCTTCCAATGCTGGTTAAACTTGGATATCCTCCGGTACGCTTCATCCAAGTGCTGCTTCTTAGTTGCCAGTACATCATTGACAACTTTGAAGTCTCGACCCAAACGCTCACGCTCAGCCATCTGCTTAGTCAAATCTGTCCCCAGCTGGTTCACCAGCTCTGTCTGCCTCCTGAAGGAATGAACGGCCTCGCTTCTCTCGCTTCTGAGTTGAGCCAATTCTTTCTCCAGTTCTTCATTTGCCTTTTTCAGCTCATCCCTCTCTACCAACACCTGATTGTGCTGCTGAATAGGCACGGTGGTAGGCTCTTCGATCACTGGAGGGCTTTCTGGCTTGGTGGGAGGAAACGACATCCCTATAGCATCTGCTCTGGCTCTGATCCAAGTCACATACAGAGCGTAGGCTTGACTATTACTTTTCCCCAGCAATGGTTTTCCCCGCTTACTGATACCATTCCAAGCGCGCTGAAGCTTAGATAACATATCCCCTTCTGGAAGACCAGTGAGGTACAGAGATTCCTGTACCTCTTCATCCTTCGGCGGAGCTTTCAAAGCATAAGCGAACTGTCGGACCAGCAGAGATGGATTATAATTGATACAACCCTTCCTGCCTATCAAAGGAACGTTCGGGAACCCACTGCAGCTGAAGATGATCTCAGTACCCAACCTATCTCTATCAAACCAGGCAACGTCCTCTGCAGATAGACTCATCAGACGCTCGGGCCACTCAGCTGTGGTTGTAGACGAAGCAAAGGGACCCTTCTTGGATAGATGACTATCAAGCCATCTATAGAGTAGGGGCACGCAACATGAGACATTCTTACCCCTTCTGTTTTCGTTTTTGTAGTGGACGGAATGGTAGACATCTCCTATCAAGGTAGGGATGGATTCCCTGATGCAAAGATGTGGAAGGCGTCGAAGTCTACGAAGTCGGGCATATTGGGGAACAGAATGATGCCATATATGCACAGAGCGAGAATGGCGTTGAACACGACCAACATCCGTCTTTGGCGCACTGCTGAGCTTTTCCCACCAAGAACTGCAAGGAGAAACTGGGAACCTTGTTCCAACTAGACAAAACCAACTCTGAGGCATCTAGGTGAAGTGAAGGAGCTAGACTAGCCAGATTAGGCTCCCATCCGTATGAACAAAGGGCATCTGACTCTTGATAGGCACACCTAAAAAATCAACATACTCCTCTAGTGTGGGTGCGAGAACAAAGTCCTGGAAAGTAAATTATCTCAACGGAGGATCGTAGAACTGCAACAAGGCGTGTAACCCGTTTAACTCAAACACAGAGGGTTTACGAACCAAACTGAGCAGTTTACCGTAAGACTATCTGAATTCATCTCTCACAGAATCATCTGCTAAAGCAATCAAACCAGTCAGCTGAACAACATCAAGAGTGGGGAGTTTGTAAGCCACGGTCTTCCTCAAAGAACCCATGATAGCACAATAGAAGGTAAGAAAGCCTGAATCGGGGGAAACGGTACCTACAACACAGACACACGTTAATGAAATGCAAATGAGTATGCAAAGCAATGTAAAATGCAGTCATGCAATAGGAGATCAAGACAACTGTGTTGTTGAAGGTACGAAGGTGAAGGTTCTGTATCAACAAAACCACGATACTGCTCTGTCAAGAACAACCACTATCTCTGATAAGAAGGAAACCCTGATATCGGACCATAAATTTGCTCTGTCAAGAACACCCATATCTGATAATAAAGGCCAAAACTCTACTCTGTCAAGAACAAACATCTGATAATAAGGACCTCTGATACAAGACCTTAAGTATGTTCTGTCAAGAACAAACGTCCGATGATAAGGACCTCGGATACAGGACCAAAACTCTGCTCTGTCAAGAACAAACATCTCTGGAGATAAGGACCTCTGATACAGGACCCAAAATCTGTTCTGTCAAGAACAAACATACATCTGCTGATGAGATCCTCTGATCCCAACCATAAACCTGCTCTGTCAAGAACAACATATACATCTGATGATGAGAACCTCTGACACCAACAAAACTGATTCACTATCAAGAAAACCAGGTAGTCTGAAGGTCAAGGTTTCTTGCAACAAACCCAACCCTGCTCACAGGTATGGACCTATACCGACACAAGTTCGGCATCCTATGCGGTCATCAGCGTCACAGACATTCAAGAGGGATGATACGATACCCAGAAGGTGTGGCATCACCATCTCCTGAAGCGGCCTCACTCGGCTGAATTCCAAATGATCGGTCCCCAGAGTCGACAATCCACCAAACCAACAACCCCCTCAACCCAAAGGGTTGAAAAAGAAGTCAACCAAGAGAACCTCGTCTGAGCGTGGATTTCATGAGACACTAGTGCCTACAAAGCAAGCACGCGCCCACTAATTTCCACAACTAATGCTAGGTACACTCAAGCCTGGGTCTGGCTTCTCACTCATCAGAATGCCCCTCCCACCACAGCACAGATAATCATATCATACTGAAAATAAAATGCAGGAAGTAAAATGCGATAAATAGACACAACCCAACAAGTAATCGTACAAGCGCTAGGATTGACTCTCGCAGGGGACGTTGGATCCCCAAACTGACTCGCATACGGGACGTTGGATCCCAGGAAACTATGAAATCCCCAACAGAGTCGCCAGTTGTCGCTTCCGCGAAAATAAGGTGCCAGCAAAACAGAAGAGTCACCACCTTTCGTTATTTATCCCTTAGAACGGGAAAGGAAACGATCCGAAAAACCTGACGAAAAGGTATAAGACAAGGTCATCGTAACCATTGTCTGGGTTCGGGAGTCGGTTACGCAAGGGGAAGGTATTAGCACCCCTCACGTCCATCGTACTCGATGGGATCCACGCTTGTTGTGTTCATCGGACGGGTTTGTTTTATCTATCTACCTATCAAGGTCGGCTTAAAAAGAAAAGAAAGTGACTCGACAAAGCGTTGCACTTTATGCCTACGTATTCTCATCAGAGAATGAGAAATCAGAGTCAACGTAGTTCGACTAACTACGAGTTATGGGGAAGGTGGCTCGCCAATACGTCAGTATTGTGCCTACGTACTCTCAACAGGTATGAGAGATCAGAGCTTACGTAGTTCAGGATAATACGGATTACGGGAATTCAGATTCATCTATTTTTCGAGTAGGGTTAACAAACAGTTCCAACAGTTTGGTGTACGCGGCTCGACCCTTGGAAACTTAGGTGTTACCGTTTGCAGTAGAACTAGGAGTTAACGACACTCTTTTCTTCAGAAAAGCTTCCTTTGAATTATGGGCCCACGGGGCAAAAAGGTTTGAAGTTTGTTTTCTGTCTTTTACGAAAGAACTGTTTTTTATGTTTGTTTGCAACTAGTATCGCATTAGAGACTCTGACCTGAGAGTGAATGCGTCGTATGTCACCCAAAGGGTACCATACTAAACATCCGGACTGTTGAAAAGAAACTCTCCAACAATCCTTTCTCAGATAGCTTAAGGCTCGTAACGTACGACGTTAGTTAACCTTCATTACTGTATTTTGATTTGTTTTGAGATGAGAAGAGAGAACGAACAGGTTCAACTAAGGGGAGACTATCAAGTCCTAATGTTGTCATGCCAAGGATTCATCCTATGGTTGAGGTTTGAAACAGGGAACTCCTAGAAGTTATCATGCATAGGTTTCAACCTAAAGTTCTAATCATCACTTCCTTATCAAAGGAAGTGAGATTCCTAAGGGATCATGTGAATGATATACAACAGATAAAGCATCAGCTTAAACAGTAAACAGTAAACGACTGTAAAAATGCATGCAATGCAAGTGAGGGAGGAAATGTGTGTGGGGCAGCAGCCTCCACAAGCTCATCTCAACCTCAAGCCAGATATGAATAATTATAATCATATAGAGAGAATAAAACATGCTATCAAGCAAACACAGCAACTGCAATCATACAGAGGAAATAGCATGCTATCAAGCAACACAAACCACATAGGCAAGGGAGCTGGGCTCTACCGAATACCCGCAAGCAAAGCCACACAGTAAAAATACAAGCAGAGGGAGCAACCCAACCTCTAGTGCAATCATGCTCCTAGCTTACATCAGTCTAAATATGAACTTACTCTAATACATCAAGCAAATCAAACAAGTCACAACAATACATAAAATAAAACAGATCAACAGCTTCCACAGCTTCAAGCTTCTTCTCCTCAGCAATTCAGTCTTCAGACCTCACCTAGCCTTCAAGGCTAACATCTTCAATAGAAAGTATCAACTTGCTTCTCCAAGTTTCCAATACACTAAACATAAGTATCAACTTATTCTTTCTTCTCCAAGCTTCATCTCTCCAGTCAATTCCAATTTGATCTTCTTCACAAGTGTCAACTTGCTCTTCTTGACCTTCAGCTCTCTTTGCTTTACCAGTATCAACTGGGTCTTCTTCATCTGCAAGCTTCAGCTTCTCAGAGCAATCTTCAACCACAAAGAAGTATCAACTTCATCCTTCAATCTTCTTCAAGCAAGGAACTCCATCCTCTAACAAGGGAGAAAGATTCATCTGTCAAGAGCGAAGTTTGGATGATTGGTAGCAGAGTGAAGACCAAAGGTCACCACTAAGCATCCTGTCATCAGAGAAAGGGACCCTCAAAGGTTCTACCAATTTTGCAAAGAGCCACACATCCTACTAAAGGAGGGATGAGGCCTTTACAAAGGGACCTTTCATCATAGGGAATAATGGAATTGATCAACATATTCCATGTTTATGAAGGAAGAGGATCTATCTAGAAGCTCTGCCTGCAAAACCCTAATCTTAATACCTAATCAAAACCACACCAAAAGAAAGGAATATCTTCAAATCCAAGCCTCTTCAAGCAATCCAATGCATCTTCAACTTGTCTCCAACATCATCCAAGAACAAGCAAAGCAAAACCCTAATCTAAGGGAACTAAAGATGTCAATCTAGTTGAGTTAGTGCATTAGAATCATCTAAAACTAGCACTTAAGCTAAAATCAATCAGAAATAGAAAACTACCTTGAAAATTCCTACAAACATTCCTAAGGGACCCTAATTCAATCATGAATCTACCATACAAAAATCAAAGGTTGAATCATCCACCTAGTACTAAAAATACAATCTAAACCACAAGGTATCAACCATAAACCCTAAAAATGGAGCATCTAAAGGTTTCAACCTAAACTACCACTTATATTCATCACAAAAATGTGATAAAAATCTATGGGGATCATGAATATCTATGCTAACAACTCACAAAAATTCAAGGCCAAAATCATCATCACATGATCACACAAAATTCCACAAAATCAAGTATCAAACATGACTATTTTAATATCAATTAAAATGTAAAAATTCCCATAAAATCAGAAAATGCATGAAAATAAAAATATTTTTTATCTAAAAAATACTAGACCCTATCATGAATCCAATGCAAAAAGAATGGGATCAATTGAATTATTTTTCCATTTTTTATGATTTAATCAATAACCATGAATAAAGTGAAAAAATAAAGAAAATCAAAATAAAATGAACAAGCACACGGTGCAGATAGCAATAGAATTCAGTTCATCATCCAAACTGGGCCATAAGGGGGGTATGGTTAACAATTACTGACTAAGCCCAAAACCAACACTTAAGTGGAACGTTGCGTTTCACCTTATTCAGACTCTTCACAAAATGAAATTAATACGTGGCCGTTGGATCTTCATCTGGTCAAAGGTCTCAGCCCCATCCAATGGCTCTAAAGTCATCTTCTTCGTTTGAAATCCTGAAACACGCGCGTAGCCATGGCCGTCGCCGGTGGTGCTCCGGTCATCGTCCCCAACCCTAACTCTCTCCACAGGCCTCCATTTCAAGAGGTCTCTACATGAAACTCACTCCAATTTTCACAAGGAATCTTCCTATGCCATTTAATCATGCTAACAGTTCAAGAATCCAAGAATAACAATCTCAACCGAAAATTCCATGAACCCTAATTGGTCACTAATCTCCAAATTGATGATCCAGAAATCTTCCTACACCATTCTACTATGTATCTACCATAACAATTCATCTTAATTCTACCTAATTTAAGCCATAGCACAAGAGTTGCATACCTGGTAAACTTGAGCAAACAGAAGGGTTGAATCTTCGAATCAGCCTTCAAGAACTTGCAGAATCCTTCACTGAATCACAATCAATCTTTTGTATGCAAATAAAAGAGTTGAATCTTCTTGAATTATCAAATTCGATTCTGAGTTGCAAGCTTCACTCTCCAATGGATACTTCACGATTCTTCCACCACAGTGCCTTGAATTTGATCTGGAATTGATCACCAACCTCAGAGCAAGCTATTGAGATCGATTCCTTGGACTGAAATGGCCTCTAACCTTGTAATCGATTTGGATTTTCAATGAGAAAGTTCAAAGTGCAAGCTCAGTTTTCTCTCTCAATCATCACCAACCTTTCATCTGAACCTCTTCTACATCATATATAGGCCATGTGTGGATGATCTAGAAACATCTAGATCCTTCTAATGAGAAATTCAATCTCTCATGCCATGAGAAGTTCACTTACATGCCATGGTATGCATAGTTCTGCTAACAGCTTGAAATCATTCTCAATTCCTTCCAATTTCTCCCCTCATGACATTTTGGAAGTGTTTGGCTTACAAGGTACCTTGATTATGCGTTGAATTTGGGTTTGGCAATGGTTACTTAAGATGTAAGTAACTACTTTTCAAAGCAAGTCCACAAATTAAACTTCAATTCAAAAATGTGGCTAAACCAATGTTCTTAAAATGTTTTTTAGAGTCAAAATGATATATTACATGCCTTGGTTTGGACATGTAGATCAAAAATATCAATTTCCAACTTTGGTTCATTTAACTTATACCCTTATTTTAGGTCATTTTTGTAACTTTGAGCTACAAGCAATATCAACATCTCATGACCTCTTGACTAGCCTTAAAACATCATTTTGAACAAGTTTGATGTTGAACATTTTCCCATTTGAAGCTTGGAAATAGGAGTTATGGCCTTATGCTTGAAATGCCCTATAGTCTCCAAATGACCAAAATACCCTTGACTTGTCAAAGCCATAACTTGAGTTCTACAAATCCTATCAAGGATTTCTAGTACTACCTAGAAACCTAAGAGGATAAGGAACAACATTCATGTTGACCAAAAGTTCATCGGAATCATCCTTCTAGGGCAAAAGTTTCATGCAAGTTGGACAACTTTCAAGCTCCCAAATTCACATACCTCAGATGACCTGTACCTTGTCAAAGTCATAACTTGAGTTCTACGAATCTTATCAAGGACTTCTAGCACTCAAATTAAAGATAATACCATGCTCTACAACATTCATGTTGCGGGTAAGATGAGATGACAATCACATCTTGAGCTAAACTGCCTTGAAGATAGGGGTCAAACTAGGGGATTTTACACTGTCAAGCCTTAGAAACCCTAGCTTGAAACTTCTCAAACCCTTCAATCATGATGAGTTGACCTTGGAATCATCCTTATAGCATCTCAATGCATCAATCCATGATCACATGGCTCTTGGATTAGGTATCAACCTTCTCCAAATCATCAGTTGACTTAGGGTTGACCTAGTCAAACCCTAGTTGTACCAATCATGGCTGAGGCTTCTTATTCTTGCACAATGACCTGTCTAGGCTTCATGATGGCTTTCAAGACATCTCATGAGCTCTCTCAAGGCTTCAAGTCCACATTCTTGGCTTCAGAATCATCTGAGGAGCTCCCACAACTCTCAAGTTAGGAGACCTGCACACTTGGTTTCAACCACTCTCTCTGAGGATCTTTTAACTTCTCTGACAAGGATGTTAACCCTTGAACACTTGAATAACCTTCTTAGCTAGCTTCCCAGTCTTGTGCAGCTCTTAATTGGTAATCATACCTCTTGATCTCCTGCACACATGTCAATGAAATGCAAATGATAATGCTAATGTGAATGAAATGAAACATAAGCTAGATAAAGAAATGTTGGGCAAATTTTGGGGTGCAACACTTGGTTAAATAAATTTCAATTTTTTATTTATTTATAAACCGGTTGTATTGTAGTCCGTACTTCAAAGCTGAAGAATCAAATCAACAAAGAGGGTGTAGATTTGAGCTCTAAATGAATGGATACAAAGAGGGTAAAGATTATACCGCCGCTGTTGTCTCTAGTTCGCTTGTTCGCCTAGGGCGTCTTATGAAAAAAATACAGAATAAGTTTTGTTTTAATTTATCAGTAAACCCTTTAATCGCGGGTAGAAAACCCAACCGTAGTGGAATTGTAAGTCCTCTAACAACGGTTGGTTTACTTCACCGTTGTAAAATTATTTACAATTTATTTTTTAAATAATGGACTTAAGTGACGCACGACTAATGTACTAAAAAAATGTAGTTGATGAGAATTAAAACTTGTTACACATCATTTATTACTACGGTGTCTTAAGACAACCGTCACTAAATTACTATTTATAAATTCAACTACTCACTGGGCGCGAAAATTTTAACTTATTAGAACGGTGTATATGAATCCGTTGTAAACCCATTATAGGTTTGACATTACCTGTGGTAAAATCTCATAGGTTCTTGGTTAGTCCATGGTAAAACCAATGTTTGGTTAAAGCTTAGCATGTGATAAAAGATTGGATAAGGTTCGAGTTTAGCCAGGTATTAAAATCTCCCAAGTTATTGATTAGACTATATAATTTTTTTTAAAGATTCGTGAGCTCAACTTACAAAGTTTAGAAGCTTGAAGACTAACCACTCCAAGATTATCATGGAAAGAAACCTAATGATTTTTGTATTCTATTTGTGGAAAGGAGACTAACTGCTTTGATCTACTATTTGTGGAAGGAGGACTAATTGCTTCAATTCACCATTTTAAAGAAAAAACTCAATTACAAAATCCCAAGTCTTCCTTTTTAGGTTGGAAGTCAACTCGCTTTCTTAGTATAAGAGGGTTCGTGAGTTTTACCTACTAAAGGCTCTCCAAGTTTATTGGATACTCTCAAGATCAATTTTTAAGGGAGAAGAGTATGTAATTTTCTTGTTTGATCGAACCTCTATAACTCTTGGTGTTTTTCTCTTTCCCTTAACTCTTTATTTTCTACAATTTATATTCCACAATATATTTTCCGCTGTTTTATGCTCAAACGTTTTCAAAAAGTTTTTAAACTCAAATTTTAATCTGCAAATTTTTTCAGAACCATATTTTTTGGAACCACACAGCTCACTGCCTCTTGGATGGGAAGTCATATGTCCAACAAGTGGCCTTGGAGCCTAACTTCTATTTAAAGACTAATCTTTGTACGAGGAATATGACTTTTGACAAGAGATGTTTTTAATCTTCAATGATAGTAGATTTGAGATTTGGAAAGCTAGGATTAGTTTTTTTTTTAAAAATTATAAACCATGACTTGTAGGAAATAATAGGCAATGTTCCGTTTATCCCTACTCATCAAGTAAATTATGATGTAGTAGATAAACCTTATTCTCTCTGTACTGAAGAGGAAAAGATAAAGTTTGAAATATATTTAAATAAAAAAAGAGCTCTATAACTATGTCTCTAGATGATATAAACTTTTATTATATTTATCATTGTAAAACTACCAAGAAAATGTTGGATACTCTTGAAATGATATATAGAGCTTCTCCAAGTATCAAACAAGAGAAGAAGATCCAACAAGGGGAAGAAGATGAAGATACCAATCTTGGATCTTTTTCAAAGTTTAGAAAAATTGGAAATTATGTTGGAAATTAAATGAATAAAAAATATCTTTGAGTTAAGAATTAGAAGTTTAATCTAACTCTTAAATCAAAATATATGAACCTTCATGAATTTCAAGAAAAATTAAGAAAGAAGGAAATTGTAGAGAAATTAAACGAACTAGTTCAATTACTCAAAGATGAAGAATAAAAAACCAAAGAATCGTAAAATCCAACTTAATCCTATCATACGACCCTTGTAGAATCCTTCAAAAGAACATACTCAGTAGTTGAACAATCCTTAGAAGATTCAACATCAAATGAATGACCATTTTGTTGAAGGAACGATAAAGAAGAAGAAGAAGTTTCGTCAATAATTGAACAAAAAATAAGAGAAGAGACATCAACCTTAGAGAGAAATATGAAATAATCATATTCTAAAAAAAAATATGAAATATGCTTAAATGCATCCTACACAACAGATACTATTTCAGGTACCAAACCATCACATGCTCAACTGTTTAGAAATAGTGATCGATTAGTGGAAAAAAATTATAAACTAAGGGAACAAATACTGGGTCTTAAGGAATCACTAAGACATCTCAAAGAAATAAATAATTCATATAAGATAGAAATAACTAAGCTTAGAAATTCGAAAGAAAAATGTAAACGGTGTGACTCCCTTATAAACGAAATAACTAGGCTTCGTGAAACCTTAGAAAAGTTTACCCAAGGAAAAGAGAAGCATGAATTGATCTTCTCAAGTCAAAAAGTCTCCATAAATAGAAATGTAAAAGGACTTAAAAGGCATAGAAAACCTAGGAAAGTTACATATCTTAAGGACAAGAAGCGTCAAGTTTATAAGTGCATACACTATAAGAGTATAGGATACTTGGAACCTTTTTGTTTCTATAAATTGAAAGGATCTAAAGGTATACCACCTTATAACTCCTAGAACTAATGCACCAAGGCCTACGAAAATATGGGCACCAAAGGTGAAACCTTAGTATTTTGCAGGTATGCTTTACAGCTCGGGGATTTAACGATTATTAATGAAAATGTACAAAGTAATAAAATACTTTTAAAGTATATAACATTTATGAAGTCTCTGATCAAGGATGAAAGATGATGGAAAATAATCAATCGATGTGATCAAAGCAGATTATTTGAGAATATCTCAAAGTATATGATCCTTAGTGATCAATTAGATGTACATGTATGCAATGGACTAGGTCGTTTGGCGCTTATACCAACTCTCGCATTCAATGATTTATGGAGAAGGATACATCATACTATATTTACTGTTTTCTCTTTGTAGGGGAAGTATTTCTCAAGATTTATTGATAAAAGAGGCATACATTATTTTACGATAAAAATAATTGAATAACTCTAATTAAACCCTTAAAGTAATGAATTTAACTTTTTTCTCATCTCAAAATTATTTTCCTAACCCAAAAGATGAGTGTTCTAGTATTTTATAGTAAAGAGGTGCAAAAAATGACAAATGTGGGTGCTTAAAAGTAAAAAAATCCAACATAAGGCCCAACATGCACCAAGAAGGATGAACCACAAAAGCTCAATCGATTAGCACATCATATTAGAAGAGCATGGTGCGCTGAATTTCAAATCAAATCCAAGCCAAACTTATGCCTCAAGAACATCAATTCTCAACATTAATGAAGATCACACAAAATTATGAAGAATTTGGCAAACTAATCGATTACAGCTCTTAGCTAATCAATTAGGATGGCATCCCGGTTTTTCTTAACATGGATTTTTAAAAATCTGATTGCAGGAACATCTGAATTTTGGATTGTGTCATAGTTATTTTTCCTTGGAGAAAAGTACATGATTCATTATGTAATCAATCAATTAGAAATAAGGGCGGATGTGCCCACAATGAAGTAGGATGGGATTCTAGAATAGGGATCTGTGAAAATAACGTGAGAAAATGTGTCAAAGTTAAAACATTACCTTTGAGATCAATTTGATCTAATCTTTTTTAATAAAGGATAGGTTGCAAACTCGTTAAAAATCTTCTAGGAAGAGAGTCACAAGGTGTTTCTTGACTTTGGAGTTTATGATATCTTCTTTCTAGTTAAGATATGCATAAAAAATTCTTATCAATTCCGAGTACCTTTCTTGAGGTTTTTCAAACATATAGTCCTTCAAGCATGAGAAGTTGAAGGCTTCCATGAAGTCCCAGTTTTTGAGGATATCTTCATCCAACTAATGAGAGATGTATAACTCTTTATCAGCATAATGCATATTGTTGATGATTGTTGTTGTAGGTTGTGGTTTATGAATCTGTATTGAATTGTTGTCGTTTCCACTGTTTTGCAACTTGCACACTAAGTGTTCGATAAATTGTATCAATCAAATTTCTTTTCCTTTATCATTTCTATTTCTTATGAATTATGGTGCTGAATTGTTGTTATTGATTGTTTCATTTTATGTTACATGAAGTTCAATTTATATTCAATTTATGCTTTACACCTAAACAATGTTAACATGGGTGATTTTACACGAGGATCAATTTATGTTCAATTTATTAAATCTAACAAAATATTATTTCATTATGTTAATCCTTCAGAAGATGTTGCTTTTATGAAGACATGTCTTCTTTTGTTCTTTTATGTGTTAGTAATGGCCACATCACTTGGTAATGCAATTGCTCTATTGAAATGGAAAGCAAGTCTTGGCAACCAAAACATTACTTTGCTCTCTTCATGGACTCGTAGTAATCCTTGTGGCTAGGAAGGAATTGAATGTGATGATGAGTATAAATTCATCAACATGGTAAATCTCATCAATATTAAACTAAAAGGTATGCTTTATAGTCTCAGTTTTTCATTACTTTCAAAATTCCATAGTTTAGTTTTAAGAAATAACTTATTATATGGTAGAATTTGTCCAAACTCTTCTATATTGATCTTAGTGATAATCATCATCTCACAAGAATTATTCCATCTGAGATAGATAGACTGAGAAATCTGAAAGTATTTAATTTTCTTAGTTGTAATTTCACAGGTACTATACCAATATCAATAGAAATATTGACCAATATATCAATTCTCAATTTATATGACAATCAATTTTTTTGGACACATTCCTTTCACTTTTGGAAATTTAACAAAATTAAATGAACTAACTCTTTTCTCAAATGCTCTCACTAGAAAAATTTCACATTCTATAGATAACTTAGTCAATTTAAATATTTTTGATCTTACACAAAATAAATTCTCTAAATCGATTCCTTCCACTATCAGAAATTTAACAAGAGTAAATGTTTTATATCAATTTCAAATAATTTTTTTCTCCACCGCCGGATGAAATCATTAATGTATGTTTAATAAATGAAGGATGAATGCATGATTCATTCTTGTTCTTGTTAGATTAATTATTTAATTAATCAAATATGGATTGATATAATTAATCATTAATTAATTATATTATGGTTTATTGTTATTAAACACTAAATAGATGAATTGTTTGATTGGATTTTGTGCCTGAATGGACCGTGATGGGTTGGACCATTCAGTTAAGCCCAATGAGAGGTCCCTGCCCTCAGCCGTTTAGCTATTTAAGTGTCTTCCCATTAGACAATTAACATACTCTGAAAACCCTAAACGGCAATGAAGGTACTAATTCTCTCATACTCACACTCTCCGACAACAGTCTCTTCAATCTTGTAAGGTACACCGTTCTAATTATTCTTGATTATTATTAAATTAAATGATATGCTATAACTTATATCTATCCGATTATTTCAAAATCTATCAATTGATATCGGAGCTTGGTTAGATACATTTTATAGTTTTGTTATCAATCATTGTAATTATCGTGTCTATGTAATTGTTTCAGTTAATCTTATATGCAATCATATTCAATCAGATCACTTGTTGAAAGCATAATTTATTATCATTTACATGAATAATCTACATGAATAAATTATATTATATGATTAATCAACAACTTATGTTGAAATATCAAAGCCAATTTAACCAGTTTAAAATTTTGGTATGACTCTTGTTTGCTTGATCCATCTCTTTTCTTTTATGATTTCGCATTTTTTGATACACCTTTTTTTTTCTTCATTTGAATGCTTCCAATTTTAGAGTTTATGCATTAGGTTTTGTGAATTTATCCGACTACATATTTCTTATTTAAGTTTCTGTCACTTTTCGTATCCTAAATTAATAACTAAATTGTTTATTGTATCGAAATTCAATTTCCATTATGATTTGGAATAGTATATGTATGTATTATATTTCAGAGATTTATTCAAATTTAGTGGTGTCGGATTTAGATCTTACTTCCGTTACTGGAATTGAAGTATTTTTGCAAGAAAATTGGGATTCTTAGTAGATGATATCAAATCAGGAGTATTTCTAGTCCTAATATTTTTATAATATTTTATCATATATTAATTAATTATTACTCTTATTATTTTGATTCATAGTTAATTTTATAATTATCTATTGTTGGATCTCCAATATAAGCCTTTTAATGTTGACATTATACCAAATTTTAGCAAAATTAATATCAAAAGCCTAAATGTAAGACTTTTGAGGTAAGTCATAATTTGATTATTATTTTTGAACCTTTTATGACCTATTATATAATTATATATATGAATAAATTTGTTTACAATATTATATCCTCCCTTTTAAATAAAAAATAAAATTATGCAATTATATATAAGTTAAAGTTATTATTTTTCAGAATATGTTAAAAGTGTTATAATTGCAAATTTATTTTAGGTTCAATTATGTAGATTTTCTTGCCAAATATTATATATGGTAAAATATTATAATTATTTTGAGGCATTGAGGCAATTTAAATTGTTTTATTCTTGAATTATATTAGTTTATTAATAAATAGAGTTTTATATTTTGATATAACGATTTATGCTTTGTTTATGAATCATTTTGAGATGATACTATAATATTCTAAAAGTCATTAAAGTTTAATAACTCTACTTACAAGGATAAATGTCACATTCTCTTCGAGTAATCAGTATTAGTTTGTATAATTGTAATTTCACCTATCGTGGATACAATTATATAAATTTTTCTATTTTGAATAAAATATAAACATTATTAATTCGTATGATTGTAACACATCTATAGTGGGTATAGTTATAAGATTTTTTTAATAAAATCATAAAACTAATTTTAATTATAATAAATATTATATTGATAATAGTTATACCCTATCGGTATGTTATTATTAATATTATTGTTCTGTTCAATGTATTTATGATTTATGATTATGTAAATTATAGTTCAAGTATCTTATCGGTATTCGAATTTTTGGTGACATAATATTTATACATTGTTATATTTCTTATTTAATATTGTTGAAAGTATTATTTGAGAAAGAAAAAAAAATTATTTTTAAAGACATGTAATACTTTATGAAATCCGATAATCTTATATTTTTTTTATTAAAATGGATTTCGATTCTCTATGTATTATGTAAGTGATGGACATACTCTATCGGTGTGACGTTACTTGAATGATTATTGTGTGATAGAGAAAATAGTTGAATATTTGTTTAAATATTTTAAAATTCTAATATTAATAACTCAACTATTATTCTCTATCAAGTGGGAGAATTTAACACGTCAATTATATAGAAATCAGAAACAAATATTATTTGTTTAATATATAATACTATTTTATAGAGACTTATATTGAGGATATTTTAGTCTTATGCTATTGATAAAAATTTATGATTACTTGTGTTATATCCTCAATATTAAATTTGATTAAAGTCTCATATTTTTCCGCTGTATAACATAATATGTTTCTCAAATGTGTGTAGTTATATTTGTAGCATTTGAGCTTTGAGAGAATTATTAATATATTGTATAAAGTCCTATCACTATGCCAAAACAGACCTTTAGCAGCGCTTTTTTTGACCTTTAGCAGCGCTTTAAAGTGCTTCCTAAAGTGGCGCTGCTAAAGGTAAAGGCAGCGCTTTTTTTGTGGAAAAAGCGCTGCTAAAGACATCACCTTTAGCAGCGCTTTTTTACCCCTTTAGCAGCGCTTTTTAAAGCGCTGCCTAATCTCCCCCCTCCCCCCCTTTAGCAGCGCTTTATTAAAGCGCTGTCTTAGACCCCCCTATAGCAGCGCTTTATGAAAGCGCTGTCTTAGACCCCTCTTTCCCCACCTATAGCAGCGCTTTTTTAGCAGTTTCTCTGTCCTCTTTAGCAGCGCTTATACATAAAAGCGCTGTCTAATGTGCACGTTTTGAAAAAAAAAATTTCCTGATTAATGGCATTTTTTATATATTTTTCAATAAACCTGCTTATATTACAATACCTGCTTATATAATTTAGCCCTTTATTTCAGCACTTTGGCTTTATATACACAATTCAACACTTTGGCATTATGTGCACAATTCAACACTTTGGCATTATATGCACAATTCAACATCACAAATTATATACAATTCCACTTTAATATATATAATTCAAAAGCTTCACAATTCAACATCACAAATTATATACAATTCTCAACTCGAAATTCAACATCACAAATTATACAATTCTACTTTAATTTCTTCCAATCTTTATTGCTGGCCATAATATACCTGTAATTCAGGAAAACTAAAGTATCAAATGAATGACATTCAAATATGTAAATAAGAAATATATATATATATATATATATATATATATATATATATATATATATATATATATATATATATATATATATATATATATATATATATATATATATATATATATATATATATATATATATATATATATATATATATATATATATATATATATATATATATATATATATATATATACACACACAAGAAACGTATAAATAAGAAATAATATGTTATTTTATTGAATGAGACAATATGTAATTTTACAAGTACCTTTAACATCTTTTTCTTTTTTTAGTTCGAAGGTGCTTTACTTGTCTCTTAACAACACGGACGGATGGATTGATCCAAATTCCCTCGCTATGATTATTTCTAATATATGATTCGTCTGCTATAATATTCTCATCTGGATCATCCCTAACATCAGATTCATTCTCAACATCAACCTCCCCCTTTTCTCCAATGTTATCGTTGATTACTTTGTTGGAAAAAAGAACTATAAACCATTTCGTACTTTTCGGATCAGTGACATAGAACACTTGTTTAGCTTGTGTGGCTAGAATAAAAGGCTCATCTTTGTACCCCACCTTATTAAGATCCACTTGCAAAAAACCTGACTTATCCATAATTCTATCATCTGCATGCCAAGTAAGGTGTTTCGCATCTGTTTCACTACGAAACATGCGTCTGAATCTCGGAATTATAGGAAAATACCATAAGACTTTTGCTGGTGACAAATTTTTCTTATACCGAGATACACCGCATTTAGGACACTCGTTTAATGATGCATACTCATTTCGAAACAAAATGCAATCATTTGGACAAGCATGTATCTTATCATAGCTCATACCAATAGAGCATAACATTTTTTTAGCTTCATAGGTTCGATTGGGAAGAACATTATCCTCCGGAAGCATCTCTTGAAGTAGGGCTAACAACTCTGTGAAACTTTTATCCGACCATCCATTACCCGCCTTTAAGTTGTACAACTTTAATACCGCAGACAATCTTGTGAAAGTAGTGCAACCTTTATACAACGGCTTCTCTGCATCGCTTACCAACCTCTCAAACATCTTTGGACAATCTTGAAGATCTTCTTCAAGTGCTTCTGCAATATCTTCGACTCGATCACAATCGTATGTATCCCTACCATTGTCCTTTGAAGTAGAGGTCGTATTGTTCTGGGGTTCAACATTCTCGTTACTTATCTCACCGTGTAATGTCCAACATGTGTAACTTCGATCAATTCCATGTCTCATTAAATGAGATTCCAACTGAACCGCGTCAATTCGACGCCCATAACAGCAACCTAAGCAAGGACATGTGATCCTACTGGGGTCTTTGGCGTGTTCAACAGCAAACTTAACGAAGTTCGATACCCCATTCTCGTACTCTTTTGACAATCGATTAACAAACATCCAATTTTTATCCATAATAATTGAGTAGTCTAAGCAAAAACAGATAATACCTGTAAAGAAATCACTAACTTCTAAGAAAGCTATACAGTAGGATGCTTGGAAACGATCACAACCTTGCTCTTCACAGGTAACCCCTATAACAGACAAAATATATATTTTATTAAAATCATATTAATAATTTACAAAACAAAAATACTAGATAATCCACCAAAATATATCATATTAAAAATACTAGATAATCCATCAACATATAAAACCATAATAATATATATATATATATATATATATATATATATATATATATATATATATATATATATATATATATATATATATATATATATATATATATATATATATATATATATATATATATATATATATATATATATATATATATATATATATATATATATATATATATATATATATATATATATATATATATATATATATATATATATATATATATATATATATATATATATATATATATATATATATATATATATATATATATATATATATATATATATATATATATATATATATATATATATATATATATATATATATATATATATATATATATATATATATATATATATATATATATATATATATAAAACATGAAGCACATTCCTTCTCTCTACAAACAGATTGTTTCAATTTTAATACCAAAAGTTTCATCAACAAAAATATTTTCCAATAAATCTATCATATATTTTCCAATATTTTCCAATAAAGCGACAACAAATATTTTCCAATAAATCTATCATATATCATATATCAAGGTTCAAAGAAATATATAACAATGGTGAAAAGATCAATAAAAAAGAAAACCATAGTAAAACTACACATACCGTAACAATTTTGGAAATGCAATGGACGGAGGCACTCGAAAACGGACGGTGAACGGAAGACGGCGACAGCAACGGTCGGAGGGAGGGCGACGACAACGGTCGGAGGGAGGGCGACGACAACGGAATGGTTCTGGAGGGTATATAGGGCAAAGTTCGTTCGCCAGAGCAGAGGAGAAAGAAAGAAAAAAAGAAACTCGCGACTTCTGTTTCTCTTAAAATTCTGGAGGGTATATAAAAATTATTATACTAATACCTTTAGCAGCGCTTTTTAAAGGCCTTTAGCAGCGCTTTCATAGGGTGCCTTAGCAATGACATATAGCAGCGCTTTATAGAAAAAGCGCTCTCGTAGGGTCCCCCTTTAGCAGCGCTTTTAAAAAGCGCTTTCAAAGGGTCCTCCTTTAGCAGCGCTTTTTAAAAGCGCTTTCTTAGGATCCCCTTTTAGCAGCGCTTTTTAAAAAGTGTTGTTTTAGGCTCCCCCTTTAGCAGCGCTTTTTTAAAAGCGTTGTCTTTGGTATGTAATTTTTTTTCTTTTTTTTTTACTGACTATTTAGCAGCGCTTTGTTATAAAGCGCTGTCTTTTTATGCGCTGCTAAAAGTCAATTCTGGCGTAGTGTATATTCTATTTAAAATTATATGGATTTGATCTCACTCAAAAGATGATAAATCTTTTATATGACCATCATATTCTTTCATGTGAAATTATCTAAATAAGGATATATTCTATTGACGTGCAAAGACGTGCAAAATATGTGGTTGAGTATGATGATATATTATAGAACCACTTCTCTGTATAATTTTGCACTAAAAATAAAATTAGCATCCCGTTGTTCAATCAAAGTATTTAATATTAGTGGCCTCTGATAAATCCTTATCATATTGGATTAGTGGGAGTGGAGTGCATGTGTACATAATCATATAATCTAAAAAAATTGGATTATTATTCTCATAGTGTCACATATTCTTGCGCGCACTGTAAATATGACATATTCTAAAAGGACTTAAAAATATGAAATAATTATAAGAAGTGTTATTTTGTTATACTGAGATATATGTTATTCTATTAATCTCAGAAAACATTATAATTTGATGTTTAGGTTGATATTGAAAAGACACAATAATTCTTTATCGTGTAATAATATTGTGTTATTCTATCTTCAATAGTCCATATTTGTCAGATCATAATATGAAAGTACAAGTAAATATCAATACTCCTATCGAGTATGATATTGTGTTATGAAGGTACTTATAATTAAATGTAATTACTCTGATAATAGGGTATCCCTATATCGACTTACTATTCTTAGACCTATGTGGATATTCTATGACCTATAATTTAAAACTCATTAGTATAATCACTAACCATAGACTTATACACATGAGTAAGTCTTAAGATATTTTGGGTTAGTGGGAGTTAATCAATAGCATTTTCATATGCTTAGGTCATTCTTTATAACATATTACTCTGAAGTTAAATATGTTACTCTAAAGTCATCATTTTTTTATATAAAGTTGTGAGTTTTAATATGTATGATTTTTCTTTCCTATCGGATACAATTTCTGCAGCGTTGAAATTTACTTCTTTTTGATTGATTAGTGTTTTGACCATTATTGATATTCTAATACTAAAATCAATATTTTTAATAATTAATTATTGTCATCCACGTGGAAGATTGTTAGATTAATTATTTAATTAATCAAATATGGATTGACATAATAAATTATTAATTAATTATATTATGGTTTATTGTAATATATTAAACACTAAATAGATGAATTGTTTGATTGAGTTTTGTGCCTAAATGGACCGTGATGAGTTAGATCATTCAGTTAAGTCCAATGAGAGGTCTCAGCCCTAAGCCGTTTAGCTATTTAAGTGTCTTTCCATTAAATAATTAACTTACTCTAAAAACCCTAAACGGAATGAGGATAGTAATTCTCTCATACTCAAATTCTCCAACAACAGTCTCTTCAATCTTCTTCAATCTTATAAAGTATACTGTTCTAATTATTTTTTATTATTATTAGATTAAATAATATGATATAATTTATATCTATCCGTTTATTTCAAAATCTATTAGTTCTTGGTCAACAATATACATTCATGAGAATAAAATAACTAGCTAGCCTTTGCTTACAAAAGGAGTAAGACCCCAAAACCAGAACTAAACGTTTTGTTAATACTTCATACTAGCTTGCTTACCATTGTAGTTAAGAGCTAAGCTTACATATTAATATTTACAATTAGCTTATGCAGCGGGAGCATAGTCATAACCACCATCGTCATCGTCACCATCACCATCATCATCATCTCCTTCCCTGTATACAACTTGAGTTAATCCAGATTTACAGTTCCCACTGTGATAATCTCTTTCATTAAAATTGCAAGTTCCAGATGCATTATAAAACCAATCACCGTAAACATCACTGTTTGGGGCAATGGAAATTGATGATGTCATATTGTTTTCTAAAATGGAGTGTCTTGAATTGGGAGATGTAAAGAAGAAAATAGAATAAGGTAAAAGATGATAAACTTGTAGTGATTTGAGATGGGATTAGAGAGTAATTGGTGTTTATATAACAAGATGAGAATTTATTGGAGTGGTACTGGCACGAGAATGTCACCCATTGGAGTGTGTATCTTTGCTTTGGGGGGTGACGCTGTGAGCATCGCTTCTTGCTTGCATGTTTTGTGTTGCTGCTGCATTGCGTATCAGCTTACACGGTGGAAAGTGCATACAGGAATCTCAACACGAATACAAATATTCATGTTAATTTGTTGTAGAATAACAATAACAAATTGATCGAATCTCTAAACTGTTCAAAGGTTGAAGTTTAGCTTGGAATCTTTGTTGCTCCACTGGTTGAGTATCAATATGCTTTCTATGAATAAGATTTTCATTCAAAACTTAATTATTATTCTTTTATACTAATAAAAGAAAATGTTTTTTTTTCCCATCTAAACAATAGGATATATTCAACTAAATAACTACTTTTTCTTCATTTCTTCTTTCATTCCATATGATTCAACAAGTTGTCAATGGTTTTAAACTTTTACATATTTTTTATTTTTTCATTAATTTCATGATTTTTTCTCAATAATTTCATAATTCCCTAGAAACTAACTCTAGGCCAAAAAATAAACTCTTCTTTATGGATTAAATTTTCAATAAGGTCAACACTCTCATATTTTTGAATTTTTTTTTTCATCATTTAGTAATATATTAATTTGGTAAGTTGATAGAAATAATCTCTTTTAAACATTTTCTCAAACACTTATCCTTTTAGTGTTTTTTTTAAACGATGTCAAAAAATTTGAGTATGAATAATTTTTTGATTAACAAGAAAATCACAAATTAAAGAAAAAAAGAGAAGCAAAAAAGAAAAACAACTTAAATGGGTTAAAAACTGAATTCTTAATTCAATTATATATCTATTATCTATAACTATATATAAAGGGAATACACAATTTTGGTATGGCCTATTTTCTATTCCATAATTACCCTTCAGTTACTTCATATTTTACAATTCAAATCATTAATTTAAGTAACTTCCATATACAATAACCGTCTAGAGGTTATTTTAGAAAAGAGACCAGAGATATGCTATAACTACCTGGAAGTTATAAGTAAGAGAGAAAAATATAACTTCATCTATAACAATATATAAAAACAATAAACATTTTTGGTGTAGCTTTTTTATTTCCAATTTTGTCCCTAATAAATTGATTTTATTACATTCTTTTATTAGTTAGTTATTATTCTTCATCTTTCATAACTTCTATGCGGTTTCTAAACCAATCCATCTTCTCTCTCCATTTTATATTCTTCCCATTAGATATATTGAGAGAGAAAAAAATGTTGGAGAAGCAAATTAAAGATATGGAAGAAAGAAAACAAAGATGAAAATGAAAGAGAAAGATAATAATGGTAACTGCTATCTTTTATGTAGTATTTCTCTAAATTAACTTTAATTTTTCTGTTATCTTCTTTTGGCAACTCTGCAACTCTTATTAAGTTTTTGTTTTTAATTAGTTTGAAGACAATGAAGTAGAAAAAAGTGGTTGTTAACATAAACATAGAGATTTTTTTTTATGGAGAAGAGGTTATTTTTTCAATTTTCATACTATCTTTTTTTAATTTTAATATTCTCACTAACTTTTAAAGTTTAACTATTTTGATAGATTCCTTTACCTATTTTTAATTTTATTCATTTCATTCTATTGTTTGATTAATAGATGAATATTATTGAAAATTATTTAGTATCATCGGTAATGCATAAGAAAGAAAGAAGTCAAATTTCTTTGTGTTCTTATTATTTTTAATGTGTAATTAAGTCTTAATGATAAATTCATATTTTTGGTGTAGTTTCTTTGAGTATCAACAATATAATGCCGTTTTTTTATTCACGTATAATTCCTTTTGTTATAAGTATTCTACCATTTCCTTTCTTTATCACATACTACCTGCATTTTTATCTTCAATATTTTCATTTTTTCAATTTGTCTTCTTCAAAATTTAAAGATTCTTAAATATTTGAGAATACCTACTAACTTTAATTTTCTTACACATACTTTCTACATCACTATTTTTATATATTTAATAATGATTCTTAAATTTCTTTTTAGTTTTTAATGGATAAATCAAGCAAGATAGAAGAATGTGCAAGACAATGGGAAGAACACAGAGGCATAATCTTTCAAAATGTAATAGATATAAATCATTCACTTATAATTATTTCTATAGGTTTGATTAGTTACTAAAAGTTATTCATTTTAATTATATTACTTTGTAGTTTTTTGTATTTTTGAACCAACTCTATGTAAAATTATTATTAAAGTTATTAATTATTATATAAATTCTATTTATTATATCACAATTCTAATAAATTTATTAATATCTGCGAACACTCTACCGAAGTAGATACGTAATACTGAAAAATGTCTTATGTATTTGGTTTTGCAATGTTGATTGATTATCTCTCTTCTTTTCTCTCTTAAATTCTTTGTTTAAAACTAAAGAAAAAACTCATCTCTCTCATTTTTATTTTTATTTTTTTAATATTTATGTTATGTTTTTAAAAAAAATTGAAGAAACTATTAATTTCAAAAGAGGCAGAATGCTACATATATGGAATTGTAAATATATTCTAATTTATTCACATTTCTTAAATTTTGTTTATTATATATTTTTCTCTTTATACGTTGTCTATTTTACTTAGTTTTTGAAGAATAATTTATATGTTTTTTTTGTCTAACAAGAACATGAAACTTTTAATGCCTCAAAATTTTATTTATTTCACTTTATGTGAGATTAATTTATTTGTGGGTTTTATTTGTATTTATCTCCTAACTTTTATTTATGATTTCTTTTTATTCTCTAAACTCTACTTAATATATTCTATAACTATTATTTATTCTATAACTATAGATAAAGATAAAGAAGATAGAAGATTTTGGACAAGACCTATTTCACCCCCATTTTATCCTTTAAGTTGTACGCAATTTATTTAATTTTTAAAAATAAAGTGCTAACAAAATGATACGGTTTTTTTATAAGATGAGCATAACTACCAAAGTTGGTTTTTTTAATGGAAAAAAAATCAATTTTGATAGTTATGCATCTCTTACAAAAATGATGGAAGTGCAAAACACACTTATAAATGAATAAAAAATGGAAATTCATTCATTACAACATAAAAAAAAAATCATCATACTCCACTATTTATGGTTTGTGAAAGATAAATAGAGAAAAAAAAATTCTTCATCTTCATCTCTTATTTGATCACCAGTCTCTAATTCCTTCTCTAATTCTTTATCATACTTCATTGTTAATTGATATGAAGTTTCTTTTCCTTTACAATGTTATGATTATTTCTTTAAGAGATAATTTGCCTTTATTTTAGAATCTATTTTGTTGATTTTGCATTTGGTTGTTGCAACTAAATATCAAATTATATTGATTTGGTTAGAGAATATTATTAAAAACAATGAAACATTATTTTTAAGTGTCTTTCTTTTTAAACCCATTGGTCTTAAAGATAAGAAATATATGAATTGTTTATTTATGAATTGGTTCATCTGTATTTAATACAATACTAATAATATAATAGAAAACAAGCAATAAATATTAAAGATTACACACACCTCCAAGATAATGCAGGGAAATGAGAATCAAATGTTAAAACATTTCTTAAAGTATTGCTTCAATAAATGAAAGAGTTTTGTTGCAACAATCTTTGCAAGCATTTCATTGACCATATACTTAATAAAAAATTAAATTAATAAACATATATATATATATATATATATATATATATATATATATATATATATATATATATATATATATATATATATATATATATATATATATATATATATATATATATATATATATATATATATATATATATATATATATATATATATATATATATATATATATATATATATATATATATATATATATATATATATATATATATATATATATATATATATATATATATATATATATATATATATATATATATATATATATATATATATATATATATATATATATATATATATATATATATATATATATATATATATATATATATATATATATATATATATATATATATATATATATATATATATATATATATATATATATATATATATATATATATATATATATATATATATATACGCGATAAATAATTTAAATTAAAACCAAAATCAAATAAAAAATATATTAATGAATTACTTCATTTGTTTTGCAGTGAAACGAGAGATATTTCTGATTTTGATTCCATGGTTGACCTTCCTATTAAGCAATAATGTAACTTAATATCAGTATTAATGTTTATGTTTAATTGCTTAATAAATTGTGAGAAAGATTTTTGTTCTTCTTCTATCTAAATCTTCTTATGGTTTTGACTAATCTATAGCAATATATAAATACAAAACTTAATGTTTCATCATATAAATAATTTATATTAAAATCAATATAAATAGTTTATAGTAAAATTAAATTTATAAAAAAAATACACTGTTAATATTTTTGCGCGTTAGCGTAATAAAAAAAGCGGACAAGCGGGCACGGACGTGCCCGTTTGGACGCTAGTTAACAATATAAAGGGAATAACAATGGTTTGGTGTAGCTTTTATGTTTACCTATTATGCCCTTTAACCGTTATTTTAAAACTACCAAATACACCAATTAAATAATAACCACTCATTTCTCAATTTAAAACTTCTATATCATAACTGCTCATTTCTCAATTTAAAACTTCTATGTTTTTTTATTTTTCTTACTTAATTATTGTTAATTTTTTGCCAAATTCTCTCTTTCACTTGCAAATCATTTCTCTCTTTGGTAGTTACTACAAATTTCTCTTTCACACCAATTTTGAATCTTTAGATTGTAAGTTGTCTCTCTTTTCACTATTGAATCTTTGAGTTGTGTTTATATGTGTGTGACTATCAATTATGTTTTAATATTTGCAGATTTTATCTGGTATACTCATTTATTTTGAATTATGAAACTGTCAGTCGTCATTTATGTTTTAATATTTGCAAATTTTCTATGGTATACTCATTTATTTTGAACAACAGTGAATGTGTACGAATTAAACTATAATTTTCATTTCACTAACTGTCGTGTTGAATGGGTAGAATATAGTATCATGTTATTGTAATCATCAAAATTATTTTGGAAATGATTTTACTGTTTTTTAAAATTGTGATTATGAGAATATATTGTGTTTATAAAAATTTTCTTGAATTTTCAAACTTATTTTGAATATTAATGTTGTTTTACTCTCTTTTATATGATCTTTATTTATGTCACTCGCTTATTTATTTTTCTAACTTATTCTTCTACACACCATATAATTGTTGCCTCATTACACAATGTATAATTGCATGTGATAATTTTCCTGACAGTTACAACGAAATGATAACCAACTATAATCATCTTGCTTACAATTTTTTTTAATTGTATTACTTAAAATCAATAAAAGAATCTTTGGAAAAAGTTTATGCTTCTTAATATTATTTTTCCAATTATAAACAAATACATTGAGAAAAGTATGAAAATATGGCAGTTATTTTTGTAATAAATACTCTTAAAACTTGAACCACTTATTATTTTAATTATCTTCTTTTTTAAATATCCTCTCACGCCTTTTAATTAAATTGAAACAAAAATACAAATTCCAAAAAAAATTTAAATTCTCTTACTTAATTTTTATATATCTCACATTTTTCCTAATTTAAATTAATTAGTGAAATTTTATGTTTAATTATGTTCTCAATCAATCTCTTGGTTGTTTGTTTTTTAATCAATGAAATTTTATTTTTTTCATATAACTTTCTCAAACATAATAATTGTCAATTGAGACAATAATAGTTATTTGTAAAATAAAAAATTGTAGTTTTACTCAGCCACTTACATTCTCATCAAATAAAATATTCGTGATATATTTTTATTTTATTTTGTGTTATGTAGATTAGTTATTCTACATGGTTTTTAATAATTCTTATATACTAATTTTTTTTGTTGAGAGAGGTCATACTTACTAATTTAAGATTTAAGTTGCCAATTTATTTAATTTAAAACAAAAACTAAGAAAATAAAATATTTTAGAATTATATTTGTTGCGCGTACGCTTTTAAAAAAACATATAAATACACATGAAAGAAATATATCACAAAGTTTATATTAAAAATAATTTATATTAAAAACAACATTAGATTAAAAAATATCTGTTTATATTTTAATATGTGTGTCAATTAAAAAAAGCGGACAAACGGTGGAAAGAAACGACAGAGGGACGGCGGAAGAAGAAGGTACAGAGCGTTTAAGGAAGAAGAAGAAGAAACACAACGGAGGGAGGTGGAAGAAGAACGAAAATGTCATATAAAAGAGAGTAAAACAACATTAATATATTGTGACTACTAAATTACATTATTTTGGGTAAATTGAGATATAAGAGAGGAGTTTGTCATACATAAAAAAATACGTTGTTAATATTTTTGCGCGTTAGCGCAATAAAAAAGCGGACAAACGGGAACGGAGTGCCCGTTTGGACGCTAGTTAGGGAATAATGTTTACAATTGAATATCAACCACACTACTTTCTCCCTATTATTAAGATTATCAGAGATTGATGGAGAAATGATGGCTATAGTATGTTATTTATAAGAAAATTAAACCCTAGTTTTCAATTAACATACTAAACAATTGGCCCAATAGTTAGATCCAATTTAACATGTTAATTTAAACAACAAGCTAACATATTTCGACAAACTAACTAAGACATATGCATGCATTAGTTTGTCGAAATATGTTAGCTTGTTGTTTAAATTAACATGTTAAATTGGATCTAACTGTTGGGCCAATTATTTAGTATGTTAATTGAAAACTAGGGTTTAATTTTCTTATAAATAACATACTAGCCATCATTTCTCCATCAATCTCTGATAATCCTAATAATAGGGAGAAAGTAGTGTGGTTGATATTCAATTGTAAACATTATTCCCTAACTAGCGTCCAAACGGGCACTCCGTGCCCGTTTGTCCGCTTTTTTATTGCGCTAACGCGCAAAAATATTAACAACGTATTTTTTTATGTATGACAAACTCCTCTCTTATATCTCAATTTACCCAAAATAATGTAATTTAGTAGTCACAATATATTAATGTTGTTTTACTCTCTTTTATATGACATTTTCGTTCTTCTTCCACCTCCCTCCGTTGTGTTTCTTCTTCTTCTTCCTTAAACGCTCTGTACCTTCTTCTTCCGCCGTCCCTCTGTCGTTTCTTTCCACCGTTTGTCTGCTTTTTTTAATTGACACACATATTAAAATATAAACAGATATTTTTTAATCTAATGTTGTTTTTAATATAAATTATTTTTAATATAAACTTTGTGATATATTTCTTTCATGTGTATTTATATGTTTTTTTAAAAGCGTACGCGCAACAAATTCTAAAATATTTTATTTTCTTAGTTTTTGTTTTAAATTAAATAAATTGGCAACTTAAATCTTAAATTAGTAAGTATGACCTCTCTCAACAAAAAAAAATTAGTATATAAGAATTATTAAAAACCATGTAGAATAACTAATCTACATAACACAAAATAAAATAAAAATAAATCACGAATATTTTATTTGATGAGAATGTAAGTGGCCGAGTAAAACTACAATTTTTTATTTTACAAATAACTATTATTGTCTCAATTGACAATTATTATGTTTGAGAAAGTTATATGAAAAAAATAAAATTTCATTGATTAAAAAACAAACAACCAAGAGATTGATTGAGAACATAATTAAACATAAAATTTAACTAATTAATTTAAATTAGGAAAAATGTGAGATATATAAAAATTAAGTAAAAGAATTAAATTTTTTTTTTTGGAATTTGTATTTTTGTTTCAATTTAATTAAAAGGCGTGGGAGGATATTTAAAAAAGAAGATAATTAAAATAATAAGTGGTTTAAGTTTTAAGAGTATTTATTACAAAAACAACTGCCCTATTTTCATACTTTTCTCAATGTATTTGTTTATAATTGGAGAAATAATATTAAGAAGCATAAACTTTTTCCAAAGATTCTTTTATTGATTTTAAGTAATACAATTAAAAAGAAATTGTAAGCAAGATGATTATAGTTGGTTATCATTTCGTTGTAACTGTCAGGAAAATTATCACATGCAATTATACATTGTGTAATGAGGCAACAATTATATGGTGTGTAGAAGAATAAGTTAGAAAAATAAATAAGCGAGTGACATAAATAAAGATCATATAAAAGAGAGTAAAACAACATTAATATTCAAAATAAGTTTGAAAATTCAAGAAAATTTTTATAACGACAATATATTCTCATAATCACAATTTTAAAAAACAGTAAAATCATTTCCAAAATAATTTTGATGATTACAATAACATGATACTATATTCTATCCATTCAACACGACAGTTAGTGAAATGAAAATTATAGTTTAATTCGTACACATTCACTGTTGTTCAAAATAAATGAGTATACCAGAGAAAATTTGCAAATATTAAAACATAAATGACGACTGACAGTTTCATAATTCAAAATAAATGAGTATACCAGATAAAATCTGCAAATATTAAAACATAATTGATAGTCACACACATATAAACACAACTCAAAGATTCAATAGTGAAAAGAGAGACAACTTACAATCTAAAGATTCAAAATTGGTGTGAAAGAGAAATTTGTAGTAACTACCAAAGAGAGAAATGATTTGCAAGTGAAAGAGAGAATTTGGCAAAAAATTAACGATAATTAAGTAAGAAAAATAGAAAACATAGAAGTTTTAAATTGAGAAATGAGCAGTTATGATGTAGAAGTTTTAAATTTAGAAATGAGTGGTTATTATTTAATTGACGTATTTGGTAGTTTTAAAATAACGGTTAAAGGGCATAATAGGTAAACACAAAAGCTACACCAAACCATTGTTATTCCCTTTATATTGTTATAGATATGATTGAAATGTCTCATTTGTAAGATTATTGTTTACTATTGATTTTGGAATACGCTAAATCGTAGCATGTCTACACATTTTCTATGATATGGTATTGATAAAAGATTAATTACAGTCTTCTATGATGATCCTGTGAATATGTGGTTTCCTTATAGTGAATGGATTACCATGAATATGAGTGAGAGATAGATGCACGACTGGCTTTACAATCCAGGATGCGACCAAATATGCAAGATGGTCCTGTATAACTGAAGAAAGCTGAAGTGTTGAGTAGTTGATGGTATTCTTCACTGGGATGGATTGTTGATCACATTTTCAGAATATTGTATATTATCATTTCATTTCCAAAGAAATTTTTTAGGATTATTGATTGATCATCTCAGATAAGTTTTTCTTATCTGGTTTATTATTTATATTAGGTAGTATTATGTTATTGTGATGAGACAAACATAATTATTCATTTAACTGTAAACCCTCAATTTAGTTCTTAAAAGATTTTTGAAAATATGTTTATAAATGATTAGCAAGATCAATTTAGTCTTATAATGACACGAAGTCATAACTTTTGAGTTATCTTAATTGAGAAATAATGGATGTTATGTAAATCTTAAGGATCAAAATCACATTCTAACTACTTTTAATTATGTTGGTGCATCTTTAGTTTGTTAGTTCTAAAAAGCAGTGGGTTGTCAATGGTGAATTGCTGATAGGATTTAAAATTAAGTTGTTAACACAATGACATTGCGAAATGATTTTGTTTTCTAAACAACAATCGGTTGATGATCATATACCTAGACGATAGGATTAAAAGTTGAGTTGTTAACAAGATGACACTATCAAATTATTTTCTTTTCTAAAAATTTAAATTTATTTTCAATTACTTTTATATAATATTTAAATAATTTTTTATTTTAGAAATGTGATTAGAATAATTTATAAAATCGCAGGGGACACAACCTATTAGATTCCGTCAAGAAAATAAATATATATATTGCTTTCAATTATGTGACATGGAATATTTGTCCACTATAATCTAAAAAGGTTTATGAAGTGACACGGTACACAATCAATTTGATTCAAACAAGAAAGCATGCATAACTATTGTTCTAAAAAATGAAAATTGTAAAGGCTTAATTGTAATTTTGGTTTCTCTATTTTCATTTTTTTTTAGTTTTGATCCCTCTATTTTAAATCCGAAATTTTGTCTCTCTATTTTCAATTTTTTTTATCCCTCTATTTTAAAATCTAGAATTTTAGTCCCTCTATTTTCTTTTTATACTTTTGGTCCCTCTATTTTAAGTTTGATTTGTATTTTAGTCCCCTTCTCAATTAGAAAAAGGGACCAAAAATGTAAAAAAAAAATGAAAATAAGGGAACCAAAATTTGAATTTTAAGATAGAGGCATAAACAAATTTTGTATTAAAAATTATATTTATTATTCATAAATATTAAAAATCATGTCATTTCTAGAAAATTATTAAAAAGAATCACATTTTTTTAGTTTTATTGTTATTTACTTTTGGTGAATATAATAGAATTTAATTTAAAGAAAACACAAAAATTGAAATTTGTTTAAAAATAAGAACCCTTTTTTTAATTGAGAATCATGAATTTTTTTATAAAAAATATTTTGAATCTTGATACATTATTTACTTTAAGTGAATAAATAAAATTTATTTACATAAATTAAAAAAAAAGGAGATTTGTTTAAAAATATAAAGAAACTAGTTTTTTTTTATGAAGAATAATAATTAATATAATTTGAGCACCTATTCCTCTCAATGCTGCAAATTCGCCTTATTTTTAACCAGCGGTTGATGCTCTTTGTTGCATGGGTTAAATAAATGGGTTGATGACGTGAAGATACTGATAGAGCAATATCATTCTATTTAGAAGGGTAGAGGTTGTACTCTTATGGCAGATGGGTGAACTGATCGTTGTAGGAGAACTCTTATAAACCTTTTAGTTTATATCTCCAAAGGATCTGTTTTCATAAAGTTTGTTGATGCCTTCAGTGCTTCTAAATTTGCAGACACATTGTTTAAGTTTTTCAAGGAAATAATGTTGTATGTTGGCTTAAAAAATGTTGTTTAAATCGTTACAAATAATGTTGCAAATTATGTTGCTGTTGGAAAGTTGTTGGAAAAGGACTTTCCTAAGTTGTATTGATCTCCTTGTGCAACACACTGTATTAATTTGATTTTGCAAGACATAGGGAAATTAGAGGAAGTAAGTGGGGCAGTGTCACATGCTTCAAAAATTATCAAATACATATATAATCATTATTTTACATTGTATTTGATGAGACAAAATACAGGTGGAAGAGAAATACTTCGTTCTGCTTGAACCCACTTTTATACTAATTTCATTGCATTGTAAAGTATTTTGTCTCATAAAGATGCACTAATATCCATGGTAACATCCAAAGAGTGGACAACCACAACTTATTCCAAAAAAGTCAAGGCAAAGAAATTTGAGGAACAAGTCTTAGACTCAAGCTTTTGGTCTACATGTGCTGACATAGTGAAAATTCCAAAATCTCTTGTACGTGTGCTACATATTATTGACACTGAAGATAAACTGGATATGGGATACCTCTACCTAGCTATGTATAAATGATGAGAAGAGATTGAGAAGAGGTTTAGAAGAAATAAGCCGAAAGTAGAGCCTTATTTGAAGATCTTGGATAATCGTTGGGATGCACAAGTTTGCAAAAATCTTGATGCTACTAGTTATTGGTTAAATCCATCTTGTAGATTCAATCTAGAATATGAAAAATTAAGTACACCACCTAAGGAATTTTGGATGTCATTGAAAAGCATGCTTATGATAGTAAGAACTTGCGAACTAAATTAACTGCTGAGATGAGTTTATTCAAAAATTGTGAAGGTAGTTTTGGAAGGACAACAACCGTAGAAAACTGAGATGATTTTTTCCAGGAAAAATTAGATGGTAAAATTTATGCATTTTATTACAATTTCAATATGTATTTTAAAACATGTTCTAATTTTCTCACATGCATTATTCTAGATCAATGGTGGGAAACTTATGGAACCGAAGCGCCCAATTTGCAAAAGCTGATTATTCTAATTTTGAGTCAAACTTGTAGTGCACTTGGTTTTGAACGAAATTGGAGTGTGTTTTAACACATTCATTCAAAAAAATAAAAGGTTGGAGCATCAAAAGCTTAATGATCTCATCTTTGTCGTTACAACTTACGGCTATAAAATAGGTATTGCACGTATTATGCTTTATATGCTATTGTTTATATACTTGATGACATGAATATATTTTATTGTTTGGTTTGTTTGGTTCTATTTATAAATGTGACTATTTTTTGTTATCATCTTGATAATATTGGTTTTATGGTTCTATTTAAGAATATATGATATGGTTTTATAGTTAAGAAATATGCTATTGTTTGGTTTGTTTGGTTTTGTTTGTAAAGAAGGCTATTTTGTTTTTGTCTTGATTACATGAGAATATTGGTTCTATTGTTCTATAGTTAAGAATATATTATATGGTTTTATAGTTAAGAAATATGTTATTGTTTGGTTAGTTTAGTTTTGTTTGTAAACAAGGATGATTTGTTTTCGTCTTTATGACATGAGAATATTAGTTCTTTGGTTCTATAGTTAAGAATATATGATATGGTTTTATAGTTAAGAAATATGCTATTGTTTGGTTTGTTTGGTTTTGTTTGTAAAGAAGGCTATTTTGTTTTTGTCTTGATTACATGAGAATATTCGTTCTATGGTTCTATAGTTATATACTTAAGATTAACGATATTGTTTGGTTTGTTAAGAATATATGCTATTGTTTGATTTGTTAAGTTTGTTTGGTTCTAAGTTTGACATTATAGTTAATGATTTATAGAATCAAGAAGAAACAAAATTATTATCCTATCAATTTTGAAACACTTGGTGATCATTCTAATTGGGTGTTCGATGATTCACCACCATTCTTAACTATTGAGGAGGTGAAAGCACTACACAAAGATCTTCCTAGTATGACAATCCAACCTATTTCAAATGATGTTAGTATGGTATTAGTTATTGTGAATTACTATTTTATTATTTAATTTATTATTATATGTCAATTTCTAAACTCTCTAAACTGATGTTGTTATAGATCAGTTAAATTTGGATGAGGTTGACATTGAGGGTGATGCACAACTTAACTCTAGAGAAAAAAACCAAAGTAATGATATCATTGACGGGGAAGATGTTGCAAATGCGGTTGATTTTGCTGTAGATGGTTTTGATATTGAAGAAGGAGATCCTGACATTTACATATTTTTACCTCTTGGAACTAAATTTATTAGACATTGGAGTTATTTTGTTATAAATCATTCAATTAGATTATGTTGCAACTAGACTTTTTTGCAAGTAGACTTCACAATTTTATTTGTTATGTTATGTGTGATACCTATGTTTAAAATTTGAATTTAAATTATGAACTTATGAATTTATCATATGATACTTTCAAAAAATTTAATTGCTAGGTATATTTTTTAGAGACTGGATCATCCGGTTCGACCAGTTTTATATCTATATAGTTTTGTTATAATGACAGGTCTATTATGTTAGAACAAGATTTATTCATGACATATATTCTTTAAGGTTTTGATGATAACAAAGTATTGAAAGAAAAATGGTGTTATCTAATGTGTGTTCTAAGTATGCAGGTTCCAAAGCTTAAGGAGTATCTATTCAAAATCTGATAAAATAGTGCATTTGAGAGAACCTGAATTCTTGGATTCTGATGGTTTAGAACTGAATGACGTTATTAAGTGAAGTTTGATGACATACGCTTGTGTAGACTCTGAAGCTGAATGTATTAGTATCAGAAGAGCAATATATTATCTATACACTTATTGAATGTATCAGCTTCTGTTGATTATTCAGAACCATAAACAAATGTAAGTGATTTGTACTGCATAAAGTAAGCTAGAATGCAAATCAGTTTGTCAGCTAAAATCTATGTTCACATGGCTCAAGAAGAGTTGACATGCTTTATGGATATCTACTCTCATTGGATTTATATTACAAACTTACAAGGAAGACGTTATAATTAAAAGAGTTACACAATGGATAAAGATCTTTTTGTGTATTTATCTTCAACGTCTCTTAGTACTATGGAGCAACAAAGACACTTGTACAAGTTATCTCTTTCAACAGATATTCTTTTGTAACTGCTATATAAGTAGATGAAGATTCAATCTAGATTAACAAAAAGAAAAAGGAAATAGGGATAAGAAGAAAGGTGTAACGCCTTGATTTTGATTTACCAATTTTGTTGAGTCTTTTGATTTATTTTAGTGTTTAATATTTTAATTGTGAAATTTATGTGTTAATATGTTATGTTTACATATTATGCTATTTTACCGATTTTGAGAGTTTTCGGGAAAATAGAGTGAAGGGTATTTTAGACATTAAGGATTTAATGATAAGTTGAGATATTTTGTGAGAAATGGATTAGTAGATGTTTGGAGATAAATAGAATAGAAGAGATATAAGTGGAAAAGAGAAAATAAAATGATAGAAATAGAGAGAAGGGAAAAAGAAGAGAAATAAAGAAGGAAGAAGAGAGAAGAGGAGAAAATAGAGGAAAAGCTTGGAATCATCAAGAACAACTTTTAGAGTTCGATTAATCGGGTAAGGGTGTGAAATATTATTATCTTACCAATGTATATGATTATGTATGTGTGTGTTTGGATTGTTTGGATGTTTTCCATCTTTTTCCATTTTAGGTCGAAATGAGTTTAATCGATAGAAATCGATGGTTGAACGGTTAGAAGTAGGATTAAATGGTGTAGTTTAGTTGGAGAATGTTAGACTAAGACTATAGAAACTGGTTTGGTGAAAATCGGATGATTTTTGACAAGGTACCATTTTGGACAGTAAGGGTTTTTAGAGAGATCGCAGAACTCCCTAGGCGAGCAGCAAGTGAGCGAGTGGTTCGCAGAACTCCCTATGTGGAATGATGACAATTATGGATGTGTGTATGATTGAATATGATTGGTGATTATTCTATAATTGTTTATACATATATATGGCGATATATATGATGAGTTATGATGAATTGTGGCGAGAATGCGGAATATGTATATTCTATGCTTGTATATATATATATATATATATATATATATATATATATATATATATATATATATATATATATATATATATATATATATATATATATATATATATATATATATATATATATATATATATATATATATATATATATATATATATATATATATATATATATATATATATATATATATATATATATATATATATATATATATATATATATATATATATATATATATATATATATATATATATATATATATATATATATATATATATATATATATATATATATATATATATATATATATATATATATATATATATATATATAATTATATGCATTGATTATTATGATAATATTTCTCACCATTCTGTTGTTATATGATGCTCTATGAGGCATTGTAGAGTAGGTATGTTGGAGGTCTTTTTGTGAAGCGTGTCTTCATTCTTTTGTCGGTCAGCTCTGATATGTAGCACCGGGTAGCTAGGATATATGATTCTTTTGTGATACATTGTACATGTATCTTGTTGTGGAATGTTTATGAAAACATGAATTATGTTGTGAATCGAACTGAATGATATATATATATATATATATATATATATATATATATATATATATATATATATATATATATATATATATATATATATATATATATATATATATATATATATATATATATATATATATATATATATATATATATATATATATATATATATATATATATATATATATATATATATATATATATATATATATATATATATATATATATATATATATATATATATATATATATATATATATATATATATATATATATATATATATATATATATATATGTTTGATGATTATAAATGTTTAGATATTTCCGCTTTTATTCTAATATTAAAATGTGGGTGTAAGGATTAAGTTCCTCTGTTGAATGTTACCCCACTGTTGCATATCTTTATTGAGCAGGTGTTGTATGTTTTGAATTCAAATATGATGTGGCTCACCTCTTTTATACCGTGTTTTAATGATACTCTGATGGATTTTTAATATGTTCCTAAATGATTTATTTGATTAATTGGGGGTACAGAAAGGGGGTGTTACATTAGTGGTATCATAGCAGGTCGGTCAGTTGACCAAGTTGTTAATGTGTTTATTCCCCATATATATATATATATATATATATATATATATATATATATATATATATATATATATATATATATATATATATATATATATATATATATATATATATATATATATATATATATATATATATATATATATATATATATATATATATATATATATATATATATATATATATATATATATATATATATATATATATATATATATATATATATCGGATTGTGTGTATGTCACTATCGATATTGTTAGTTCTTATGAGTTTCGTTGTTGGGGTTCAGAACGATGGTCGCCTGTAGGAATGATGAAGTGATTGCCGAAGCTTTGGCGATGTTGGCTGGAGCAGTTGGACAGAATCCACAAGCCAACGTGAATGCTGGAAACAACGCTGATGTCGAGTTTCGTGCTCTGGGAAGGTTCCAAAGGAACAATCCACCAATTTTCAAGGGAACCCATGAACCTGACAAAGCACAGGTATGACTGAAAGCGATTGAAAATATCTTTCGAGTCATGAACTGTTCAGATGCGCAGAGGGTGCAGTTTGGCACTCATATGCTTGAAGAGGAAGCTAAGGACTGGTGGAGTAACACTCGCCAGAGGTTTGAAGAGGATGAGATTGTGGTTACTTGGGATGTTTTTAGAGAGGCATTTATGGAGAAGTATTTTCCAGAAGATGTGTGTGGTAAGAAGGAAATTGAATTCCTTGAGCTGAAGCATGGTAACTCATCTGTGGCCGAGTATGCCGCAAGGTTTGAGGAATTGATTAAGTTTTGTCCTCATTACAACACTGCTAATGCTAAGAGATCCAAGTGTCTTAAGTTTGTGAATGGTTTGAGGCCTGAAGTTAAGCAAGTCGTTGGTTATCAGGGAATTAGGCGATTTTCTGAGTTGGTGAACAAGAGTAGAATTTATGATGAAGATAGTAGAGCTAGATCTGCCCACTATAAGAGTTTAAGTGGCAAGAAAGGAAAAGGTCAATTTCGAGGGAAGCCGTATGTGACTCCTGTTGATAAGGGGAAACAGAAAGCTGGTTACGGAAAGAAGACGAGTGGGGGAGGAGTTTCCACTCCGGTGAGATGTTATAGATGCGGTAGAGAAGGACACCGTGCTCCTGAGTGCACAAGTGTTGAGCAGAAATGTTTCAAGTGTGGCAAGCCAGGCCACAAAGCTATGGAGTGCAGAAGCAGTGCGAGAGTGACTTGCTACAACTGTGGTGAGCAAGGGCACATTAGTACCAAGTGTGACAAGCCAAAGAAGACTCAAGGGAATGGGAAAGTGTTTGCTCTATCAGGATCGGAGACTGCATGTGAAGATCGGTTGATCCGAGGTACGTGCTTCATTAATGGTATACCTTTGATCGCTATAATTGATACTGGAGCTACACATTTATTTATTTCTTTTGATTGTGTTAAGAGGTTGGACCTTGAGTTGTCAATTATTAGTAGTGGTATGGTTATTGATACTCCTGCTATGGGTTCAGTAACTACCCCTTTTGTGTGTTTGAATTGTCCGTTGAATATTTTTGGTAAAGACTTTGGAGTTGATTTAGTATGTCTTCACTTAGATCAACTTGATGTTATTCTTGGGATGAATTGGTTAGAATTCAATCGTGTCCATATTAACTATTTTGACAAAACGGTTATTTTTCTGGAACCTGGTGATGAAGGAGACTTGTTTACGACTGCTAAGCAAGTAAAGGAGTCAGTGCAAGATGGTGCGAAGGTATTTATGTTGATGGAAACTTTGAACATTGGTGAGAATGGATCAATGGATGCTTTACCAATTGTCCGTGATTTTAAGGAAGTTTTTGCTGATGAGATAAGAGATTTACCGCCGAAACAAGAGGTGGAGTTTACGATCGACTTAATTTCTGGAACTAGTCCGATATCGATGGCTCCATATCGTATGTCCGCATCGGAATTGAAAGAGTTGAAGAGTCAACTTGAAGATCTACTTGAGAAGAAGTTTATTCGTCCGAGTGTGTCACCGTGGGGTGCACCAGTTTTGTTGGTTAAGAAGAAAGAAGGTTTTATGAGACTTTGTGTGGATTACAGACAATTGAACAAGATGACTATCAAGAATAAGTATCCACTTTTGAGGATTGATGATTTGATGGACCAGTTGGTTGGTGCGAGTGTCTTTAGTAAGATAGATATGAGATCTGGGTATCACCAAATTCGTGTGAAGGTCGAAGATATTCAGAAGACTGCCTTTAGAACGAGGTATGGACATTATGAGTATTCTGTGATGCCATTTGGTGTGACTAATGCACCAGGTGTATTTATGGAGTACATGAATAGGACTTTCCATCCTTACTTGGACAAGTTTGTGGTCATGTTCATTGATGATATTTTGATTTATTCGAAGAGTGGAGAAGAACATGTCGAGCATTTGAGGATTGTGTTATCTGTGTTGAAAGAAAAAGCAGTTATATGCTAAACTTTCTATGTGTGAATTTTGGTTGAAAGAAGTGAATTTTCTTGGTCATGTGATTTCGAGTAGAGGTATTTCAGTTGATCCGTCAAAGGTGGAAGCGGTATCACATTGGGAGGCTCCGAAATCGGTTTTTGAGATTAGAAGTTTTCTTAGTTTGGTAGGTTATTATCGGAAATTCATTGAAGGATTTGCCAAGTTATCATTTCCGTTGACGCAGTTGACTAGGAAAGGTCAAGCTTTTTTTTGGGATGCAAAGTGTGAAGAATGTTTTCAAGAGCTTAAGAGAAGGTTGACGACAGCTCCTGTTTTGATTTTACCAAATTCGGCAGAACTATTTGTCGTGTATTGTGATGCTTCTTTGATGGGTTTAAAAGGTGTGTTGATGCAAAATTAACAAGTTGTAGCTTATGCTTTGAGGCAACTCAAAGTGGATGAGAGGAATTATCCAACGCATGACTTAGAGTTGGCCGCCGTTGTATTTGTGCTGAAGCTTTAGAGGCATTATTTGTTTGGTTCGATATTTGAGGTATTTAGTGATCATAAGAGTTTGAAGTATCTCTTTGATCAGAAATAATTGAATGCAAGGCAGAGGAGATGGTTGGAACTTCTAAAGGATTACGATTTTGGTTTGAATTACCATCTGGGTAAAGCAAATGTAGTAGCTGATGCATTGAGTAGGAAATCGTTGTATATGTTGATGATGATGGTAAAAGAGTTGGAAATGATTGAGCAATTTCGCGATTTGAGCTTAGTGTGTGAGAAGACTTCTTACGGAGGTAAGCTTGGTATGTTAAAGCTTACTAGTAGTATTCTTGACGAGATTCGAGAAGGACGAAAATCTGATTTGGGTTTAGTTGATCGGTTGACTATGATCAATCGAGGTCAAGGTGGTGATTTTTGGATTGATGAGAAGGGTATCATGAGATGTCGTGATAGAGTTTGTATTCCTGAGATTGTTGAGCTGAAGAAGAGTATTCTTGAAGAAGGGCATCGTAGTGGGCTGAGTATTCATCCGGGTGCTACTAAGATGTATCAAGATTTGAGGAGAGTATTTTGGTGGCCTCGTATGAAGAAGGATATTGTCGAGTTTGTGTATTCTTGTTTGACTTGTCAGAAGTCAAAGATTGAGCATCAGAAACCGTCGGGCTTGATGCAACCGTTGTTTATTCCTGAGTGGAAATGGGATAGCATATCTATGGATTTTGTATCTGGTTTAACTAGAACGCCGAGTAACTTGGAAGCTATTTGGGTTATTGTGGATAGATTAACCAAATCTGCTTACTTTATTCTTATGCGAATGGATTACCCGTTGGAGAGATTGGCAGAGTTGTACATTGATAGGATTGTCAGTTTGCATGTTATTTTGTCTAGCATTGTGTCAGATAGAAATCTGAGGTTTACTTCGAGATTTTGGGAGAGTTTGCAAAGTGCTTTGGGTACGAAGTTACATTTGAGTTTTGCTTATCATCTGCAGACCGATGGTCAGACTGAGAGGACGATTCAATCACTTGAGGATCTTTTGAGAGCTTGTGTATTGGAAAAGGGATGAGCTTGGGATAACTACTTATCTTTGATTGAATTTACTTACAACAACAATTTTCATTCGTGTATTGGTATGGCACCGTTTGAGGCATTGTATGGTAGACGGTGTAGGACGCTATTGTATTGGTATGAGTCTGGAGAGAGTTTTGTGGTTGGACCCGAGATAGTCCAGCAGACTACCGATAAGATTAAGATGATTCAAGAGAATATGAAGATTTCTCAGAGTCGTCAAAAGAGTTATCATGATAAGAGGAGGAAAGCACTTGAGTTTCAAGAGGGAGATCATGTGTTTCTTTGATTTACTCCAATGACTGGTGTTGGTAGAGCGTTGAAGTCGCGTAAGTTGACGCCGCGTTTTATTGGTCCTTATCAAATTTTGCAGAGGATAGGAGAGGTAGCCTATCGGGTTGCTTTACCATCGTCGCTTGCTAATCTCCATGATGTGTTCCATGTTTCGCAACTTCGGAAGTATGTTCCGGATCCGTCACATGTTATTCCTATGGACGAGGTTGAGGTGAGAGATAACCTTACGGTTGAAGCTTTACCGATTAGAATTTTGGACCGTGAATTTAAGAAGCTAAGAGACAAAGATATTGTGCTTGTGAAAGTAGCGTGGGGAGGCGCAGCGGAAGGCAATATGACTTGGGAATTAGAGAGTGGGATGCGAGAGTCGTATCCAGAGTTGTTTGCATCAGGTAATATTTTCGAGGACGGAAATTCCTAAAGTGGGGGAGTGTTGTAACGCCCCGATTCTAATTTCCCAATTTTTTTAAGTCTTTTGATTTATTTTGGTGTTTAATATTTTAATTGTGAAATTTATGTGTTAATATGTTATGTTTGCATATTATGCTATTTTACCGATTTTGAGAGTTTTCGGGAAAATAGAGTGAAAGGTATTTTAGACATTAAGGATTTAATGATAAGTTGAGATATTTTGTGAGAAATGGATTAGTAGATGTTTGGAGAGAAATAGAATAGAAGAGATATAAGTGGAAAAGAGAAAATAAAATGATAGAAATAGAGAGAAGGGAAAAAGAAGAGAAAGAAAGAAGGAAGAAGAGAGAAGAGAAGAAAATAGAGGAAAAGCTTGGAATCATCAAGAACAACTTTTAGAGTTCGATTAATCGGGTAAGGGTGTGAAATCTTATTATCTTACCAATGTATATGATTATGTATGTGTGTGTTTAGATTGTTTGGATGTTTTCCATCTTTTTCCATTTTAGGTCGAAATGAGTTTAATCGATAGAAATCGATGGTTGAATGGTTAGAAGTAGGATTAAATGGTGTAGTTTAGTCGGAGAATGTTAGACTAAGACTATAGAAACTGGTTTGGTGAAAATCAGATGATTTCGTGACAAGGTACCATTTTGGACAGTAAGGGTTTTTAGAGAGATCGCAAAACTCGATAGGCGAGCAGCTAGCGAGTGGTTCGCTAGGCGAGCTGCTAGCGAGCCAGTAGCGAATGGTCCCAGACTTGGGCAGAACCAAAAGATCTAACCTCGTGGGGAGCGAGTGATGTACCGAAGTGCTCGCTAGGCGAGGCACTAGCGAGTAGGTAGCGAATCCTTCCAGTAGCTTCTGTTTGTCTTCGGGAGCTTGTTCGCTAGGCGAACCAGCAGCGAGTGTTCGCCAGGACCTCGCTAGGTGAGTGGTTCAGCGAGCGTGATAGTGTTTGATTTTCTTGCTGTTCCCATCCAATGTCGATTCTTCAATTCGAATGTGATTAACCCTTTCTCTTAAGGCATAGTTGTATGCTGTGATATGTTATGCTGTGGGTAGTCGTATGGCGTGAATCCTAGATTGTGGAATCGATTATGAAATGTGGCCTTTTGGCAAATATACATTATTTAAATTGATTTGAAAGTGTACGAATGATTGTGATAGAGTTCGTTGTCGTTTGGCACGATGTTGTGAATGCATATTAATTGTATGCAATTGTATTTGTGAATGAATCTATTTGATTCTTATATACTACTTGATGAATGTTGTGATGATGTTGAAAGTATGAATACTTTGATGAAATGTGTTGTGTGTGCAATCATGATATAATTCTTGTGTGATGAATTATTTGATAATGCATGGGATTAAGATGCGAGAACGGTCTTAAGTGCATTTATTGTTGATTGCATACGCATCATTTGTTGTCAAGAGACAATGCTTGCTAGTTTCGTGGAGACTACTGACTTGTCCCAAACCTAGAAGGGTGGGTTTGAAAGCTTAGAGGACGGGCTTTTGTTTGTTATTGGTCTAGGGGACGGACCCGGTTTAAATGTAAAAACCGAAAAATAATAACAAGTGTTGGTACCACATGGCATGATTTGCATTGAGTTGCATTGAGTCACATGGCATGGATATAAATATTGTGTGAATGTATGCATATGTGTATGTTTATGTGAAATGATGAGAATTATGGATGTGTGCATGATTGAATATGCTTGGTGATTATTCCATATTTGTTTATACATATATATATGGTAATATATATGATGAGTTATGAAGAATTGTGGCGAGAATGCGGAATATGTATATTCTATGCTTCTGTCTATATATATATATATATATATATATATATATATATATATATATATATATATATATATATATATATATATATATATATATATATATATATATATATATATATATATATATATATATATATATATATATATATATATATATATATATATATAAATTATATGCATTGATTATTATGATAATATTTCTCACCCTTCTGGTGTTTTATGATGCTCTATGAGGCATTGCAGAGTAGGTATGCTGGAGGTCTTTTTGTGAAGTGTGTCTTCATTCTTTTGTCGGTCAGCTCTGATATGTAGCACCGGGTAGCTAGGATATATGATTCTTTTGTGATACATTGTACATGTATCTTGTTGTGGAATGTTTATGAAAACATGAATTATGTTGTGAATCGAACTTAATGATATATATGTATATATGTTTGATGATTATAAATGTTTAGATGTTTCCGCTTTTATTCTAAATATTGAAATGTGGGTGTAAGGACTAAGTTCCTCGGTTGAATGTTACCCCACTGTTGCATATCTTTATGGAGCAGGTGTTGTATGTTTTGAATTCAAGTATGATGTGGTGCACCTTATTTATACCGTATTTTAATGATACTCTGATGGATTTTTAATATGTGCCTAAATGATTTATTTGATTAATTGGGGGTATAGAAAGGGGGTGTTACAAAAGGAGCGTCTCACGTTTCTATCAACAAGGAAGAATAACAAGATTAACAACATTGAAAATGCAGATTTTCTGTTATCTATTGTAATTTGTACAAAGCCTTAAGATTTCTTAGACATTGAATATCTTATAAATATTAAGAGTTGTGATCTTTGTTATGGTTATTATCTTGTACCTATGATTATATATCAAGTACACCTTATTGTGTATTCTGCTAAAAGGAGTGTTTAGTAATTTAGAAAGAAAGTCTCTTGCTATGTGATTGAGCAACAAAATATCTTGTTGTGAACTTGAGCCAAGTAAGTCTCTTTCTATGTGCATGCATATTGACGTCTTGATCAATTTGTTTGTTAAGAAGAAATGTCTTGGATTCGTGGAATCTGAGCAGAGAAATCTTGTACTCGAGGGTATGAATAGAAGTCTTGAATCTGTAGGACTTAACCAGGAAGTCTTGGACTGGAGGTCTTAGCAGGAAGTCTTGTACTCGAGGGTATGAGTAGAAGTCTTGATTCAATGGTCAAATATGAATGCTCACCTGAAACTTGACCAAAAACAACTAAAAAAAAGGTATGTTTAATTTTTTATTTTGGAAACTCATTAGCTTGATGAACTATTCAAGTATGAGTGAATACAAAGTCTCTGCTAGATCTCTAAAAAAATTCTTTTTGCTAGCCACAAAAGAATCTTCCGAAATCTTAAAAAAAAAAAGAAACTATGTTGTACTTGACTATAGTGAATAAGTCATTAATTAGAAGATGATCATGTTTATGGAAACAGTATTATCACCTTTTTGTGACAATATTGCTCCTAATTAGTAGTCAGAGAAACTAATTCAATATTCATGAATCAAGCACATCTATCTGAAAAACTAAACTCTAGTTTCAAGAGAATATGTTTAACTATGAATGGAATATCAAAGACTAATGACTAACAGAAGATGTCTCACTCAAAGTCTAATCCCACTAGACTCTGATGACAAATAGCTTTTGAAAATTGTTAGTCTCTAAATTCAGAAAAGGAATATTTGCTTCTGATAAGCATTTTAATTAAGTTTTAAAAAAAATCATCGTCTTACTTAAATTCCATAAAGTTGAAAGTCATCTAGTATGCTCAAGAAATTTGCTAGGTAAGAACCTTTGGGTAATGATATTTTCTTGTTTATCCATCTATATTTCTATCCCTTGTCTTTGTGAAACATCAATTCTTGTCACCTTTTCTGTCCTTCTGACAAGATTCTTATTCTTGTGTGTCTAGACTCTTGTTCAGTTCTTTCTTTATATTATTTTCATTTGTGTTGATCAAACCAAAATTGAGCTGAATTCTCTAGTCAATTCTTCACCGAATCAACTAGTTGTCATCAATGAAAATTTTATGGATTTTGAAGTGTTGTTTAACTAGGTTTAAACTTTTGGAAGACAGTTTCTGAACAAGGTTGGAATGGATACTTTGAAATTCCCTATGGCTTTACTCATTTAAATCTTGTCAAATAATTTTGGGGTAATGCATCCATTTTTGAGCTAAATCCTGAGTATGATATCCTTCCCAAGGTTCCTGGTGTTTGTATAATAGTAACCTTTAAGACGATTGCTAATGTAATCAACTACTAGGAGATTGGAGAAATCCCAGGTACTTTTGTTTGGGAATACTATCTTCCTACTTGGCATACTTTTCAAACCTTTCTCAAGTCTCAAATCTTTGTCCTGATGCAAGTGTTTGGAATCATATTCTGAACTCAAACTTGCTATCTAAGGACAAAGATCTAGACCTTGTAGATTCCACTGAAAAATATTTTCTACTTCTTCTCAATTCAGGCACACAAATTGATCTACTTCAAGTTATGTTTGACCGTCTAAAAAGGACTCTTTCATCATTTCACAAGGGAAATACATTCTTCATTCCTTATTGAGGAGTTCTTTCTGAATTATTGATCTAACAAGGAGTTGTCATAACATCAGAGGATGATTCTTCTAAAATTTGGAGAGATAAGCTTGAAGATATCTATGAGAGATTCTAAGTTGAACATTTGCAATATATGTCTTGTAATTGTTATTATCTTATATTATGCAATCTTTTGTGTTAATAAAAATTGTTTATGTTCTTGTATGGTTTTAACTATTATATGTGCATTTCTTATGTTGTTTAGAGAATCAAAATTAGGAATAAAACTCAAGAAACTAGCAACATTTTCATTAAAAGGATTGGTAGTTGTTACATCTCTATTAAGAACTTTCTATACATTTGGATATGTTTTAAGATATTCCCTAGGCTCATCTGACATATCTAGATTGTTTAAATAATCCTCCCAATATTCCTTTGCAAACTCAACAACCTCCTTCTTCTGGAGATTTCTGCGTTTTGACCTAGAAGTTCTTTTCCTTCTATGTGTCTCAATAAAGGTTGTTGTTGATGCATGTGCCTCTGAAGAAACCTATTTATTTGAAGACTCTTAAATTGCTACATTCTTCTCTTTTGCTTGAGTTATTGCTCTTAGCAATGTTTCCCTTCTAAAACCTCTCTTTGGAACCCAAATTGTTTCTGCTTATACATTTTTTGTGTTCTAAAAGATTAAGTGATTTGGAAAGATAGCTTGTTAAAATTTTTATAGAGTTTAATCATTGTTTACCTTGAGTCCTTACTGTTTCTATGTTGAATAGTCAAATCAATCATTTAACTTGTGACTCTTAGAAAGTGATGTCTAATATCTAGCCCTAATAAAGTTTCTCTTGAACAAGTGTGGTTTTCATTGAACAACAACTTGTTGTCTGTTTACTTTTTTTTCTTTTTTTCTTTTTTTCTTCGTTTATGCAATTGTCAGAAAATACAAAAGGCGATAAAATAAAAGATTGTACTCGTGGAAATTAATAATGGACAAAATAACTTTCATTAATAAAAAAGGGAGATTACAAAAAAGATGAAGATATTAAGATTATATTAATCTAATTCTTTTAAAGCTCTAAGACTCGTGTGATTTTCCCAAGTAAAGTCCGACTCATCCTCATCCTCAGAATTTGAAATCACAATATAAGACATCATTTTGTCTCAGTTCTTCTTCTTCTTCATTGACTTCTTCTTAGGCTTCAAAGCAGTCGTCGGTGAACTTGATTTAGAAGGTTTTAATGCAGTTGTTAAAGAGCTTGCTTCAAAAGCTACAAAAACATTTGGACTCTGCTGACCTTAAGTTTTCTGACTTGTAATGTCTTTTGAAATTTCTGTGAGTGTAGAGGTGATGGTTCTTTCAGTTGTGGATTCCATAGTATTTGTAAAGATATTGATGAAAAAGACTTAGGCCTTGGTTGCTTTTATAGTGGAGATTGGGTAGCCCAAACGTTTGTATTAAAACATTTTTCTTGATCTTTGGAAGTTCTGTGACCAATAATTATTAAGAATGCACTGTACACACTCTTAACGCTCTCTATTACTTGAATCATTTTTCTTCTCTTGGAACTGCTCAAGTAATGATGATCTGTTTTGCATTTATGAAATATTTCATTTTAAAATTTTATTTTAATCTTTTTGATGTGACAAAAGGGGGGAAAATATATAGAAGTATTTAAAGAAATCTAAACCCTTCAGATTTTATATGTTGTTGGTTATTTATTGCTTATTTTAAATTTCTTTTATTTCAGATATTTGTTTTCCCGAGTGATATATTTTAGTTTTCTTGAATATAGAACTTATGGAGAGCTTACAAACCATAACCTTTGAACTATTAGACTCATTGGGAGCTTACAAACCTCAGACTCTAATATTGTCATGTACATTAAAATTGCTCAACATTGTTCTTAAATACTTATGTTTGTCATCATCAAAAAAAGGGAGATTGTTAGAACAAGATTTGTTCATGGCATATATCCTTTAAGGTTTTGATGATAACATAGTATTTAAAGAACAATTGTGTTATCTAATGTGTGTTCTAAGTATGCAGGTTCCAAAACTTAAGGAGAATCTATTCAGAATCTGATAAGTGAACACATTTGAGAGAAGTTGAGTTCTTGACTTTTGATGGTTCAGAACTGAATGATGTTATTAAGTGAAATTTGATGATATAGGTTTGCATAGACTATGAAGCTAAATGTATCAGCATCAGAAGAGAAATATATCATTTCTCCACTTATTAAATGTATCAGCTTTTGGTGATCATTTAGAACCATAAGCAAAGCTAAGTGATTCGTACGACATAAAGTAATCTATAATGTCAAATCAGTTTGTCAGCTAGAGTTTGTGTTCACATGGCTCAAGAAGACTTGACATGCTTTACAAATATTCACTCTCAACAGATCTATAGTACAAGTTTACAAGAAAGACGCTATGGTTAAACGAGTTACACAATGGATAAAGATCTATATGTGTATCTATCTTCAACGTCTCTTAGTAATATGGAGCAATAAAGACACTTGTACAAGTTATCTCTTCCAACGGATATTCTTTTGAAACTGTTATATAAGTAGCTAAAGATTCAATTTGGATTAACAACAAGAAAAAATGAAATAGGGTTAAGAAGAAAGGAGTGTCTCACGCTTCTATCAACATGAAAGAATAACAAGATCAACAACAATATTGAATATGCAAAGTTTATGTTATTTGTTGTAATTTGTACAAAACCTTAATATTTCTTAAACATTCTAGATCTTAGAAATCTTAAGAGCTATGATCTTTGTTATGGTTATTACCATGTACCTCTGATTGTATATCACATATACCTTATTGTCTATTCTGCTAAACATATTATTTAGTAGCTTAGAAAGAATGTCTCTTGCTATGTTCCTGAGCATCAAAGTCTCTTGTTGTTAGCTTGAGCCAAGTAAGTCTCTTGCTATGTGCTTGAGCATTTATGTTTTGATTAATTTTTTGATTAAGCAGGAAAGTCTTGGATTCGTGGAATCTGAGCAGGGAAGTCTTGTACTCGAGAGTATGAGCTAGAGATGACAACGGACAGGATTTGAATAGTATACTATAGTACTCGTTCCCATACCCATCGTTTGAAAAATCTCTGTACCCAAACCCATACCCGCTTAAGTATCAACGTTGACACCTGTCCCTGTACCCTACGGATATATAAGTGCCCGTACCCGTATTTCTAATAAAAATAAGTATAACAGGTATAAATTATCATAATATTTAAGTTTTTAAAAATATTAAAAAGTAGGAAAGCCTTGTACTTGCGGGTAAAAGCAGGAAAGTCTTAAGACCCGAGGATCTAAGTAGGAAGTCTTGATCAAGTGCTGATTGAGCAGATAAGCCTTAGGCTGTAGGTTTGAGCCGGAAAGTCTTGTGTTTGAGGGCATAAGCAATTGTAATCATGTTTTTATTATAGTGAAAAATCTCTTGTGCTACAAGGGGATTGAACTACTCTCAATTTGGGAGGAACCGTGATAATTTTGTGTGTTCATTTATCATTTACTTGCTTCTAGTATTATCCGCTCCAACTCGCTAATCACGTTCTGAACTATTGTTTAGAATTTAAACTCTGTTCGTAAGCAATACAAAATTTGAGAACACAATTTAACACCCCCTTCTTGTGTATTTTTCTCACCTTCATATTTAACCGAGTTATTCGGTTTAATCCAACTTGGTCATGTGGTTCGACCAATGACCTAGTGATTTCACCAATGGACCAGTGACTTAGTATCCTTACTTGTTTGATAATGTGTTTGATTTTTAGAACATTATAATAAAATTAATTTATAGAAAATTAAAAAATTGAGATTTGTTTTAAAATATAATAAACTATTTTTTATGAAGAATAATAATTTTTTTAAAAAAATTGAGAATCTTGACGTTTATTAAAGATATAGTAAAAAGAAAATTTTAGTAAGAATTATGTGAGTTACTAAGTGCTAAAAGAGAGTGTAATTGTTGGTGTAACAACTTATTGGTGTAATTTGCCTTAAAACGTGCTATTTATAGGAGCACAATTATTTGTAGCTTTAGGAATTTATATTGAATAGTTGATATCCATAATCCATGCAATAATCAATTTATAAATACAAATACGTAATTCATATGCGAGAGAATGAAATTATTTTTCAGAAGAATGACGCATTCTTTTTTTCTTTTATATTGTATATGTTCTTTTGAGAAAATAAGATGCTGTCAATAAGTAAAGGATCTGAATACATAGAAGCTCCTAAGTTTTGGGCATATGAGCTAATTTGGAGTAGACATTTTGTTAATACTAATACTAGGAGACTAATGTACGTTAACACCCAAGAGTTTATGCAGCTGGAGCATAGTCATAACCACCATCATCGTCGTCATCACCTTCTTTGTATGCATTTAGTTCGGAATCGGAATCTCCATTCCCATTGTGATATTCTACTTCAATGCAAGCTTTAGATGTATAACAAAACCATTCATCTTTACTGTATGCATACTTCATGCTCCTTGGGGTGATGGCCATAGAAACGGATTCCATTTTGGCTGAAAATGAAGAAAAGTGAGTGTTTTGAAATGTATGTTGAAAAAAAGATGATAAACTTAAATTAGTTATGAGACTGTAATTAAGGTTGTAGTAGTGTGAGTTGTGTGTGAAATATGTTTGGAGAGTTGGTGTGTTTATATAACTAGAAGAGAATTTGTTGGAGTTGTTTTCCCACAAGCAAAACAACAGAGGGAGTGTGGATTTGGGATAAACGTGTGAGCAACGCATGGTGGCTGCATGTTGGAACCAGTCTTGCGCGGCCACATTGCCAATTCTCTTTACAAATCAGCATGAAAGTTTGAAAAACAACAAGGAATCAAGAATGACAAGATAGAATGTTTGAGTGAATGCATAGTGGTTGAGACATATAAAGTGGGACGCCAAGTTGTTCCATTCATTTTGTTAGTCAATGCTCTTTATGTTGTCATTTCTTCTGTTATTCCAATCTAGAAACCAATGACGCGGCAACTAGAAACATAGGGGTAGATCAAACGCAAGTATTTGGCGTTAGTCATTGATAATTATTTTCTCTAATTTTAGCCTAGTAACAATTATATATATTTGTAATTCCTATTTAACATGTATAAATTAGGAATTAGGTGATATTAGTCATTAACAGTTGTAATGATGATTGTATTATATATACAAGTGAACACAATGAAAAAAAGACTAAGAAGTAAGAATTTATTGATAGGGTATAACATGTTTTTTGTTTGTAACAATCTTGGTTTTTTGTGTTTCTGGTTTATATTCTGTTTCAACTCTTTTTTGGGTTTGTGTTTTTTTTTCTTGTCTTGTCTGTTTTCGTTCGGCTTTGTTTTGCCATCTCGGTTTGGTTCTTGCTATTCCTGGGTTCTATATTTTTGTGTGTGTGTTTTGATGTGGCATTTCTCATGTTGATCGAAAAAGAAAGAGATTTTATGTGTTCGTTTTTCCGAAAAAAATTATGCAGCATGAGAGTTTCAATTCAAGATGTTTGTGAAAGGTAAAGGCTTGTAGGGCCATATGGCTGACACCTCCTCTGCACCCAATGACGATGCTACTTTAGAATCATGAAAAACAAAGGACGCTCAAATCATAACTTCGATTTTAGCTTTGATTGACCCTTAAATGATTAATAATAGGTGTTCCTTTTCTATTGCTAAGAAAATGTAAGCCTATCTAAAGTGCATTTACAATCAAGATAATGTCACTAAAAGGTTTCAGTTGGAGCTCGACATTGCAATTTACCATCAAGGAAATCTTTCAATCCAAGCCTATTATTTATGATCTCTTATTATGTGGGTTGAACATTAGGCTATTTTACATGTCGATGTTTCTGCTGACTCGCTCGCTACTATTCATAAAATTTACAAGGTTAACAAGCGAGATTAATTTCTTATGAAACTTCAACATGTATTTGAAAGAGTCACTACTAAAAAATACATATTCAATGACATTATATTACCACGGTTATTCCATCAACCGTTGTAATATATGAAACGGGATGCACCTTAATTTTTTAAAAATCATTTTATCACGGTTGATAGAAACAACCGTGGTGATAGAGTGAATGGTACATGTTTCGAATCCTGACATATACATTTTTTTCTATTACAAAAAGCGTGTGTCACTTAAATTCATAAATAAATAAATAATTGAAGATTATTTAATCAAAAATTTACTAATTAACGGTTTTAATATTATTTGTACAACCTTTGCACTTCCCTAAAGAGAGAAACACTCTTCTCAACTATAATGATGATTGAAAATTTTCTTCAGTTTTCAAGACAGTCATAATGTCATTCAAAAATATCAATCATTGGAAGTAATCATTCCAAGAATTAAATCATTAGATCTTTCATCTTCAACCTCTTTTATAAAGGCACAATTTCATATAACGAATTTCCACTTCTTCAAAACCATTCTTCTTAAATACATATAGCAACATGAGTTCTCCATCTGAAAATGCTAACATAAATAACTCAACTGAAGTCACCACAGTACAACACCATGATTAGCAGTCAACTGAGGAGGTCGATCCATCTGGATCGACTGCTGTCAGGGATATACTTAGGGTTAGGAAGGCCAAGAAGAAGAAAAAGAAGAAGCTGAAGAAGAAAAAGAAAAAGGTGCCTAGGAAGAGTTGTTAGTATGATTCTGACGAGGGTAGTGAGGAGAGAGTCAAATTATGAAGATTCCTTTGCTGCTAGGGATTATTGTTCCGACATTGACAATATGCTTTGTGTAGCTATGAAGAAAAAAACAAGAAGTATGGAGTTATTATGTTAAATTCATTCACCTTGTACTTCTTCTTCACAGCTTCATAAACTAGATGAAAATCATAATTTGTTTCAGGTCCACGATTAGTTAAAAAAAGTGTGTTCTTTAAACATTTCATAATATCTTATGTTATTGTGTATGATGTTTTATGCTATTGTTGTCCGTGAACCTTATTTTGTTGTATGTTGTTGTTGTTATTGTATGTTGTTATTGTTGTCCTTGAACCTTATTTTGTTGTATGTTGTTGTGTTGTTGATAAATGTTGTTGTATGTTATTGTTTTTGTTGATTAATGTTTTAAGAATTTAAAGAACAAAACATTTCTAAGTTACAAGAAAGAAGCTTCTTGTGACTTAGCAATGTTTTGTTCTTTATAAAATTCTCAAAACATTACATAATATCTTGTGTTGTTGTATGTTGTTGTATGAAGTTGAGTTTATTATATACTATGTAGATTATTTGTTTCACTAAGCTTTCACTGAAAATACATTTCATTTATATTAGCATAGAAACTTATAATCTAAAAATTAAGTTGTATTTGAAAACCAACTCATACCAATCAATATTTTTCAAATTGCATTCGTCACATCGTTCATCTCTCGCTCTTTAACATATAGAATGTGGTTCAATGACCTGATTCCTTCAACACATTCATATCTTCTCTTATAGTTTAATTTGAATAACAACAATTTATTGATATTATTCAAATTAAACTATAATAGAAGGAATTGGTGTGATGAAGGACTTAGACCATTGAACTACATTCTATATGTTAAACAGCGTGAGATGAACGATGAGACAGATGCAATTCGGAAAATAGTGGTTTGTGTAAGTTGATTTTCAAGAATAGTTTAATTTTCATATTATATATTCTTCATCAATTTGAATGGATGTATGTTGTTGTGAGGTTTATTAAAAAACAAGCAATCTACATATTATATAATAAACCCTAGGTACTTTCAACAACCGTTATATATAATAAATGTTATAAAATGTTATTTGCCTAAAGATATATACTACCACGGTTAGTTAAAGAAACCGTGATCATATATAACCCGCCTTCAGTTTTTCTACAACAGTCGTAAGAACATGATTGTAAGTTGGGCATATACAACCACGCCCTACGTAACAACGACACGTCACACGTGATGTTATCCATTTTCCAACCATTGTTGTATATGTAGTAGTGAGTGTGTGCATCTTTGATGAATCGAAGTCCACTTCCTACTTTAGATGTGTGTCTTAGCAAACTTCTTCGCATGGAGCAGCCTTTATTTCACATGACAACATCATTGTTGATGTTGTATCTGTTGCCTATTATGTACATAATTGCAATAATAAATTTTATAACTATTGCAAGAAACACTGTCACATCATGAAAAAGTGTCAGACTAAACCTGAGAAAAAATCAATGCAAACATTTCATGTTGAGTGGCTCAATCTTCTTCTCCTACAACTTCCACTACTCTGTTTTGACTGCACAAGATGTCCAATAATTGGTATTGTTTACTCTTTCTGCCTTGGACATTCAAGCTAAGACTAATGTTGTTTCTCATTCTCCAAATGTTGTTGCTCAACCTTGGTTTGTTGATTCTTAAGCTTATAATCGTACGATTGGTTCCTTTGAAAAAATTGAATGATCGTTACACTTACAATGGCATGCAAAGCATTAATATTTTCGAAGGAAATACTCTATTTATTTCTATTGTTGAAGATATTAATTCCTCATTCTAAGATGTGTTTGTTTCTCCTGGACTTGTTTCAAACCAAATTTTGGCTGGGAAATTGGTTGATGATAATTGCAATGTTAATTTTTCTTGTGATGGTTGTCATGTGTAGCATCAGGCTCCAAGGAAAGTGACCACAGGGGGCCTAAAGTGGGCAGATTATTTCTTATCCAATTTTTCATACCTAAAATTTAAACTTTTTTTGTACTAATGGACCAAATAAGTTTGACGATTGGCATAGAAATTTTGGTCATCCAAATTTTACTGTTTTGGCTTATTTATTCAAAAATAAACTATTGAATAATAAAAGTTCCCTTTCTAATTCCTCTTTTGATTGTTTTATGTCCAAACTTTTCAAAAGCAAAATTCTTCCCTTTGCATCTAATTAATATGCATCTTGTTGATAGATGTTTTGATCTTATTCAGAGTGACGTTTAGGGCATATGTAACGTCTCGAATTTTTAATTAATTATTTAATTGAATTATAATTTATTTAATTATTTATTAATGTGTGTTTTAGTGTGTTTATGATTTATTTGGTCATTTATGAGAGTGGGAGAAATTATTATTTAGAGCTAATCATTTAAAATCATAGAGAGATAAGGAACTAAGAGTTTTTGGGTGAAAAATTGAATTAATAAGAAAATTAGAGTGAAATTGTGGAATAAGAAAAAGTGAAGCGAAAAATGTATAATTATTATAATTGAAATAGAGTTAAATAAATAGAAAAAGATAGGGGAGTGGAGAGTTTGGTCTAGTACGTGAAAAGTTGGAAAATGAAGAAAGATGCAAGGAATCCTAAAGAGAGCTCTAGTAAGGAGAGGCCATAACCAAAACTTGGATTATTTGCTGGAAAATTGAGGTAGGTGGGAGAATTACTCTTATATGGGTGTCAAATGCATGAAGGGTATGGAGGGATCCTCATCCTCCTCTAGGTTTTTCTCATGTTTTTCTCCATTGTTGATGTTTTATAAGTGTTGAGTGTTGTTGTGTGAAGTCTGTGATAATTGTTATGAAATTTGTGCTCTATTTTATTGATGAATTTTGTGCATGATATGCATGTACAAATCCGAGTTTAAAAGTTCGCGTTCATGTGGTTTTGGTTTGATAAACATGTTCATAGATTGGTGATTTTTCGATAAATCGATGTTAATATGCCAAATATTTGTGGTAATTGATGTGTTATATGAGTAGGTGTGATTACTCATGTTCAAATTGAAGGATATGATAGGTCTAGGTTGAAATATTTGACCTTAGGAGTGAAATTGTCGTGAAGGTTTAGCATAAAAACGTTGCAGACTGATTTGATTTGAATCATGGTGGTCACATTATGAACTTTGATTCAAATCATAGCCTCATAGTGGCCTCTTCCAGAATTGACTTGGATCAAAAATTCAATTGATTCGAATCATGAAGGCAACCTTTGTTCAAAATATTGTTTTCATCATAACTTGAGTTTAATGACCCTGTTTGAGGCGCAGTTTGAAGCATTAGAAAGCTAGCATGTAGTACTACATTATGGTAAGGTCTTGGGAGGTCAAATATACATAGAGGAACATGAATGTAATGTTTCCTTGTGGTGTTTAAAAGATGAGTGCAATGTTGATTCGTCTGACATGATTCAAAGTCGAGTTGGTGAGTATTGTTGAGTAAGGAGATGATTACGTATTGGCCAGTTTTTGTAAGAAATGGTATGTTATAAATATATATTAAAATGAGTTATCGTTATATGATGTAATGAATTATGTTGATTACGTATTGGTGAGTAATGTATGTTATGTTATATATATATATATATATATATATATATATATATATATATATATATATATATATATATATATATATATATATATATATATATATATATATATATATATATATATATATATATATATATATATAATGTGTTGAATTATGGTAAGATATGTGGTTCAGAGAGGAACTGTTGGTGATGATATATTGCATATACATTGTTCTGGCATTTCATGCATCATGTATATCGAAGATATGTGTACAAACTTTGGTTCAATCAGTGGTGATTGGTGACAGGACTAAATCAGTAACATAACTCAGATGTCTAAATATTGGTGATTGGACTAAATCAGTAACATAACTTTGATGTCCAAATATTGGTGATGGGATTATTCAGTAACGTAACTCTGACATCCAATTGGTGAGTAGGATGGTACCACATGAATTTGGTGATGAGGAGATTAATACATTGCACATACATTTGTATTTGTAATTGGTGATAAATGTAATTAGAACTGGTGATATATGTGATTGTATTTGGTGATGATTGTTCTCAAGCTATGAGTAAGTTGGTGATTGGTGATGAGGGTGAATAATATGAATACGTTGATATGTTTTGTATATTATGATTGGTGATAATTGTGATTGTTTTATAAATATGTTGATGATTGGTGAGAGTTGTGAAAGACATGATTGTATTGATGCTTGGTGTATACTACCCTTTATCACTTTTGCACTGTTAACATATTTTGAGTGTACTCTCACTCCTATTAGTTTTGTTGTGGTGTTTTGTACTCCTTTGGGGTGCAAATAATCAGGTAGAGGAGTAACTATTATTTGAGATAAAGGATAGCTTTGGCGCCTCTTCATTTTCCTTATTGCTTTTAAGTCTTTTAGATTTGGAGTCACTCTGATGTGTAACACTAGGGATAGGTTATTTATTACATTTTATATTTTTCTCATAGATGTTTTAAATTTCCTTAATTATTTATTTGGTGTTATGATATTTTATGTCAAAATGATGTTTTTATTTCGTTGCAGTAATAGTCATTTTGTTTTGTTGAAGATTATGTTTGGTGAAATAGGTGTAATACCCTATATGTTGAATTATTTTATTAAATTTTGAGTCACGGAATTAGGGTGTTACACATATCACTAGTCTTATATCATTCCAAATGCAAATATTTTGTCACATTTATTGATGATTGTAGTAGATTTAAATGGGTATATTTTCTTCGCTTTAAATTTGAGGTTTTGAGTATGTTTTAGAAATATTTGGCATATTATTCATGTGCTTGTACTATATTAATATTTCATTTGATTTATAATCACTTTGGTTATTGTAATATGTACCACTAAGAACCCTTTTTTCTCAATTGAATAAGATTTACTTTTGATCCATAATATTGTTCCTTTATTAAGCCTAAAAAATTACTACTTTGTTGTTTCAACAGGCACTGCTTAAATCACAAGTTAGAACTCTTAAATTGAGATTTTTAGATACTTGATTTGAATCAAGTGTAAAACATGATTTGAATCATAAGTGAGAAAACTGGGGATTGCCTCTGGGCCATTTGTTCTAAATCACAAAATAAACATGATTTGAATCACAACCTCATGTGTTAAGAATCAAGTTTAAAAATTGATTCGAATCAACTGTCCTTTTAAAGCCATAATTGGGCTTTGCTTAAATTGGTTCGAATCATAATTTCTTCTTGATTAGAAACAAAGCTTGATTAGACCTATTTTCCATCCTTAATTTAAATAGTTGTTTCTTTGATAAAGTAATAAGTGAGTGAAACATATGGGTGAAACCTATAGAGATAAATATGTAATTTTATCTTCTTTTTTAAGCATGTCTACACCCATCACCATGAATCTTTCTCTTCTTCTCTAGAATAACTTCTTGAGTTTAATCAATGTCAGATTAACTTTTTTTTTTGTTGCATCTTCTTCTTGTGAAATTTGTTATTGTTGCTGCTAGTGAATTAGATAAAGTTAGTTGATTAATCTTATGTTTTCATCATGATTGATCAAGATCATAATAAAATTTGAAAATCAGGACCCATTTACTCAGAAATTTGAGAGAACCTTGGATATGTTCTTCATTCACATTCATCTAAACCCTTGACTAACACCTTGTACTTTTAGATTAGTTTGTGAGATATTCTTGCAATGTTCATCATCTTTATCTCAATTCTATTCCATTGTTGAAGACCTTCATCTCAAAGTATTGAGTGTTTGAAGGAGGCTAGTGGTGTATTTGAATATTTAATGTTTTTTTTGTGAAGTTTGCTATTTTTAACAGGTGCAGGTATCGTTTCTTGAATACAGTTTAGGTTTCTTTATTATTTATCTAGAATGGAGTTTTTCATTATACTCCAAAGAAGACTTTCCGAGATCTATTATCAATGGTCCATACGCCAGAGTTGGAAGTGTCCTTCTTTGGTGGCAATGGAGAAAGATTACAAAGTTAGAAGTTGTCCAATATACACTCATTTAATGGCATTTGCTGAGACAAGAAATTTGTGGGTTTAATGGGATCGCCACACACGAATAATTGGAACAGGTTATTCGGTATAACGAGGTTATTGGATCAGAATCTTGAGGGATTTTGTTTTTGTTAGCAGTTTTAGTGTCTACATCAACAGAAGAAATTATCGTGTGATAGTTCGTTGTAACAAAATGCTTGTATCAAACTTATTAAAATAGTGAAATATCAAGATTATTTTCTAGAGGTTAATTAACATCGTTGAAGTGTGGAGTGGGAAAAGTGAGCACGAACGCCAAACCACTATATATTGACAGACCCTCCATCCTTAGTGTGATCCATTAGAACAAAATTTACTTTCTTGGAGCTCACCCAAATAGAAAAAGGTTCATGTTTTAGTACCAATTGAAATTTTATTCACAGGGGTTAGATGTTAAACTAGATGTCCTAGCCAATGTGTTCAACATCTTACAACAGAAATAACAAACAGTTAATAAACAAGATGATCAGTGTAGAAAGTGTTCGAACTGAAATAAAGCGGCAAGAAGCAAAAATTTAAATCTGGAAGGATTCCCTCCGGGATTTATATCGTCTCCAAGCCAAAAAGTGTCGCTACTGCGAAAATCGGCGCCGGCTGACAGAAGAGTCGCCACCGTGCGTTATTTATCCCAACGGAGGGAAAGGAAACGCTCGAAGTAAACCTCGCAAAAAACGGGGAAAGGTATGGTCATCGCAACCAAAACCTGGGTTCGGGAGTCGGTTACGCAAGGGGAAGGTATTAGCACCCCTCACGTCCGTCGTACTCGACGGGATCCACGCTTGCTTGGGTTGTCTAAAGGATGCAAAAACAATCTATCTACGGCTGCTAAATCTAAACGGAAGGGAATGGACTCGATAGAGCGTCGCACTCTATGCCTACGTATTCTCGAGAGAGAAAGTCAGAGTCAACGTAGTTCGGGACTACAGGGAAAATTGGCTCGCCAAGACCTCGCGTCTTGTGCCTACGTACTTCCACTGCATGGAAGATCAGAGCTTTACGTAGTTCAGACTAACTACGGCAAAACAAACATTCTCACACAGCAGTGAGAAAAACAACTGGTTTCACAGGGTCGGGAACCTATGGGCAAAACTATGGCTTGGTCTCAAATGTTGGGCAAGAGAGAAAAAGGGTAACAATTAATCGTCAGCGGGAAAGTCTCGATCGCACAGCAGCGAGAGAACAACAGGTTAGTCGTTAGTGTGCTCGCTAGGATATCGCATCCTATGCCTACATATTCTCGTCTGGTACGAGAAATCAGAGCAGCTGTAGTTCGGCTACTTCGGGACCACAGCTCAAATCTCGTTTTATTAGTCTCTGAAAAAATGATTACAATGAGCGAATACTGAAAATAATCTCCTAGGAAATACTATCCTATCCTATCCTGAAAAATCGAATGAAAAAGTCCCCTAACAAGTGGACTTCTAAAATATCCTAAAATCGTAAAGTAAACTCTATGGAAATATCTCCTAAAAGAAAAAGTGCTTTAAAAATATTAAATCTACTTTAATATTTTTTCCTTTTTTCCTCCTTTTCTTTTCAACATATTTTTCCATATTTTTCTATATTTTTCTATGTATTTTTTCACAATATTTTCTCTCTTTTCTTCAAAATATTTTTCATATATTTTTCATCTTTTCTCAATATATTTTGCTCTTTATTTTTCTCTTTTTTTCACATTTCTTTCACTATTTTTTCCAATATATTTTCTCATATTTTTTCATGTTCTTTCTTTTCTTTTTCTATTTTAATATCTCTTTTTCATTTTCTTTTCATATTTTTTCTATATATTTCTTTTTCTTCTTTTTTTCAAATATACTTTTTCATATTTTTCTCCACATATTTCTTCATGTAAAAAACTAAGAAAACATAAAAGAAAATACACAAGGGGATGGGGGTTACAACACTTATTACAGGGGGTATACAAGAAAAATAAAAAAAACAAACTAAGGGTCCAGCCCAATGTGGCTGCAAAAACTGAGGGAGGATACTGAAAACGCAGGGGTGGCACGAAAAAAACTCTTGTGTTGTCAAGAAAAAAAATCCCATTGGGCCTGAGGCCCGATCTCTAATCCAAACCTGGCCCAACTTCTCCCTTCTCCCCTTTCACTCTCATTCTGCAGAAACCCTAATGCTCTAACCCTTCTCCCAACCGCCGCCGTTCTCCTCCATCTTCCCTCTCTCGTCCGTTCAATCTCCCCTAACACCCTCAGCTCCCTCAATCTCTCAGCTTCTCTTGCTCACAAACCATTCGATCCATTATAATGCTTAACCGGAAATAAGAAAAGACGGTGACAACAATGATTGGAGACGACGATCCATGGAGTTGTTGTGGCAGATCCATGAAGCTCGTTGATGGATCTAGAGACTTGGTGACGTTGTTGTGTTCCTGAGGCCGTTCTTGAAGGATGTCTGTGGAAGAATGTTAGAGGGACTCGAATCTGGAGATCGATTGAAGCTTGCATGTTGGTGGATCTGGAAGCTTCTGACGAAGGCGATTGAAGATGTTGACGAACGCGACAGATGAAGATTTATGGGGATTTTCTTGAAGGCTATTGTTGGAGTCTGAGTTCTTAATGATGAAAGGCGGTGATGTCTGGAGAATGACGCAGATGAAGATTCTGGGAAATTTGGAGATCACGAAGAGACTTCGTTATTGAGGTTGGTGAAGATCTATGAAGAAAATTTTAGGAAGATGAATATTCTGGAGATGCATGAGGACTTCTGAGGAAGATCTTGCGAAGAATGCATTTTCTGGAAAAAGATTAATGTGAAAGTGATGAATCTTCCGATGAGGCTGATGAATTCTGGAATATTATGTTGATGATTGGTGAAGGTTCTTGCTGAAGCTGGTTTCTGGAGACGACTATTGAATGTTCTTGGCGGTTTGATGATCTTGCTGAAGATCCAGGTCTGGATGAAGCTTGTAGGTCGGAGTTCTTGATGAATGCATGGTTGGTTTCTGGAAAATTGGATGAGTTTTCCGGTGGTATCTCCGGCGAAGCATGAATGTTGCGGGCGAGGAAGATGAAGCTTGATCGGATTTCTGGAAAATGTTATTGGTTTCCGGCGACGGGTAGGGCGGTCGACGGCGTTCTGATACGGCGGTTGCATGGCCGCCGGCCATGCAACTGGTGGAGCCTCAGATGGCGACGCGTGGCTGCGTCAGTGGAGGAGTGGCATGCATGTGGGACGCGTGTCCCAGCGTGGCAGTGGGAGAGGGATCGTGAGGGTGAGGTGGCGTGAGCTGAAGTGAAAACGTGGGGCCATCCTCCTTTGAACACGTGTGCTGCTGAGCTTTTATAGCTTGAGATATTCTGGACGCTTCCAGAAGGTTCTAGGAAATGCTGGAAAAAGCTGGATTATTTCTGGACAAAAACTGGACTTGGCATTGAACTGATTGGGCTTTGGACTAGGAAATTGGGCCCTGCGAAAATCATTAAGAAAAATCCAAAAAACTGCATAAAAAGAATTAAAACAAGATTAAAACTAAATGAGCTAAACCTAATTAACTATAAAAAGACTCAATTAACTAAATTGAACGTTAAGACTACTCTAATTACTTTTAGAACTCAATTAATCTAATTAACTCCTAAACCAGTAATACTCTGAAAAATCTAATAAACCCCCTAATAAATCTCTAATAAAACTATTCTATTTATTTAAATTCTATAAAAGAAAATGAAAGAAAAACCTATTTATTTCTATATTAAAAAAAACTATTAAATTCTATACTATTTAAAAGAAAATATTCAAAAATCAATTAATATTCTAAAAATCTATATTATTTATATCTAAAATTAAAAACATTTAGTTCCTACTAATCCTATTATTTATTATTCTAAAACATTATATCCTAAAAAACTATTTATTTAATAAGGAAAAATCTATATTAAAAAGATTAAAAAGCTATTTAAAACTATTTAAAAACTATTAATATTCTGAAAAATTCTATATTATCCTAAAAAATCTATTAAATCCTAAAATGATTAAAATCTATCTAAAAAGAATTAAAAACTATTAAAAATCCTATTAATATTCTAAAAATGATTTAAAAGCTATTTAAACCCTAAAAATGGCCAATAAAATCCAGAAAAATCACAATAATTCCCAGAGGAACAAAATAAGCACCGCATGACACATAACACCGCGAGAGCGCACCAAAATAACCGGTAAAAATAAACGGACACCAAAATATCCCAAAAATACGATTCTATCTATCTAAACTGATCAAAAACACCTGAGACGCGAGACGAGAGCTGTGATCCCAATAAAATCAAACAAAAATGAAAAGTGCACTGTATGCGATATGCAGATGCGAATGCGGTTATGCGTCGAAACATCGAGCCAGATACGAGACCCGGTTGGTCAAATTTTAGGGTGCAACAAAAAGCAACAACAAGAATAATTTGCCTGAGGTTTGGGGTCCCTGAGCTAGTGATAAGCGATGAGGGAATTACATTTCATCGCCAGACAATTTGAAAGCATTCTTAAGAAATATGGGGTAAGGGATAAGGTTGCTGCACCCTACCATCCCTAAAAAAGTGGTCAAGTTAAGGTTTCTAATAAATAAATAAAATCGATTTTAGAGAAGACGGTCTCCCTCTCTAGGAAAGATTGGCCCTATAATGTCGACGACTCACTTTGGGCATATAGTCATGGGTTTAAATCCCAACACCGATATTTTGGTTATTTAATTATTTTTAAAAAAAGATGACAGGCCTTTCACCATAGGTATTTAAATCAATTGTGGTTATAGGTGGCAGATATCATGAGTATTTAAATCAACTGTGGTTATAGGCGGCGCCTTCTTTTTTTTAAAGATATATATAATGCTCTTAGTTCATTCACTTTTTCCGTAGACGACGTACTTACGTAAACTTCATCTTCTGCCTCCAAACTTCTTCTATATACAAAAAATTATTCATCTACTAAACCAAACTTGAAAACATCATTTCTTCCACAAACGAAACTCAAAAACATTTCTTCCATGAACGTGTTACAGTTTGTTCCCGTTTAACGATTCTATAGGTAAAGTGTTATTGTTTACGATTCTATTCATTTACTTTTTTATTGTTGTTCGTGTTGTTGTTCTTATTGTCCATGTTTTTGTTCTTGTTGTTCTTGTTGTTCTTGTTGTTGCTCTTGTTGTTCTTGTTGTTATTCTTATTTTTGTTGTTGTTGTTGTTGTTATTATTCTTGTTGTTGTTATTTTTCTTGTTGTTGTTGTCGCTCTTGTTGTTTTTATTGTTAATCTTATTTTTATTCTTTTTGTTATTATTGTTATTGTTATTGTTATTATTGTTGTTGTTGTTATCATTATTGTTCTTGTTGTTGTTATTGTTTTTATTCTTATTTTTGTTCTTGTTGTTGTTAATGTTCTTGTTATTGTTCTCATTGTTCTTGTCGTTCTTGTTGTTGTTTTTATTGTTCTTGGTGTCCTTGTTGTTATTTTTATTGTTCTTGTTCTTGTTCTTCTTATTCTTCTTCTTATTATTCTTGTTGTTCTTGATGTTGTTGTGTTAAAATATTTAATATTGTCTATTGTGATGAAAGTTATAAATGTAGTCAGGCAAAACATGTGGCAAAAAGAAGAATAAAATGCAGACAGACCTTTCACAACGGGTATTTAAAACAACTGTGATTATAGGTAGCGTGCTTTTTAGTTTTCTACAACGGTCATACAACCGTGATTGTAAGTAACACATATACAACCATACGTTACGTGACAACGGCCGATCCTGCGCGATAATATATCTTTTTTAACGGTTGTTGTATGTGTTTTTTGTAGTAGTGCTTTATGGTGGAAAGAGTGACACTATATAGAGCAATAGAAATTTGGAATGAGTCTACAGGCTCATTCACTGTGAATGGATAAATATTAAAGCACTACATCTCTGATGATGTAGTAGAGGAAGAAAATCACTTAATTGTAAAAGAGACACCATGAGTGCTTGAATTCATGGACCGTTGATGTTAAATGATATTAAATAAAGTGCTTTGTGGTAGGTAATCCACGCTTTTAATTTTTTATGCCTTTGCATTGTTTCTCGTTGTATGTTATTTTTAATTTGCATTCCTCTTTTATTACGCTTCCCACCTCCTCAGTCAGGTGTTTGTAAGTTTCTTCTTATCTCTTCTTACTTTAATTGGAACATTGAGGCCAATGTCTGGTTTATGTTTGGAGGGATATTTCCCTTATTTTTCGCATTATTTATTTCATATATGTATTATGTGTTTTTTTATTAAGTTAGTTTTTATTGAATAAATTGCAAGAGCCATGTTGATATTCCCAATAATTGAGATGTAAAATTTTTTTCTTCGAAAAAGTTTATGATTTTGGAAAATATTTGAGAAAGTATATATGATTGAAGTAATGATTGGATAAGTCTAGAGGACCTTGGAAAGCCGATAAAATAAGTATTACCTGAACACCATTAGTTTCTTGAGTAGTTTGCGAGTTTAGCATGTATATTGTACCATAATACTTGGATTTTGAGAAGTACCTCCTGAATTGTTGATATAGATGGCCTGTCAAACTTTTGATTCACTTGTATTTAATGATCAATTGAGAAAGGAAAAAAAGCACTAAAATTTGAAAAAGTGGTGATAAAAGGTTACACCACCTACTAAGTTGGGTAGCCCTCACCCGACGACTATATAGCCCAACAGTGGTCGAACCCCAACGTCAAAGTATAAAGGTAATAAATAAACACACAAAGGTGTGTAAAAATTTCATCTGCAAACACAAAAATTTTCTCGATCAATCTGGTACATGTGATGATTATTATTACTCTAAAATGCCTTAATTTGATAGTCTGACAAAAGGAAGGAAAAATTGAAGAAGAGACTTAAGTCCAAAACATAGTTAGAGAGATGACTTAATTTGACTATAATTATGTTATGATTTTATGTTCTTGCAATACTTTTGGTGTTAGTGAGTTAGAGGGAACTTAGGTCTTAGTTGGTCGAAACAAGGAACCATATATGACTATCATTGATTTCATCTTGTGAGCTTCTAAAGAACTAAAACCTCTTGATACTAATTTTTTCTAAGTAAGCTTATTGCTTGAGAACAAGCAACGATTCAGCTTTAGGTTATTTGATAAGCGGTAAATGCATAATGTTTCTGGTTTCTTTTCATTCTGATTTCATGTGTGTTTTCATCCTTTTAGCTCAATTTTATGCATTTTCGTCTTCTATTTTAGGATTCCAGGTAATAAGAGGGTAATGGACCGAATTGGAGCAAAATAGGCCATATATCGCATAAAAAGGGGATCTTTCCATGAAAAATATTCGAGACCAACACGACTTGGTCATGTCCCATGACATAAGTCGTGTTGCCCTTTGGAGCCATCCCCATAGAAGCAAGCCAAGGCTGACATGGTCTAGCCGTGTACCCTAACACTGTCGTGTCAACACCTCAAGCAGTTACAAGTTATTTTCTTTTTGGACGTTGCTGAACTTTTATGATTTCATAACCTACCTAGGCTTTAAGTTACTGAGTTATGACGATTAAGCTCGTGATTATTGCCAATTTATGGTGATTTATGGCTTAGTTTATAGAGGTTGAGGCTTAAAGTAAAAGCATCACTTACTACCTATCATCCATCACTTGTTACTTTTCATTAGTTGTTCGCTCTCAACTTTGTAATTTTCTAAACTTTTGGTTCTTACATTCCTTGTTCAAGTACTCTTGGTATATTTCTTACTTTATTTAATTTAATTAAGTCATTTTAATTTCAACTTATTTGAAGTTTACATTTTATTTTCCATGTCTTTACTTTGTTTATCTTTTTTTTTCATCTCACCATGAGTGAGTAGATCCATAGAGACGTAGGGTCATGAGAGTCTATCTCGTGAAAAACTCCGATTGAATCATCCAATCATAATTACGAGAAATCTAAGTTTGATTAATTTAAAATTTAAATTTTTAACCACGTCTACGTTGGTTGTGAAACAAAGGTAATGTAGATGTCGATCATATATCGAAAGATAGTGATTTGATATCCAAAAGCAAATTACTAAATGATTTAGTTCGAGGTGCCGCTAACAAGGCGACTTGATCTCTATTAAGAAACAATCAAGATGCAGTGTCTCGTGAAAAGGCATAATGCTCTTGATTGAATCATTTAGATGTGCCTGAAATATGTCTAGATGTACATGCTACAAAAGTGGGTTTCACACACAATTATCTAAATTTCTATAAAAATAGCTTAGAGATTCCTGTAATTCAAACACAGGTGAATGTCAGGGTGAGTCTAGATAGATAATCATAACCCCTAGTCATACTTTTAATTATTTGGTTATTTCGTTTAATTTGCACTAGACCAATATAAATGTCAATCGCTTTAGCTAAACATAGTTAGAGTAAAAATTTGGTAATCATACACCTCTTTGTGGGTTTGATCTTTTTGTACTACTTGAAATACCTGTGCACTTACCGTTCACACACATCAGTGACCATCACTAATAACAATGAGAACCATCGAAGAGACAAGAGAAGGGAACTAATTATGGTTCCACGGGGTTTAAAAAATTGTACTATTATTGTTGAAAATTCGAGTTCTAAAGGAGAAGAACACTACAAGGAAGAGGTTGATCATAGGAATCGACAAATTAATCATGACTATTGAATGAAGTCTGATATTCCATTGTTCTAAGGAACGATGGGAGGGGAGGAGTTTCTAGATTAGCATATCAATGTTGATAGATTCTTCCACATCATAGGCGTCCCTGAGAACAAGCAAGTTAAGATGGTGGCGATCAGGCTAAATAGTACTGCTATTGTCTAGTGGGATACTTGTTTCTCATAGGAAGAGGCAAAGAAAAAGGTTGGTTATATCTTAGAGAAGAATGATACAATTGATTCTAGAGCGGTTTATATAGGAGGATTATGAGAAGATTATTTGTAACAGAATACGCAGTTAATTTCTCGTGTTTCTCTAAGCATAACGAACTAAGAGAATCAGAGAGATAAAAGGTAGCTTGATACTTTAGTGGTTTAAAGGGATCTTTGCAGGAGAAGACGGGTTTTCCGGTTGTAAGGATTGTGGATAAGGCATCCATTCTAGATTTAAAGGCATAATTGATGGAGAAATCCCCTTAAAATTTCTCACCTTTTAGGTATTGGCCCCATTATGACTTTGAATCAGTAGGCGACAAGGAACAAAGTGCAGCAACCATGGATTTAAAACCTTGAGAGTGAGGAGACTAGCAGCCCTATCAGAGTCCAGCAGGGTAAAACACTAATCCAGAGGAAGAATTATCCATATGTTAACCCCACTGGAGACACGTGTTATCATTGTAATGGAAGGGGTCAGATATGGGATGTTTGTCAAACAAGGAGACCCGTTGTTATTATGGAAGAAAGGGAAATGGAAGAGGAGGGAATGAGACATGCAATTTAGAACGATGAATATGAAGTGGTTGAGTTTGCAGAGAAAAAACCTGATGCGATGGTAAATTTTGTGTTGTAGAGAATTATACTAGCTTCCATATATGAAGGACAACGTAAGAATTTGTTTAAAACACATTGTTCTATAAAGAGCAAGGTGTGAAATCTGGTTATAGATAGTGGCAACATGGAGAATATGGTGTCACTGAAATTGGTAAATTGTTTGAAGTTTTCTACAGAACCCCGTGAGAAGCCATACATCCTCGGTTTGGTAAGTACATGCTTCAAAGTTCGAGTAACACTAGCGTATAGAGTTCCTATCTCCACCGGAAAGCATTATAGAGTATATGTACTTTGCGGTGTTCTTGATATGGATGTTTATCATAATGATCCGCTTATTGAAGACGGGATAATGTGATGATGTTTACATGCGGCACACATATAATTGTTATGGCTCCTGTTTTGCACTCTGATAATAATTTAGGAGGAAAGAAATCTAGTTTCTTTGTGATGACACTGAATGAAAAAGAGATTGATGAGGCTGTTAAAGGAACTTGATTTTTTTTTCAAGTGATGAGTAAAAGGATGATGAGTAATGTAAAGGAGGAAACAAAAATTCTAGAAGAAGTGTTAGGAATTCTAGAGGAGTTCAAATAATTTACCGCATATGAACTACCAATCAATTTGCCTCCTATGCGAGATAAACACTGAAAATTTAAAGCTTTTAATATGGGAGACAGTGTGATGGTGTTTCTGCGAAAGGAGAGGTTTCCAATTGGTATGTACAACAAGCTGAAGCAACACAAGTATGACCATTTCAAAGTGACCCAAAATATCAACGATAATGTGTATATGGCAGCGCTCTCGAATTTCATGAATATATCCACTACTTTCAATGTCTCCGACATTCATGAATATCAAGCAAATGAGTCTCTTTATAAAGAAGAGAACTCGGGTTCGAGTTCTTCAGAGGTGGAGGAGACTCTTGCAGGAATAATTTTTAAGCTATATGAGTTTGTTTCTGGCCCAAAAATAATATTTTAATATTTTTCTCATTTTTATATTTTATTTATTTATTTTTAGACTAATAGCCCATGAGAGTTTCTTTTTTCTATTTAATTTCTATTTTGTATTAATATCCATGGTTTTTTTTTTTGTATTTAAACACCTTTGGGCGTGACATTCAAGATTATCTTTGATCATAATAAAAACCAAGAGTTTCTTATCTCTTTCTAGTGGATTCCAGAGTTCTATCTGACATAGTTGTCTCTTGCAAACCCATATTTTCATTCTAGGTTTAGAGCTTGTTAATCTGTAGTGTGTCCGATTGCGTCATAAATCCAGTACAATTCACCCCCTTTTATGTTTGGAGTCCCATGCCCGACATTTTGAACATCCTAGGCCAAGGGTTACATAATTGTTCCCCATAGACCAAAATTAATACATACTTATGATCTCTCATCTAAAACATCTCGCGTCGTTCTTGAGATTTGTAATCTTGGTCTCTCCTAAAGCATATCGCTCATAGAGGTCTCGTGCTTGAGGATTTGTGTACATCCTGATCTCTCCCCTAAAGCATCTCACCCCTATAGACCTCATGCTTGAGGGAAAGTGTACTTCCTGGTCTCTCCTCTAAAGCAACTCGTCCCAATAGTCCATATGCCTGAGGGGTTGGGTACATCCCAATATTTTACCTAAAATAATATGGATTTAACTCAAATTTGGATGTGATACAACCCACACCACCGTGGTTCATTCACAAAAAAGGCTAGGTCGGATCACTCTTTATGAGCCAGGACCAGAAGGTCGGCCGAAGATCGAATACACCTCTCTCTTGAGAATTATCCATACCATGTATAGGCAAGACACTTTAAGCCATTAAATAGTCTTAAAAGCCTTTCTCATAGAGGGGAACCGAAGTTTTTATCTTCCTTTATTGCTTTCAGCTAGACAATTAAACATATATTGTAATAACAATTAAATCAACATAAATGACTCAAGGTAGGGAATGCTATATAAACTTTTTCCATATGAAAAACATTGAGATAAATATTGCGAATGTGAGTGGCCTAACATCAATATTATTATTAAATACTCTCTTCATCCTATAATGAGTAACTCATAGGTAAAAAAAGATTCTCAAAAAAAATCACCCATTTCAATTTCCAATGCAAATTGATTCTTTTATTCCAATTATATCATTCTATTACTACTATTTTCATCTCTCAATAGTTGATAATGACACTTCGTAAATTAGCTTACATTTTCGGTGAAATTGTCAATTGAGTTGAGTTTTCAAATGTCAATTAAATCAAAATCATTATTCAATATTGATTTAATGAAATGAGAATGATAATAATTAAACTTAAAACGTGCTATTTATAGGAGCACAATTTTTGGAGCTTTAGGAATTTATTTTGGATAGTGGATAACCATAATCCATGCAATATAATTAATTTATAAATACAATTATGTAATCCATATGCGAGAGAATAAAATTATATTTCAAAAGAATGACGCGTTATGTTTCCTTTTATAATGTATCTGTTCCTTGAACTTAATGATTTGTCTTGCATTAGATGGTCAAGGAGATGGTGAGGAAAGAAATTAAAAATTGAAAACGCATAACGAGTTTGTTGTTAGGTTCTTTTAATTTGTGAAATTAAAATTCGACTATATTTTGTAGGAAAAAGATGTTATCAATAAGTAAAGGATCTTAATACATGGTAGCTCCTGAATTTTCTGCATGAGTTAATTTGGAGTAGAAATTTTGTTAATACTAATACTAGGAGACTAATGTAAGCTAGTACTCAAAGTTTATGCAGCTGGAGCATAGTCATAATCACCATCATCATCGTCATCACCTTCTCTGTATGCATTTAGTTCGGAATCAGAGTCTCCATCCCCGTTGTTGTAATCTTCTTCAATGCAAGCTTCCGATGTATAACAAAACCATTCATCTTCATTGTATGACTTCTTAATGCTCTTTGTAGTGATGATGGCCATTGAAATGTGAGAAAGAAGAAAAGTGAGTAGTGTGAGTTGTGTTTGAACTAAGTTAAGAGAGTTGGTGTTTATATAACAAGAAGAGAAGTTGTTGGAGTTGTTTTCCCACGAGCAAAACCACGGAGGGAGTGTGGATTTGGGATTAAGGTGTGAGCAACGCATGGTGGCTACATGTTGGAACCAGTCTTGCGCGGCCACATTGCCAATTCTCTTTACAAATCAGCATAAAAGCTTGAAAAACAACAAGGAATCAAGAATGGATGCATAGTGGTTGAGACATATAAAGTGGGACGCCAAGTTGTTCCATTCATTTTGTTTAGTCAATGCTCTTTATGTGTCAGTTATTCGAATCTAGAAACCAATGACGCGGCAACCAGAGTTACAATTTTGGTGCGATTATAATATTAGAATGAATTAATTGACCGTCTTATGTGTATAGGGGTGGCCGGGTGGACAAAAGAACAAATGTGTTTGGAACTGTTTATAAGGATTTTGGCTAATGATAAATCAATTAAGGAAGGTGTAATGAGACAAAGTAAAAAGAAAGGACTAGAGCAAGCTGTGTGTCAGCAAGAATTGAGCTGCGGGGCCTCCAAGAGATACGCGAAGATCATTCTGTTAGGTTGGATTCGGAATTGCAGGGAACGCGTAGGAGCAATCGAATGCGCAAGACCAATAACAATTTGAGGAATTTCGTGACTAGCTGAGGAATATATATATATATATATATATATATATATATATATATATATATATATATATATATATATATATATATATATATAGAGAGAGAGAGAGAGAGAGAGAGAGAGAGAGAGAGAGAGAGAGAGAGAGAGAGAGAGAGAGAGAGAGAGAGAGAGAGAGAGAGAGAGAGAGAGAGAGAGAGAGAGAGAGAGAGAGAGAGAGAGAGAGAGAGAGAGAGAGAGAGAGAGAGAGCAGTAGGAATCAATTTCTTTCCTATGTGAATTGTGAAGTTTATTTACTTTCTCTCTCCAAACTCTCTTTTTCACATCTTGTATTAATCCCTCTCTTAAGAGGTTGATATTCTCAGTTTAGTATCAATTTTCCCCTATTACTCTTTCAATTTTGTATCTGTTTCGCTGGTGCTTTCATCTTCACCATGGCAGATTCGAAATCCAAAGAGATGGACATAGAAATCAAGCGCAATGCGGAAGCTTTGAAACAACTTCAGGAGTATCTTTATGAACGCATGGAACGATTCTCCAAAGACATCAAGTGCGCTTGGACTTGGGCCATAGGTATATTAACAAAACCCGGACAAAGCTGATTTCGTCAGAGGCATCAAGTATGCTTAGACTTCGGCCAGAGGTATATTAATAAAGTCTGGACAAAGATGATTTTTCCATAGGCATCTGATGACACGAAATCATATAGATATTTTCATGCATAATTCAACTAAAGTCTAACCGTTTTCGATCCGATTTCGGGTTATTTCCGTGTATTTGTCTGATGTTTTTGCAGGTATTCAACGATCACGTCTAAACAAGGCAACATGAAGAAAAGAAGCAATCTCAGATGAAATATGGACGAAAAAGGAGTGAAAACACAATGAAAAACGCAGCAGGCTGTTTTTGCTGATGTGACGACCGTCACAGCTTCATGACGACCGTCACACCTTGTGACGACCGTCATGCAGGCAAAAACGCCCCACTCAGATTACACGTCAAAAGAGCAGTTCCAATTCCCACAGAGTGGACCACTACTCCCTAAATTATCTGCCTCAAGGTCCATCATCTTCAGAGATAACTGTTGGGATTCCACTTCTATAAAAGGGGAAGCAGGGGACTTCAGAAAGTGTGTTGCATTCATACCACGAAGTGCTGCCGAATTTACTTTCCAGAGCAATTACTTTCCAGTTTTATTTGTATTCATTTCTCTTTGATTCCCATTTCCGCTCTTCTGTAATTTCCATTTTATCGTACGATCAAATTGGCACTAAAGACCAGAATCCTGCCAACATCTGTGGAGGATCTGCCCAAAGGCCAATTGGCATATTTACAGGTTTTCATTTTGATCGACTTCAGTCTTATTATAATGCAAATTATTATTTATTATTCTTATTTATATTTTATTTTTCCCAATTCCATGTCTAGCTAAACTTAGGTAATCGATATGTAGTAATAATTCGAATTGGATTTGATAACACTTGGTTGAAAACTTTCTTTTCACAAAAGTAATCTATGGTCTGAGTGTTTAAAATTGATTCACTGAATAGACTTCGTCTCGAAAGCGAGAACTTATTTAAAAGTAGTTTTGCCACGAAAGTGGGAAATTAATTAAGATACGAACCAACAAGCGAAAGTTGCGGTAAGGTCAGATAGTAAACACTAGGCATTTGTTTTAATAACAGCGAAAGCACTTTAAAACGAATTAGAATCTAGAGATTTCCAAAAAATAATTTTAACCCCGAACGGAATACGAAAGTATACGTTTGGCCCTTAGGATTATAATTAGCGTCAATAACCATCGTGAGGCGAGAGTTTTCAAATCTCCATTTTCTGCTTGAATAAACTTTGAAAATTATTTCATACATCATAACTTATCAAATCCCTGAAGAACACAATTACTACGTATCGATTTAATCAATTATAATCTAAATAGTATTATTAGTTCCCTTTTAGTGACAAATCTTATTCCCTTAAACATATTCTACCTAGCTAAACATAGTAACTCCCGAGAACACTAGTTTGATTACGAGTCCCTGTGGGATCGATATCTATTATTACTACGCGATAGACTGTGCACTTGCAGTTAGTTGTATTAGACATAGAAAGTCGCGATCAAGTTTTTGGCGCCGTTGCCGGGGACCCGTTTAGTCAATAGTGTAACCTTCTGTTACGCTGTATAGACTAGGTTAACAATTTTCATTTTTCCTTTACTAGTTCTGTCGATTGTATGCCAAGAAATCGCCCGCAAGGCGATATCGTAAAACCTTCGGTCGCAGAACTAGAACGCTTCTTACATTTAAGAAGTAGAATCATTGAGTACCAACTCAAACATAACACTCCCGAACCTCTCACTCCCATTCCCAAATCAGAAGAAGAAGAACCAGATATGGCTGAAGGACCTCCGAACAAACCGCTGAAGGCATACGCTACACCATCTCAGATGGAGCCTAGAAGTAGCATTGCTGCCCCAGCTATTACCCGAAATGATTTTGAGCTGAAACCATCATTGCTGTCGGCTGTACAACAAAACCAATTCTCAGGAAACGCAACTGAGGATCCGAACGAACATCTAACGAAGTTTGTACAATACGCAGACACAGTGAAAGCAAATGGAGTAACTCCAGACGCGATAAGACTTCGTCTTTTCCCATTCTCTCTTAGAGACAGAGCGTGGACATGGTTACAATCGTTACCATCCAACTCCGTTACGACGTGGGAGCAATTGAAGAACGTCTTCTTAGCGAGATATTTTCCGCCAAGAAAAACTGTTATGCTTAGAGCTCAAATCAACGGATTTCGACAGAAAGATACTGAATCTCTTTACGAAGCATGGGAACGATTCAAAGATATGATGAGAACATGTCCTCACCACGGTCTAGAAGACTAGGTGACAATCCATACTTTCTATAATGGGCTTCTATACAATACTAGATTGACAATAGACGCTGCCGCGGGCGGTGCACTTATGGATAAGCCATACGATGAAGCCTATCAATTAATAGAAAACATGTCACAAAACCATTGCCAATGGGGAGGTGACCGCACTCCAAATGAGAAAACTACAGCGAAAGGTGGGATGTACGAAATCAGCAGCCTTGAAAAGTTCAATGCTAAAGTAGATGCTCTAGCACAGAAGATTGATAGTCTGACCGTTAACCCCATTGCAACTGTCGCTGCAGTAACTCCAAATTGCGAGTTATGCGGAAGCACCACTCATAATGCACCCGAATGCCCATTGCTAGCCGGAATCCCGCCAGACCAGGTAAATTATGCTCAAGGAAATCCCTACGCAAATACCTACAACCCAGGTTGGCGAAATCATCCAAACTTTTCTTACAAAAGCGAAAATGCATTGCAAATGCCTACTGCTCCGCAAGGATATCAGAAACCAGCTGCTCAGAATGCACCTAGGAAATCAAACCTCGAATTGATGATGGAAAAGTTCATAGCTACTCAAGCTCAGACAAACAAAGAGTTCCTAAATCAAAACATACACACTAGCGAGCAAATTAAACAGTTGATAGGAAAAGTAGACGCTTTAGCCACCCACAACAAAATGTTAGAAACTCAGATATCACAAGTGGCTCAACAGCAAGCATCTGCTGCCGCACCTGCTGGCACATTTCCTGGACAACCCGAACAGAATCCAAAAGGCCAAGCAAATGTTGTGATACTAAGAAGTGGAAAAGAATTGGATGAACCGATCGATCCGAGGACCGAAAACTCAGCCATGCAACATAAACCAACTGAACAAGCAGAAAAGGAATCTGAGTTAGAGAAGAAGGAGGACAACGAGAAGGAGGATACCGCAAGTGAAAAAACTCAAGCACCTCCAGCACCATATAAACCACCTATTCCTTATCCGCAAAGACTAATAAACTCTAAAACTTCAGGACAGTTTAAGAAATTTGTAGAGCTCCTTAAACAGCTGAATACTACTATTCCTTTTACAGAAGCAATAACTCAAATGCCGTCATACGCTAAATTTCTCAAAGAGATCTTGTCGAATAAGAGAAAGATCGAGGATAATGAAACAGTTACACTTACTGCAGAGTGTAGCGCTATTATTCAAAACCGCATGCCTCCTAAATTAAAAGACCCAGGTAGTTTCTCCATACCCTGCGTCATAGGAAAGTTCGTAATAGATAAAGCTCTATGCGATTTAGGAGCTAGTATCAGTGTTATGCCCTTATCTATATGCAAAAAGCTGAATATGGGAGACCTCGGACCAACCAAAATGTCCGTACAATTAGCTGACAGATCAGTGAAATACCCAGTCGGAATACTGGAAAATGTTCCAGTACGCATAGGACAATTCTACATTCCAACCGACTTCATAATCATGGACATCAAGGAGGACACTGTAACCCCAATTATCCTAGGAAGACCGTTCCTAGCTACAGCCGGAGCGATTATAGACGTGAAGAAAGGAAGGCTAACATTCGAAGTAGGAGAAGAAAAGATAGAGTTCATTCTCACCAAGTTCCTACAAGCACCAGCAATAGACGATACCTGCTATTTAGTAGACGAAATTGACGAATGCATAAGAGAACTTGAAAATGAAGAGACCACGTATTCAGAAATAATAAAGATTCAAATACCCGACATTTCTGAAGACGATAATTGGCGTAAACCGTATAAAGACGACAACCTAAGCGAAAGCTTAGCACTGACCCCAAACCATATGCCAGGTCCGAAGAACCCATCTTTAGAACTTAAAACACTACCCAAAAACCTCAGATATGAATTTCTAGACGATGAACTAAAAAGACCAGTGATAGTCAACGCCGACTTAGGACAACCAGAAACCGAAAAGTTATTAGAAGTCCTAAAGAAGTACCCCACCGCGTTAGGCTATAACATAAGAGATTTAAAAGGTATAAGCCCTTCAATCTATATGCATCGAATTACAATAGAGGAAGACTCTAAAACTTCTCGAGAGCATCAGAGAAGACTAAACCCTATCCTGAGCACTATAGTCAGAGATGTAGTAAAGAAATTGCTAGATGCAGGAATCATCTATCCGATCTCCGACAGTGAATGGGTCAGCCCAGTTCACGTCGTACCAAAGAAAGGAGGAGTCACAGTAGTTAAAAACGAAAAAGGTGAATCAATAAAAAAAAGAGTCGTGACTGGAAGCAGGATGTGTATTGATTATAGGAAGCTTAACAAGGCTACGCGCAAAGATCACTTCCCGTTACCCTTCATAGACCAAATGTTGGAAAGATTAGCCAAACATTCATATTTCTGCTATCTAGATGGTTACTCAGGATTCTTCCAAATTCCCATCCATCTTGATGACCAAGAAAAGACTACATTCACCTGTCCTTACGGTACTTTTGCTTACCGCCGAATGTCGTTCGGACTCTGTAACGCTCCAGCAACCTTCCAAAGATGCATGATGGCAATCTTTGCAGATTTCATAGACGACATTATGGAAGTGTTTATGGACGATTTCTCGGTATGTGGACAAAGTTTCGAAGGATGCTTACAAAACTTAGAAATGGTACTAGAACGTTGCGTAAAAGTAAACCTCGTCCTAAATTGGGAGAAATGTCATTTTATGGTCAGACAAGGAATAGTTCTAGGACATGTCATATCAGATAGAGGGATTGAGGTAGACAAAGCTAAAATAGAGATTATAAAGGATCTCCAACCTCCAAAATCCGTACGAGAAATACGGAGTTTTCTAGGACATGCCGATTTCTACAGAAGATTTATAAAAGATTTCTCGAAAATCACAAAACCTTTGACCGGCCTGTTAATGAAAGATGTTGAGTTCGTCTTTGACGAAGACTGTTTAAAAGCATTCGAAACATTGAAATCAGCCCTTATCACCGCACCAATCATGCAACCACCCGATTGGAGACTACCGTTTGAAATCATGTGTGACGCGTGTGATTACGCTGTAGGCGCAGTTCTAGGACAAAGGAAGGACAAGAAACTCCATGCCATCTACTATGCCAGTAGAACCTTAGATCCTGCCCAAATGAACTACGCTACCACAGAAAAGGAACTTCTAGCAGTTATATTTGCGCTTGACAAATTCCGTTCTTACTTAGTAGGAGCAAAAATTATAATATACACAGACCACGCTGCCATAAGGTACCTAATAAGCAAAAAGGATGGCAAACCAAGACTATTGAGATGGATCCTGTTATTACAAGAGTTTGACTTAGAAATCAAAGATAAGAAAGGAACTGAGAACGTTGTTGCGGATCATTTATCCCGAATAGAGGGCATCAGACATGAACCAGTACCGATAAATGACGATTTCCCGTACGAACGTCTGATAGCCAAATTGGAAAGTGACATGCCCAATTCAATCTCGGAAGATCCAGAATTCGAAAGAGCCGTAGAAGCCGTCTATGCCCAAGTCACATTACCTTGGTATGCTGACATCGTTAATTACCTCGCTGCTGGCGTGCTTCCACCAGATCTTACGTATCAGCAAAAGAAGAAATTCTTCCACGATCTGAAACACTATTATTGGGACGAACCCCTACTCTTCAAGAGAGCGGCCAACAACATATATCGTCGATGTGTCCCAGAGGAAGAAATAGAGAATATTATTTCCCAATGCCACTCAGCACCATATGGTGGTCATGCTAGTACGTCCAAGACGTGCGCTAAGATTCTCCAAGTCGGCCTATTCTGGCCTAATCTCTGGAAAGACGTTCACATCGCTGTGCAAAAGTGCGATAGATGCCAACGAACTGGAAACATCTCACGACGCGATGAAATGCCTCAGAAAGGAATCTTAGAGGTAGAAATCTTCGACGTCTGGGGAATAGATTTCATGGGACCTTTCCCACCTTCTTTTGGAAATAACTACATACTCGTCGCTGTCGATTACGTGTCTAAATGGATAGAAGCCATAGCTGCTCCAACAAACGACGCACGAGTAGTAATCAAACTCTTCAAAAACACAATCTTTCCTAGATTCGGTGTACCCAGACTCGTCATTAGTGACGGAGGATCTCACTTCATATCACGAATATTCGATAAACTTCTCTCTAGATATGGAGTCCGGCACCGAGTAGCTACACCCTATCATCCGCAAACTAGCGGACAAGTAGAGGTCTCGAACAGAGAAATAAAACAGATCTTGGAAAAGACTGTCGCTACCTCGAGGAAAGATTGGTCGTCGAAGCTACAAGAAGCTTTATGGGCTTATAGGACCGCATTTAAGACACCAATAGGTACTACCCCCTACAAATTAGTTTACGGTAAATCCTGCCATCTCCCTGTAGAGTTAGAGCATAAGGCCTTTTGGGCCATTAAGACACTCAACTTCAACTACACTGAGGCAGGAGAAAAGCGAATCTTGAACTTACACGAGTTAGAAGAACTTCGATTAGACGCTTACGAAAATGCCCGTATCTACAAAGAACGAACTAAAAAGTGGCATGATAAACGTTCAATCAGGAAACAATTCAGTGTGGGAGACATCGTATTGCTCTTTAATTCACGATTAAAACTCTTCCCAGGTAAACTAAAATCTAGGTGGTCTGGACCCTATGAAGTGACTAAAGCACTTCAGAGTGGAGCTGTTGAAATTACCGATAAGACAAATGCACCATTTATCGCAAACGGGGAACGTCTAAAACATTACAATAAGAACGACAACAGTCCTCAAGTCAGCAATATAACATTGCTTGAGCTTCCAGCTCAGACACCCGCATAGCTTTTCACCAAGCTATCGTCAGGCTTTAGACGTTAAAAACAGCGCTTATTGGGAGGCAATCCAAATTTCCCTCGTTATTGCATTTCATTTTTCTTTAAAATTCTACTTTGAAAAATCCAAATAAAAATTCTAAAATTACTACTACTTTCTACTTTCGTTCATTTTCGTACTTTTATTCTTATTTTATTTTCTCTCTTTTGTCTTTTGTTTCTACCACTTTTCGTTTCAAAAAATCCTGACTTCAATTTCTTGTTTCAAACTTTTCAGGATTTTTAAAGTCTTCAAAACATTCCTTCTGTTTTCTCCGAATTACCTGCGAATATGGCCGAGTACGACTTCACAAAGGTTCACTTCAGAGGACTCGCTCAAAAGGCAAGATTTGCAGCACTGACCGAAAGAGAATTCGCCTTAACGCTGTATTATGATAAGGCAACTATGGATAAACTAGGGATCACAGATAGCATTCAATACCTGTTCAATCAACTGGGTTGGGAGAACACTGCTCTGAAAACACGTTTCGCTACCTACAAGGATCTTACCTACTAATTCTTTAGTTCTTTCAGATACACACCCAACTATGGTTTTGGATCCAGCACAGAGTTGATTACCTTCCGATTGTTTGGAATGGACCAAACCCATAGCCGGATGTCACTAGCTAACCTCCTAGGATTCCCTAGCGGACCGCATGTGTTCATCAGTGCAGAAGATGACGATATTGATTTGCAACTCGATCACTTCTGGGGTAGAATCACCGGCGACTATCACCCTGAACCAGACAAAATGTACAATGATGACATTCATAACCCAGCCTTCAGATACTTCCATAAGATACTAGCTCACACCTTGTTTGGAAAAGAAGAAAATATTACTACAGTGTCTAAGGAGGAGTTATTCATCATGTTCTGTACTTCTCAGGGACGGACAGTAAATGCAGTGCCTTTCATGATGAGATCTTTCAAACGCCTCACGCTGGAACCTCAGACACCTATTCTTATAGGAGGCCTAGTAACAATGATTTCCCACGAGCTTGGCCTTAGATTCCATTTAAATGCCAGCACTCGTTTCGGTACCATCAGACCCATGAACATACAATTCTGCTTTAACAGGCGCATCTTAGGGACTATGGGACCTGGACCGTATGAGTACCTTATTAATGAAAAACCAGTACAGCTATTCACACTGCCTGATCATCTGATGACAAGCATCCACAACAAGGACAACTGGCTCTACGAATTGGATGAGCCTATGGGATCTCCTTCACCACAGTCAACACCCCAGAACTACATGTATGACAGTGACCACATCTCTGAGGCACACGACTATATGTACTATGAGGACGCTGCCTCTGAAACTGAAGTAGACCCTATGACTCCTCCGCACTACAATACTTATCCTGAGCCTATCCCTGAGGAGACCACCGACAAAATGGATGTCGTGTTACTCAGATTGGACGACGTTGATAAAGCTCTGACTAATGTAAAAGCTGATATCGCAAGCATGCACGGCGAACTGGTAGGCTTCATGGATCTAGTCTGCGACCAACTCGACTACTATTCACAAAAATTCGATGAGTTGAAGGCACGAAAAGATTAGTTATTAGCTCGTAGCAGTAGTTTCAGTTTAGTCTAGTCTAGTTTAGTTTCATTTAATCATTTGGATTTTTCGCATTGTTAGTTTTCATTATGTACTACATACAATTGTTTCCATTTTATGTTATTTCAATTCTAGTTTTTATTCAACTATTCTGTTTTCGCATTAATTGTTGTTTGTTGGCTGTTATATTACATCACCGTATCAATACTAAGCCTTAAAGTCACTACGAGTACGCCCTCAGAGCAAAATTCTGCGTTCTGCAGATTTTGCTGCTGTGACGACCGTCACAACCCCATGACGAGCGTCACGCGGGTGACGACCGTCACACCTATGTGACGACCCTCACGCAGCCCAGAACTGCTATCTGATAAAACAGGGTTCGTGTTCCCTTCCACTCCCCCCATTATCACTTTCAAACATCCTAACTCCTACCCCACTACGAATTTTCGTCCTCCCCACATTGAACTATAAACTTCAACTCCAAATTCAACCTCCAAACCACCGTTCTGTCATTTTTCCCTCTCTGCAGAAAAACCCCAAAACCTCAGAAACCTCTCCATCTTCCAACAATGGCAAGGAATGCAGAAACCCCAGATGTCAGCAACATTACCTTCAGTGAGGGCGAGTTAGGCGAAAGACAACAAGCACACTACATTGCATTTCATCAGAGGTCACTCCAGCCGACTCACTACCCGCACCTTCCATCGCTTACGGAGCTCGGACTCCTTGAAGGTGTAACCTGGATGCTTCAAAGAGCAGGCATCTGGAACCTCTGCACCAACCCCCAGCCAACCTACGAACAACTCACTCTTGAGTTCTTGAGTTCGTTCACTTACGTCACAGGCAGCGGCGAACTTAACCAGCATTCAGGTGCCGCTTGCTTCTGGATGTTTGGCGTCAACTATCAGATGCACCAAAACCAGATTGCCGGCATCCTACAGCTACCTCGCGGCGACAACGCTCATCGCCGCATCACCGATCAGTTCCAGCACGAACCCTTCGCGCTGTGGTATCAGTTGACCGACCTCAATGCCGATGGTTGGGACTCCCTGCACGCCACTCATATCCATAACCCAACCATCAGGTACTTTCACAGAGCGTTGAGTAACACCATCTTCGCCAGAGACAGCAACCACAAAGTGAACTCCAAGGAGCTCTTCTTTCTTCATTGCGTCTTCAACAATGAACCTGTCAACGCTGCCCCGTTTCTGCTGGCTCACATTCAGGCCAATTGCAACCGTGGCTCGAAGCCATTCTACTTTGGCGGGATTGTCACGGCTATTGCACTTGGGTTGAACCTTGGCGACCGCCTCCAGCACCTCCATTCCATCCCCTCGGTGTTCCTTGACACCGACCACTGCAGAGCCTCTCATCTCATCCGCTCCCGAGCTGACGGCAAATACCATCCGGTTGTGCGTGGCAAGACCGTCCGAAGCATCATCCTTCCGTTTCGCACCCACATCAATCCAGAGGACCGTACCAACTGGTTGTTCGACCTCACTGCCCCTCCTGCTGCCGCTGTTCCTACTCAGGATCCCACTCACGGTTCCGACGATGAAATCCAAGCTGAGTTGGATAGGTCCGAGCAGCCATAGGCATCGCAGCCTCCTCCTCCCGTAGGTACATCCTCTCGCCGCCGCCATCATCATCCCGTGCCAGACTACACCGAAGAGGACCTCCGTCGCTCCCTAGACCAGCAGGCACAGATACTCACGATGCTGCAGCAGCAGAATTAGCGAGCTGACCAGTTCGAAGCTTGGCACCGGACTCAAATGCAACAACTTCACACCGGCCAAGCTACGATCACTGAGAGCCTAGCGAATCTGACCCTGGAGGTCGAAGGACTCCGGGACACCGTCTACCACACCGGAGCCATGAGCTATGAGGACAGAATAGCCCTTGCTAGAGCCAGAGGACGCCAGCGCGGACGTGACAGAGGCCGTGACTAGATTTTCATTTTTTTCCTTCATTGTTTACTATATTTTATTTATTTGTATTTTCATTTTCAGTTGTATCTCCCTCTCGCATGCTTCAAGGATCAGTGAGGACACTGATCGAGATAGTGTGGGAGCGGAGCCTTATTTCCATTCCACTGTACTCTGAATTTCCCTTTATTTCCATTTCACTGCACTTTGAATTCTCGTAATTTCTATTTTTACACTTTCTATTTCTAGCAAATAAAGCTCGTCTATATATTTTTTTCACGTTACGCAAACAATCCCCACATTATTCAACATAAACAAAAAACTTTCATTTGTTCCTCAAAAGCAAAAGCATCACGAGAATGCACCTGAGTTCAAAACAAGTTTTGAAACTCCGAGGAAACGACAGTTCTAACAAAACCAGTATCGTCCAGACACCTTAGATCTCTAGTTTATGCGAGTCGGTTTCACCACCTACGTGTAACAAAGTCTCAAGTGTCTACGCAAACTCAACCCCAAGTAGTTTATACTAGCAGTCAGCACCATCCTAAAAACACTTCTAAGCGAGCGACCGATGCAAATAAGTGTATGATCTCCAAAAAGATGAAAAAGCATGAAAAGAGAGCTAAAAAGCCCAAGAATATAAGATACGTTTCCTTCTAAGTTAGGTGCTCCTCACCCGAGCATTTAGCCTAACGGCACGAAAAACTCATTGAAAAATCAATGACATCAAATTATGATCAATGAAGAAGATCAAAAACAGAAATGAGATCATATTCACTAACAGGTCGACTTGCCATGAAAGTGTACGGACAACGGGCTTAATGTGATTGCGCTAGAACAAACAAGGTGAACTTGCCGCGAGAACCTTGACACCAAGCTACAGTAGCATGACTGAGACCGATTTGCATAAAAAGGAGACCTCCGAAGACTTGTAGTCCAGTGTCGTCATGATACTCGTCTTGTTCCTACCAAGAATCCCGGTTTTTCCAAACTCTGCGAACGAAGAAGTTGCCTCGTGCTTGCCGACTTTTCCATGTTTTACTTGAGGACAAGCAAAGATTCAAGCTTAGGGGAGTTTGATAACACGAAATCATATAGATATTTTCATGCATAATTCAACTAAAGTCTAACCGTTTTCGATCCGATTTCGGGTTATTTCTGTGTATTTGTCTAATGTTTTTGCAGGTATTCAACGATCACGTCTAAACAAGGCAACATGAAGAAAAGAAGCAATCTCAGATGAAATATGGACGAAAAAGGAGTGAAAACACAATGAAAAACGCAGCAGGCTGTTTTTGCTGATGTGACGACCGTCACAGCTTCATGACGACCGTCACACGGGTGACGACCGTCACACCTTGTGACGACCGTCATGCAGGCAAAAATGCCCCACTCAGATTACACGTCAAAAGAGAAGTTCCAATTCCCACAGAGTGGACCACTACTCCCTAAATTATCTGCCTCAAGGTCCATCATCTTCAGAGATAACCGTTGGGATTCCACTTTATAAAAGGGGAAGCAGGGGACTTCAGAAAGTGTGCTGCATTCATACCACGAAGTGCTGCCGGATTTACTTTCCAGAGCAATTACTTTCCAGTTTTATTTGTATTCATTTCTCTTTGCATTTCCTTATTCCCATTTTCGCTCTTCTGTAATTTCCATTTTATCGTACGATCAAATTGGCACTAAAGACCAGAATCCTGCCAACATCTGTGGAGGATCTGCCCAAAGGCCAATTGGCATATTTACAGGTTTTCATTTTGATCGACTTCAGTCTTATTATAATGCAAATTATTATTTATTATTCTTATTTATATTTTGTTTTTCCCAATTCCATGTCTAGCTAAACTTAGGTAATCGATATGTAGTAATAATTCGAATGGGATTTGATAACACTTGGTTGAAAACTTTCTTTTCACAAAAGTAATCTATGGTCTGAGTGTTTAAAATTGATTCACTGAATAGACTTCGTCTCGAAAGCGAGAACTTATTTAAAAGTAGTTTTGCCACGAAAGTGGGAAATTAATTAAGATACGAACCAACAAGCGAAAGCTGCGGTAAGGTCAGATAGTAAACACTAGGCATTTGTTTTAATAACAGCGAAAGCACTTTAAAACGAATTAGAATCTAGAGATTTCCAAAAAATAATTTTAACCCCGAACGCAATACGAAAGTATACGTTTGGCCCTTAGGATTATAATTAGCGTCAATAACCATCGTGAGGCGAGAGTTTTCAAATCTCCATTTTCTGCTTGAATAAACTTTGAAAATTATTTCATACACCATAACTTATCAAATCCCTGAAGAACACAATTACTACGTATCGATTTAATCAATTATAATCTAAATAGTATTATTAGTTCCCTTTTAGTGATAAATCTTATTCCCTTAAACATATTCTACCTAGCTAAACATAGTAACTCCCGAGAACACTAGTTTGATTACGAGTCCCTGTGGGATCGATATCTATTATTACTACGCGATAGACTGTGCACTTGCAGTTAGTTGTATTAGACATAGAAAGTCGCGATCAGCATCAAGTATGCTTGGACTTCGGCCGGTATATTAACATAGTCTAGATTACGTCCTAAGACCGACTTATCTAATATATATCATACAATTGTTTTAACTATGGGTGTGTCATTAAAAACCCTCTCCGATGGAAAAAAAAAGTGCATCCCCATAACTTTATTTATGATATTTATGACAAAGCTTATTCAAGATAAAATTCAAAATTTGTTACCTTCCAACCCGAGGTCTTAATTTCCCTCCATATTTCTAACTTACGATCCGCATTACTCGTTCTTTCGTTCCTCGGAGTTGCTTGGCCTTTCTTGATGTCTCCTACCATCAAAATTATTCTGTAAAAATTTTTTTAACTAGGGTGTCAAGCCCCATGGTATTTCTTAGTCTTGTTGCAAATTTTCTGCCATAGGGTACTTTTTTACTTTTTCCAACAACTCAGGTGTAACGTAATAGGATCTCATCAACTCATGAGCTTCCTTGGTTCTGACCGTTTTTCCACTCGTTCCTAATACAAAAACTATATTTGTTATTCTTATTTTTATTAAGAACTTTGTTCATCCAATTTACTACGGACGGTGTATCTGAAATATCTGACATTTTCTCACATTCATCTTTCGAATACATACTGATGTTCATTCGAGGCATCAGCGGTGACAGAGTGCACTTGGCATTGTAACTCCTTTAATTGTCAGCTAATTCTTTGGCATCTCTTCTTTCAAGTTAACCTATATTGAATTAACTTTAAATTGTTCATATTTTATGAATCCTTTGGCTTGATGGTTTCTTTTGAGTCTCAAGCTATCCTTGCAACATTTTCAGGCTATCCCCTGGTTGCCCTTTATTACTGCTACTCGGCCATCTTCTAGAAGGTATTTCAGCGTGAGATATATTGTGGACAACACTGGCTCTAGAGCATTCAACAATGGTCTGCCAATAGTAATGTTATAGGGAGACACAACATTAACAATTAAATATCTTACCTTGATACTTTTTGCATTATTCTTGCTGCCAAAAGTTGTCATTATGGGAAAATATCCAAGCACCTGCACATGTTCTCGAGAGAACCCCACCAGGGTACCTTTAAACGACAACAACTCCAAGATGTCAAAATTCATTCCCTTGAATGTATCCTAGTATAAGACGTTTGCTGAACTTCTGGGATCTATCAAGACTCGTCTCACACTCTAATCTTATATCTGGACTTTAATCACCATTGGATCATTTTCATGAGCCAATACTCCATTCGCATCCTTTAAGGACAAACTGACATGGCATATCTTCGTCTAGCCGAACTGGTATTTCTCTTTTCTTCGAAGGAGGTCTCTGATTAATGTGTGTAACTGACATGGCATATCTTCGTCTAAACAAACTGGTATTTCCTTCTCCAGTAAACCCTCCTGTAATGGTGTTAAGCGTATGATGAGCTACACGGGTTTCCCGGACCTCCTAAGTATTATTTCTTTTCTTCTGTGTTGAATTTTACATGTCGTCTTCTCAAGAAGGACTTATCTTCCCTGGTTTCCCCACTGTGTCCTTGACATATGACAATAGGCGGCCCCTGTGGATCAAAATTTTGATTTCTTCTTTTAACTGGTGATAGCTTTAGATATGATGTCTGCGAATTCTATAGTATGCGCACCATGCATTTTCATCTTTTCCCATTACTGCATGTACCCATCATTTTGGGCATCTTGGTACGGGCATTTGGGCATCTTGGTACGGGCAGTAGGTTGAGATGATACACTTCCTTCAAAATATATGACCGACGTGCATTTAATGGTGTATACTCAGGTTCTCTTTCGAATGGGCGCTGGGATGGCCTCAGCGCCTGTCGATCCCTGGCTTCATTTCTAGAGTATTCTTTTTTGTGATCCAATCAATCCTCTCCGGTTCGCGACTTTTCTTTAGCATCCCAGTTTTCTATAGTACTTTTTTTGTGACCCAATCATTCCTCTCCTGAGCTTTCTCTTTCCTTCCAAATTTCTACAACATTTGCATCATATATGACATTTGCAGAAATTTCTTTCCAAATTGAATTAAGCAACCATGAACAAACTATACTATTATTACACATTGAAGAACGAAATTGAGGATTTTTTTCTTTTCGTTTTGGAATCGTACCATCAACAAATCGTTTGTTGTTTCTTGTCATCAACAAACCACGATGCCAAGAATTGAAGTTATCACCAGTTAATGATTGTGATATCAAAACAACACCAAAATGATCACATATGAATCAAGATAATAAGAATCATCGCCATTCTCCATTGAAGCAGAGAAACCACGAATCAAAGAAAAAAATAGAAGATAAATAAAGTCGACGCAAGAAAGAAAGAAGGAAAATTGCTTCGGATACCATATAGTTAACAAAATTCAGAGAGAAAATTGAAATTCATGGTTGAACGTTATGAGTTAAATGAGTTTACAAAGAGATACTTCATTTATCTATAGTTAGATGATGAAGTTGTAATGGAAAATATAAACTATAAGACAGTTACAAGGGTAACTAGTATCAGTTAAGTAGTTAACTCAATAACTAAACCAAACTGAAAATTAACTAACTAATCTATTTCATTTAATAGGATGTAAAAACACACTCTTACTAACTTGCTTAGGACTATACTATGAGCATAATAATTAACTTTTTCTTACTAAACTTAAGGGTCATCTCTTTGATTGAGACCCCAAAATTAAACAAAGATTAGGAACAGGCATTTTGTTAATCAATACAATTACTAGTCAGCTAACTATTTTTAGGTAACGCATGTTTCTCAGAGTTTAAGCAGCAGGAGCATAGTCATAGTCACCATCGTCATCATCGTCACCTTCCCTGCATGAATCTCCATCCACATTGTGATAAGCTACAGATATATAACAAAACAATTCACCTTCACTGCAAGCATTCTCAATGCACCCTGGAGCAACAGCCATGGAAATGGATGCCATTTTTGTAGAGAATAAAGAAAAGCAAGTGAGTTGAAAAGAAGATAATTGAATTAGCTATGAGTTGTGTTGTGCTTGAGTTGTATTTAGAGACAAATCAGTGTTTATATAACAAGAAAAGAATTTGTTAAACATTTACCAGCACAAGCATCCCACAGAAGGAGTGTGGTTTTAAGGTGAGGCTGTGTGAATCACTCATTATCTAAATGAGTGATGAGGACTTGTGCCGCCACATTGGCAATCTTTTTTACAATTCAGCCTACACGTTGGAGAAGTCTGCCCAGAATCACATAATGAATATTTGGTTGGAAACATACAACAACAATTTCAATGCATGATTGGGACAAGTAAAGTGTTGGATTGGATTACAAGTTGATAATAGCCATAACAAAGTTGGAATCTTAATTGTGTCACTGGTAGTCGAATGTCAATGAACAGCAGCTATCCACTAGAAGAATAATATAAAGGTAAATGTTAGGAATCTAATAGGAAATCATATATATTTTGCACCAAAAGCATTGAATATTATATAGGAATAAAGTTGCAAAATGTAAACTTTAGGAGAAATTCCAAGTCTTTCAATCAATTTAATTTTTTTATAAAATATTCAACTTTAAATTTTATTTTTCTTTTATAAATTATTTAAACTTTAAATTTTTAATTATTTTTTTAATTAAATTCTCTAATTATTCATCATTTTTTAGAAAAGTATTGTATTAGAATAGAGTTGTTCAAAGTTAATATGAAAATTGTTTTTTTAAATTTATTTCATGAATGAAGGAGGTTAAATAGAAAGCTTTTATATAGACAAGGTTGTTATATAGGCAAGGCTAATAGATGCGGGTGTTTTTTTCTTTTTTAAATAATTGTTTGAAACATGTCTTAAAATTTTAAGTGATAGAGAGAAAGAAATATGTTTAAAGATGGCATAAACCATAAAATCAGAAGGGGTCGTTATTGTGAAAAAGTTTTCAAAAGTAATCTAGAACATTGTGAGAAGAAGTCATTAGCGTGAGAGTTTTTAGCAAAAGTGCTCAACTTTTTTTTCACATCTTGTATATTTTTTGAAGAATGTTGTTTTGTTAAAATTTGTCAAAGGAATGTTTGTTGTTCCTTTTTAGATTCGCTGTATTATACAAAATAACATACTATGTTCAAGCTGTTTTGTAAAGAAAGAACACATGTGAGAACTTACGTTTCAGCATGTGCAAAGTTGCTTTTGTGAAGAAAGAACACTTGTGGGAACAGATGTCCTAGCATTTGTGTAACATCTGGACCTTATTAGCAGGCCAATATTGTAGATGTTCTACATGTGTTTTTTTGGTTAGTTCAATCATATTTGTTCATATTTGTTGTTATCTTTTAGCAATCACTATTATGGAAAACATATACAACAACGGTCAGAAAAGGGATAACATCACACGTGACCTGTCGGTATTACGTATGGTGTGCTTGTATATGCGCTACTTACAATCATGGTTTTATGTGTTAAATATGTAATTCATTATTTTAGAGAGATTAGATTTGATTTAGAAAGATCAGATTAGATATTTTTGGACTTTTATAGTTTGGGCTTTAACTTGAGATGCAAGTTAATCTAAATCTATAAATAGGGAGGAACCCTTATCATTGTAATCATCAAGTCTGATAATCACGATTTTATAGTTGCAAAGTGATAATAAAATTTCACAGTTGTGGGCAGAGAGTTACTCTGCAGTTCATACTCATCTTTTTTAAATGTGTTATTGTTTTTGTTCATTGTCATTACATAACAATCTTGAGATCAAGACGGAGAAGAATTCACCATAGATCGTGGTTGAAGTCTAACATCTGGTATCAGAGCTCCGATTTTAATTCAAGGGAAGAACAACTGTGATGGAGATGAATCACCCAAACGACCACTTTTCAGCAAATCTTCCAATTCTCAAGAAAGATAATTATGAGAATTGGTGCAAGCAGATTAAGGTGGTTTTCTGTTACCAAGATCTTTGGGATCTTGTGAAGGAGGGATTATCACTGCTTGCAAAAACTACGACAGATCAGGAGAAAGCAACATATAAAGAATTGAAGAAGAAAGATTATAAAGCTCTCTTTATAATCCATCAATGTGTTGATCCAGATAACTTTGAAAAGGTTAGTGATGTAGAATTAGTAAAAGAAGCTTGGGAGATTCTTGAAAAATCGTTTGAAGGCGCGGAGAAGGTGAAAGAGGTGAGATTACAAACTCACAAAAGGAAATATGAATTGCTTTATATAGAAGACAATGAAATTATAACAAATTTCTTCACCAGAGTTACAAAGCTGGCGAATCAAATCAAGTTATGTGAAGAGGTGTTGATATCAAGATCATTTGTGTCAAAGATCTTGAGGTCATTGGCTTCAAAATTTGACCACGAGGTAGTAGCCATAGAAGATTCGAAAGACTTGTCAGTATTGATGAAGGAAAAGCTACAAGGAACGCTTGAGTCTCATGAACAAAGGATGACTGAAAGAGCTGCAGGAAAGTCGAAGAGTGATATGGCTTTGCAGGCGCAGGAAGAAAAAGAAAGGAAAGGCAAATAAAGCTGGAATGGAAACAAAGGTAGAGGAGGTTACACCAATTCGACTGGTCGAAGTCAGCATGAAGGAAACTGGTCAAATTCGAGAAAACCCGGGAACCAAGGAAACCAAAGAGGTGGTGTTACATGTAGAGGAAGAGGTGGTGGTCAAAAGCCTGACAAAAGTCACATTTAGTGTTTCAATTGTCAGAAGCATGGTCATTATTTTAGTGATTGTTTAGAAAAGAAGAAGAATAAAGAAACTGATGCAAAGCTGGCGAAACATGAAGAAGAAGAGATGTTGCTAATGGTCACAACAAGATAAGAAGAGAGATTCCAGGAGCAGTGGTACTTGGACTCAGGATACTCACGACACATGACTAGAAAGAAAGATTGGTTTGTCAACATGAAGCTCTCGTCGAAGAACACAATGAAGTTTGCAAATGATAACACTCTAGCAGCTGAAGGTGTTAGTTATGTTCAGATCATGAGGAAGGATGGAAAGAAATCAATAATTTTTTAATGTGTTATACATACCAGGCATTAAAAGTAACCTGCTCAGTATAGGACAACTTGTCGAAAAGAACTACAAGGTAGTTGTCAAAGACATGATGATGAGAGTTCTCGACGCAGGTGGTAGGTGTAATACCCTAATTTTTACCCCTAAGATCACATATATCATTTGGATCTCATTCCACAAACAAGATCGCAAGCTTTGGTTCTCTTTTCTTCCTCAGCATGTTTGTTCTTGAGAGATCATTGGACACCCTTGTTTTCTTGTTTGTTTGATATTTGTATATGTTTATGTTTACTAACCATTATTCAAAATTAAAAAAAAAAAAAAGAAATGTTTATCTTTCCTTTACTAACTTTTTCAGGAAGAATTTGGATCAAAGATACCAAATACTAGTCCCTCAGCTCGAATAAATTTCATATAAAAAAAGTCAAAGTTGATCTGCAAATAATTCAAATTCATCTAATCAAGAGTTCTCAAGTATTGATTGATTATTTTCAAGAAACTCCAAGGTTCATGTGTTTATTTCCATGCCTTCTTTGACAAGCAGTAGAATCGAGCCAGAGCCAAGACAACACATCAAAAAGGAATTTTTCACCATTTTTTCTAGTGGTAATCGATTACCAGTATTAGGGTAATCGAGTACCTTGTACGCATTTTGTGAAAATTGACCAAATTCAAATTCTGCAGCATTTTTGGCACCAAATTCAAATGTTTCATCATGAGAATATTCTTGATCACTTCATTTTAATTCCCCTACCTCATCATAATTAATTTCCACCATACACCTTCACTAATCACCACTTGATCATTAATTTCCCTCTAAATTCAAATTCCAAGCCTAATTTTGGTTCCAAACCAAACTCCAATCCACCAAATTTTCCAAGCCTAACTCCTATAAATAGAGGCCCCATTTCTCTCATTTCACAAGCTTTTGATAGCCAAAATCACTTTGTCAAATTCCTTCTTGACTCTCTCAATTTTCTCTAACTACCAAATTCACCAAAGCTCTTTCTCCCTTTGAAAGCTAGTAAGTTCGTCATTAGAACTTACTAATCTTTGAGCTAAACCTTCATCCATTCACTTTTTCATCATTAATTTCAGTAGATCAAGGCTTTGGAGTGTGGTTTGTGGAGTTGATTTAAAGAATTTTCAGATTAGAAGTGGTAATTTCTTGATCCGCCATTGTTGTTCTTGATACATCCTTCACAATGTGATCTATTGTTGATTCTTGTTGCTTGATGTTTGGATCTTGCAAATTATGTTCTATTGGTGTTGTTTGCTTTTATTTTACTTGAATTTTCGTGCTCAATTGCATACTTGATCATGAGGTGTTTGAAGAAATGATTGATCAAGTTTTGCATATTTTAAAAGCTGATTTTTTGTTTTTTAACAGGTGTAATCGATTACCTTCCTGGTGGTAATCGATTAAACAGTGAGCATTTTGGCTTTTTTGCTTTGTTTTGGGACTGTTTTGTTTCTTTCTTCTTCTTTTTCCATTTATTTTTTATTTTTGCCTTGGAATACACTTTTAAAGGTCCTTTTTCTGTTTAAATTCATTGGACTTACGGTGTAGATGAAGTTGGATAAATATTCGCTCATTCAAATCTATCTTTAAAGTGAATTGTTCAATTCACTTTAGCTGCTTTGAGTTAATGATATGTTTAATGCTTTAATCCACCAAGATGAGTAGATGAACTTAAAGATGGAATGATCTTGAAATTGTAATTCAATTTGGCATTCCCTTTCCTCTTCTCTTTTTTCTTTTGATCGATGAAAATCTTCGATATCGTTTCAACATATTTCAAGTTCTTGATGAAGATGAGATCGTTACCTATTCTCTTTTCATGCGGTATTGCTTTCGGAGAATGATCTACATATCACTTCTCTAGCATGCATTAGCACTAACATTTTTATTGACCAACCTCAGATAGTCGTGGTTTCTACATAAACCCGATTATGATTGCTTAACATAGCGCTAAATTATCCCGTAATCGGAAAGTGATCCTTCCTGGCTCAAATTTATGCTTTAGAGTCCAAGAATGGTTGATTATTTGTCTTAGGTCTATCACTTATGAAATTTGTTATTATGAGGCTTTGATTTTATCAATCCTCTAATGAGTCTTCATTAAATTTGGCCTAAGTGCATGAGTTAACCATCGTTGATCATTTATTCTAACAACTAATCACTAACTCACTAACAATATATTTCCTTCTTCCTCTATATTTCTCTTTTATTTTTATGCTCCATTATTATCATCTCATGTCATATTTTTGTTTATGTTTCCGCCTTTTTTTTCTTTTGTCTACTTGTTTATGTACCATATCTTGTTCAAAACACTAATAAAAGATTAAACCTCTAAAAAACTTAGTGCTCTTAACTTGGTGGTTATGCTCTTGGACTATTCTTATACCTTGGACTTCTTGAACTATTCTTGGACCCGTGGACTTAGAATTAGGTCTATTTCCTTATGCTTGGAGTATTATGGATCTTTACCTTTATTTGCCTTTCTCATTAGCTTATGCTTTAAGATAGACGAAATTCTTATTTAGTTTGCTATAGAGTGTGCTACAACTTGGTTAGACTCTTCTTATCTCTAGATTTTATTTTGCTTTCTAGGATAGTCACTTCATCTCCTCCCCTTCTTAAATTTTCAAAATCTTCTCCCTTTTTCAAAAACCTTCTTGTTTTCAAACATAAAACCGCTTTCAAAATAAAACTTTGACTTTTGTCAAGTGATTTTTAAACTTTGTTTTCTTTAATAAATCTCAATCAATGTTAATCATACTTTGACCAATTTCAAAAAAGATATAAAAAAAACTTCACCTCATTCAAACTTTTTGTGCCTTTGTGCACTTTTTCTTTTAAAACTTTTCATAAAGTTTAGACATGAGTCATTTTCATAGTTAATATGTAATTCTCCTATTCCCCATAGAATTTAATATGTTGACATTTTCCACTTAGATGTTTAGTGATGGACTTGTTGATTTTAATCCAAGCAAAATCCTCCATTTCTCGGTGACGCAAATGTTGTCTTATACTTGTGGGCGACTAGTCATATTTTTATCCTTAAAATGACGACTTGTCTTTACATTTAAAAATCAATCAAAAAAAACCATTTTTGTTATTTGTACCATAAACTACTGGGTTTTGATCCTATATTTCACTTTGTGGATACGTAAGCATGAGACGATAAGTCTCTCCAAACACAAAAATTTTTAAAATATTTCTCTTCTCATCTTCTCAATCTCATTTCAAACAAACCTTTTCAAACCAAAAAGCGTAAATATTTCAAAGGGCTCATATAGAGTACTATAGACGTTTTGGGTGCTAACATCTTTCCATTGCGTAACCAATCCCGTTACCCAAGTCTCTGTTTTTGTTCTTGTTTTAGAACTCTTTAGGTTTTGTTCGCTTTTTTTCTTTTCCTTTTTTGGATAAAATAAAAGTGTGGTGGCGACTCTTGCATTTTTGAGTTAAGTTAATCAATAGCTTACACTCACAAATTTCCCCGCTATAGTAGGTTGATCTTGAAGGCTCCAATGTCTTAGAATAGGACCTTCAAGATTGAACTCAATATGATGAAGCACAAGTGCCTAGCAAATGCAGTCAGCAGAGATGAATGGTTATGGCATTACCGACTTGGTTATCTCAATTTCAAAGACATCAGATATTTGAAGAGAGGAAATATGGTTTCTGGATTACCAAAATTCGACATTCAATCGAAGTGTGTGAAGAATATGTTCAGATGAAACAACACAAGAATAGCTTCAACAAGGATGCGACAATTCTCGAAGTCATATACTCTAATGTATATGATCATATCCAGGTGGATTTGATTGTAGGCAACAGATGCTTTGTCACGTTTATATATGATTACATTCGAAAGTTGTGGACTTGCCTCATCAAGAAAAAAGTGATGTGATCGAGGTATTTTCGAGATTCAAATCTACGATCGAAAGACAGAGTGGTCAAAAGCTGAAAATTCTAAGGACTAATGGTGGTGGAGGGTATGTGTCGAAAGGGTTCGATGCATTATGTGAAAAAGAAGGGATTATGCATGAGATGTTGCCACCCTACACTCCACAGAAAAATGGAATTGCAGAAAGAAAGAACAGAACCGTCATGAACATGGTCAAAAGTATGTTGAATGGAAAGCATATATCCAAAGAATTATGGAGAGAAGTGGTTTCAACAGCAACATACATATTAATCAGATGTCTGACAAAGAAGCTTGAAGAAATCACACCAGAAGAATGTTGGCCTGGTGTCAATCCTAGCCTCAGTCACTTAAAGGTGTTTGGATCTATAGCACATAGACATGTGTCAGGTCAGTTGAGAAGGAAGCTTGATGACAAGTCGAATTAGATGATTTTGATAGGATATCATTCGATTGAAGGTTAAAAGTTATTCGACCCAATGAATAAGCAGGTAGTGATCAATAGGGATGTCATCATAGATGAACTTAAATAATCGGATTGGACTTAGAATATGAAGAAGGATTCAGTGAGAATCTCTTGTAAAGAACTAGCCACTGATGTCGAAAGAGAAGTTTGACAGGAACAAGTCAGAGATAAAGCAGGCACAAGTAGACCTTGACGAACAAGACACATTCCTACAAGGTTGCAAGAATGTGTGATTACATAAGATGATGTGGTCGATGAAGAAGGTGAGCTGGTATACTATGCTTTCTACGTAGATGTCGAACCAGTCAATGCAGCTGAGGCATTGAAAGATTCAAAGTGGGTAAAAGAAATGAATGAGGAAATAGAGTCCATCGAAGTCAATAACACTTGGTCACTTGTCATATTTCCTCAAGGCAAGAAGGCAATTAATGTAAAGTGGGTTTACAAGGTGAAGGTGAATCCTAAAGGAGAGGTATCTCGACACAAGGCAAGGCTTGTGGCGAAAGGATTTCTTCAGAAGGAAGGAATCGACTTCGACATAGTTTTTGCACCTATTTCTAGGATCGAAACAATCAAGTTGGTTGTTGGTCTAAAAAACATGAATAGTTGGAACACATATCAGATGGATGTGAAATGTGCATTCCTGAATGTCCCCTTAGACGAAGAAGTTTATGTTGCACAACCAGTTGGGTTTGTGAAACAAGGCAAAGACAGAAATGTGTACAGGTTGCATAAAGCCCTGTATGGACTTAAGCAAGCTTCAAGATCTTGGAATAAGAAGATCGATAACTTTCTTAGGGAGAAAAAATTTGTGAAGTGCACAACTGAGCATGGAGTATATGTAAGGAGAAGCAATAGTGAATTTCTTATACTATGTCTCTATGTCGATGACATGTTGATAACAGGAAGTTGCAAAACAGAGATCGGATATTTCAAACATGCTTTAAGTGAGGAGTTTGAAATGTCAGACTTGGGAAATCTCTCATATTTCCTTGGCATCGAATTCTACAAGACTAGTAGAGGTTTGATGAGGCACAAAAGAAGATATGCAGGTGAAATACTTAAGAGATTTGAAATGCAATATTGCAACCTAACTTCGACTCCATTTGAGACCAGATTGCAATTGTCGAAGCAGTCAGATGAAGATGATGTTGATCCAACCCAATACAGAAGACTTATTGTGTCACTTTGATACCTTGTCCATACAAGGCCTGAGTTAGCATACAGTGTGGGTATGGTAACTAGATTTATGCAAAAGTTAAAGGTATCACACCCAGGAGCGACGAAGATGATACTAAGATATTCGAAAGGAACTCTCGACTAAGGAATTTTGTTTCGTACAACTGATGAAGGAAAAGAATGCAAGTTAGTAGGCTACACCAACTCTAGTTGGTGTAGTGATGTTGAGGGTAAAAAATCTAGAGATGGATATGTGTTTATGCTAGGTGGTGCACCGGTTGCTTGGAGTTTGAGAAAGGAGCCAGTAGTGGCATTATCATCAGGCGAAGCAGAATACATAGTTTCTTCTCTTTCTCCATGTCAAACAACCTGGATGGTAAACCTGGTCGAAGAGATCACAGTGAAGAATCATGTAGCAATTATCATGAAGATCGGCAGTATGTCAGCTATCAACTTGGCGGAGAATCCAATATCACACGGTCGAATTAAGCACATCGAAATGAGGTTCCATTATCTTAGAGAGCAGGTAGCAGAAGGGAAGATGAACTTGGAACACTGCAGAATTGAGAATCAGATTGCAGACATCATGACAAAAGGAATGTCAGTCGAAGTGTTCAAAAAGCTAAGGTCTATGATGAATGTAGATAGTTTAGACAAACTTAATTAGGTGGTGTGTTAAATATATAATTCATTGTTTTAGAAAGATTAGATTTGATTTAGAAAGATCAGATTTAATTTAGAAAGATTAGATTAGATATTTTTGGGCTTTTATAGTTTGGGCTTTAGCTTAAGATACAAGTTAACCTAAATCTATAAACAGGGAGGAACCCTTATCACTGTAATCATCAAGTTTGATAATCACGATTTTGCACTTGCAAAGTGATAATAAAATTTCAGAGTTGTGGGCAGAGAGTTACTCTACAGTTCATACTCATCTTCTTTAAACGTATTCTTGTTTTTGTTCATTGTCATTACATAACAATATTGAGATCAAGATTGAGAAGAATAGATTGTGGTTGAATTCCAACATTCTGATCGTGGTAGAAAATTTGAAAGCACGCTATATATGATCACGGTTGCTATAACTAACTGGTATGGTATATACGTTTAGGCAAATAGCATTTCATAACGGTTAATATAAATATCGTTGTTGAAAGTACCCAGAGTTTATTATATAATATGTAGATTGCTTGATTTTTAATAAACCTCACAGCAACATACAACCATTCAAATTGATGAAGAAATATATAATATGAAAATTAAACTATTATTGAAAGCCAACTTCAACACACCACTGTTTTCCGAATTGCATTGGTCTCATCATTCATTTTACGCTGTTTAACATATAAAATATGTTTCAATGGTCTAAGTCCTTCATGACATCAATTCCTTCTATTCTAGTTTAATTTAAATAATATCAATAAATTGTTGTTATTCAAATTAAACTATAAGAGAAGATATGAATGTGATGAAGGAATCAAGTCATTGATCCATATTTTGTATGTTAAACAGCGTGAGATGAACGATGAGACGAATGCAATTTGGAAAATATTGATTGATATAAGTTAGTTTTCAAATACAACTTAATTTTCATATTATAAGTTTCTCTGTCAATTTAAATGAAATGTATTTTCAGTGAAGGGTTAGTGAAACAAACAATCTACATAGCATATAATAAACTCAACTTCATACAACAACATACAACAACACAGGATTTTATATAATGTTTTAAGAATTTAAAGAACAAAACATTCATAAGTCACAAAAAGCTTCTTTCTTGTGACTTAGCAATGTTTTGTTCTTGTTCTTAAAACATTAATCAACAACAACAACATACAACAACATTTATCAACAACACAACAACATACAATAAAATAAGGTTCAAGAACAAAAAATGGAAACATACAACAACAACACACAACAAAATACAACAACACAAGATATTATGTAATGTTTAAAGAACACACCTTTATTTAAAATAATCGTGGATCTGGAACAAATTATGATTTTCATCTAGTTTATGAAGCTATGAATAAGAATTACAAGGTGAATGAAGTTAACATAATAGCTTCATACTTCTTGTATTTTTCTTCATAGCTACACAAACCATATGTATCATAGCCAAAGTATATGCTTTGTTAAGGTGGTGAAGACGAATCCGAAAAAATGAAAATATTCACCAAATAAAAATATGAGAATCCATTTTTAACAAGAAATATAAACGAAATTGAAGCATAAGTTTAATGAACGAACCTGAAATATCATTAAAGAGTATTATAGCGATTCGTGAAGACAAATATGAAGATTTAAGAAAGTTTAAAGAGTGACATGAATGTCAGGGTTATATTATGAGAGAGAAGAGTGAAATATGTTAGGATTTTCATTTTAGAGAAACGATTATTATGTACTGAACAATAGATACTTTCTCTTATATAGTAAAAAAATATCACTTTTCATCACGGTTAGAAAGAAAACCCGTGATATAATATATCACTTTTCATCACGGTTTGAAAGAAAAATCCTGATAAAATTTTAAACTTTTACAACGGCTCTTTAGTAAAACTGTAATTAAATAACTTTTAATTTTTTTATTTATTTATGAACCCAATGGTGAGAGAGTTATTATTTATTATTATTGTTATTTTTCATTATTGTTGTGATTGTTGTTGTTGTTATTTTTGTTGGCTTGTACAATTTTTTTTGTAAAATAATAATAGTGTATAAATGAAAGAGTATATAAAATTTTAATAAATGATTTCATTAAGAGGGCCAAGAGGGAAGATTACATAAATAATTTCATTACATAATTTTGTTAATGTCATAACAATATCCCCTAGCAGCAAAAGAATCTTCATAATCTATGACTCTCTCCTCACTACCCTCGTCAGAAGTAACAAATCTTCCTAGACACCTTTTTCTTCTTCTTATTTAGCTTCTTCTTGGTCTTCCTAATCCTAAGTGTATCCCTGACAGCAGTCGATCCAGATGAGCGGACCTCCCCAGTTGACTGCTGATCATGGTGGTGTACTATGGTGACTTTAGTTGAGATATTTCTGTTAGCATTATCAGATGAAGAACTCATGTTGCTATATGTAGTTAAGAATAACAGTTTTGAATAAGTGGAAGTTCATTATATGAAATTATGCCTTTATAGAAGAGGTTGAAGATGAAACATCTGATGATTTAATGCTTGCAATGATTACTTCCAATGGTTGATATTCTTGAATGACATTGTGATTGTCTTAAAAAATGAAGAAAATTTTCAATCATTAATATAATTGGGAAGATCGTTTCTCTCTTTAGAAAAGATAAAAGGTTGTACATATGATATTACAACGGTTGCATATTAAATTTGTGATTAAATAATTTTCAATTTTTTTATTTATTTGTGAACTTAAGTGACGCACACTTTTTGTAATAGGAAAAATAGAAAAAAAAAATATAGTTGTCAGGATTTGAACCTTGTACCACTCACTTTATCACCATGGTTGTGCCTATCGATCGTGATTAAATAACTTTCAAAAAAATAAATAAGCATTAGGCGCATCCCGTTTCAGATATTACAATAATGGAATGCAATGTCGTAGGAATATTATGTTACCGAATGTGTATTTTATAGTAGTGAATGCATTTATGTAGATTTGTTTAGTTAAATTGGACGTGATCAAATCAAATTTAAATGGAGATTTAAATTTAAATTTAAAAACAAATCATATATTTTGTTTGAGACTTTTGTGGAACAAACCAAATCCAAATAAATCTTCTATAATTCTGAACAAGATCAAAGTTCCTCATGCCCATTGAAAAAGTTCCAGAATTGTGTTGTTATTCAAGAACATTATCCCTTCATCATTGAGGATGTGTGTAAGGATTGAAGATACATACTGTTAAGGTTTTATTTGAGTCCTTTTTGTGTTGATTGTACACTACGCTAGTGCCCATCATAAAGCTCAGTGTTTGTTTGTTTAGTTGAGTTGTAATTCAACATTCCTTAAAGTTGTTCATTTAAGAACATCACTTGGAATTAGTGATCTATGTATTGAGTGTGTCACTTGGGATCAGTGATTAAAAGAAACTGAGAGAGGTTGTCATATTTAGTGGGAGACCTAAATAGAAAGTCACTAGGATTATGAAGAGGCATTGAACATCATAGGGTTGACATTCTTATAAGACTAAGTGTGCTAACTCAAGATAGTAGATTCCCTTTCTTGGGTAAAGTTTCCCCCCATAGGTAGGTGTAGTTTCACTAAAGTGGGTTAAGAATCCCTTATTTTCATTTATTTCTTTTCTATTTTATCTTCTTGTTTATCATTTGTTTGTTAATTCTGGTGTAAGATGTTGAACATCTTTGCTTAAGCAGCTGGTCCAACATCTGTCCCCTTAAGAACATAATTTCAAATGGACCAAATAGTCACCCCAAAAGAGGTCACGAGTTCGTCTGGATTGGGTTCCCACTGTCCATTCGCCTAGTAAACGTGGGTGATGATGTGGGTCCATAATGACTAACAGACTAAGGTTCATTCAAAGGAAGGAACCAGATCTCCCCAAAATCCAAGGAGACCAAGTCCTCTTATGACCATGTTCCTTGGTCATGAAGCTAGGGTAAAGTACTATTTGAATCTCTAGCATATGCCCAATGAGCCTCTATAAATACCTCACTCCTAGCATGAGGATAAAAATATTTTAACTTATACATATAACACATCATGTAATCTTACTCTAAACCATCACGCTTATAGACAAGGCCTTTCACCTCACATGGACAGGTCCTCAAAACCATCGTAAGCACCACCATACATGGATTCCTGCCATCATGGTCAATCCCTAACTACCATACAGTATAATATACCTATTAAGGCCTCTGAGTAATTCTCGCCTTGCTGGAGTAACATACACACCTGTACTTTTTGACCAATACAGGTTACTTACTAACAAAGTTAAGACAAATTTGACAAGTGTAGTGATCCATACCAATTTTAGGAGCACAAGAAAAGAAGTGTGTCTACCATATATCTATTAATCACGAAACACTATGAATGTGTACGGTTTAGTGTTGAAGGAAAAGAATTAATGTAAGATGTAACAATAATAGGAGAGGCATCATTAAGGCTGATGAGGTTCAAAATTTTAAAAGGCATAAACATTATTCATAAATAAACCCATGTAACTCTAGAAGATTACCTTGTAAATCTAAAATATTTGGACTATGATATCCCTAAAACACCTTCAGTTGAAGCTCTACTCAATGACATCATCAAGAGAAAGAAGAGGATTATTCTAATGATCAACTTCCTGGCTGCTCACTTCACTCAAGACATAGTGTATCTATCTCATAAGCTATTAATTGATGATGACAAAGACAGTGAATAATAGTCTCACTTATGTGTTTAGTTTTAAGTATGTTTTATTTTTAACTGTGTTTTATTCTCCACTTTTTTCCCACTTTTGTAGTTTGAATTTCTTTAAGTTAATGAAGAATTATTTTTTCATTTTTTTATTAAATATTGTTTGATCTATAATAGTTATGTGTTTTCATGTTTATCTTTATTTTTGAGCATTTTCCCCACCCTATTTAATAATGCCAAAGGTGGATAAGTATAATAAGGGAATTAAAGCATACTATCTACTTATGTGAGTGGGAGTTTAACTACTCCAAACATTATCTCTATGTTTTCTCTTTTACAAATTCACTAAGAGATTCCTTATCATCATTAAAAAAAGGAAGAGAATGTGGATCTATATACTTACATGTATTGTCAAGGTGATCTAAAGTGGTAAAGTTTATTGATATCAAAACTACAATCAACTGTTTGGTTTTGATGTTGACAAAACCTGAAGATATTATCTCTTGAAGATAACTTAAGCGGTCTAAGATGATCAAGATGTTTCATCTGGCTATCCTTTCGAATATGACATTAAAGATCAATTCATCTCTTTGCAGCCAACATTATAGTAAAACGACATTCATGTGAAGACTATTTTTCAATGTTCCTCTGTAGTTTGGTCTTTCAACTCTTCGATGATGGAAATCAAATTGAAGATATGTCAAGCTTCTTAAATCTAGAAAACTTAAGGTTCTTGTTTGATGTTAAAGTTAAAGACAATGATGCAACGAGAAGAAGCTTCAGAGTTGTGAAGGCTAGTATCGTTGTGTCTGTCTGAGTGACCATTATCTTCTAAAGGCACAAGTGTACTTATGGAATTACTAAGGAAATATCACCCACACACTAAAAATATTTGAGAAGCCTCTCTTTATTTGTTAAAACCACATGAAAATGTTTTTAAGGTATAGTCAATCAGTAAGGAAACTGTCTGATCAGTTGGAGGCCTTTTTACAACTGGATATTCGATGATCCCTAGCATTTTAGTCGATTATTTTTAGTTTCTAATTTCTACAATCGATTGGAAATTTTCTTAACGAGTAGTAACGGCTAAATATCAAAACCTTTTATTTATGACTTGAACAATTGATTATTCTTAGACAATAATATATTGGTCTAGTCGATTATGGTAGTTAATTAAGACATGGATTATTTCCTAATTTAAACATAATTTAGCCTATGATTAGATAGATTCTTTATGGTTTCAAATAGCTTATAAAATGATCTTTGATCCTACTTTATCACTCTCTAATCTTGCTCTATAAATATATTATTTTCTCTCTAATATAATTTTTGTCATAAATCCTTGAAAGTGTTCTCGTACTAAGTGAGGATCATTATTCTGGGTGAGGGCTTAATTTTAATTTACCAATAGTGTATTATCTCTTGAATAAATATTTATTTCATAAGATGTTGTTTGGTTGCTAGATAAACCGCTAAATGTTCTTGTTTGATTTGGGAGATCGTCATAAGAAGTCTCCATTTGGTTTGTGTGTTTCTCTTGGAAGAAAAACTCTTTTTTTGTTTGTAAATATCATCCATCAAAATTTCCTCAATGGATTCCTAAGACTAGTCTAGAAGTTGTTTTAGTTCGAGATTACTGAGTGTGAAATGTTTTCTTGGTTTCCTGAGTTCAACCTGGTGTAAAAGTCATGTTAGTTTGAGATTAGCCTTTGTAAAATCTCATCATGGTTCATGATTATACTGTGTAAAACCTCAATTCAATTCAGAGGTCATCCCGTGTAAAATCCCAATTTAGTTCAAAGGATAGCTAGCATAAAATCCATATTAATTCAGAGAATAGTTAGTGTAAAACTCCATCGTTAATTGAGATCAGCCTGTGAAAAATCTCTGTTTGGTATAAGGAGAAACTTTGTTCGTCGTTTGGTTTGAAGTTAGCATTTAAACTTCATATTCTTGTAAAAGGAGATTTGTGTGGCCCCTATTGAAACCTCTCAAGATAGTTGAAAATCTCGAGATGAATTCTTAAGAAAATGAGTATAACAAGTTAGTTAAACCTGTCTAAATTTCTGGTGACCTTCTCTCTCCTTTATATTTTTTACTTTATTTTCTTTCCAGTGGTTTTCCATCTATTTCCTTTTTTTATGTCTATTTATTCACTTGTTTTAAAATATTTTTAAACTCTAATATTCGCCATGATTTTAATTTTAACCAACATTTTTTTAACCTACACAATTCATTTTTACTTTTTGTATTTAAAGTCACATGTCCAACAATTGCAAGATCTAACAAGCATATGTAGTGATCATTTTAGAAACATAGAAAATGTTTCAGTGAAGTATTCCCCTTCTATTTGTATGAAGCTTTTTTCTATTAATTGAGTTTTGTATTTTCCAATTTATCTCATGGCTTTGTGTTTATTTTTATATACATATCCTATGTTTCAATGTCTTCTAAAGCTTCTTGAGCCATTTATTATTTCCATTCAATCCTTTTGATTGTTTAACTATAATATTTAGGTTTTTCATCATTAGAAAGTAGTGAAAACCATTATGTATAGCAGTATGATATTTTCTCCAAAGATTACAATGGATTAGATCAAAAAATTCTTCAATTTAATTTTCACTCAAAGGAAATAAATTTCTATTTTGTTTTAATCTATGACATACATCACAACAATAAAATTTATTTAAATTAAAATTAGAATTAAGAAAGTGAGAAATATTTTAAAGGTCTTGAGTTGATGGACGACATATTTTGATATGCCAAAAAGTTGCCGAATTCATCTTAGTTGCCCTTAAGATTTCATATGTTAAAATTTCTTTGTGAAAACATAAACTCCTTCATGCTAATTACCTAATCAAATCTTCTTCTTAGAGGTTCGGTCTTGTCTGAGAATTCCTTTTTTATGACACTACAATTCAAATAAGTAGTTCGTTTATTAATCGAGATCAAATTGCATTTAAAATCATGAACTAAAAGCACATTACTCAAAACAAATGCACTTGATAAATTCATATCTCCGAATATCTCAACCAATGTTGAATCTTCATTGGGAGAAAATTTTTGTCCATGCTTTTGACTCTTTGCATAATACATTTTAAAGGAGTCATATGATGGAATGCACCACTACCAAAGATCTATATGCTATTAAACTTTCCATTTACCAATCATGTTTTCATGTAATTTGGTTGGTTTCTGGATCAAGTCCAATATAAACTAGTTGTGACATTACCATTGCGAAGATGATAAATCAAAAAATACACGAGTTCGGATCATACAAAATATATCACCACTCATTCATATCACACAAAAAATTACTATCATTAAATTTTATATTGACTAACACAAGGAGTTTATCTCATGATTATCAAAGTGAATACAACAAATATAGACCCTAAGTTAAACATTTCTAAATAGAAAACATAAAGTTTATCTCATGATTAGCATAGTGAATACAACAAAGACATACCCTAAGTTACACATTTCTAAAAATAAAGAAAAATGATAAATTTAAGAGTGACACTTTAATCACTTGCAGTCTTTTACCAGCAAAAGACGTTTAGTGTGCACTACTTTATCATTAATAGAATGAGTAGGAATAAAATGACCATTTTAGACAAAATCTCACATATCAAAATTAACGAAAATCTAAAAATGTATACATTCTTTATTTTCATACGGTAAACTTTTCACCATCAAATGATAGAGGTTTGTTCATGAAAAAACTCTTGTTAAAAGAAGTGATTGAAGTTATCATAGTATTACTTAAATGATTAGTCTTATAACAAAAGTTAGGGTTTGATGTCATTTGATGACCATATAACTCTAAACACAATAGAAGGAGTGATTGTGATATTAAAAAATATCAAAAATTGGTTTATAAATTTTTTTGATATTCAAATATCTTTTTAGAATAAATAAGAAGATAGGGATAGAGCAATAGAGAGATAGAAAGGAGTAAAGAGAGAGATAATTAATGGAATAATGAAAAAGATAAAATAAGAAACAGAAAGTATAAATATTAGAAAATAAAGAGAGAAGAGATAGAAAAATCACACGATACAATTATCCTCGTTCGGTCTAACTATCCGACTTACTCCAGTCCCCAAGAGTTTCAGCTTAAAATTTTCACTAAGATCAAACTTGAGTGTTTTATAAGATCAAATCAAACAACCTTTCAACACAACATGAATTTTTGCACAGAATCAACCCTAAAACACTCTATAGATAAACAAATTTTTTATACGAACTCAACTTAAAACCTAAGCTAGAGCTTTTCACATATTCAAATCAATAATCTTCACTCAATCTTTTATAGAGAATAATCTCTAAACCTAAAACCCAAGATTTTAATAGGTTGAGTTTGCAACCTTCAAACATTATTACAAAGATATCACAAGACATTATGTTCTAGAATAAACTTTTAGAACAACACCAATACAACAAATTCTCATCGGGAATTTTTCACTCTCTTGAAACTAAAACAACTAAAGCAAATTTATAAAATAATGAGAGAAAAAAAAGGTAAGAATAAGGTTTTTATATATAAAAAACTGATGTATTTTAAACGCGTGTATTAATCGATTAACCAAATTAAATTAGGAAAGTTTGAAAAACTACGTCACCTAACTGATTGTTAATCTCGTTAATCAATTAGGGGGTGTTACACTTTGATTTAATTGATTAAATAGACCAATTAATTGAGTCAATGATGTATTTTTCATTCTTAATTAATTAAACAAATATCTAATAAATTAATCGATTGTCCAAATTAATTTTAAGAATTTTAAACAAAAAATAAGAAGTTCGAAAATATTTTGTGTATGTGTAATTGTCTTAGTACATCAAGACTTACCCTCATTCCTTTTATAATTTAAACGGTCACAAACTTTCACACTTTCACAAACTTTAAGCTTTCAAATGTTTAAGATCACAACTTCAAACTTCAAAATTTCACATAATAACTTGAAGTCTTCAAGTTTTTTTTCTTGATTCAATCATTTCTACCATTGAATTCGATATTTTTGACGGATGATGTTTGAGATATTTCTTTCATACACTTGACAATTATTATCATTAAAACTATCAGTACACATAAAATCACATTTTTTATAATAGTTTAAAGATTGCAAGTAAAAAAGATTGATTTAAGATTATTTAGTTGAGCTTGCGTAAAAACTCATTATTTGGAAAGACTATTGAGTTGAGAATATTTAAAAGCTCTAGGTAGTTTGTGAAACACTTTTGGGATGCTTCTATACAAAAGTTCATGTTGTTTGAACCCATATTCCGTGTAAAAACTCAAGATTATTTTAATAGAAGTCTCAAAGAAAAAAAATCTTAGAAACTTAAATAGATCAAGTGAAGTAAGATAATTTTCTAGTAGTATTTTTTTTTTTACTTCTTTTAGATAATTATATTTTACTGCTTATTTATTTGTCTTTTTTTATTATTTCGTTTTTTATTTCTATCTTCAAAAATGATTTTTTTAAATCAAATCGTTGTTATAAACCATCTCTTAAAAAAATATTTTTTTAATATGTAAAAGAAGACAAGTCGTGACATTGCCAACTGCAAAGATGATGAAGCAAACAATACATAAGTTATGATCATATAAATTAGTCAAGTACATTTAAGATTAGCCTAATGCTTAAGTGGGAAATTAAAAATAAAGTAACCTTTGCTAACTTGCTCAGGACTATTCTATGATCATAATAATTAGCTTCTTCTCTTGGAGTGAGAAACCCAAATTTAAACAAGTTTTAACTTGGAGCTGACATTTTGTTATTAAATACAATTACTAGTTAACTGACTATGGTTAGTTTAAAACAATTTTTTTCCTAAAACAACTGTCATTTTTAAACGGAGAGATTAGTATACTAACTAATATGTAACCAACTATATTGTTTTGCACCCAATGCCTTGTATTATTTGAATAATTTACAATTTGTTAAATATGGATTTTTTTTTTATAAAATCTTGTATTATTGGAATAATATTACAATTTGTTAAATATGGATTTTCTTATAAGATCTTCTGCTTTAAACTTTTTTTATAGTTCATAAATTATTTTTATGTAAAAAAATTTTGGTTTAATATTTTTTCGTCTTGTATCTTTTAATCGAAGTTCATATTAATCACGTAATTCAGAATTTATCGACGACCACAAAGATGTATTGGTAAAAATCTCAATAACATTTATATATAGTTATGTAAGCTTGCGGTATCATCTCCGCCATACCATGGATAATTTGTGGGTAGTTATAATTTTAACAACAAATGTTGTGTTCTCATATTGCCAACAATTGTAAAAATAAAGATTATAAATTTCTATTAATTTTAGAACAAATAAAAGGTTATTAAATGGGTATGAAACTTTTCCTTCAATGTTGTTGATGACAATGCATTTGACGACAAATTCTAAAGTGGTTTTATAACTTTGTCCAACTGTAGAAGTGTGCCTGCAAATAATGTGAAAAATTAAGTTATAAGATTTATGTTTAAAATAATTTATATCTAAAGATAAATTGAGCTTTAGCTTTTATTGTAGATTTCAAAGATTTGAAATTCTAGAAACTTTTTTTATTGTTTCAAAGAATATATGTCCTTAGAACATATTATCATTATATCTATCGACCTGATAGGGTTTATTCACTATGTGTGTCTCATGCCGCTGACGTATCTTCTAAATCACTTTTAAGTGATGACTTTAGGTTACTCAAATTCCTGTGGGTTTAGCATTGTCCTAGACCAGGATAATATCTCCCAAGCATGGGTCGGTAAAACTGTTGAATAAACTTCAATGTTATATTAAGTTGGTTTCTATTAATAAGTTAGTGGAAAGATAAAGAGTCTGTTATAGTTGGAAGGCTAAGAGGTATTGGCCTATTAATAGTATTTATTTGCTTTAATTTTTTAGAATAGCAGAAATCTCTGGGTCTATATAAAGGCCAAAGTTGTATTTTCATTTCAATAGAATATATAAAAGTAGTGCTTCTGTTATCAAATTGGCATCAGAGCTAATGGCAAACGTGATGAGTCAAATGCCGCTACCGCGTCTAACAAAGTCAAATTAAAAAAACTAGAGTATCCAAATGAAAGCTCTTCTTGGATTTCTAGATGCGTGGGAGGTGACCAAAGATGGGTTTGAAGAACCAACAGACACTATGGGATATACGGAAGCTCAAAACAAGGCGTTGAAAGAGACGCAGTCAAAGGATAAGACGACACTGTCATAATCCAAATTTTGACCCCTAGATTCCATTACCATCTTAAAGCACCAAGCATTTTTTTTCTAACCCTAACTTTGTTTCAAGCTTGTTGTTATTGAAGTTCATCTAAATTAGGGTTTTACATCTGTGGAATCAAGAGGATTATTGCTTGATCAGCCAAAGTTTTGGGTTGATCATCATCAAAACAAGTTCCCATATATTCAATGAGCTTATATTCAACCAAAATCAAGTACTAGTTAGTCTCACTACAAGTCAATTGAAGCCCAATTTCATCTGACCCCAAATTAGGGTTTTGTTAGAAAAGTCAATTGTACCTTTGACTTTTGATCCAAGCATGATCCCAAGCCATGGGACATGATCCAAAATGTTCATGTACATCTTTGGAGCCTACCTATGATGGTTGAGAGGTCTCAAGATGCAAATTCATTAAGGATTACACAGTTGAATTCATCTAATTCAAAGTTCATCTAGCAAAGTCAACTCTTTAACTTTTAGGTTTTTTGGTTCAAATTGGAGCATCCAAGTCAAATTTCATCAAAATATGTTCAATAGATGATTTTGATCATGAGAAATCAAGATTTGAGAAGTTTCTTGCAAAAGAAGAAAACTTAGATAAACTTGAAATTTTTCTAAGTGTGGAAAAACCCTAGTTTTTGTGCTAACTTTGAAAGGCCGTAACTCCTAATCCACACCTCCATTTTATGAGTTCAAAAGATCAATTTATAGATATCCTCATTTACTTCAAAAGTGTACTAGTGACCTTTGAGCAAAAGATGCTTAGATTTCAAGCTATGAAGCTTCAAAGTTTGGAAGAATTTCAAAACACTTAGAAATTTTTCAAGACAACTTCGTTAATCCCTTTTTCAGTCAACTTCAAGGCTAGTTTTCACCATGATCCCTTTTGATTCAAGAAATTCTTAAAACATGAAAGTTTTAGGGCATGTTTAGGGCTTTTCAAAAATTTCAATAAATTCTTCATAGCATTTGTGAGCTAGGAGTTTCGAAGAGAAGAAGTTGAGGTCCAAAGACTTGAAATTCAAGGTTCTAACTTGGCATGACATGATGCATAATCAATATTTTGCTGCAAACCTTGGTGTTTTAAGTTTTTTAGTGGTAAGATACTCTTTGATAAAAGTGTTACACGAAATTTCAAGTGATTATACAAAGTTTTAAGGCATGAACCAAGAAGGTGTCCCATTTATGGCATAAAGTGCACACTTCCACTTTGGTAAAGTATGACTTTTCCTTGAAATCTGCCTTGAGTCATTCCTATACCTTCCTTCTACACTCCAAAGTAAATTCAATTTGCAGAGGCATGCTCTCTATCCAGCAACTCTTATACTTGATCCCTTAAACCAAGAGAAATCATCATCGCAAGCAAGTTGAGCTTCAAGTGGGCAAGTTTGCAAAAACCTGGATTTTGATCAGACCACAAACCCTCCACTTATCCTATAAATAGGACATCAATCCTTAGTGAAAACAATAAAAAAATACCCTAATAAAACCTCTCAAAATCCCTTGCATACTCAGAACCACTTGTTCTTGCAAAAACCATCCAAATTTGCAAGAACATCTCAAACACATTGTTTGCTCGTGCATTTCCAAAACTAACTTCACAAACCACCTCTATACATTCAATAGAGTGCATTCAAACCATTGTAGCATCTCTGTAACATCTCAAACAATCTTCACCATTTTTTCATCTCCATTGTTGCAAGAAGAATCATATTCTGTTTTAGAAGCCAGGTCCAGCTTTTTCAATCATTCAAACACACAATAAAAGGCTCAACAAAGTTGTGGAGGTTATTATCTTATAACTACAATTGCTGAGAATAATCCTTGGACTTTTTCAAGAGGTAAGCTTCATGTTCCTTGAACCTCTTGATTCATGCACCATTAGTAATTTATTTGTGAAGCAAACATGTAGATACCATCGTGTGCTAGGTGTTTTAACCACTGTTTACATTGTATGAGTTGCACGTGTAATGTTTTGACATGTGATATTCTTGATGTATTGCACTGTTATTGGATAATTTGTGAGTTACTCAGTCATTTTTAGGACAAGATATTGTTATATTCTTGATCCTTGTGGAAAATGCTCCAACTTTGACCTTTATATCATTGAAAATGTTTGAGAGATGAAGGAGTTATGGAAGATTGAAAATCTGGCCATGGAAGATAAAGCTAGGGCACGAGAGAGAGAGAGAGAGAGAGAGAGAGAGAGAGAGAGAGAGAGAGAGAGAGAGAGAGAGAGAGAGAGAGAGAGAGAGAGAGAGAGAGAGAGAGAGAGAGAGAGAGAGAGAGAGAGAGAGAGAGAGAGAGAGAGAGAGAGAGAGCGAAGAAGAAGAAGGAGAAGCTGACTGTGAGGTGATCTGGCATGATGTGGCGTTGAGGTGGCCATTTTAGGTGATCCTTAAAATAAAAATAATTAGAAGTGTGTCATAACTGGATGTAACAGCCACCCAGGTGGTAGAACCTTGCCTTGTCGTGTCCTTGCTTGCCTTGTGTGCCTGGGTTCGATCCTGCTGATCAACCCTTTTTCTATTTGCCCATTTTTTGAAGCTTATTTTACATATATTGTTTTGCTCCCATTATTGAATCACAATGCGCGTGTTGGCTGGATAACTAATGTTTTGAGTTAATAACCCTAGTGGCGTGGGTTCAAACCTCATTGAGTGCATCTCCTAATTTTTTTAATGCTTGGTTTTTATGGTTTACTTCACAAATTGAATTAATCATAACTTCTTTGATTTTTATCATTTTGATACCACTCTTTTTGCTAAATGCTCATGAAAATGTCTATTTTTTGTCTACATCAAGAAAAACCCCAAAAGAATTTTTTATTTGGTACTTGTGTATGTTCAAATTTTATAACTTTTTAGGGTTTCTTAGGTTCCTTTTTTATCTTTTGATTGATTCCTTTAATTCTCCTTGCTTGTATGCACCCAATATACCTTTTGTGTACCTCACTTGATGTGTGAATTTGGATACTCTTGTTGTTACGTGATGGTTATTACTTTTTCAAGTTCATGTTCATATGTGAATGCATGATTGAATGTCATTGAAACCAAAGTTGTTACCTTGCCCTTGACATGTGATCCTCTTCCATGATCAAATGATTTGAATGTGAATATGCTTCATGTCTTTCATACCTCACCTTGAGTGTTCTTAAACACTTTTTGTTTTGATTTGAAATATGTTTAGTATGCATGTTTGTATGAAACACCTTTGAGATGTTTCTCATCTTCCATGATTGAACTTCTTTTACATGCTTGGTTGTTACCTTCTTGTTTAACATGATTCACCATAATTCACATGTTTTTGTCACACATGTCATACCCTTGTTCAAATATGTTTAGTTGTTACCTACCATCGTTAAATTTGTGGCAACTGCCATGGCGCCGCAATGAAAAATCCACAATGCCATGACTTTTCCATGTGCTATGTTGAATTTCCGCAACCGTAATCCGCAATGGCGCCGCCATGGCCACAATTTGACAACACTGTTAAGCAAGAGAGAGAAAAAAAATTTAATTAATAAAAAAATTATGATTGGTTGTTTCTAAAGATACGTGTTATGTTCGTTTTCATATATGTTCGTTTTCATATAAGTATTTGTGTAATTTTAGTACTTGTAATACTAGTATAGTATATAGTGGCATTCATTACAACGGTAAGAAAAAGTTTTATCATATTTAAAAATTATTGTGACATTCAATTTGACATCACACCAAACCCCTTTATAATTGACGTCAAATGTGGGTGCCACTCAAAGTCTTATATACATATACTCTTAGATATTATTGATTTTTAGTGACAACTATTGAGTGTCACGGAAAATCAAATTTTGTGGTCTTGCATTAATAAAAAATGGGTTTGAACGTCGAATATAAATTACTCCCTCCATTCTCTTTTATAAAAAAAAAATACAACTTTTTTATTCTCTTTTATAAACAAAAGATACTATATTTAATATAGTATAAAATTATTTTGCCAATATTGCCCTTCATTAAGTCATATTTGTTGTTCCAATATATTTTAATGAATTACAACTTCGATGCCAAATAATGGAAGATGCCAAATAATGGAAGAGGAACTTTACAAATAGTAGTAACTTGGAGAACTTAAAGTAGGATACCAAGAGTCATAAGAATAATTTTTTAACCGTCTTTTTTTCAAATTTTCTATTATAACTTAAATGTAACAATAGTTTAGAAATAATTTTTCATTAACTGTTGTCCAGGAACTGACTTTTTTTTCCTGATAAATGTGTCACATCATTGATGTTGTGTTCTAAAAAACAAACAAAATCAATTTAATTAAAAAAATTTATATAAGAAATAAAAATCTGAATAGAAAAAATATATAAATTTTATATAAGAAAATTTTAATGTATAAAAAATGTGAAACTAATCAATAATCTAAAAAAAAGAACGGGTATCTACATATTTATTCAGGTCACTCATAAGACTTTAAATGAACCCATGCAACAAACAGAAGCTGTTAAAATATCCCTTAAATTAGCTAGCTTTAATTATGATGTAGAAAGAAACAAGCATCAATATAAGGAATCAAGAAAGTAATTTTGTTAGAAGCTGAACATTATCCATACAGTTTCTAATTAGAACAAAGGTCCAATAAGTCAATAAATTTTCGGTTGAGAAGACAACATTGAAATACAAAATTTAATATTTCAGGATGACAAGTAAAAAATTCACTCGTCTAAGAAAATTTATATAAGAAAATTTTAATGCATAAATAATGTGAAACTAAACAATAATCTTTAAAAAAACGTAAAAAATCTAAATAATTTGGGATACCATGAGATTTTATAGTATCAATAATTTAATGCTCAATAGAAAATGTAAAAATAATTTGATGCTTAAAGAAACAAATCAATAATTTGTAGTATCAATAATTTCATGCTTAAAAAAACAAATCAATAAATTTCAAAAGAAAAATATAAAAAATTTATAAATTGATGTACCTTCTTGAAATATTATTTGAGCGCTTTCATCATCTTCTTTACTATCATATTTATCAGATGATTCTCCATTTGTTGTGCTGTTCACGGAAGCTGCTACATTTTCATCTTCAAAAATGTTTAAAGATAGTTGGTTGTAATTCATTACAGAACTTAAAAAAGGATTCATAAAAAGTGTAATATTTTCATTATCAAAAAATTCTAAAAGTGCTATGTTTTAATCCATCATCTAATTTGGAGAATGATTCATGAAATTTGTTTTGTTTTCATCATCAACAACTTGGTTGTTATTCATAATCAAACTTGAAGAAGGATATAAGGAAGTTGTATTACTTTTATCATCTAAAAATTTTATAGGAAATTTGTTTAAGAGCATCTTTAGTGCAGATTCTGTAGTATTAAATTCTTTAATAGTAATGGTAGCTATAAACAATTTGCATTGAAATAAGAATGACATGACAGTAAGTGAACTAACAATTAGTTTTTGAAAGCTATATAACTAACGCACACTATCAAATTTCAATGGCTCTGATTATTATTTTATAATATTAAAATATAAAACGTGGGGTCAAATTTTAGTTTTTTACAAGCAACCATCATTAAAGTAGAAACAATTCAAATCAACTATAAATTTTTTAAATCCTACAAATCACTTTGGGTCTACAAAAAATATCTTAGTTTATCAATTTAGTTTACTTCCACTAAAGATGCTCTAAATCAAGGTTTAGAGACATGTTTATAATTGAGGGGATGTTGCACTGAACAAATAGTAAGAGAGAAGAAAACAAATTCATTTTGGTTTTCAATTTAAGGGGGAAAAAAAGCGGTAAAACGAAATTTTAAATAAAAATTTGACAAATTTTTTTAAAAGAAAAAGGAAAAAAAAAGTTATTGAACACGTAAAAAGAAGATGAAGAACGATGGAATTGTAAAAACTACCAGCAACTTTAGTGCAGGGTTGTTAAACCAAAATTTTATATAGTTTACGTTAGTAATAAAAAATTTGCATTATAGTAGAGCTGACATGACATCTAAGTGAACTAAAATTTAGTTCCCATTATCTATATAGTTAACGTTAACTATGTGAAATATATTATAATATTATTTATTTGATTAACAAAATATTCCAACAACATTAAAAGTAATAGCGTGATATTCGAAAATAGTGGGTTAAGTTTTGATTTCTTATAGATAATCATCGTTAAAGTAAAAACTACTCGAATCAACTATAAATTTTTTAAATCCTACAAAAATTTTAGTTTACCAATTTAGTTTACTCTCATTAAAGATGTTCTAATGCCCTAATTATTATTAGGGTGGCTCATAATTATAAATAAAAAAATTTAATAATTATTAAAGGATAATGTTTTAAATATTTAACTTATTTTTATAGAAATAAAAAATTAATTGATTTTTAATAAGGTTTATTGATATGTGTGAAATGTGTTTTTCTTTTCTTATAAAAGAGAAGAGTACTAGTTAACTGCATTTCAAATTTGCCAAATTCTTTAATGCACAATTAAAAATAAAATATACTTTAAGGACAAAATAATTCAGTCTCACTAGCTTGCTAAAGACTATTCTATGAGAATAATTAGCCTTTGCTTAGTAAATTGGATTAAGAAACCGAAATTAAACTATGATTTAAAACAGACATTTTGTTAATTAGTACATTTACTAGTTAGCTAACTATATAGTTAGTAACACATGATTCTTAGAGTTTAAGCGGCAGGAGCATAATCATAGTCACCATCGTCATCATCGTCACCTTCCCTGCATGAATCTCCATTCCCATTGTGATAAGCTACAGATGTATAACAAAACCATTCACCTTCACGGCAAGCATTCTCAATGCACCTTGGAGTAACAGCCATGGAAATGGATGCCATTTGGTTGAGAATGAAGAAAAGCAAGTGAGTTGAAAAGATGATAACTGAATTAGCAATGAAATGTGTTGTGTTAGAGTTGGTGTATATATAACAAAAAGAGAATTGGTAGAAGTTAAAGCGGCACAAGTATGGCAAAGAGGGAGTGTGGAATAATGGTTAGGATGTGTGGATCACTCTTTACTTGAATGTGTGATGCGGACTTGTGGAGCCACACAGGCAATGCTCTTTACAATTCAGCTTACACGTTGGAAACAAAGTGTTGGATTGGATACTAAAAAGTGGAATTACAAGTTGATAATACACATACAAACTTAGAATCTTAATTGCTCCACTAGTAGTCAAATGTCAATGGACACCAGCTATCAACTAACTACAAAGAATAATATCAAGGTACATGTTGCTACTATGTTAAGAGTCTTTTCTACAGTGTTTGAGGACTATCAACTAGAGGAATAATATGAAGGTAGATGTTACTATGTTAGGAGTCTTATATAGTGTATGAGGATAACCAATTTTTAACTAATATGTAACTGACTATATTATTTTGCACCCAATTCCTTGTATTATTGGAATAATTCACAACTTGTTAAATATGGATTTCTTTTTTTAAAACTTTAAAACTTTTTTTTTTTTTTTTTTGTATATTTCGTAAATTATTTTTTATTAAAATTTTTATGATTTAATATCTTTTTCGTTCAATATCTTTTAGTCGGAATTCATATTAGTCACATAACTCGGAACCTATCAACAAGCACAAAACCACAAAAATGCAAATAAAATTTTTGATAACATTTACATATAGTTATGTAAACCTGCGGAGGCTGCGGTATCATTTCCGCCACACCATTACTAATTCGTGGGTTGTTATAATTTTAACAAATTTTTTGTTTTCATATTGCCAATAATTTTAATAATTATTATTATAAACTTCTATTAATTTTAAAACAAATAAACGGTTACTAATCTGGTATGGAACTTTTTCTTCAGTGTTGTCGATGACAATAGATTTGATGACAAACTCTAAAGTGGTCATATGACTTTGTTCCGTGGTGGAGGTGTGCCTGCAAATACTCTGAGGATCAAATTGCGAAATTTATGTTTAAAATAATTTGTACCTAAAGTTGAATTGACATTTAGTTTTTATTGTAGATTTCAAGGATCAGAGGCCTTAGAACCTTTTTTTTATTGTTTCTAAGGATATATGTCTTTAGATCATATGGTCACTATTACTAACGACATGTGATGGTAGGGTGGATTAATCTAGTGTGTCTCGTGTGGCAAATGTATCTTCTAAATCATTTTTAACCGATGACTTTGGATGACTCAAATTCTTGTGGGTTGAGCATTGTCTCAGACCAGGACAATAGTCCCCCCAAGCATGGATCGGTGGAACTGAATCGTGACTCTTCCTTTCATAAAAGTTTACAACAATTATGTCCTTAGAAGAGCTTAGATATGTTCCATGGATTCCACATTCTTCTAATTAAAATATTTTCCTAGAAGAACTTTTAAGGAGTTCAGTCAAAATTATTTGTCAATATTGTCCTGGTCGTTGTCAAGATGCAATGGGATATGTTTTAATCTTTTGCCTTCCCTTTTCTATGGCCCATATCTTTAGAAGATTGTGATATATGACGAGGCGTGACATAATTAACTACACTGGGATCATAACTACTACTATTACCCTGACGTCGAACATAACATCCTTTTGATTGTGAGGCACACATGCATTAATTCCTTAATGACCTCATGGATTTTTTTATATTTAATCGTTGGATCTTCGAGCTCTTCTTATTCCTAATTAGTTTACTCTATATTTATAGGGTTGGAACTTGTCTTTTTTACTCCATTGCTTTGTTTTATTCCTTCTTGAATCTCAGAAATTTTGTTGTATCTAGTTTCAAAGCAACTTCCATGCATCTTGGGTGCCTCTATTATTCATTTTCTAAGCTTCTCCTTGAAATCACACCAGTATCTTCTTCCATCGATATATTTGTGCTTCCTTTGTTGTTTTCTGTTTAAAATTTTTTACTTTATGTGTTTTGTTGTTATTCATTTTCTATACTTCTCTTTGATGTTGTTTTGAAACCATGTAGTTGTTGTTCTTCGTGGATCACTGTTTGAAAGATCTTCTAGATTTTTAAAATTGGGGTAAACATTATTCTTCGACCCTTTTACACAAAGTAAGTGTGTCGTTAGGTGTACGATATTCCTCTAAAACATTTTTTTCTTTGTGTGGACTGGTGTACTAGTCGATGTCGTGAGCAAAAAGAAATAATTTAAAAATAGAAAATACAATAACAAGGAAGTCAACCTTTGTCATCTCATAAGGATCTATATCTAATGGTTACTAAAAAAACAAGGGAAATGCTAACGAGTGCCCTCATGGCATTGGTTAAGAGATTAAAATGGTAAGTTGGGTATTATTTAAGAGATTAAAAATACATTTTTTTCTAAATATATGTGTATTTAATGCCATGAAAAGAAAAATAATCAGACTTTTTAAAAAATATTGTGTGTATTGAGTGAACTAAATATAACATATTTTCCTTATTTGGAATTCTTAACTAGTGCCCTGAGGGCACTGGTTAGCATGACCCAAAAAACAATTACCTAACTAAGATTATAATATGCGTAGGCCCTACCAAATCTACCTTTCTAATAAATATTTAATTAGGCTAAGTTATACCCTTTATGGTAATTGATTAATACAAATTCTCCCACCAATGCAAACACTCCACACAGCCATGTGGCGATGGCAAAAGATAGCCTATTCTATTTTTCAAGCAATTTGTACTTATACATTACACATTGATCCAACAAAATATAATACTCTATTAAATGTGCTTTTGTAACTGCTAGATTTATTATTACTATTTTATTTTATTGTTTCAGTTTTTTAGTCAATTAGTGGTTGCTATACTTTAGGAGCAAGCTAGTAGTAGTTGTTATACTTTAGGAGCAAATTAGTTTAATTATTCAATTCCCTAAAATCCTGGTTACGTGGGATAGTTTCCAGTTTTCCTTTCTATTATTTATTGTAACGCTTCTATTGATCAAAATATATTCTTTTCTTTTAACCAACAGTTTTCTCTACTTCTCTGCCTCTCTATTTGTTATTTTCTGCCATTAAACTAACAAATTGGTATCTAGAGCCTTCTTCTTAGAGGGACCTGTGAGTGAACCCATTAAAAAACCCACCATAATAAACCTTCCTTCAATTCATCAAATAGATGGATTTTGAAACTCCTTACACAAAACTAGCACCGCCTGTGTTTGACGGTGATAATTATCACATTTGGGCAGCAAGAATGGAGGCTTACCTTGAAGCAAATGACCTTTGGGAAGCCGTTGAGGAAGACTATGAAGTTCTTCCTTTACCGAACAATCCAACTATGGCTCAGATAAAAAATCACAAGGAGAAGAAAGGAAGAAAATCTAAGGCAAGAGCTACTTTGTTTGCTGCTGTCTCACAAGACATTTTCACTAGAATCATGACGATTAATTCGGCATTTGAGATCTGGAATTTCCTCAAGGAAGAATATGAAGGAGATGAAAGAATCGAGGGAATGCAAGCAATGAATCTGGTTAGAGAATTTGAAATGCAGAAGATGAAGGAGTCTGAAACAATTAAGGAGTATGCAAACAGACTTCTTAACATTGCTAACAAGGTGAGGTTGTTAGGTTCTAATTTTTCTGATTCAAGAATAGTTCAGAAAATACTAGTAACTGCTCCTGAAAAATTTGAAGCTTCTATTACTTCATTAGAAAACACTAAGGATCTTTCAAAGATCACATTGGCAGAACTTGTAAGTGCTATGCGGTCCCAAGAGCAGCGAAGATTGATGAGACAAGATGGTGCAGTCGAAGGTGCTTTACGAGCCAAGCACCATTATGGGGAAACCAGTAGAAAGAAGCATGTCAAGAAGGACCAGCCATCAAGCAGCGGTAATAGTGCAAACAACCAAAACAATGGTAGGGTTAAAAAGAAAAACTACCCACCTTGTCAGCACTGCGGGAAATTGGGTCACCCACCATACAAATGTTGGAAACGACCAGACGCGAAGTGTAGTAAATGCAATCAGCTTGGACATGAAGCTGTAATTTGTAGGAGCAAGTTTCAGCAGCAACATGAAGCCAATGCCCAAGTTGTTGAGCAAGATGAAGAAGACTATATTTTTGCTGCAACATGTTATTCGACTAGGAGCAATTCTGAATGCTGGTTAATTGATAGTGGTTGTACGAACCACATGACATATGACAAGAATCTGTTCAAGGATTTGAAGCCCACAAATGTCTCAAAGGTCAGAATAGGGAATGGTGGCTATATTACTGCAAAAGGAAAAGGAACCATTGCAATTTCAACGTGTTCAGGTACCAAAATTATATCTGATGTTCTCTACGTACCTGACATTGACCAAAACTTACTAAGTGTAGGTCAGTTGATTAAAAAGGGATTTAAAATATCCTTTGAAAATCAACAATGTCTCATATACGACATTGCTGGCTGGGAAGTTTTACAAGTTAAAATGAGAGGTAAAAGCTTCTCATTTGATCCAACAGAGGAGGAGCAGGCAGTCTATTTTACTCAAGTTAGTCCCACAGAACTCTGGCACAAGAGACTCGGCCATTGCCATCTTGAAAGAATGTTGAACATGCAAAGAAAAGGCATGTCAAGAGGTCTGCCAATACTTTCTGATAATTTACCAAATTGTAATGCTTGTCAATTTGGTAAAGAAATAATAAAATCATTCTCCAAATCAGCTTGGAGAGCTTCTCAAAAGTTGCAGCTTGTTCACACTGATGTGGCGGGACCCCAAAGAACACCATCACTACAAGGTAGTCTATACTTCATTCTTTTCATAGATGACTTCACAAGAATGTGCTGGATATTTTTTTTGAAATTTAAGCATGAAGTGGCTGGAGTATTTATGAAGTTCAAGAAAATGATGGAAACTCAAAGTGGCTGCAAGATTCAATGTATAAGATCTGACAATGGGACAGAGTATACATCAACAAAATTTAATCAATTTTGTGAAGAAGCTGGTATTGAACATCAACTCACAGCCCCCTACACTCCACAGCAAAATGGGGTTAGTGAAAGGAGAAATAGATCGGTGATGGAGATGGCTAGATGCATGTTACATGAGAAGGAGTTGCCTAAAACATTTTGGGCAGAGGCGGCTAACACAACGGTTTTTCTCCAAAATCGGCTTCCAACCAAAGCCTTGAAGGATAAAACTCCATTTGAGGCTTGGTATGGGTATAAGCCATCACTAACGTTTCTTAAAGTGTTTGGTTGTGTTTGTTTTTCACATGTTCCACAGGCTAAGCGTGACAAACTTGACAAGAAGGCAACTTCGGGCATCTTTGTGGGTTACAGTTCAGTTTCAAAGGCCTACAAAGTGTATCATCCTCAAACCGGAAAGATGATTGTTACCAGAGATGTGCACTTTAATGAAGAACAGCAATGGAATTGGGAGAACTCACAAAGAAAAACTAAACTATTTGGCAACATTGATGATAAGCATTCGGGACAGCAAACAACAGAGCTGTTACAGGATGAATTAGAAGACGACCCTCCAGTCAGAGGCAAAAGGTTGTTATCTGACATCTATCAAAGATGTAATGTAGCAGTTTGTGAACCTGCTAGCTGCGAGGAAGCACAAAAGGACCAGAAATGGAAAACTGCAATGGAGGAGGAGATGTCCATGATACAAAAAAACAAAACATGGGAGTTGGTTGACAGGCCTGAAAATAGAAAAGTCATTGGAGTTAAATGGGTTTTCAGAACAAAGCTTAATGCAGATTGCTCAATTAACAAGCACAAGGCCAGACTTGTAGTTAAAGGGTATGCACAAATTTTTGGTGTTGATTATTCTGACACTTTTGCACCTGTGTCCAGATTAGATACTATTAGATTGGTGTTAGCAGTTGCTGCGTAAAATAGATGGAAAATATTTCAGTTAGATGTTAAATCAGTTTTTTTAAATGGAGAGCTACATGAAGAAATATATGTAGACCAGCCAGAAGGATTCGTGAAGCAAGGTGAAGAAGATAAAGTCTATCTTCTAAAAAAGGCTCTCTATGGCCTCAAGCAAGCGCCAAGGGCTTGGTACAGCAAGATTAATGATCACTTATTGAGCATAGGCTTTGTAAAAAGCTTATCCGAGTCCACTCTTTATGTGAAACATAAGGGGGGAAAATTTCTCATAGTTTCCCTTTATGTGGATGATCTTTTAGTAATAGGAGAGGACGCAAGGCTAGTTGACGAGTTCAAGCAAGAAATGATGCAAGCTTTTGAAATGACAGATCTTGGTCTCATGACCTATTTTCTTGGAATTGAGATCAAACAAAGTGATAATGAAGTGTTAATTTGTCAAAGAAAATATGCAAAAGCAATTTTGAAAAAATTTAAAATGGAGGAATGTAAATCTGTTAGCACACCAATGAATCAAAAGGAGAAGTTGAGCAAGGATGATGGTGCTGAAAAAATTGATGAAGGATATTATAGAGGCTTGATTGGATGTCTGATGTATCTCACTGCAACAAGGTCGGACATTCTATTTGCGGTAAGTCTCTGTCGTACCTCGAAAAATACGATCCTCGCGATGGCCGCGGAAAATACTGTTCGAAACAGAGTCGCCACCGAACTTTATTCATTCCAAGGATGGAATAGGAAAATATCGATAAAACCTTAAAAGGGATAAGAACATGGTCATCGCAACCAATATTCTAGGTTCGGGAGTCGATTACATAGAGGGAAGGTATTAGCACCCTCTACGTCCGTTGTACTCAACGGGAACCTCTTGATCAATTCACGAGAGAAGTTAGCTATGTTTGTGTATCTTCTAAAGGGATTGCTTGCCAATAGGAAAAGGGGTAATTATTAAGATAGGGTGCTCGCCAAGGATTGGGGCCCTTGTGCCTACGTATCTTCACTTGCAAGAAGTGGAAAATCAGAGCATTCGTAGTTCGTGGGACTACGGATAAAGGTTTGGAAAATGTGCTTGCCAAGATCATCGCAATCTTGTGCCTACGTATCTTACATTCGGAAGAGAATGAAGAATCAGAGCAGCCGTAGTTTGGCTAACTACGGTAAAAGGGTTTGAAACTGAACGAGTGTTTAGGTCGCATTCTAACTGCTAAACATTGGCTTGTCTGCTCGCTAGGGGAGGCTGAAGCACGAGTTTGTTATGCGCGGAAGAAGGGACTAAACAATGTTCTTTGAGAAGAGTTGTTTAAGTTATGGATCGCACGAGGGCGAGTAGAGTTTGATTGGTTAAGTATCTTAGTTTGGAAAATAGGGTAGATGCGAGGTATTTGGTTAGATGTATTGGATGTTTAGCTAGAGGTGATGACTACCTGAAGCTTAAGAAAGACTTCTCGGACCCAAGTAATCGGGAGAGTAAACCAAAGACTTGGAGCTCTCTCTTTTTCAACCTCAAATGCGAGAGGATAAAAATTGAGTATGGTTTGAACAAGTTGAACGGATGACGATTATTTGAAGCCTAAGAAAGACTTCTCGGACCCAAGTAATCGGGAAAGCGAACCAAAGACTTGGAACACTCTCTTTTTCATCGCTAAAGGAATTGTTTGAATGGCGTTTGAAAGATGAAATTGGTCGGATGACAACTACTTGAAGCTTAAGAAAGACTTCTCGGATCCAAGTAGTCGGGAGAGCGAACCAAAGACTTGGGACACTCTCTTTTTCATCGTAAAAGAAGTTGTTTGAAAGATGAGTGAAAAGATGAGTAATTGAAAGGTGGTTGAATGTTGTCGAGTTTGTTAATATTATTTAAAGGCATCAATTGCTCACACACGAATAAGATAACTCGCATCCAAATAATCGAAAGCAAGCTCAAAGACTTGAACCCACTCTTTACACCTTGCAAATAAATTGAATAGTTGTTAGTTGATTGATAGTTTGTTTTGAAAATCCTCTTGACGTTGGATCAAGGGTTTGACACATTATCGCGTGCAAAGCGTGTTGAAAATGAAATTGTTTGAAAAAAGAGACTGACTCGACTTACGCATCAAGGGTCGAGTTGTAATAGGTCGATGGCGAATGCGTATGAGCACTCGGCTTACGAGGTTTGAAAATGGCTCGATGATGAATCGAGAATTAGTTTGAAAATAGTTTGAATCCGCTCTAGTCCCTATGGGTGCTCCTATGAGATAAACTAATAATCAAAGAAATACGAAACATACATCGGAATGTGGAAGGGATACATGTAAGTTACATGGGATTGCACGAAATAAAGGGGTCTCATTGTCAGGTAGCCCAAGAGAAAATCGTGTGTGTGCATTTGTGTCCTAAACTACGCCTTGAGCAGAGTCGGGCACGACTCAAAGTTAGGATACCTGCAAATGACCAAAGATCCAACAGTCCACCAATTTGACTTTTAGGAGTTTCGATAATTTATTAGGTATTTTCGAATATGGGTGAACGAATGAATAATGATAATATGAATAATAATATGACAATAATATTCACAATAATATTTAACGGCAATTAAATTTAGTGAATCGAATCGGGACACGAAAGAATGGATCTCGTCTTAATCGCAAACATAATGCCGATTAATCGAAGGTAGCCTATCACGATCCCAAAGTACGGAAAATGACCCCAACGGTTATTCACCATAGATTTGAAATCGAGAAGGTTATCAACTCTGAAAATCTGACGCTTGCGGATAAAAAGACTTCATCGATCCACAAGTCAAAAATAAAATCGAATCGGAATAAAAAATAAGAAAGAAAAGAGGTGGTCTCAGATCCTTTGTTTCACGTCAATAATTTGACGGTTAAACGATGAAAATGTCGTCATCGACCAAAACGAGGAAAATGGGACAAAAAATCCAATAACAAATGAAGAATAAAATTTAACTAAAATAAAAAATATAAATCAAAATTCTAGAAGAAAATAAATAAAACTCTAAGTACGCCAAACTCTAATATAAATAAAAATGGATATAACTCTAATAGAGAATAATAAGAAAATATAAAAATTAAATATAATATACTGAAAATCTAATATAAACTTAGAAACTAATATAAAGTAAAATAAAGCTATAAACAAAATACATAATAATAATAATAATAATAATAATAATAATAATAACAGTATACAATAAAATATATACAAAAATTATAAAATATATATATACTAAAAAATGTTTATACAAAACTTAAAATAAAAAAACACAAAAGAAAAAAAAAAACGGGAGGAGGTTTGATGAAACATAGGGTATGTGCGGGTCCAAATGAACACGGGCCGGAGGCCCATCCATATTCAGCAAAATAAAATAAAAAAGAAACAACCAGTTAAATAATAATTTAAAAAAAACGAAATGCAAAAAAGAGAAAAGAAAGAAAAGAAAAAATGAAGACAGATGGTCTTCCTCTCAAACGCTTTCTCTCAGCGTCACAGTTTCTTCTCACTCAAAACCAAACAGAAGCATCACTTCCTCTCTCCGTTTTCAGTTCACGCATGTCTCCAATCACTCATCTTCACTCGTTTCTCACTCTCGCTCGTTTCTGTTTTCAACTCTCTGCTCAACTTCTTCTGGGTTATTTTCTCTTAGTTTTAAGAAAGGGTTTGGTCATTGTGGTTTGAAAGAGTGAACAATGGTTAAGGAAGGTTATTGTTGTGGGTGTTTCACAGTGGTTTGAGTTTTTCGGGATGGAGTTGTGAAGATCCACCGTTTTCTAATGTTGTTTGTTGGAATGGTTCTTAAGTGGGTTCTGGTTTAGGGATTTTGCGGCTGATGTTGGGTTGAATAAAGTTTGAGGATGCTAACAGTGGTGAATCTGGGTTTTCGTTTGTGGGTTGGAGAAAGAAAACGGGTTGTTTGAAGTTGGTTTTCACGAGTTTGCTGGGTTTCTGTGTTTTGGTGTCGGAATCGCAACGGTGATTGAAGGAGATTTCAGAGGTTGTGAAGATTTGTTAATGGAAGTTTAAGAAGATGATCGTTGTCTGATTTTGAGAGAAGAAGAGCATAGTATCGTTGGAATGTTGATGAAGGTGAGTTCAGAGAAAGGGTAGAGAGTCTTGCGGCTAGGGTTTCCCCCCCAAAGGTAGGGGGTGATGAATGGGGTCTTATACCCTACGAAAATGACACATGGCACATCAACTTTCTTTTTTTTTTGAATTTTTTATGAAGAATTAAATAATTATAATATCATTAAGTTCTAATTAAATAATAAAAAAAAAGACTAATAATTCTATTCTAATAACTAATCCTAAATGAAATAATTATTGATTAAATTAATACCAATAATAAAATCCTAATTAATAAAAATTAATCTAAATAAATCTACTAATAAATAAAAGAAAATAATTATATTCTAGTTAAAATTCCATTTAAAGACTAAACGACTATAAAGAACCATTTCTATCTAAAAACTAATTTTTAATGGATCTATAATTTAATAAATTAATTAATTTTAAAATGGTAAATAAATAAATAAATAAATAAATAAAAATTACTTTTAATTAAAATAAAAAATCTATTTCTATAAAAAACCTATTTAAACTAAATTATAAATAATTTTACCAAACCTATAAAATAAACCTATTTAAAAAAAAAATCATCCTATATTTAACAAATTTTATTAAACTATTAAAAGCTATTTCTACAAGCAAACAAAAAAGGTTCTAATAAAAATTATAAAAAATTAATCATATTTAAATCTAAAAGAAAACTCTAAAAAAACTAAATTTCCAGTAAACTAAATAAACTAAGAAAATAAAATCTAAATTATTCAAAATTAACTAAACAAAATCTGACTATTAATAATGAAATAAATTAATCCTAATTTGAATAATAGTAATAATGACCATAAATCCTAATTTAACAATAATAATAAACTAACTTAATCTAATTTTCTAATAAAATAATAAATAAATAAGTAAATAAATAAATAAGCTAAAAACTCTAATTAATTATAAAAAAATCTTAATAAAAACTCACACAAAATAAAATTCTATATTAAAACAAGATAAAACTCTATTTAACTCCTAATAATAAAAATCACTAAAAATTATACTTAACCTAAAAACTATTTCTAAACTATATAATTAAATCTATTTAAAATAAAAACTATTTCTAATAAAAATTAAAAACGGTTAAAACTCTAAAATCAAAATCTAAATCTAAAAACTATTTAAATCCTAAAATATCTCTAACATTACTAATTTAAATTTAAAATCCTAAAATATCTCTAAAATTACTAACTTAATTCTAAAATCCTAAAATATCTCTAAAATTATTAACTTAATTCTAAAATCCTAAAATATCTCTAAAATTATTAAATTAAATTTAAAATCCTAAAATAGTCCTAAATTAAATCAAATCTAATTAATTTTAAAACTAAAGAACTAGCTAAATATTAAAACTCTAAAATAAAATTCATATCTAAAAACTATTTAAATCTAATGAAATCTATAATCTAAAAAAACTATTTTTAACAAGTTAGTAAATAAATAAATAAAAACTATTCTAACTAAAAATAAAAAAACTATTTCTATTTAATATAATAAAATCTATTCTAAAATTATAATAAAAAACAAATTGATTATCTAAATGAAAAGCTAAAATAAAAACATATACAAAATAAAATATTAGAACGGAAAAATGAGAGAATAAACATGGGATTAAAATTTACAAAAAATAAAAATAAAAATACCCTTAGGCCATGTGTCGCGCTCCTATTGGATAAAAAAGTCGAGATTTGAAGAATGCCCAATTGGGACGGACACGTGTCTAAGCGGTATGAAATTAAATGGAAAATGCAAAATAAAAATGCGAAAATATTTACAAATGGGTAGGACAAATTTAGGGTATGACAGTCTCTTGTCTCGTTTTATGCACTGTCCAAGTGAAATTCATTTGCAAGCAGCAAAAAGAATATTGAGATATATCAAAGGCACTATTGATTATGGAGTCATGTTCGATACGTGTAAAGAATTCAAGTTGTATGGATTCTCTGATAGTGATTGGGCTGGATCCATTGATGATATGAAGAGCACTTTAGGATACTGTTTCAGCCTAGGTTCGGGAGTATTCTCATGGTGCACAAAGAAGCAAGAGACTGTAGCACAATCCACCGCTGAGGCTGAATTTATAGCAGCAACAGCTGCTGTAAATCAAGCTTTATAGTTAAAGAAGATTTTATGTGATTTATCTTTGCAGCAGAAGAACAAAACAGAAATTTTTGTTGACAACCAGGCTGCAATTGCTATTGCAAACAATCCAGTATGTCACGGAAAGACTAAACATTTCAACATCAAGCTCTATTTTTTGAGAGAGATGCAACAAAGTGGAGAAGTAAACTTAATTTACTGCAAGTCTGAAGATCAATTGGCTGACATGTTTACAAAGCCATTATCTATAAACAAATTTGAATATCTAAGGCAACTGATTGGAGTTTGCAGTTCCTAAAGCAAGGAGGAGTATTAAATGTGCTTTTGTAACTGCTAGATTTATTATTACTATTTTATTTTATTGTTTCAGTTTTTTAGTCAATTAGTGATTGCTATACTTTAGGAGCAAGCTAGTAGTAGTTGCTATACTTTAGGAGCAAATTAGTTTAATTATTCAATTCCCTAAAATCCTGGTTACGTGGGATAGTTTTCAGTTTTCCTTTCTATTATTTATTGTAACGCTTCTATTGATCAAAATATATTCCTTTCTTTTAACCAACAGTTTTCTCTACTTCTCTGCCTCTCTATTTGTTATTTTCTGCCATTAAACTAACATACTCGCTGGATACATCCCTTTTATCTGGGTAAAGCCTATTCCATTTTTCAATAATATGTACTTTCATATCCATCCTTTTACGTTCTATTTCCATGTTCACACTTCCTTTCACGTTCTACTTTCATGTCCTCACTTTGTTGCCAATTACCACTTTTCACTCAACCAGGACGAAAATCTCTGATATATTTTCAAGTATGTTTTCTCTCTTAGTTCTCAATTTTTTGCTCTATAGTACTTTATGTTCATTCTATTCTACTATGAAAATTTGATTCAAGTTTGTTCCTCTTCACAATATCGAATACGATAATGACGAGGATGTCTATGTCTGGTGTGGTTTCTGCATTCAGGTTTTCATGTTCATGTTTTTATGTAGTTTGGTTTATATGAATCTGAGTTTTTATTTGTTTTTATCCACACTTGAATCTTGATTTTTATATGTTTTTTTTATTAATGCATCTATGTTCATTGGGAGCTACATAATGGCATTTGTAATGTTATGGAGATTGACAATTGTAAGTTTACCTTTTTCACTATAATTATTCTATTAAGTAAAAGATAGGGTTGATTTCTCCTGCTTTACTTTGTTTCTTTGTTCTACTGTTGTGCTTGCCTCATCTAAATAATACTCCTTACATGGAACAAGATGATTTTGAAAACCTTTTGAAATATCCACGTTGAATTCGACATGATTCAACTATAAGTGATGTTAATTTATGCTTCTACTATATTATTGATGCATCTACATTTATTGCATTGAGATGGGAATATAAAAAATAATTGTGAATATACATTTACCATAAATAGGAATATATATACTGCAAATTTGTTTCTAGAATTTATTCCATTGGTTATATTTATGTCTTTACTCTAATTTCAAGTAACTAAATTAGAGGTTGTACAAGTTCTGGATATGTTGTATGGTGGATCTATAATTTGCAAGCAGTTGCTTTGCTAAAATTCTTAACGTTATCATTTATGAATAATAAACAAATTATTTAAGAATAATAATAATAATAACTCATTTGAACTCTTCTGTTAAAGATCTTGGTATAATCTCAACTTCTAGAAATAAGGACGGAAAGATCATGAAGGATTGTGTTTTACTCAATTATTTTCTTATATGTATATATAAATATGGGAAATCTGAAATCCAAATCATAAGAAAACGGACTTGAAATATAAACGTCATTTTAATTTGAGATGTAACAATGATATTATCTTATTTATTTCCTTTAAAAAATTTACAAATCATTTTACTTTTAGCATGGGAATATTGAAAAATCTGTTGGAAATTCACCTCACACCCTATGAAGAATTTCCTTCAATCTTGATCTCAAGATTGATGAACAAACCCACAATATGATAATGATGGTAATAACAAGTAATTATCAAGAACAACAAAAGAGAAGAAGAATAACAAACAAGAAAGAAAAGAATGAGAGAAGAAGTATTTGGAGAGAATGTGTTACCCACAACTGTGGGATTTCTTATTGAACTTTCACTTGCTAACTGCAACTGTGAAATCTGTTCTATTGTGATGTAGAATACAAAGCAAGGCACTCTATTTGTAGTTTTAGGTTTACACTAGCCCAAAACATAAAAGGCCTAAAATATTCTAAATCAAATCTAATCATATGATATCAAATTTAATCATATGATATCAAATCTAATCATATCAAATCAAATCTGTTTACACAATGAATTATATTTAACACACCACCTAATTCATTGTGTCTAAACTGTCTACATTCATCATGGCCCACTTCACGTCCATCTGACATGTGTGCCAGTTGTTCATATTTGCTAGACCAACAACCAACCTGATTGTTTCAATTCTAGCAACAGGTGCAAATACTTCATCGAAGTCGATTCCTTCCTTCTGAAGAAATCCTTTCGCCACAAGTCTCGTTTTGTGTCGAGTTACTTCTCCTTTAGGATTTACCTTCACCTTGTAAACCCACCTTACATCAATTGCCTTCTTGCCTTGCGGCAATTCGACAAGTGACCAGGTATCATTGACTTCGATGGACTCTAACTCTTCAATCATTGCTTTCACCCACTTCGAATCTTTCAATGCCTCAGCTGCATTGACTGGTTCGACATCTGCGTAGAAAGCATAATGTACCAGCTCACCCTCTTCATCGACTACATCATCTGATGTGATTACACATTCTTGCAACCTTGCAGGCATGTGTCTTGTTCGTTGAGGTATGCTTGAACCTGCTTCATCTGCAACTGGTTCCTGTCGAACTTCTATTTCGACTTCAGTGGCTGGTTCTTCACAAGATATTCTCACTGAATCCTTCTTGGTATTCTCGGTCCAATCCCATTCTTTAAGCTCATCTATGATCATGTCCCTGCTGATCACTATTTGCTTATTCACTGGGTCGAACAGCTTGTAACCTCCTGTCGAATGATATCCTATCAAGATCATCTGATTCGACTTATCATCAAGCTTCCTTCTCAACTGATCTGGCACATATCTATGTGCTATAGATCCAAACACCTTTAAGTGACTGGGACTAGGCTTGACACCAGACCAACATTCTTCTGGTGTGATTCCTTCAAGCTTCTTCGTCGGACATCTGTTCAATATATATGTTGTTGTCGAAACTGCTTCTCCCCATAATTCTTTAGGTAGATGCTTTCCATTCAACATACTTCTCACCATATTCATGATGGTTTTGTTCTTGCATTCTGCAATCCCATTTTGCTGTGGAGTGTAGGGTGGCACCACCTCATGTACAATCCCTTTTTTTACACAGTGTATCGAACTCTTTCGACACATACTCTCCACCACCATCAGTCCTCATAATTTTTAGCTTTCGACCACTCTGTCTTTCGACCATGGACTTGAATCTGGAAAATACCTCAATCACATCACTTTTCTTCTTGATGAGGTAAGTCCACAACTTTCGACTGTAATCATCTATAAACGTGACAAAGTATCTATTGCCACCAATCGAATCCACCTGGATTGGACCATATACATCAGAGTATATGACTTCAAGTATTGCCTTCGACTTCCTTCCTGCATCCTTGCTGAAGCTATTCTTGTGTTGTTTCGACTGAACACACTCTTCACAGACTTCACTTGGAATGTCGATTTCTGGTAATCCTGAAACCATATTTCTTCTCTTCAGTTCTCTGATGTCTTTAAAGTTGAGATGACCTAGTCGAAAATGCCATAACCACTCATCTCTGCTGGCTTCAGTTGCTAAGCACTTGTGCTCCATCACATTTAGTCCAATCTTGAAGGTCCTATTCTGAGACATTAGAGCCTTCAAGATTAATCTACCACCTGCATCGAGAACTCTCATCATCTTGTCTTCGACAACTATCTTGTAGTTCTTTTCGACAAGCTGCCCTATGCTGAGCAAATTACTCTTCATGCTTGGTATGTACAACACATTGGAAATTGTTGACCTTTTGCCATCTTTCCTCATAATCAGAACATCACCAACACCTTCGGCTGCTAGAGTGTTGTCATTTGCAAACTTCACTGTGTTCTTCGACGAGGGCTTCATGTTGACAAACCAATCTATCCTTCCAGTCATGTGTGATGAGCATCCTGAGTCCAAGTACCACTGATCTTGGAATCTTTCTTCATCTTTTATTGTGACCATTAGCAATATTTCTTCTTCTTCATGTTTCGCCAGCTTTGCATCAGTCTCTTGATTTCTCTTCCTTTCTGGACAATCACTAGCATAATGACCATACTTCTGGCAATTGAAACACTAAATGTGGCTTTTTTCTGGCTTTCGACCACCACCTCTTCCTTTACCTGCAGCACCGCCTCTTTGGTTGCCTTGGTTCCAAGGTTTCTTCTTATTCGATTGGTTTCCTCCTTTGTTGCCATTCCAGCTACCTTTGCCTTTTCTTTCCTTTTCTAATTGCGCCTGCAAAGCCATATCTTTCGACTTTCCTGCAGCTCTCTCAGTCATCCTCTGTTCATGAGACTCAAGAGTCCCTTGAAGCTCTTCCTTCATCAACACTGATAGATTTTTCGATTCTTCTATGGCAACTACCACGTGGTCGAATTTTGGAGCCAACGATCTCAAAATCTTTGAGACAACTGCTTTCGTTGTTAGCGCTTCTCCACATACTTTGATTTAATTCACCAACTTCGTAACTCTGGTGAAGAAATCTGTAATGGTTTCGTTGTCTTCCATCTGAAGCAACTCATAGGTTCTCTTGTGAGTTTGTAACCTCACCTCTTTCACCTTCTCTGCGCCTCCAAACAACTTTTCAAGAATCTCCCATGCTTCTTTTGTTGAATCAACATCACTAACCTTTTCAAAGTAATTAGGATCAACACATTGATGAATTATAAAGAGTGCTTTATAATCCTTCTTCTTCAATTCTTTGTGTGCTGCCTTTTCCGCCTCCATTGCGTTCTCCCCAAGCGATGTTACTCCATCTTTCACAAGATCCCAAAGATCTTGATAATAGAATATCACCTTAATCTGCTTGCACCAATTCTCATAATTGTCTTTCTTGAGAATTGGCAGGGTCGCCGGAAAGTTGCCGTTCGGATAATTCATCGCCATCACTATCTTCCTTCCTTGAATCTCTTAATCGGAGCTCTAGATACCAGATGTTGGAAATTCACCTCACACCCTATGAATAATTTCCTTCAATCTTGATCTCAAGATTGATGAACAAACCCACAATATGATAATGATGGTAATAACAAGTAATTATCAAGAACAACAAAAGAGAAGAAGAATAACAAACAAGAAAGAGAAGAATGAGAGAAGAAGTATTTGGAGAGAATGTGTTACTCACAACTGTGGGATTTCTTATTGAACTTTCACTTGCTAACTGCAACTATGAAATTTGTTCTGTTGTGATGTAGAATACAAAGCAAGGCACCCTATTTATAGTTTTAGGTTTACACTAGCCCAAAACATAAAATGCCCAAAATATTCTAAATCAAATATAATTATATGATATCAAATCTAATCATATCAAATCAAATATGTTTACACAATGAATTATATTTAACAAAATCATGGATTGAGGAACTATGACTGGTCTGAATTTGATTGTGACATTTTTAAATGTTGGTGTTGGTCTTCATGTGATAGCATCCCTGAATCGCATTGTCTCATCTGGCGATCCTGTTCATCAGATTGTTGGAAGTTTGAGTGGTATGATATATTTCAACATTGTATGTTTACATCCCTTAGATATTACTCTTTGTGCTTGATCAAAATTTCATATATGGTAGTCTTCCACATAAATGTAATATATTGTTATGTTGATAATGGAATTTATGTTGTATATTCTTACTAGGAACATTGGGATATGTAGTGAGTGAGGTTAAAGATGGAAAACCGCTAAGCCAAGTTGTTAGAGCTTCCAAAAGTTTGGGGTACACTCAGGGTTGGAAATGAGTCGAGTCGAGTCGAACTCACCTCAGCTAGGCTCGACTCGTTAAAAATTATTCGAGTTCGAGTTCGAGTACGAGTTCGACACGAACATTTTTTTAAACTCAAACTCAACTCGTTATAAGTTCACGAACAGTTCGGTTCAACTCGTTAGGTTCATCTCATTAGTTTCAGCTCACATGATTCACGGACTTAAAAACTATTTTTTAAATATATATATATATATATATATATATATATATATATATATATATATATATATATATATATATATATATATATATATATATATATATATTTAGTATATTTAACATTTTAAATAAATATATTTTTTAAAAATAAAATATTAAAATAAAATAAAAGTTATCATATTGAAATTTAACTTTATCTTCGAAATCTACTAATTCAAAACCTACACAACTTTCAAGAGATACATTTGAGAGTCTAATTCAAAAACTACTAAATTGAAGATTAAATTTGTCTAAGATTTGGAGTAAATATTTAAACCTAATCTTAAAGACAGTATAATTCTTCTCATATGTAATCGAGTTGACTCATGAACCTAACGAGTCGAACTATGTATAGTTCAAGTTCAGCTCATTTAGTTAACGAACTTAATTTTTCGCTCATACTCAACTCATTTGGTTCATGAACCTAGTTCAACGATTTAATTATCGAATCAAATTCCGAACTATTTTCGAGTTGGTTTGGTTCATTGCCAGCCCTAGGTACACTGAACCAGGTTATTGACATCTATTTTTGAAATTGTATTATTCAGGCTCCATTTGCTTATTGTTATACAAATAGTTTTTGATAAAGTACCTTTAAATGTTTGGATTATTTATGTGTATTGTCATGTTGCAGATCCATATGACGACCTTTGTGGAATGGATGTTGCAAGAAAGGTGATCTTATCAGTTGATCAGAACCTGAGGTGGGCCAAAGACAATCGTCTATGGTGCTGAGCGTGAAAGAGGAGGTGGGGTGTACCTGCAAGGCACTCCAATGCTAAAGTAAGAATCAGGCAAGAGAGGGAGCAAGTACAAAATATGTGTATATCAAGGTGAATATTGGATATCTGACCCTCTCAAATGAGAGGGTTTTATAGTGCCCCCAGTGATTGGCCATTGGTCCCTATTTTTGGGACGAGATAGTTGTTTCTCGAAGAATAGATAACTGTCAAAACTAGCCGTTATAATGGGCAGGCGTGCCCATAACTAGTCATTGCTATGGGCAGGGGCGTAGTTATGGGAAAATGCGTATTGGGTGTTTCTGGATGGTGGAACCGTGCGTGACGGAAAGAGACTAACGAGGAGGAGCGTTGTAACTAAGGGTAAACTAGTGAGCCTTCCCTGTTGGAGGGGAAGAAAGGTAAATTCTCCCCCAAATTGGTTGGACTTAGGCAATTGGGCTATTCTGGGAGCATAAGTGGATTGGGTCATGCCTAGCCATCGGGTCAGTCCAAAACAGTAGCTCCTCCAAGTCGTTGCTACCGAGCATGGTAGTGATGGCTTAAGGACAGTTTGCTTTTTAGGAAAAGTCGTTGTAAGCTACCTTGTGCCAGAACGAATATATGCCCGAACATTTGAAACTTTGCTTGTCGGGGAGCTCGAGGTCCGGGGAGACCAACGGTTGATGGGATCTGAAGAGTATGAGCACCACATGTGCTTCGAGTCGTGTGTTGCATTAAATGTGTGATGATGGCTAGGCTAGGGTCATGATGATGCTTGTGCACATGCCTGGATTTTTCCTATAAATAGTGCGAGAGACGGCTCATTTGAACTTTCGCTTCTCTCTCTTCTTTTGCCTTCAATTCTTCGTTCCCAACCGTCTGCCGCCGTTAAGCTTTGTTCCGACCACCGTACCAGCTCCAACCAGAGTTGCTCAAACCCAAAACTCATCCCTGACCATGTAAGTATGTTGATTCCTTGATTGTTTTATGCTTTTCTGATTCCCGCACTTTATAGTGCATGCGGTTAGGGTTGCCATGAAGTAGTTGTAGGTGTTTAGTGGTGGCTATTAGTGGCAGACGCTGGTTTGGTCACTTTCTCTACTGATGGCACCATAATGGTCGTTAGGGAAGAAGAACTTAGGAAGTATTAAGCTTTTAGTTGATCCCAGTGTAGTAGCGACACAGTGGTGTTCGCTGCATGAGGGAACCACAGGTTCCGGTGTGCTTATGAGCTTTTCGGAGGTTCCCTCATGAAAATTCTGGGTTTTGTGCGTGGGAGACTTTTCCCCAGATGTGTCAGGGAGAACTCACGGGCACTTCCCCATCTGTTAGCTGCAACATTTGAGTAGGGCTTAGGTCGAGGACGTTGTCCTTGGCCCTTTACACACTCTTTCACTTGACTAGCAGTGGAATAGTGGATTTGATTTTGTCATTGAATTCACTTTTATCCTCTGCTTTTCAGGTAAAGGAAATGTCGTGCATGGCTGAAGAAGAAGAGCATCTTAGAGATCTATCCGAGGAGAGCTCCTCGGAGGATACTGACATGGATGATGACTATACGCCCCCTGAGGCTGGAAGGGTGTCTGTTGCGAGGACTTCTGCCGACGAGTGGATTGTGGCCGAACCGATGGAGCATGCCTCACTCTTTGCCTCATATAGCAGGAACGTGTTCACCACAGTGGGGGCAGAGGGAGAGAGAATGGTCCACTTCCCTGCAGAGGATGGTCGTATATTCTCATCGTACATGGAAAGGTTTCCTATGTACAAGTATGTCTTCAAAGAAATAGGGTTGAGGCTGCCCTTCACAGACTTCCAGCGGGCAGTCTTTTTACACTTGGACTTGGCGCCCTCCTAGCTGCATCCAAATTTTGTTGTCTTCATGCGGGCATACGAATTAGTGTATGAATATTTACAGATTAAGGTCACGCTTCCGCTTTTCTTCAGCATCTTCCACCTCCAGCGACAGGTGTCAGGGAGGAAATTCGATTGGGTAGGAAACTATTCAAACCCATCTCCGAGTCTATTTGGGCCTTCAAGGATAGGTTCTATGTGATTGAGCTTGTGTCGGAGACAGCTACCAACTCGACCTTCGTCTGGGAGGTCTCTACAGACGAGAATGAGGAAGATCTAATGGATGAGGACGGAAAGATAGTTTCCCGGAGACTGTTCATGTTTCCCTTCTGCTGGAGTGGCGCTCATTTTACCCGCTCAACTGATGAGTATATAGTTGCTCCTCACCGGATGGGGGATGATGATCGGGTCAACTATGCTAAGTTGATGGCCTTCATGGATGGTTTTCTCCCTACCCAATACATGACTCACGATGGGAAGAAGCTCTATGAAGAAGATGAGGGGGGGCATAGGTGGAAGCCTGGTATATCAAAACAAATGAGCTCCTTGAGTGTAGCACTCGCAAGGAGGCTCTTAAGCTCTTGAATAACTTTCTACTTCTTCTTACTTTATTTGAAATTCTTCTCTTTTCACGTGTTGATGTGCTCGTTATTTTTGCAGGTAATATGTCTTCTGCGCAGGAGCGGGCGGTGAAGAATGCCCATGGGAAGATGAAGGGCAGTATGGCCATAGGAAAAAGTCATCTCGGTAGTCAGCAAACGGCTCCTCCCCAGACAGGGTCGGGGACTTCCTCGTCTACCTCGCCAGCCACCCAAACATCTCCCCTGCCCGTGAGTTTGAGGCTCAAGCGTTCACACCCGAATGACATCGTGGATCTCGGCTGGGAGAGGGGAAAAACAAGTTTGAGCTGCCTCCTTGTTTGTACAATAGGAAGTTCTTCGAGGGGTCCTCCCTGTCCATTCCTCGGATAGAGTCTCTTAAGCTCAAGGAAATGGATCGTCCTAGCAAGCAGGCCATGCTCGTGCAGGATGCCTCCGTCTATATGAGGATCCTAGAGATGGAGGTGGTGTACACCGAGCACGGCTCTTAGCACGAGTCTGAGTTGAAGAAGTCCTAAGCTGCGGTGGCGGCCCTGGAGGAGAAGGTCAAGAAATTCTAGGAGGAGCAAGAGAGGGAGATTGAAGAGGCTACACAGAAGGGTCATGAGGAGATGTCCGCAGAGAGGGACGCCCTGGCCACCCAGAAGAAGGATACTGAGGACTTGGTAGAGAAGTTAAAGGTCGTTGTTGCCCCTGTTGAAAATGAGACCGAGGAGATGAAAACATTTTTGACCCGGGTGGAGCTGGTTGCCCGAATCACTCAGGCCGACGACGATCTCCTAGCTATAGGCGAGAAGGCCTTCCAAAATGTCGTGGATCAATTGAAGTTGGTGAACCCTGGTCTCGACCTGACTACCAAAGGCACATAGTTCCTCTATTCTGTTAAGGACGGCAAGATAATCGTCCCTGAAGGGCAAGCGCAAAGCACCCAAGAAGAAACTGTGGCCCAAGAAGAAGTTCTGTAGGTGGAGCAGTGAGCTTTCCCCCGATTTATGTTGTTGGCATGCGTGCCACTTGTTTATTTGTAATTTTGTTTTGTGGGGCTAGGCCCATGGTATTGTACCATACACACTCACAGCCCTCGTGGTCGCTCTATGTTAATGTATATTGTCTTGTATGTTTTAATTATACTCTGTCTAATTTTTTCTAAGTGTCATATGCATTCCAACACTGATCGTATGAGATAACTTAGAAATTTATGTTTTGGGTATGCTCAACAAAGATGTTCGACAGTGCGGGGAAATGGTCGAAAGGCATGGGTTGTTTCCGGGCAGAGGAGCGGAGCTTAGGCCGCATTTGTGGCCTGAGTTCGCAGCGTGAACTTCCATCGCGAGCTAGGGGTTTTGTCGTTCATGGTACTTTGACAAACACGGGCTCGGTCGAGGAACCACTGTCATGCACGGGTTAAGTTTCTCATTGACTAAACCCTGCTTAGATTTGTGATGGTAGTGCAGCGCTTGTACCTAGGCACGCTGTTGCACCCCAAAATTTGACCAACATTTATTTATCCATCAAGTGTTTGAAAGTTGATACCTTCATCAGAAAGTTCAAGAGATCCTCAGAGAAATTGGTTGAAACCAAGGTTGTGTGCTTCATAGCTTGAGAGTTGTGGGAGCTCCTCAGATGATTCTGAGACTTTGAGAATGAACTTGAAGCTTTGAGAAAGTTTATGAGATGTCTTGAAAGCCATCATGAAGCCCAAAGAGGTCATTATACAAGAATTCAGAAAATTCAGCCATGAATGGTAGAATTAGGGTTTTGACTGGGTCAATCCTAGGTCAGCTGAAGATTTGGAGAAGGTTGAGACTTAATCCAAGGGACATGAGATCATGGAGTGATGTATGGAGATGTTACAAAGATGATTCCTAGACCAACTCATCATGATTGAGGAGTTTGAGAAGTTTTGAGTTAGGGTTTCTAAGGATTGTCAGTGAAAAAACCCTAATTTGATCCCTATCTTCTAGGCAGTTTTAGTTCAAGATGTGATTGATATCTCATCTTCCCCACAACATGAATGTTGTAGAGCTTGTTCTTAGATTTAATTTTAGTGGTAGAAGTCCTTGATAGGATGTGCAGAGCTCAAGTTATGGTTTTGACAAATTACAGGTCATCTGAGGTGTGTGAATCTGGGTCCTTGAAAGTCACCCAACTTGCAGACAACTTTTGCCCTAGTAGGATGATTCCTATGATCTCTTGGTCAACATGAATGTTGAAGAGAATCTTCTTAGATTTCTAGAGATTACTAGAAGTCCTTGATAGGATTTGTAGAACTCAACTTATGGTTTGAACAAGACAGGGGTATTTTGGTCATTTGGTGATTATAGGTCATTTTAAGCAAAGGCCATATCTCCTATTTCCAAGCCTCAAATGAAAAAACTCAAAACATAAAAGTTGTTCAAAATGGGATTTTAAGCCTAGAAAGGTGGTCATAAGTTGTTGAAAAAGCTTGTAGCAAGGATTTACAAGATTGGGTGAAAATGACCTAAAAATGGCTTATAAGTTAAAGGGATCCAAGTTGGAAATTGGTTTGGGAGATGTACAAATCCAAAATGGGTCATCCAATATGTCATTTTGAATCCAAACATCATTTTAAAAACAATGGTTCAAATATATTTTTGATTTGAGGTCTTAAAATAGAGGTTGCTTTGTAATTTTGTTTCTTGCATAATAAGGAACCTTTGGAAAACTTGGCATAAGGCAAGGCAATGCTTGTTTTTTTTTCACACACTCCTTCTCAATATCTCACAAGGGGAGATTTTGACACAAATTAAGAGCTTAATGCATGAGATGAAGGGATATACAATATGTCATTACAAGAGAAGTTCCATTACTTTCTAGATGATTCTCAAAGTTTCTAGATGAATCTAGACTCTTCCATTGGTTTCTATATATTGGTTTGATCATAATGAAGAAAAGGTTGGTGAATCCATTGGTGAAGAGTGAGAGGAGAAAGATATATTCAAGGTTTCCTTCAAGAACAAGCCATACACGATTTGATCTCCACAAGTCTCTTCCATCAGAATTCTTGCAAACAGAAAGCTATACTCCATTGGAGGAGCATCTGGAAGAGATAGCAAGACTTGAATCGAGTTGTTCATACCTCCACCATTGATATTTGACAGGTTGGTGTTTTCATTTCCATCTCTTTAATTAGGTGTTAGATGTTTAGATCTTTAGTATAGAATGGCTAAGATAGGTTAGATGACCATTTCCATAGAGTTTCAGAGGATTTCATGAAGGTTGGTAACAGATCATAGTTCCTTTCAAGATCAAGATCAAGCTGTGTATTAAGTTTTAATTGGTATGTGATAGCATAGAATGATGAGGGTAACGTGTAGAACAAGTTCATATCATTAGATTGAAGCTCTAGCAGAATTGATCACAGAGAAAAGAGGTTGAACCCAGGACTTTGAGCTATCGGGTTGGGAGCTACAAGAGGTTTCAGTGGAAAATACGAGTATGGTTAGATTCCTGGTAGCACATAGAGCATTTTTGCCTTTGGAAGTTTGTGATTTCATTGAGTAATGGAGGAGAACGAAGGAGGTGAAACTCTTGCATGGAGTTAGGGTTTCTGAAACCCTAGATGGTGTTTTGGAGAAGACGGGTTTGTAACCGTTAGATCGTCCTGGTTTTTTGACTTTGTAATTCCATCCAACGGCCACGATTTGAATTTGCAAGCGGAGGGAATTTCGAAGAGCTAAACGCAGCGTTCTATTAAGTGAGTAATCCTGGGCTTAATGGAAATTGTGATACTCACACCCCACCCGCGGCCCAAGTCCATTTTTAAACTAAAATTGGTTGCTATTCATACCGTTGGCTTTTTAATTTTCTTTTAATTTCTCAATTTATTTTTCTGAGCGCATGGGCCTACCAAAATTGCTACGCGCACCCCTGGGTTCTTGGCCCACCATCATGAATAACTGGGCGCAGTTATGTTTGGCACCCCCTCCCCTTTAATTCATTTTCTTTTATTTTTTTTTAATTTCTTTAATGTTCTTGCATTTTATAAAAATCATATAAAATAGAAAATTGATTATTTTTTAATGCTTGTTTTTTCTACATGTTCATAATTTTGTCTAGAAAAATATCAATAAATAAAATTGGCATTTTATTTCCTTTTAATATTTTTAGTATATTTTCCATGTAAATAGCTTTTTTTATAATGTTTAATATTGTACTCAATTTTGTAGAATTTCTTTTAGGACCTTCCCTTAAGATTTTTGAGCCATTCTTTTTGGCATAGTTAGATATTGAATCATAGTTTCCCATAGGATTTAATCCATGATTTTTAGGTTAAAATTTGATTAGTTTGTTTAGGCTAGCATTAGCATAACAAAATTAGGGTTTTATTCAACATAAGTAGACTTAACAATTTTGTTTTGGGTTTTTAGGTCAAGATTAGAGTATGGGGAATATATGGGTTAAGGGTAGGTATGTGTAGAATCCCCTAGAATTTTACTAGAATATTATATAGTATTTTAGTATTTTTAATTGATTTTTGCTTTGTACATGATGTTGTGTGTTGCTTAAGGGCATAGTTTGTATTGTTTTGCTTTCCTTTCTTCTCCTTTGAGTGTGTGAGCCTTGAAGATTGAGTTGAAGACCTTGTGGATCATCATTGAAGACTTTGAAGACCTTGAAGAGGAGCTTAGTTTTAGCTTTTGTTTGTTCTGTTTATAGGATCATAAGTACATAGGTAGAGTTTTAGATAGAATAATTCCATTCAATAAACAAGGAGTGTCTTGTTCACCTCCTTCTTTCTCTATGATATAAAGTCCCTTAAGGGTATTCACCTCTCTCCTTTGGAGGGATTAGTGACCTTGACCTATGAGGTAGAACTTTGAGAGAGCCTTTCCTTTTGATGTTAAGTCCTTAATGGCATCCTTGGGAAGTCAGTGAGCACTCTAACATCCTCACCTCATCTTGTTGATTGAATCTTGTTTGTTGGAGCATTTGGGTTGTTGAAGATAAAGAAAGCAATGAAGAGTATTGAAGATTTGCATTGAAGTTGTTTGCTTTGAAGAAGAAGATGATAAAAGATTTGATTGGAGATCTAAAAGCCATTGAAGATAGAAGCTGAAGCTTTGAAGAGGATGATTCCTTGGAGATTGTTGAAGTCTGAAGACTTTGTGAAGATCAAGTTGATACTTGAAGATCCCTGAGGATAGTGAAGCCTGAAGGTCGAGCTGATCAAAGAAGCTGAAGCTTAAGGGAGAAGATGAGTTGAAACTCATGTTGTAGGGTTGATACCTGGAAAGCAATTGATGATTGAAGTCTGAAGACTGAGTAGCTGCTAGAGGAGCTGGAGCTTTCTTCTGTTTTCTTTTCTGTATTGTGTGTTTTATTTGATTTGTCTGTTGCATTAGAATAAGTCCATCTAGAATAAGTTCAATCTAGGAGCATAATTGCATTAGAGGTTGAGTTGCTCCCTCTGCTTGTATTGTTATTGCGTGGCTTTGCTTGCGGGTATTCGGTAGAGCCCAGCTCCCTTGCCCATGTGGATTGTTTGCCTGATGGCATTTCATTTTCTTTTATCTGTATGATTGCAGTTTACTGTTTATTGCTTGATAGCATGTTGTTTATATTTCAGTATGATTACTGTTATTTCATGACTGGCTTGAGGTTGAGATGAGCTTGTGGAGGCTGAAGCCCCACACACATTTCCTCCCTCACTTGCATTGCATGCATTTTACTGTTAAGCTGATGCTTTGTCTGTTTTGGTGTATCATTGACATGATCCCTTAGGACTCTCATTTCCTTTGATAAGGATTTGATGATAGACTTTTAGGTTGAAACCTATGCATGACAACATCTAGGAGTTTCTTGTTCAAACCTCAACCATAGGATGAATCCATGGCATGATAACAGTAGGACTTGATAGTCTCCCTCCTAGTTGGGCCTATTCTCTTCTCATCTCAAAGCAGTTTAAGATACAGTAATCATGAATGATTTCTTTCGTACGTTACGAGCCTTAAGCTATCTGAGAAAGGATTGTGGGAGAGTTTCTTTTCCACAGTCTGGATGTTTAGTATGGTACCCTTTGGGTGACATGCGATGCATTCACTCTCAGGTCATAGTCTCTAGTGCGGTTGAAATCGCAAACACAATAAAAAACATTTCTTTCGTAAACAGGAAATAAACCGTAGTTTCCCGAACTACGTGAGCTCTGATCTCTCATGCCTGTTGAGAGTACGTAGGCACAAGATGGCGAAGTCTTGGCGAGCTACCTTCCCCCACAACCCTTCGTAGGCCGAACTACGTTGACTCTGATTTCTCATTCTCTGATGGGAATACGTAGGCATAAAGTGCGACGCTTTGCCGAGTCATTTTTATTTTCTTTTTCAGCCAGCCTTGATAGGTAGATAGAATAAAACCAACCCGTCCAAGTAAACAAACAAGCGAGGATCCCGTCGAGTACGACGGACGTGAGGGGTGCTAATACCTTCCCCTTGCGTAACCGACTCCCGAACCCAGATAATGGTTGCGATGACCTTGTCTTACCCTTATTCGTCAGGTTTTTCCGATCATTTCCTTTCCCTCTCTGAGGGATAAATAAAGAAAGGTGGAGACTCTTCTGTTTTGCCGACACCTTATTTTCACGCAAGCGACAGCTGGCGACTCTGCTGGGGACTCCAACGGTTCCCTGCGAGAGTAAATCCTACCGTTTGTGTGTTGACTTGTTGGGTTGCGTTTATTTATCGCATTTTTACTTCTCGCACTTTATTTCCCGCATTTTATTTTCAGTATAATATGATTATTTGTGCTGTTGTGGGATGGGAGTTCTGATGAGTGAGAAGCCAGACCCAGGCTTGAGTGCACCATAGAATTAGAGTGGAAATTAGTGGGCGCGTGCTTGCTTTGCAGGCACTAGTGTCTCATGAAATCCACGCTCAGACGAGGTTCATCCGGTTGGCTCACTTTCAACCCTTTGGGTTAAGACGGTTGCTGGTTTGGTGGATTGTCGACTTTGGGGACCGATCATTTGTGATTCAGCTAAGTGAGGCCTCTTCAAGACTTGATGATGCCACTCCTTTTGGGAATCGTATCATCAGTTTTGAAAGTCTGTGACGCTGATGAACGCATAGGATGTCGTACCTTGAGTCAGTTTAGGTCCATACTTGTGAGTGGGATTGGGTTTATTGCAGGAAACTTTGACCTTCAGACCACCTGGTTTTCTTGACAGTGAATCAGTTATGTTGGTACCAGGGTTTCTCAGTTGCAGATTTTTCTGTTCTTGATAGAGCAGGTTTTGATCAGAGGATCTTATCATCAGGTGTATGTCTGTTCTTGATAGAGCAGGTTTTGATCGGAGTATTGTCATCAGTGGTTTGTTCTTGATAGAGCAGATTTTTGGGGTCCGAAGATCTCATCAGCAGATGTTGTTTGTTCTTGATAGGGCAGATTTTGAGTGGGGTCTGAAGATCTCATCAGTGGCTGTATGTTTGTTCTTGCTAGGGCAGATTTTTGATTTGGGGTCTGAAGACTTCATCAGCAGATATTTCTTGATCATGCATCCTAGGTCCTTATTATCAGACATTTGTTCTTGACAGAGCAGAATTTTGATCCTATGTATATGGTCCTATCAGATGGTTGTTCTTAGCAGATCAAATTAGTGGTCTTACACTGGGGTTTTCTTCTCATCAGTGATTGTTGATACAGAATCTCCACAGCAGCTATCCGGATATATTATTGCATGCCTGCATTTTGCATTAGTTTTCATGTTCATTTGCATTCCATTAACGTGTGTCTGTGTTGCAGGTACCGTTTCCCCGATCCAGGATTTCTCGCCTCCTATTGTATTATTATGGCCTCTCTCGAGAAGACTGTTGCGTACAAGTTCCTGACCCCTGATGTGTCGAAGTTGACTGGGCTGATAGCTCTAGCAGGTGATTCTGTGAGGGATAGGTTCAGGAAGTCTTATGGCAGGTTGCTCAGTCTGGTTTGCAAACCTTTTACGTCCGAGTTGAATGGGTTACATGCTCTTCTGCAGTTTTATGACCCTCCTCTGAGGTGTTTCACTTTTCAGGACTTCGTTCTCGCGCCGACGCTGGAAGAGTATGCTGATTTGCTGGGTGTGCCTATCAAAAGGCAGATGCCTTTTGTCCACATGGATGTTGAGCCTGATCTGGTTGGTTTAGCTTCTTCACTCCATTTGGGCGCCTCTGAGTTAGTAGTGACGAGTTGGAACAAGGTTCCTGGGTTCTCCTTGCAGTTTCTGATAGCTAAGGCTCAGCAGTGTGCTAAGGACAAATGTTGGGACGCATTCAATGCCATCCTCGCTTTATGCATATATGGCATTATCCTGTTCCCCAACATGCCGGATTTCGTAGACTTTGATGCATTTCACATCTTCGCCTCAGGGAATCCAGTCCCTACTCTGATCGGAGATGTCTATCACTCAGTGCATTACAAGAATGAGAACCGGAGAGGGAAGAATGTCTCATGTTGCGTACCGTTGCTGTACAAATGGTTTGATAGTCATTTGCCCAAGAGGGGTTCTTTCGTCTTGTCTGCAGCCACAGCTGAGTGGCCTGAGCGTCTGATGAGTTTGTCTGCAGAAGATATTGATTGGTTCGTTGACAGAGACAGGTTAGGTACCGAGGTAATCTTCAGTTGTAGTGGGTTTCCTAATGTACCTCTGATAGGTAGGAAGGGTTGCATCAACTACAATCCGTCGTTGCTAGTTCGTCAGTTTGCATATGCTTTGAGGACTCCACCGAAGGAGGAAGAGGTACAGGAATCTCTGTACCTCACGGGTACTCTAGAGGGGGATTTGTTGTCCAAGCTTCAGCGTGCGTGGAACAGCATCAGCACGAGAGGAAAGCCTTTGTTGGGAAAGAGCAACAGTCAAGCCTACCCTCCTTATTCAGCTTGGATCAGAGCCAGAGCCAACGCTATAGGGATGCCATTTCCTCATGCCAGACCGGAGAGTCCCCCACCAGTCGAAGAGCCTACCACTGTGTCCATTCATCAGCACAACCAGGTATTAGCCGAGCGGGATGAACTGAAGCGGGCGAACGCAGAATTAGAGAAGGAGTTAGCTCAGCTTCGAAGTGAAAGGAACGAAGCCGTACATGCTTTCAAAAAGCAAACAGAGTCGGTAAACCAACTGGGTGCAGACTTGGCAAAGCAGATTGCTGATCGGGAACGCTTGGGTCAAGACTTCAGGGCTGTTAATGACGTACTAGCTACGAAGAAGCTGCATTTGGACGAGGCATATCGGAGGATATCTAAGTTCGACCAGCATTGGAAGACCTCCCTGGCCACCAGGAAGGAGCGAGAGGACAAGCTGATGCTGCAGATCTCTAAGCTGGAAGCCGAAGTAAAGGACAGTGAGCGGAGGTTTGATGAAGATACCGCCCGCAGATACACCGCCGAAGGCCGACTCAACAAAGCTCTTGCTAACCTGAAGGAGCATAAGCTGATGTTTGAGTCTAAGAAGCGGAAACTGGAGGATTGCTTTGGCGAAGGAGCTTGGGAAAGTTCAGTTCAGGGGCTTCAGCATACCATTGTGCAGAGGGAACTACTCGTCGAAGGGTTGCTCGCTATGCCAGATCATCCAGAGACGAAGGAGTTATTAGCAGAGTATCGCGCCCGTGGCCGTACTTGACTAGTTGTATTCCTGTTGTTTTGATCTTTGCTGTATGCTGACCATCACCAGACTTGTTGGCTGAGGTCATGCTGTTGATTTGTTTTGTACTCGCTGATGCTATGTACTGCCTTGGTAGGCCTTTCCATATATATATATGAGATTGATGTTTCCATGATTGGGCTCGGACTTCTTCTTATTATTATTATTATTATTATTATTATCAACATTGGCACTAGGATCGGGGGAAATCTCCCAAGCACACAGACACACGCATGCATCTGCATGAAGCATTTGCATGGCGTACATTTTGTTGCTTTTCCTAACCTTTAATGTTTTCAGGTTTTTCAGGTTCACAGGTTCCGAGCTGCTTCCGGTCTCCAGGATTGATCAAAGACTCATTCCATGTTACTCAACTCGAGCTAATCAGACAAGGATCATGGATCAGGTGCAGTCAGATGTTCAAGAGCTCCGTGAACGGATGGATCGTTTTATGGAACTGATGCAGGTAGTCGCTAATGGTCAGGACCAGCTTCGTACTTTGGTTCAACCTTTGATCTCCAGGGTTGATAGTAATGGCATACTTCATGGAGGGGTTGTGCCTACTCCTCCTCTAGTGGATGCTCCGCAGAATGTTGTTCCTGTCGCCGGGGGCAACAGCAGTGCTAATGGCAATATGATGACTAATATCGGACTCAATACGGCGGGCGTCGGCAATGGTAGTCTGGGAGCTAATGTCAACATAGGGCCGGTCAACGGCAATGCTGGTGTCGGAAACCTGTTGGTGCCTCAACCGTGGCTGGAGGATCATCAGGATGACGTGTTTTCTCAAAGAGGTGTGGAAGCAGAGTTGAATGCTGAAGCTCGACTCAGGTTCAAGGCATTGGAAGACAAAATGAGAGACATTGAAAATCAGAATACTTTGGGCGTTGATATGTCCAAGCTGGGGTTAATTGCTGATTTCAAGGTACCTCATAAGTTCAAGGTGCCTGTCTTTGAGAAGTATAAGGGTACTACTTGCCCCCGTGTCCACCTTCGATCTTATTACAGAAAGATGTCCGCCTATTCTGACGATGAGAAGTTGCTGATGCACTTCTTCCAAGATAGTCTTTTTGGTCCATCCCTCAAATGGTATATGGGCTTGGAGCCCGCTACCGTACGCACCTGGAAAGACCTCGCTAAAGCGTTCGTCCTCCACTATCAATACAACAGCGACTTGGCTCCCAACCGGGTTCAGCTCCAGAATCTATCGCAGCGGAATAATGAAAGCTTTAAAGAGTACGCCCAGCGGTGGCGTGAGTTGGCTGCTCGGGTTCAACCGCCGATGGTTGAGCGTGAGCTAGTGCAAATGTTCGTGGCCACCCTTCCTGGAATCTACTATGAAAAGTTGGTCAGTGGCATGTCTGGGACATTCTCGGCTCTCATCACTATGGGCGAGCATGTCGAGAATGGCATAAAGATTGGAAAAATTCAAGGCGAATCATCCTCAGCTGAAGGAGGTGGAAAGAAGCCTTACGCTGGCAAGCGTCGAGAAGGAGATGCAAGTGCTGTCACCAACGCTCGGAGAAAGGGCAAGGCCCTCAGCAGCAGATTGCTAGCATAAATATCCCAGCGGCTCAGCAGCAGCAGCAGCAGCAGCCTCAGCAACAGAATCAGCAGGGGTACAGGAAATATCAGAATCGGGCTCCCTTGGCAAATCGTCACTTCGAAGCTCCACCTATGTCGTATGCGCAGCTTCTGCAAACTTTGCTTCAGCTTCAGCTAGTTCAAAAGAGGACGTTGGCTCCCTTAACAGGGGCACCACCACCGGGGTATGACGCAAATGCCACTTGTGATTTCCATACGGGGGCACCATGCCATACGATTGAGAACTGTAAAGCTTTTAAGCACAAGGTGCAGGACCTGGTAGACGCCAAGGTTATTAACTTTTCTGATAGTGTGCCCAATGTCACCAAAAACCCCATGCCTCATCATAGGGGAGGCGGAGTGAACGCCATTATCACAGAGGAGAGCGCAGATATGTTGACTGATGTCAAGAACTTAAAGACGCCGCTTAGTTTCGTCAAAGCTAAGTTGCTGAAGAAGGGCTTCTTTCCTGGGTGCGGAGAGTTATGTATGGCTTGTGCTACACTTCTTGATGGGTGTGAGCAGCTGGTAGAAGGTATCCAAAGTCTGATGTCTGAGGGTATTTTGCAGTTCAGCCGGAGAATTGAAAGTGTATAAGGGGAGGTTGTACTGAAGCAGGCAGATGAAGTCGCCACCATTACCATTCCTCGTCGACCTATCACTATTTCTGCGCCCCGACCGCCCACAATCACTATTACCAGGGCCGGGCCAATCCCATTCGAGAGCACTAACGCCGTTCCATGGCATTATGGCGCCGAAGTCTATTGCAATGGTCAGAAGTTAGAGTTGGAGCCATATGGGTCGACTGTGCAGAATCTCGCAGGAGTCAGCGGTATTACTCGAAGCGGAAGAGTGTTTGCACCGACAGAGACTGTGGCAGAGAAAGTGGTCAGAGCTGATGCTGCTGATAAGGGTAAAGGCAAAACCGTCGAAGAGGTCCCTTGTGGGGAAGAGAAGGATTTGCTAGTCAAAGATGCTGAGGAGTTCATGCGGTTAATCAAGAAGAGCGACTACAAGATTGTAGATCATCTTCATCAGACTCCGTCAAAAATTTCTATTCTCAACTTGTTGCTGTGTTCTGAAGCGCACCGCAATGCGTTACTGAAGGTATTGAACGCTGCCTACGTGCCGCAGGAGATATCAGTAAATCAGCTAGAAGAGGTGGTAGCCCATGTTAACGCTGGCAATGGGCTGGGATTCACAGATTTAGAGCTGACTCCTAAAGGGAGAGACCACAACAGCGCCTTGCACGTCTCAATAGAGTGCAGAGGCAAAATCATGTCGCATGTCCTGGTGGATACGGGTTCGTCGCTTAATGTGCTTCCGAAAAAGGCACTAATGAAGTTGGACACTCGTGGATTGCTTTGCACGCCCAGTGATCTGGTGGTGAAAGCATTTGATGGAACTAAGCGCCACGTTTTCGGAGAGTTGACCCTGCCGATTCAGGTTGGTCCGGAGACGTTTGATACGGTTTTTTATATCATGGATATCATGCCTGCCTACAGTTGCCTCTTAGGTCGGCCATGGATCCATGCTGCTGGTGCTGTGACGTCCACGCTGCATCAAAAGCTCAAATATGCTGTCGGGGGAAGCATAGTAACCGTCTGTGGTGAGGAGGACATCATGGTGAGCCACTTGTCATCCTTTAAATATGTTGAAATGGACGGCGAAATCCATGAAACTCTCTGCCAAGCATTTGAAACCGTCAAGGTGAAAGAGGTAGCTCCTGTCGTCATAGAGAAGCAAGAGATGAATCTCTCCTCGTTCAAAGAAGCTCGGGCCGTCGTCGAAGCCGGTTCCACCCCAGGCTGGGGGCATGTTTTGGAGGTACCGATCAAGCAGGATAAGTTTGGATTAGGGTATTCTCCTGAAGCTGAAGCTTCATCTTCTTCGTCTAGCAGCTCGTCTCGTGGGAAGGGGCCGATCCTAATTACCAAGGGCGGAGTGATTTTCGGAAGCATCAACGCAGCGTCTGAGGACAGCGGGGATAGCGATTGTGATCTTGACGCCTGGATTCAGCCAAGCAAGCCGGGCGAGCGCCTCAACAATTGGACCATCAAGGAGATTATCCAGCTGACAAGTGAAGAGTAATGATTTGCTTTTTACAATCTTTGTACAACCCTATGTCCTGCCCGGGGCATAGTGGTTTTATTGTCAGGGCCTTGTTGGATTATGTACATGCATTTTGTTAATAAATCAAAGGCGTTTTCTTCGTACTCAAATATTGTGTTCTCTGTTATTCCTGTTTTATGTTTATTTCGAAAAACAGTAAAATGGCAACGGGGTTTGTGCTAACCTGCATATCCTTGCTTTAAACATAACCCTTGTTATTGCAGGATCCACATAACAGACGACATCGACTCTGGACCCTCTACGGCTCACTACGACTTCGATTGCCCGATATATCAAGCCGAGGATGAGATTGATGAAGACGAAGACCTTCTGGAAGAGTTGGCCCGCTTGTTGAGACAAGAGGAAAAGGTTATTCTGCCTCACGAGGAAGATATTGAGATAGTAAATCTGGGTTCTGAAGAGCTCGTCAGAAATGTCAGAGTAGGGGCTGCGCTGCAGAATGATGTCAAGCATAGACTGGTCGAGATGCTTCGAGAGTATAGTGACGTCTTTGCTTGGTCATACGAAGATATGCCCGGACTTGACACAGACATCGTGGTTCATCGCTTGTCGTTGCGAGAGGATTGCCCTCCAGTCAAGCAGAAGCTTAGGAGGACGAGACCAGATATGGCTGTAAAAATCAAAGAAGAAGTCCAGAAGCAGTTGGACGCAGGATTTCTAGCCGTTACCACCTACCCTCCGTGGGTCGCCAACATAGTGCCTGTACCGAAGAAGGACGGTAAGGTACGCATGTGCGTCGATTATCGGGATTTGAATAGGGCTAGCCCCAAGGATGATTTCCCGTTGCCTCATATCGATGTGTTGGTCGACAACACAGCCCAGTTCTCCGTGTTTTCGTTCATGGATGGCTTCTCCGGTTACAATCAGATTAAGATGGCACCGGAGGACATGGAGAAAACGACGTTTATCACCCCCTGGGGAACATTTTGCTATAAGATAATGCCCTTCGGTCTGAAGAACGCAGGGGCCACTTACCAACGAGCAATGGTAACTTTGTTTCATGATATGATTCACCATGAGATCGAGGTCTATGTTGATGACATGATTGCAAAGTCCCAAACGGAGGAAGAGCATCTGGTCAACTTATTGAAGCTTTTTGAGAGGCTTAGGAAGTTCAGGCTGAGGTTGAATCCTAGCAAGTGCACTTTCGGAGTGCGGTCCGGAAAGCTATTGGGGTTTATCGTTAGTGAACGAGGTATCGAAGTTGATCCTGCGAAAATAAAAGCTATTCAAGAAAAGCCAGCGCCGAAAACAGAAAAAGAAGTTCGTGGTTTCTTGGGCCGAATAAACTACATTGCAAGGTTTATCTCTCAGCTCACGGCCACTTGTGAACCGATGTTCAAGATTTTAAAGAAAGATCAGGCGATTACTTGGAATGAGGATTTCCAGAAGGCATTCGACAAAATAAAGCAGTATCTTCAAGAACCTCCAATCTTGATACCCCCAGTGGCTGGACGACCATTAATCATGTACCTGACGGTTCTGGAGAACAGTATGGGGTGTGTTCTCGGTCAGCACGACAAGACGGGTAGAAAAGAGCATGCCATTTATTATTTGAGTAAAAAGTTCACTGAGTGTGAATCTCGATACTCGATGCTGGAGAAGACGTGTTGTGCATTAGCTTGGGCCGCCAAGCGTCTACGACAGTATATGCTCAATCACACCACTATGCTAATTTCGAAGATGGATCCGATCAAGTACGTCTTCGAGAAGCAGGCTCTTTCGGGCAGGATTGCCAGATGGCAAATGGTGTTAACAGAATATGATATTCAGTACGTCTCCCAGAAGGCCATCAAGGGAAGCGTATTGTCCGATTACCTTGCCGAACAGCCAATCGAAGATTACCAGCCGATGAAGTTTGAATTCCCTGACGAGGATATTATGTTTCTCAAAGCGAAGGATTGCGAGGAGCCATTGCCCGGCGAGGGGCCAGATAGGAAGTCTCAGTGGAAGTTGATATTCGACGGAGCGGTTAACTCCTATGGAAGTGGTATCGGGGCAATCATCACGACTCCTCACGGATCCCACATCCCGTTTACTGCGAGACTGACGTTTCCAGTTACCAACAATGAGGCAGAGTATGAAGCATGTATTATGGGTCTAGAAGAGGCAATTGATTTGAGAATCAAGAATCTAGACGTATATGGTGACTCAGTGCTTGTAATCAATCAAATTAAAGGGGAGTGGGAAACTCGTCAAGCGAATTTGGTGCCATACATGAATTATTCCAGGAGGCTGCTTCCTTTCTTCGATCGAGTGGAACTTCATCATGTACCCAGGGCTGAAAATCAGATGGCTGATGCCTTAGCCACGTTGGCTTCAATGTATAAGGTCAATTTTTGGAATGAGGCTCCAAGAATTGTTCTTTCGCGTCTTGACAGACCGGCATTTGTCTTTGCAATCGAGGATGTCGCCGACGGCAAGCCATGGTTCCACGACATCCAGACCTTCCTTATGACTAAGGAGTATCCTGCGGGTGCGTCAACCCAAGATAAGAAGACTCTGAGGAGGTTGTCTGGAAACTTTTATCTCAATCCTAATGGAGTGCTGTATAAGAGAAACCACGATCTCGTGCTACTCAGATGTGTAGATGAGAAAGAGGCGAGTATGCTCATGGAAGAAGTCCATGAGGGCACATTTGGTACGCACGCCAGCGGGCATGCCATGACGAGAAAGATCCTGAGAGCAGGATATTACTGGCTGACTATGGAGTCGGATTGCTTCAGATTCGCGAAGAAATGTCATAAATGCCAGATTTATGCTGACAAAGTTCATGTGCCGCCGTGCCCATTGAATGTCATGTCCTCCCCTTGGCCGTTCTCCATGTGGGGTGTCGCTACTCGAAAAATGCATCGCGCAACGACGGGGAGGCGAAAAAGATAGACAGAAGAGTCGCCACCGAACTTTATTTATCCCATGGGGGGAAAGGAAAATATCGAGAAAACCTTAAGAAATGAACGAATAAGATGGTCTCCTAGTACTTTCCTGAGGAAGGTCCTATGGGTCTATTCACTTAGTTCCATTAGTTTATCTAGGGTTTCTCAAGTGTCCAATGATGTTGGAGCCAACTTGTGAGTTTAATTTCTCCTGAGGAGGAATGTAAACTGATCACAGTTGTTGAGCCACATAGGATACAACTCCTAAGTGGAAGCCTCCTAGTACTTTCCTGAGGAAGGTCCTATGAGTCTATTCACTTAGTTCCACTAGTTCAGATAGGATTTCCTAAATATCCAGTGATGTTGGAGCCTGCTTGTGAGTTTAATTTCTCCTGAAGAGGAATATAAACTGATCACAGTGGTTGAGCCACATAGGATATGACTCCTGAGTATACACCTCCTAGTGTTCTCCTGAGGAAGACACTATGAGTCTGCTTGCTTAGCTCCCTTTCTTTGGTAAGCTTGTTCTGAAGCTTGAAGACTGGGATTGTCTTCTCTTGTTTAGGGTTTTGCTTTAGTGCTTAGATTTGATTCAGATTCTGTGATTAGGGTGAGGATTAGAGAGTAGATTCTTTCTTTCTCATGCTTATGTGTTTGTTTGCCTGATAGCACTTCATTCCTTTATTTGCTCATTGCTTGATAGTATGTTGTTTACCTTCAGTATGATTACTGTTATTTCATGACTGGCTTGAGGTTGAGACGAGCTTGTGGAGGCTGAAACCCCACACACATTTCCTCCCTCACTTGCATTGCATGCATTTTACTGTTAAAGCTGATGTTTTTGTCTGTTTTGGTGTATCATTGACATGATCCCTTAGGACTCTCATTTCCTTTGATGAGGATTTGATGATAGACCTTTAGGTTGAAACCTATGCATGACAACATCTAGGAGTTCCCTGTTCAAACCTCAACCATAGGATGAAACCATGGCATGATAGCAGTAGGACTTGATAGTCTCCCTCCTAGTTGAGCCATTTTAACCCGTAGTTTCCCGAACTACGTTTGCTCTGATCTTTCATACCAGATGAAAGTACGTAGGCATAGGATGCGATATCCTAGCGAGCAACCTTCCCCACCTTCACCCGTAGTTAGTCGAACTACGTTGACTCTGACTTTCCCATTGCACGAGGGAATACGTAGGCCCAGAACACCGTATGTTCTGTCGAGTCCTGTCCTTTTATTTTCTTTTCAGACCGACCATTAGCGTAGATAGATTATAACCAACCCGTCCAAGTAAACAAACAAGCGAGGATCCCGTCGAGTACGACGGACGTGAGGGGTGCTAATACCTTCCCCTTGCGTAACCGACTCCCGAACCCAGACAATGGTTGCGACGACCTTGTCTTACCCTTTTTCGTCAGGTTTTTCCGATCGTTTCCTTTCCCGCTTTGAGGGATAAATAACGAAAGGTGGCGACTCTTCTGTCATGCCGGCACCTTATTTTTCGCGCAAGCGACACTCTAGACCATCACCAATGCAATGAACTCCAACCAACACACACAGAAAGAATAAGCAAAACAAGCAGGCACTTGAATGTGGGAGAAGCAAATAAATCCCCTAGATATCCTACTGCTACATGTTAGCATCTCAAGCATAACCACAACACATACATAGCAAAGGGACAATACATTTTACTAACACAACCTGCACATCACATTCTCATGGTTGAACATCAAACAAGAACAAACCCTCTAGCAAGAAATGAATTTAAAACTGACCACATAGCATGCTAACATCAGATTCACATAACTCATGCATGACCAAAACGACACACCAACAGTTGGGGTTTTCCTTTAAAAGACTTAAGTGAAATTTTGAAGCATATGAGGTTATCAACCCTAAGTGGAAACTGACAGTCAAGGTCAAGACATGAAGGCTACACAAATAGATCCACAATGACAGAATATTCTTAGCAGCAAATACCATGATGTCTAAAGCAAAAATCCACTTCATAACTGAGCATAAGCAACATTTTCATCAGTCTTGACAGAGTAGTTTTAAGACAAAAGATAACTAAAAAAATGTGGTGGAAAAATAGGAAGCATATAAACTATGTCCATAGCACAATACTCAAACAATCTCAACAAGTGGTTCAGATCCAAACAACCAACAAACAAACATTATCTCCATAGTAGCATAACCAAGAGAAACCAAAACTCAACAAGTTTACTTAAACAGAAGCATGTAACAGGTCAAGTGCTCAAAACCAACAATGCTCTTAATCATCTTAGACTTAATAGGAATCAAATACTTTAACCAAAACACATAACATACACATCTTTTAAACTGTCATCAGGAATGCAGATAAGACACCATGAACACATTCATCATTTTTCTTCAGCATATGTAAAGTTTGAGAAATAAACTAGGCAGAACAAATATCCAATCATGATATATGCATATGAGGAGAATAAAATCAAATATCCATACCTAGAAACAAGAACTGAAATGCCAAAGATCTTTGAAGAATCCCACCTTTGAGAGCAGCTCCAAAACCTCACTCTTCAAGATACTTTTTCCTCTTGTCCAACCAGAATCGTGGCTGCTAGGGTTTTCTGCTCCACCTTATCCTTTTATACTCTGAATTTTGAATCCAATTTTTCTCTCTGCTGAGCTTTCCCTCGTGTCTTGTTGTGAGATGGTAGGGGTACCCACTAGGGTTTACAGCAGGTTATAGAGGCTGCTGTGCTTTGTCCATATTGGTGATAGGTTCAGCAATACCCAGAGCAAAGTACCTTTGGGTGTTTGGCCTAAAAATGGAAAACTGCAGTACACCTCAAAACATGGTTAAGCCACTTCCCTCCCTTTTGCAATTTCAAATACAACTCAGTCAATACACTTCTAACGCCAAAACCAGAAACGCCAAATTAATCCCTGTAGAAAAATGAACGAGATTGAAATTTGTTTCGCTGGAAATGGATAGGTTTTGCCCAATCTTCATTCTTCACGCATAGATGTTTTGCTCTTCATCTTCTGCCCAGCCACGAACAAAGCAAGGTATTTGATCAAACTGGGGTGGGATAATCAATGGATGTATCGCCACCCCAGTGGTTAAGTCATGCGCCTGTTTACCATATAGATACGAGTTCGAATCCTGGTGAGACCAAAATCCACCACATTTTTTATTTTGCGCGCCTCTATTTTCAATACTTAAAATATATAACTCTTCCTTTCATATTATTCATAAACGTGCGCCTCTGGCCAAGTGGTAAAGGTGAAGGAATGTGGAGCAAGAGGTGGTGGGTTCAAACCCCACCTTGTGCATTTGTCTCTATTATATTTTTTTTACTTTGGAAAAATAACTTCCTTATTCTCCACATTATATATTTTGAATACACATCCTTTTTTTTTTTATCCCTGTAAAAAAAATGCAAATTGCTATGTCATGTAATGTTTTTATGCCCTATGTTGATGCAGATGATGTAAAACATAGGCCAGAGAGGTTGGTCAAATTTTGGGGTACAACAGTTGCCCCTATTCAAACGGCTTGGGCCTGAAGGGATGAAAGCGAACAGCTTTCGAACATTCAGGGTAAAAGACGGTTTGAATACCAAAGAAACCAAAAATTTTCCAACCGTAGGAGAAAGAGGAACCTTACACAAAGGTCCGAAGATAACATGCATTGATCGCAAAAGATAATTTGTTGGGGAAAGCTTAACCAGACAACTCTGTGGGGAACGAGCGCCCATCAAAGAATAACATTCAAAACATCGACCAAAAGTCGGAACACAAGCTACTAACCGAGAGTTAGGATCGCTTAGAAAGATCACATCGACCAAAAGTCGGAAAACAAGCTACTAACCAAGAGTTAGGATCGCTAAGAAAGATTAACATCGACCAAAAGTCGGAACAAGCTACTAACCAAAAGTTAGAATCGCTTAGAAAGATTAACATCGACCAAAAGTCGGAACAAGCTACTAACCAAAAGTTAGAATCGCTTAGAAAGATTCACATCGACCAAAAGTCGGAACAAGCTACTAACCAAAAGTTAGAATCGCTGAGAAAGATTAACATCGACCAAAAGTCGGAACAAGCTACTAACCAAAAGTTAGGATCGCTAAGAAAGATTAACATCGACCAAAAGTCGGAACAAGCTACTAACCAAAAGTTAGGATCGCTAAGAAGAATCAACATCGACCAAAAGTCGGAACAAGCTACTAACCAAAAGTTAGAATCGCTAAGAAGAATCAACATCGACCAAAAGTCGGAACAAGCTACTAACCAAAAGTTAGAATCGCTTAGAAAGATTCGCATCGACCAAAAGTCGGAACAAGCTACTAACCAAAAGTTAGAATCGCTGAGAAAGATTAACATCGACCAAAAGTCGGAACAAGCTACTAACCAAAAGTTAGGATCGCTAAGAAGAATCAACATCGACCAAAAGTCGGAACAAGCTACTAACCAAAAGTTAGAATCGCTAAGAAGAATCAACATCGACCAAAAGTCGGAACAAGCTACTAACCAAAAGTTAGAATCGCTTAGAAAGATTAACATCGACCAAAAGTCGGAAAACAAGTAAACTCCGTTAGGGAGAGTGATAAGATGAACACATCTGTCAATGATCTTTGCTGGAGACCTGTATTCCATACAGGCTTGATAAATATACTGATAATTGTTGGAGATACGCCTGAGAATAAAAAGGGATAACAACCTGGCATATGTTTCACATGCACATGTTTGAATATGGCGTAATGCTCCATACGAAATGGAAATGCTACGCATTTTGGGAGGATGCTATGCACGATGCAAATGCAAAGGAAGCACTCTAGCAAAAATAAATGCTAGAGAAGAGAGACCAACTCCGCTGGGGAAAGGCTAGACACGCCTAGCGCAAACAAACTCATGCTGGGGAATACAAGCCCTGGGTGGCCTCCGAGAAAAACTCTGGGTAGAACTGCTCTGATAAGCACAAAACCCACTCCGCTGGGGAACTCAATCATGAATGATTAGCCAGAATAACTCTATTGGGGAAGCACAGTTGATTGCTGTGGAATAACTCTCTTCTGCTGGAGATTGAATCCACCATCCGTCGGGGATATTGAACAAGATTTATTGGGAGATTATCCCACACTCTCTCTGCTGAGGATGGAGATAAACAATCTCTGAGTCAGTCCCATTCTGCGGGGAGGAAGATTAACTCCGCTGACTTGGCTGGGGATTAGATAAGGAGGGAATCAGTATCAACCTCTGCTTGGGGAAAATGAGGTAAACTCAACAAATACGACTTCCGCTTGAGGAATGAGTCGATGACCTAGACTCTGATGGGAAAGGAGTCAATTGTTCAGACTCTGTGGGGATAACAATACTGCACTCGCCCCACTGTTGGGGAAATAAACCCAAATCTGCTTTTATAACTCTGATAAGCTCTGAAGATATGGAGAGGAACACACCTCTTTTGTTTCCGATTTTGCCCCAGCCTATGGGATATCTGAAAAAATCTTCCTCGAAAGGGAACCTGAAATCTCTGTACTTTGATGGTTAGATATGAACTGCCTCAGCGCTTTGAACCTTGAAGAGGTACTTTAAGTCAATTTCCTTTCTGGATAAGGATGGTTGTCGTGCTCCTGGGGTGGCCTGCCCCAGCTTAGAAATGACTTTTACCTTGATTGGCTAAATTGGAGAAGTGCTTTTGACTTCGAGAGATTTACCTAATCTCGACCTGATTGCCCCAGATTAACGGACCTTAGGAAATGGCGTCTTCGGCTGGCCTTCGAGTGATTTGATGAATCTCGACCTGATTGCCCCAGATTAACTGCATCTAGGAATGACCGACTCCGCTTATGTTTACCTGATGTGACTTGCCCCTGCTCAAAGGAGTACTCGGGCGCTCTATATCTTATTTCTATCAAACTTCGCATTGTAGAAACTTTCCTGATGTCAAATGCTTTCTCGGGAGTAAAACAATTCGTTTTGCAAAAGATAATATTAATGCAATGCATATGACAGTTTTAAAATCCAAGTCTGTTCACTGGAAAAAAGTTGTGACATATAGTGAATGAATCACTTATCAAAATGTCAATATCAATACCCATACGGTAAGAAAATCCTTTTAGGAGTCAGTTTTGACACGATCTTTACCGAAGTATGCTTTCGAAACAAACATGCTTCAATTAGGTCTTTTGAAGGTTGTAACGTGGTCAGGTTCATGGTTTAAAATAAAGGATATAAGGCTCAAAGTTCTGTTTAACCCACCCACTCTCCTTGATGTTCTTCAATCCTATGTTCAGCTAATTCGACACAAGCGCTCACCTCTCAAAGGTTGAATGATAGGAGTTATGATTCGGGAAACCACAAGTTTTCGGAGTGACAGCCACTCGCTTTTCGTCTTTGGTGCCTGGAGTCACACGACTTGTCTTTTATCATTATTCATTCCCTATTTTTGCCTGGACTGACTCTTTTAAGTACATCTTCTGATTTCGAAGTCCAGCGGGATGCCCTTAATTTTTGCCTAAGCCACTTGTTTTCAAGTTATCGACTTAGCGGGCTTTTTCTTTTCTTTTCTATTTTTCTTTTGGTTCTCTTTTGAACAAATCGTGTGACACCGGCTTGTCTGACTTGTTGAAAAGGATTGTGATTGTCTCACTCCTTGGCTGGTGAAGGATAACCACTGTGGTTCTTTAGGTACGACCTATATAGGTGTGATTGATCCTCGAACAGGAACACTACTCTTGCAATTTGGATGTTTAGTCGAATTAACTGACACCTACCCTACCCCAGGTTAAGATTGAGGGTTTTTTCGTTTTCAGAAAGAAACTCCTACTACTAGGCTCAAAGGGGTTAATAAAGGATTATCTTCCTTATATCTCCGGTGTTTAGGAATTTGAAACAATGCCTGTACATCATCAGCAGAGGTTTTAATTCAAAAAGCATACATTCGGAAATTTGCGTCTTTAAATTTCGTCATCCTCCCTCGGATTCCGCTTTAACAAGCGTTTGACAACAATAAAAGCATTGAGTGAACACGAATGGATTTAATCAAAACAAACATATTCAATTCATTATCATTATCAACTGAAAACAACAAAGTTCTACAAACAAGATTTGCAAATAAGTTCAAATTTAAACAGAAAAGAAACTACAAATGCAAAGAAATGACATGATAAAAAGGATTGAAGATTGTCAGCTCGGAGAACTTCTTCCTATTTGCGAGGGTTATTCTGATTCTGGCACTGATAGTTCATGCTGCAAAGACCCAAAAGGTTGCGGATTTTGAACAACAGGAATATCCGGGGGGCTGGGTTTGAATCATTGAGGATCCTCTCTGTTCAGGCACTTTCATCCTCAAGCTTGACCTTGGAACAGGCAGTAGCTGCGGGCAGGGGGATTTTGACACCAAAGGTTGCAGGATATACTCCTGACCTACTGCAGCTCCAAGTGAGGGAATAGGAACAAATTTGCCTGATACATTCATGCTGCCCGACACGAATTCAATCACCTTTGATTCAATTAGGTCCTGAACCTTATGCTTAAAAGCTTTACAGTTCGCAGCGTTATGCCCCGGTGCCCCAGAGTGGAAGTCACAATGGGCTCTTTCATCATAGCCTTGTGGTGGCTCACCGGTAAGTGGAGACATAGTCCGAAGTTTAACCAATCGAAGTTGAAGCAAGAGTTGCAACAACTGAGCATAAGTCATAGGGATCTGGTTGAAGATTCTGTCGGACTGCTTCGTCCTTTGACCATTCCTTCTAAATGTGGGATTGGCTTGAGGAACAAGAGGTGGTTGCTGACGCAGGAGTTTTGGAACCTCCGGTGGCGCAGAAGATTTCTGACGCACATTACGCTCTGGTATAGGTTCCACAGACAGAGCTGGAACAAGCATCTTGGCAGCAACTTCAGGCATTTGATCACCCTCTTTTCTAAGCACATCCCTTATCACTTCCATGATCAAGCCCATCTGAGTTTTCAGTTGATTATTCTCCTCTCTGAGTGCATCCTGATCCAAGTGCAACGCTTGCATCTTTGCCACAAACTGCCCCAACTGGCTCTGAACTTCCCTTAGTTCTTCTCGAATCTGTTCCATGGTTGTCTCTGTTGGTTTCTTTTGGTGGAATACTGGTGAATGGCTGGATCTTCAATTCTGGAACAAACCGGATGGAAAACCACATGAAGCAATAACGTCCACAGAAATAGAACACCTCTATGCAAATGAAGAATGATGCAATATGCAAGACATGTAAAGAAATGCAAATGAATATGCAAATGCAACAGGGGATCAAAAGTTGTTATGTTGTTGACTGTGACGGATCAGCGCTTCGCCTTGAAACCATACAACACTAGTACAAGGATCCCACTGTAATTGTTCATACTGACAAACGGGTAGGATGAAGGTCAAAGTTTCCCTGCAAGATAGCACAACGAGATATCTTTCCCATCGGGTGAGCAATCTATTGGTTTAAGAGGGTATTCCAAAGGCTTTTCAAACAAAGTCCCATGCACTAACCCTCAAAAGTTTCCCATCATAACGACTACTCGTAAGACGGTAATCCCTTCAAAAGGATGAACACAAAGTTATGTTTTAGCAACCTTCGGAATAAGGTTCTACAAAAGGTCCTCAGAATCGCGGACTCCCAAGTTGGAAATAAGAACGCCATTACGACTACACGTATGACATAATTGTTCCAACGAGGTCTCATCTGAGCGGTGGAATTCGATCCAACTCAACGAGTCCTACGTCTCGCAAATCAGAAAGAAACCACCTCCTACTCTTAGTGTATACTAGAAAGCACGGGTAGAAAGCTTTATCCTTACAACCCATCCCAATAAACCCAACAAGTTAGAGAACAAAGCATAAACAAATAAAGCAAATAAAACATAAATACGACAAACAAAATAGGCTTGGCTCGCTAGGATTCCCCAGCAGAGTCGCCAGCTGTCGCTACTCGAAAAATGCATCGCGCAACGACGGGGAGGCGAAAAAGATAGACAGAAGAGTCGCCACCGAACTTTATTTATCCCATGGGGGGAAAGGAAAATATCGAGAAAACCTTAAGAAACGAACGAATAAGATGGTCTCGTAACCATGAACGGGTTCGGAAGCCGGTTATGCAAAGGGAAGGTATTAGCACCCCTCGCATCCATCGTACTCGATGGGAACCTTTTGTTTGTCGATGTGTGATTATATTTGCTTAAATATTATGCTATAAAGAGATTGTTCCAAGGGATAGAAAGAAGGGTTTAGAAACGGGGAAAGAGAAGTAACGGGGGGAAGAAGGGAGAGAACGGACTCGGTAGGACTTCGCGGTCCTAGGCCTACGTATTCTCAACAGATATGAGAAAATCAGAGTCGACGTAGTTCGGGAAACTACAGATAGGGGGGATTGTGCTCGGCAAGGATTGTGGCCCTTGTGCCTACGTATCTTTACTTGAAAGAAGTAAAGAATCAGAGCAGCCGTAGTTCGGCCTACGGTTTGTTGATGTTTTTTATGGATGATGCTATCATGCGCATTCTCGCAGTTAGGTGTTTTGCTGCTCGCTCGTTGGAGACTTAGGCGTTACCTGTTTGCGGTAGAACGGACGTAACATATCCTTTTTGAAATGATTAGGTTTTCGCCATGCGAGGCAAGATGTCACGTTTGATTGATTTGGTTGTTTTTAGGGGGCGAGACATGTCCTCGGATAGTAACCCCTACAGGTAATACCCAATTCGTTATCTCAAAGTTTTTGTGTTATGAAAATTATGTGGTGAACGAGGTGTCTTCGTATTGAAAGACGAGCGTCGAAACCACCCTCACTACAGTGGGCATCCCAACGCTCGGAGAGGAAGAAGACTACACTTAATCCCCTCTCTTTAATTCAATACAAAGAGATCTTCATTCTCTTATTAAAGTGTTTTTGGTTTTAAACGGTAAGTGTTTTGCGACAGAGAACCCTACGGTAAACGTCAACACTCGGGATAGGAGAAGGCCTACGCCTAACCACTCCACAACCATTCAAGTTTTGTTGTAAAAAGATTTGAAAATGCACTCGGCGCGAGACCGAGGTTTTAGGTGATGAAAGATTACGGAATGAAGTTGTGAAAGTGAGATATGGTGGAAGAAGTCGCGTCTTCGTATTGAAAGACGAGTGTCGAGATCACCCTCACTACAGTGGGCATCCCAACACTCGGAGAGGAAGAAGACTACACTTAATCCCCTCTCTTTAATTCAATACAAAGAGAAATTAATTTATTGAAAGATGGTTTGAAAATGGACTCGATACGAGACCGAGGTTTTTTAGGAGAGAAAAGTTTAGAAGCGTCTTCGTATTGAAAGACGAGTGTCGAAATCACCCTCACTACAGTGGGCATCCCAACACTCGAAGAAGAAGGGGTCTACACCCAACCCTCTATTTTTAATTCAATACAAAGAAATTATTTTATTATTGATGACTTGAGAAATGTTCTTAGATGCAAAGTAACGAACCCGATGGAAGACCAAAATTCAAGTAAACCAAGGGTTCCAACATCACATATATATTTAATACAAAATGTGTGCAAGATGTTTTACATGAAAAACAAAGTGTGGTCAAAAGTGACTAGGTGTATGGAAGTGTATGTGACCATTTTAAAAAAAGGCAAATTTAACACTTAACTTCCACCAGTGGAAGTTAAGTACAAAAAGTGACATTTTTGAAAAAAGCCTAAAATAATACATAACTTCCACCAGTGGAAGTTAAGTACAAAAAGTGACATTTTTGAAAAAAAGCCTAAAATAACACATAACTTCCACCAGTGGAAGTTAAGTACAAAAAGTGACATTTTTGAAAAAAGCCTAAAATAACACATAACTTCCACCAGTGGAAGTTAAGTACAAAAAGTGACATTTTTGAAAAAAGCCTAAAATAACACATAACTTCCACCAGTGGAAGTTAAGTACAAAAAGTGACATTTTTGAAAAAAGCCTAAAATAACACATAACTTCCACCAGTGGAAGTTAAGTACAAAAAGTGACATTTTGCATTTTGAAAGTGATTTTTCATAATTGAGTGATTTTGAATGAAATGATAGTTCAAGCATGTTGTAATGGACCAATGTGAGGTGTGTGATGTGTTGTTTTAATGAAAAAACAAGTTAAGCAAAAAGTGTCAAGTTTGTGGCTTGGTGTGTTTGAATGCAGACATGACTAAACAGCAAGCCAAAAGGAACTTCAAAACAAAAGAATGAATCCAAACTGCCTCCAATGATAAAACACCATCTTATGAAAAAGGAAACAAAATTAGCATTGAAACTCATCCAAAGTTCAGCATTTCTAATCAACCTTTACATGCTTGACATTGACTGCTAAACTAAAACTAACAATCAATAAAAATCTGGTTTAACTCAAAACAATATTCAAAACAAAATACCTTGCAAAATGTTGTAAGTTTCAATCATGGATATTGTAAATTAGCAAACAGCAGCAACACCATTTAAGATCAACATGGCAACAAAACTTACAACATACTCATTCAATACACCATTGAGGTCATGCAGCATATACATCAAAATAAACACCAAATATTCATCACATCCAAACAGAACATCAAAAGAAAAAGCAATCACTAAGGCTGAGAATGATATGTGACTACACCAAGAGAAAAATGACAGCAACAAACACCCAATTGATGAGACAGAGTAAACAAGTTATTTGGTCTTGCTGCCCTAGACCAACATTTCTATCATGAGCACAACACACACATAACACGAACAGTTCATCACATTAAGTCACACACCTTGCATTTTGCTTCACATACAAATTTAAACATGATATATGCAATGCTCAAATAAACAGCAACATCTCCTGACCTCTATGTTGCACCCCAAAATTTGACCAACAATTATTTATTCATTGAGTGTTTGGAAGTGGATACCTTCATCAGAAAGTTCAAGAGATCCTCAGAAGGAATGGGTTGAAACCAGGGTTGTGTGCTTCATAGCTTGAGAGTTGTGGGTGCTCCTCAAATGGTTCTGAGACTTTGAGAATGAATTTGATGTTTTGGGAAAGCCTATGAGATGTCTTGATAGCCTTCATGAAGCCCAGAGAAGTCATTATGCAAGAGTTCAGAAGATCCAACCATGAATGGTAGAATTAGGGTTTTGACTGGGTCAACCCTAGGATAACTGAAGATTTGGAGAAGGTTGAGATCCAATCCAAGGGCCATGAGATCATGGAATGATGCATAGAGATGATATAAAGATGATTCCTAGGCCAACTCATCATGAGTGAGGAGTTTGAGAAGTTTCAAGTCAGGGTCCCCAAGGATTGTCAGTGAAAAACCCTAATTTGATCCCTATCTTCCAGGCAGTTTTAGCTCAAGATGTTATTGATATCTCACCTTCCCCATGACATGAATGTTGTAGAGCTTGTTCTAAGCTTTAATTTGAGTGGTGGAAGTCCTTGATAGGAGTTACAGAGCTTAAGATATGGTTTTGACAAATTACAGGTCAGCTGAGGTGTGTGAATCTGGGTCCTTGAAAGTCACCCAACTTGCAGACAACTTTTGCCCTAGTAGGGTGATTCCTATGACTTCTTGGTCAACATGAGTGTTGAAGAGCATCTTCTTAGCTTTAATTTGAGTGGTAGAAGTCCTTGATTGGATTTGTGGAACTCAACTTATGGTTTGAACAAGACAGGGGTATTTTGGTCATTTGTCAGTTATAGGTCATTTTAGCCAATGCCTAAAACTCCTATTTCCAAGCCTCAAATGGGAAAACTCAAAACATGAAAGTTGCTCAAAATGTGATTTTAAGTCTAGAAAGAAGGTCACAAATTGTTGGAAAAGCTCATAGCATGAAGTTACATGATTGGTCAAAAGTGAACTAAAAATGGCATATAAGTTTGAAAAGTTGAATTTGAAAATTGGTTTGGAGGATCTAGGAATCCAAAATAGGTCATCCAATATATCATTTTGATTGGAAACATCATTTTGAGAACATTGGTTTAGCTAGAATTTTGATTTGAAGCTTTAAAATGGGTGATGCTTTGAAAACTTGTTACTTGAAAAAGAAGGCAATGTTGAAAATTCTAACACAAGGCAAAACCAAGGCTTATAGTTGTGCATATCTTCTCATTATCTCATGTAAAGGTATTTTGGCACCAAATGGTAAGGCATAAGGCATGGAATGTGAGATTTTCAATATGTCCCCACATGAGATTTTCAAGAACTTTCCACCATATTCTAGATGAATCTAGAAGTGTCTAATGATCATTATAAGAAGAGGGCCATGAAGAGAGTTCAAGGTTGGTGATAGAGAGAGATTTCAGGAGAGAGAGAGAGAGAGAAATAGCCATTGAAGCACTTTCTTCAAGTTCAAGCAATCCAAGAAACCTTTCACTACAAGGCTTCTTCTCCAAAACCAGTGCAAACAGAATCATTTCCACCATTGGAGGATCATCTTGAAGCAGTTACAAGGCTTGCAACCTTCTCCACGAGCACCTACCATCATTACTTGACAGGTTCTTTCTCCTCCCTAATTCTCTTAATTTATGCAGTTTTAGTTAGTTTTATAGATATAGAATTGATGCATTAGGTTAGAGGATGAAACCCTAGAAGTTATAGCACGATCCATGGAGTTCCATAACAGAGCCATAAAGCTTTAGAGATCAAGATCATGCACCCTAGGCTGCCATATTCTTAGGTTGTTAGCTTAGTGTAATCCCCTCAGCATATAGAACATTCTAGGTTAGTATGGATTCATTCCATTACCATGCATATCAGTGTGAATCAAGTGTACCCGAAACTTCCATCTTTCATAATTCTTTGTAGAGTGAGTTTTAGAAGAATATAGCACCGTGATTGTGTAGAGGGAGAGGAGTAGAATAAGTTTGCTGTTTGGATCGAGGAAAATGGTGGAGAATCGAGTGAGCTAGATGAAGGAGAAGGTATGGCGCATGGAGGCTGTTTCGAAACCCTAGCAAGCCAGAGGTTGAAGACGCAATCCTCACCGTCAATTCGCGTGGAATGTTTGACCTTTCATGTTAATCCAGCGGCTCAGATTCAATCTGAAGATGGAGGGAAAAATTCAAAGAAATGAAACGCGGTCGTTTCATTTAAGCTGGACTCTGGGCTTATTTCGCTATCCCCACCCCCCTTTTATCTGGCCCATTCTGATTCTAACTGGCGCGTGTTACTTGTCACACCCCCCCCCCTCCCTTTTAGTTGATTTAATTCTTTTTTGATTTCTTTTAATATTTTTCTGTTTTTTAGAAAATTCATTAAAAATTGAAAAATAACTCTTTTTTGGCCATTCTTTTTTCTATGATTAGATAATTTTGTGTAGAAAAATATAAAAATAAAAAATGGAATTTTATTTTTAATGTAGGATTTTTAGTGGTATTTTCTTTAATATAGTGTATTTTCTTTCTTTTAGCTGATGCATGATTTTGCAAGAATTGTTTTAGGACCTTCCCTTAGGTTTTTTTATCCATTCTTTTTTGTGTAATTAGATGATGAATCATAGTTCCTCATAGGATTTATTCTATAATTTTAGAATTAAATTTTGATTAGTTTAATTAGGGTAGATTTAGGGTATCCTAATTAGGGTTTGGGTTGTGCCTAGGTGAAGGAATTCACTCTCTTTGAGTAGTTTTGTCTTGATTTTTAGGTAGAGGCCTATGTAGATGTTATGAATAGATAGTGTAGACCCTTGTGAATAATTGTTAGATTTTTCCCCATTAGTTTAGTATTTTTAGGTATTTTCTGAAGTTGTCTGTTGATTTTGTCTCCCCTGTGGTTATCTGTTCATCTTTGGGGTTCATTGTGGGGAATTTGATGAGGGGATTATGTTGCCTTGAAGACCTTGATGGAGAGCATGATGAAGAGAAGATTGTAGATCAAGATTCAGAGACCCAGAGCTTAGCTTGTTCCCTGTCTGTGAGGTTTGAGATCCTGAAGTTTGAAGGAAGTTCCTGGTACTTTCCTGAGGAAGGCACTATGAATGACTTTCATTCTTTATTCTCACCTCTTTCTTAAGTGTCCAATGATGTTGGAGCCAACTTGTGAGTTTAATTTCTCCTGAGGAGGAATGTAAACTGATCACATGTTGTTGAGCCACATGGGATACAACTCCTAAGTGAAAGCCTCCTAGTACTTTCCTGAGGAAGGTCCTATGGGTCTATTCACTTAGTTCCATTAGTTTATCTAGGGTTTCTCAAGTGTCCAATGATGTTGGAGCCAACTTGTGAGTTTAATTTCTCCTGAGGAGGAATGTAAACTGATCACAGTTGTTGAGCCACATAGGATACAACTCCTAAGTGGAAGCCTCCTAGTACTTTCCTGAGGAAGGTCCTATGAGTCTATTCACTTAGTTCCACTAGTTCAGATAGGATTTCCTAAATATCCAGTGATGTTGGAGCCTGCTTGTGAGTTTAATTTCTCCTGAAGAGGAATATAAACTGATCACAGTGGTTGAGCCACATAGGATATGACTCCTGAGTATACACCTCCTAGTGTTCTCCTGAGGAAGACACTATGAGTCTGCTTGCTTAGCTCCCTTTCTTTGGTAAGCTTGTTCTGAAGCTTGAAGACTGGGATTGTCTTCTCTTGTTTAGGGTTTTGCTTTAGTGCTTAGATTTGATTCAGATTCTGTGATTAGGGTGAGGATTATAGAGTAGATTCTTTCTTTCTCATGCTTATGTGTTTGTTTGCCTGATAGCACTTCATTCCTTTATTTGCTCATTGCTTGATAGTATGTTGTTTACCTTCAGTATGATTACTGTTATTTCATGACTGGCTTGAGGTTGAGACGAGCTTGTGGAGGCTGAAACCCCACACACATTTCCTCCCTCACTTGCATTGCATGCATTTTACTGTTAAAGCTGATGTTTTTGTCTGTTTTGGTGTATCATTGACATGATCCCTTAGGACTCTCATTTCCTTTGATGAGGATTTGATGATAGACCTTTAGGTTGAAACCTATGCATGACAACATGTAGGAGTTCCCTGTTCAAACCTCAACCATAGGATGAAACCATGGCATGATAGCAGTAGGACTTGATAGTCTCCCTCCTAGTTGAGCCATTTTAACCCGTAGTTTCCCGAACTACGTTTGCTCTGATCTTTCATACCAGATGAAAGTACGTAGGCATAGGATGCGATATCCTAGCGAGCAACCTTCCCCACCTTCACCCGTAGTTAGTCGAACTACGTTGACTCTGACTTTCCCATTGCACGAGGGAATACGTAGGCCCAGAACACCGTATGTTCTGTCGAGTCCTGTCCTTTTATTTTCTTTTCAGACCGACCATTAGCGTAGATAGATTATAACCAACCCGTCCAAGTAAACAAACAAGCGAGGATCCCGTCGAGTACGACGGACGTGAGGGGTGCTAATACCTTCCCCTTGCGTAACCGACTCCCGAACCCAGACAATGGTTGCGACGACCTTGTCTTACCCTTTTTCGTCAGGTTTTTCCGATCGTTTCCTTTCCCGCTTTGAGGGATAAATAACGAAAGGTGGCGACTCTTCTGTCATGCCGGCACCTTATTTTTCGCGCAAGCGACAGCTGGCGACTCTGCTGGGGACTATAGCATCTAGGGACTTTTCCCATCCCTTATGCTGGGACCGTTTCCCATCCCCTACGCGAGTCAATCCTATCGTTTGTGTGTTTGCTTGTTGGGTTGCGTTTATTTATCGCATTTTTACTTCTCGCACTTTATTTCCCGCATTTTATTTCCAGTTCGATATGATTATCTGTGCTGCTGTGGGAGAGGGATGTTACTGTGAGTGAAAAGCCGGACCTGGGCTTGAGTACACACCTAGATATAGTTGCGGAGAAGTAGTAGACGAACCTGTCTGCTGAGCAGGCACAGTTCCCTACGAAAATCTGCGCTCAGACGAGATTCTTGCAGAGGTGCTCCTTTCCGGTCCTGAGGATCTGAGGGGAGTCCAGACGTGAGGATTGTCGACTCTGGGGACCGATCATTTGGAAGTCAGCTAAGAGAGGCCTCTTCATGACTTGACGATGCCACTCCTTCTGGGAATCGTATTGTCACTCATGAAAGTCTGTGACGCTGATGACCGCATAGGATGTCGTACCTTTGTCCGTGGATTAGGTCCATCATACCTGTGAGTGGGATTGGGATATTGCAGGAAACTTTGACCTCCAGACTACCCGGTTTTCTTGACAGTGAATCAGTTATGTTGGGTTCTCAGTTGCAGAGATGTTCTTGACAGAGCGAGGGTTTGATCAGAGGATCTTATCATCGGGTGTTTGTCTGTTCTTGATAGAGCAGGCTTTGATCAGTGTATTATCGTCAGTAGGTTTGTTCTGGACGGAGCAGATTTTGAGTGGGGTCTGGAGACCTCATCAGCAGTTATTGTTTGTTCTTGATAGGGCAGATTTTGAGTGGGGTCTGGAGACCTCATCAGCAGTTATTGTTTGTTCTTGATAGGGCAGATTTTGAGTGGGGCTTGAAGATCTCATCAGCAGCTGTGCGTTTGTTCTTGAGAGGGCAGATTTGTGATTTGGGGCCCGAAGACTTCATCAACAGATATTCCTTGATCTTGCATCCGGGGTCTTTATTATCAGGCCTTTATTCTTGTCAGGGCAGAAGTTTGATCTCGATCCTATCAGATGGTTATTCACAGCAGATCAGATCAGTGGTTTTTGCACCGGGGTTTCCTTCTCATCAGTGACTGTTGACATCGAATCTCCACGGCAGCCACCTGGATATATTGTTGCATACCTGCATTTTGCATTAGCTTGCATAATCATTCCATTAGCGTGTGTCTGTGACAGGTACCGTTTCCCTGGTCCAGGATCCCTCGCCTCTTATTGCGTTACTGCAGCCGTTCTCAGAAAGACTGTTGCGTACGAGTTCTCGGTCCTTGATGTGTCGAATCTGACTATTGCTATGTACTATTTCCATGATTGGGCCCAGATTCCTCTCCTTATTATTGTCAACAGGTGCCAGGATCGGGGGATAATCTCTCAAGCACACAGACACACGCATGCATCTGCATAAAGCATATTTGCATGACATACATTCTGCTGCTTTTCCTAACCTTTGATGTTGACAGGTTTTTCAGGTACTCAGGTTCCGAGCTGTTTTCGATCTCCAGGATTGATCAAAGATTCATCCACCGCTACTCAACTCGCGCTAATCAGACGAGAATCACGGACCAGGTACAGTCAGATGTTCAAGAGCTTCGTGAACGGATGGATCGTTTTATGGAGTTGATGCAAGTAGTTGCGAATGGGCAAGACCAGCTTCGTACTTTGGTTCAACCTCTCATCTCCAGGGTTGACAGTAATGGAATACTTCACGGCGGGGCCGTGCCCACTCCTCCTCAAGGGGATACTCCACAGAACGCTGTTCCTGCTGCCGGGGGCAACGACAGTGCTAACGGCAATCTTATGACTAATCTCGGACTTAATGCGGCAGGCGCCGGCAATGGTGGTTTGGGAGCCAATGTTAACATGGGGCCGGTCAACGGCAATGTTGGTGCAGGAAATATGGTGGTGCCTCAACCGTGGCTGGAGGACCATCAGGATGACATATTCTCTCAGAGAGGCGTAGAGGCTGAATTGACTGCTGAAGCTCGACTCAGGTTCAAGGCGCTGGAAGACAAGATGAGAGATATAGAAAATCAGAACACATTGGGCGTTGACATGGCCAAACTTGGGTTGATCGCTGACTTTAAAGTACCTCACAAGTTCAAGGTGCCTATCTTTGAGAAGTATAGGGGCACTACTTGTCCCCGTGTTCACCTCCGATCTTATTATAGAAAGATGTCCGCTTATTCTGACGATGAGAAGCTGCTGATGCACTTCTTTCAGGATAATCTTTCTGGTCCACCGCTCGAATGGTATATGGGTTTGGAGCCCGCTGCTGTGCGCACCTGGAAAGATCTTGCAGAAGCGTTTGTTCTCCACTATCAATATAATAGCGACTTGGCTCCCAACCGAGTTCAGCTTCAGAATCTCTCGCAGCGGAGCAATGAAAGCTTCAAAGAGTACGCCCAGCGGTGGCGTGAATTGGCTGCTCGGGTCCAACCACCGATGGTTGAGCGTGAGTTGGTACAAATGTTCGTGGCTACCCTTCCTGGAGTCTATTATGAAAAGCTGGTTAGTGGCATGTCTGGGACATTCTCGGCCCTCATCACTTTGGGCGAGCATGTTGAAAACGGTATAAAGATCGGAAAGATTCAGGGCGAATCATCCTCAGCTGGAGGAGCTAGCAAGAAACCCTATACTGGCAAGCGTCGAGAGGGAGATGCCAGTGCTGTCACTAATGCTAGGAGAAAGGGCAAGGGCCCTCAGTCTCAGATCGCTAGCATAAATATCCCAGCTGCTCCGCCGCAGCAGCAGCCTCAGCAACAGAATAATCAGGGATATAAGAGATATCAGAATCGGGGTCCCCTGGCAAACCGTCATCTTGAAACTCCACCTATGCCATATGCACAGCTTCTGCAAACGTTGCTTCAGCTCCAATTGGTTCACAAGAGGACAATGGCTCCCTTAACAGGGGCACCACCACCAGAGTATGATGCTAATGCTACTTGTGAATTTCACTCGGGGGCACCTGGCCACACGGTTGAGAATTGTAAAGCTTTTAAGCACAAAGTCCAGGACTTGGTCGACGCCAAGGTTATCAACTTTTCTGACAACGTGCCCAACGTCACCAAAAATCCAATGCCTCATCATAAGGGGGGCGGAGTGAATGCTGTTATCACTGAGGAGAGTTCAGACTTGCTGACCGATGTCAAAGATCTGAAGACGCCGTTGAGTTTCGTTAAGGCTAAGTTGCTGAAGAAGGGCTTCTTTCCCGGATGTGGAGAGTTATGTATGGCTTGTGCTACACTTCCTGATGGGTGTGAACAGTTGATCGAAGGTATCCAGAGTCTGATGTCCGAGGGTATTTTGCAATTCAGTCGGAGCGTTGAGAGTGCGTCAGGGGAAGTCATGCTGAAGCAGGCGGACGAAGTTGCTACCATTACCATTCCTCGTCACCCTATTACTATTTCCGCGCCCCGTCCGCCTTCTATCACCATCACCAGGGCCGGACCAATCCCATTCGAGAGTACCAATGCCGTTCCATGGCATTATGGCGCCGAAGTTTATTGTAATGGTCAGAAGATAGAGCTTGAGCCATCCGGATCGACTGCGCAGAATCTTACCGAAGTCAGTGGTATCACTAGAAGCGGAAGAGTGTTTGCACCGGCAGAGGTTGCGGCAGAGAAAGTGGTCCGGGCTGACGCTGTGGATAAAGGTAAAGGTAAAGCTGTTGAAGAGGTCCCTGCAGGGGCAGAAGAAGGCTTGTTGGTTAAAGATGCTGAAGAGTTCATGCGACTAATCAGGAAGAGTGACTACAAAATTGTAGATCATCTTCATCAGACTCCGTCAAAGATCTCGATTCTTAACCTGTTGTGGTGTTCCGAGGCGCACCGCAACGCATTGCTGAAGGTATTGAATGCTGCATACGTGCCGCAGGAGATATCAGTGAATCAACTCGAGGAAGTAGTAGCCCATGTCAATGCTGGTAATGGGCTGGGATTTACAGATCTGGAGCTGACTCCCAAGGGAAGAGATCACAACAGCGCCTTGCACGTCTCAATAGAGTGCAGAGGCACGATTATGTCACATGTCCTAGTGGATACGGGTTCCTCGCTCAACGTGCTTCCGAAGAAGGCACTGATGAAGTTGGATACCCGTGGACTGCTGTGCACGCCTGTAACCCGGTGAACTGACTTTAAACAATGTTGCAGATAGCAAGAGTCGCCACTGACTTTTATTTTATCCATAAGGAAAGGTTATAAAAGAACAGGAAAGACCTTAGAGAATATTTTGGGTCCGGGGGGTAGGTTATGAAAAGGGAAGGTATTAGCATCCTTTTCATCCATGGTTATCCATGGGCTCTTAGGTACTTAAGCTCACTTTTGAATTGTTTTGAAATTGTAGTGTGTGAATAGAAAATTTTCAGAATAGTTAATAAATAATCCATGTAAGGATGTGTTAAGAACTTGTTTGAAAACTTGTTGAAAATTTGTTTAAGTGCGAAACAATTTTGAAGTGAGCAAGCACCTAGGAGTAACCTACCCTAATGTTTAAAGGTCTTTCTTATTCTTCATTCTTTCCTTTAGTAAGACTATCCCTACTATAATGGAGTAGGTAGTCCTTACTTTGGATGTTAAGGGACATGTGAGGGACAATTTGACTTTGAAGGCCATTGTGGGATGTAATAAGCACATCTAAGGGACCATCATCATTTTTCGAAAGGGACTCGATTCGTAAAGGCAACCATAAGGGACTTTGATGATTTTTCTATTTGAGGGACTTGCTTTATACACCCCACTTAACCATTATTCGTAGGCAACTTGAGGGATATCCTTAGGAAGTGAGACGGCGATTAAAATCGACTTACGTGTGTGACGTGTTTATTTTAATTATCTTTATTTAAAAATGATCTAAATTTATTTTAATATTACATACATGTTGTTACACTCCCTAATTACTAACCATAATAATAATTAAATAATTAAACAACTTTACATCCAAGAAACAATTACAAAATAATAAGCAAAATAATTAAATAGCAAAGATAAATAAAATATAAATAAGCAATAATAAATAATAAAGGGGGTTAATTCTAAGTTTACTCGGCAAGACATCGCATCTTGTGCCTACGTATCCTTACGGGAGTGGAATCAGAGTAATCGTAGTTCCCCTCAATAGGGAGGTTAGAAACTTCTTGACTGTGGTCAAGGTCTCAAGGGGAATAAACGCATCTTAAGGACACGCTTACGTGGAGTGTAGAAACTCCAAATCTCTACGTTGAAATGTTAAGTTGTAATTAGGGTTAAATTAGGGATTCCACGGCGGGAAACCCTAAAATGAGCGCGGCGGCTCTTTGACCTAATGCTAAGGGTAAAATTGTAATTTTGCCTGCGGCGAGGCATTTGTGAAAATTAGGGTTTGTAGTTTGTAGTTTTGAGGATTTGAAATTGAATGTGTGAAGTTTTACGGACTATTGGCGCGGCGGCCAAACAGTTAGACCTAACCTTCGGATGTGTGCAATGTGACAGAAATAATAGTAAACGCGTGAGATAATTGAATCATGCAAACAGAGAGATAATGTCATAATTTAAACCATGCAAGCAGAAATTTAAAGGCAGAATTTAAAGAGCGATTGTTAAGTTCGCGAGGTTACATGAGAGGAGCAGATACAATATGATAATGAAATTTGAATTGAACAATAATAAAATAAAATAAATAACGGTTCTAGTTATTATTTTAAAAAAAAGATTTTAGTTATTATTTTAAATTTATCTAAAAAAAAAAGTTTTTCTTAAAAATAATAGGTTTTCATATTAATTTGGAAAAGATATTAATGTTATTTATTTTAAAAAACAGATTTTTATATTATAACAAATTTTAATAAATTAATGATAACAATAATAATAATAATGGTAATAATAATGATAATAATGATAATAATAATAAATAATGATAATAATAATAATAATAATAATAATAATAATAATAATAATAATAATAATAATAATAATAATAAAGCAATAACGAATTTTAAATGTGCCAAATAACCCAACAATGTTGCTAACGCAGAAATACGCTCATCGCAACCAGATCTAAATCGGACGAAACAAAATTTATCGCAAAGAAAAAGAAATTAAGCAAAAAATAGTATTATTGCTCACACAAAAATGCGATCATCACAACCAGATCGAACTAACACAAATGTCACGCGTCATGCACACAAATGTGCAAACATCGTATCGACATAATTCGATCAAAAATCTTATATATATAAACTCTAACAATTTAAAAATTATATATATATAAACGTAACAGTAATAGATAAAGAAAAAGAAATAACGGTAATAGATGAAGAAAAAGAAATAACGGTAAAAGATGAAGAAAAAGAAACAACAGTAATAGATGAAGGAAAAGAAATAACGGTAAACGATGAAGAAAAAGAAACAATAGTAATGGATGAAGAAGAAAACTAAATAACGGCAAACGGCACTCACTCCTCTTAGGTTTTTTTCATTCTCTCCTCTTTTCCAACAAGGCAACACATGTATATATAGGGAACAAATTAGGGTTAACACCAAATTGTCAATAATGTCCCTAAAGCCCATTTTAAAGCCCAAACTAAATAATTAGTTAAGAAAAAATAAAATTTAAATAATTTAAAATAATTAAAATAAACTTAAAATAAAAACTAATAATCCTATTGATTCCTAAAATAAAAAATATTATAAAAAGAACAAAATTTTTTCAATGTTTTTTATTTTATGATTTTTTGGATATTTTTATGAATAATTTAGAAAAAAGTGAAAAAAATAATATTTTTAAAAAATGATTTAATTAAAATACGAAAATAATAATTAAATAATAATAAAAAACTATTTTTGTTATTTTTTTAATGAAAGATAGAAAAATTTAGAGTAAAAATAATAAAAAACAAAAAAAGTGACAAAGGTGAGATTCAAACTCTCAACCTCTCATACTCATAACTCCTTACACATGTCCTCCTGCCAATTGTGCCATTTTTACTTTTTAGAAAAAAAATGCATGCCATATGATATTTACCTGCAAAAAGTCAAACGACTACACAAATTTGTTAGTAATTGATTAAATGCAATGAAATGCGACGACAAATCTTAGGGCAAAATTTGGGGTATTACAGTTATTATGATAATATTTCTCACCCAACCTCTCTTTGATGTTGGCAAAAAAAAATCATGAAGTTTGACTTTGGTTTGACCACAGTTGACCTCAGTTTGACCTTTTAACTGCATTGACTGCTTTTGACTTATCTGATCATCTGACTGAGCAAACTTTTGAGAAAAGTCTTGAAACTTGACATGGGGGTTCTTATACACATATAAGATGTTATGAAGCTCACTTGAAGTCTTGGAAGTCCATTTAGCCTGATTAAAGTCAAAACCCTAGTTTTGGATGCACTGCTTAGGAGGTGCATTGTCTGAGGGAATTGTCAACTCTTCTGACCAATTATGAATTTTGTGAACCTTGTGAACCTTCTTGGAACACAAAGTCTTGTATTGTGAGGGCAAATTTTGGGGTGCAACAGCTGCCCCTGTTCAATTTTCTGAAACCTGAGGGGTTAGATTGGTATATTTGCCAGTCGTAACCTGGAAGGTTGAAGGGGATTGAACACAAAAGCCCAAAAATTTGCACTCACCAGTGCATGGAGTGATATTGATGGTTGGTTGAACATGATTGAGTGGGCTTAAAGATGCCACTAGGGGAAAGTTCTTCAGTAGTATAATGAGAACTGTCAGGAGTCTGGAGTAATACTGATGTAACAGCATGTCTTCATGAGGATAGAGCAATCAATAATGATAACCCTAAAGCAGTCTTGAAGTGATAAATCTGACCTCAGGAGGATAGAGCAATCAATAGCTCTAAAGCAGTCTTGAAGTAATAATGGCTTCAGGAGGATAGAGCAATCAATAGCTCTAAAGCAGTCTTGAAGTAATAGAATGGCTTCAGTAGGATAGAGCAATCAACAGCTCTAAAGCAGTCTTGAAATAATAATGTGATATGTCTTCAGGAGGATAGAGCAATCAATAGCTCTAAAGCAGTCTTGAAGTAATGATTTCAGGAGGATAGAGCAATGGATAGCTCTAAAGCAGTCTTGAAATAATAATGTAATTTCAGGAGGATAGAGCAATGGAGAACTCTAAAGCAGTCTTGAAATAATTAGATGGCTTCAGGAGGATAGAGCAATGAATAGCTCTAAAGCAGTCTTGAAGTAGTAATATGACCTCATGAGGATAGAGCAATGAATAGCTCTAAAGCAGTCTTGAAGTAATAGGATGATTTCAGGAGGATAGAGCAATCAGTAGCTCTAAAGCAGTCTTGAAGTCATGAGAGGCTATCAGGAGGATAAAGTAACCCTGAGGTTACAATAAAGCAGTCCCAAAGTAATAAGAAGCTCATCAGGAGGATAAAGTAACCCTGAGGTTACAATAAAGCAGTCCCAAAGATCATAAGATTGTTTGTTGGATAATTAACCTGAAAACAAGGTAGCATTCTGTATAACAACATTAGTTTATGCTTTATGTATGCATGTATGACATGATGCACTTAGGTAATGTACTATAGACATATATGTTATGGTATGATGTAAATGATGTATGTATGCTATGACACTGCTGGAAGTGTCTGGATATCCTTGTATAACAACTGCTGGCCAAGGAAAATAAATCTCGATTCGTTGTTGAAGAATATATAACCCTCCGTCTGCTGGGGATAACAAGGTATAGATAACCTCCCGTTGTTGGGGATAACAAGGTATAGATAACCTCCCGTTGTTGGGGATAGTAGGGTATAGATAACCTTCGTTTTCGTTTGATAGTAGGATAAGTATAACATCCCGTCTTCGTTCATCGTGCCCTTATTGGAAAGTAATTTCCCGTATATCCGTATGAGGATAAAAGAGATGGATATAAATTCCAGGGGAGATTAGACTTTGTGAAAATGGATTAGTCCTACTGATGGTTTGTAACTGTCTTGTAAAGATGAACCTGCGAAGCTTCGTTGAAATCCTGCCCTCGTTCGTCCTTAGTAAATACTATTACTGCATTTTCATGCATTTCTGGTAAACATCAATCATATTAAAAGCATACATGCATTTTTGGTAAACATCAATCATATTCAAAGGCATACATACATTCAAACACAACCAATGGACGTTTCGCTTATGTAAATAGGGTAAAAGTAAATCTGGATTCAAAAGATGGAGTTTATTTATATCAAAAGTGACCCATACACGGGTAAGTTTGTACAAGGAGACATAAACCCTAGTAAAAGAATTTTGTCATGAAGTTTTACAAAAAGAATCAGCTATGTGGGAAATAATCCTATTGAGTTTCAATTCTACTATTGCCACTCAAGTATCTCATCTTCTTGCTGTTGAGACGGAAACGATTGGATTGAGCTTTATCTGTTTGAGCTTGAGTAAGTAGTACAACTGGTTGCAGTTTCATGAGTGATCCAAACGAGACATAGTCATACGCTTTAATCCCTAACTTTTGCCTGGATTGCCCTTTCAGGTTTTCAATCCACCGGGATACCCTTTTTTGCCCAAGCCGCCTTTTCAGGTTTTCGACTTGCCGGGTGTACATCTTTTTATATATATATCCCTAATTTTTGCCCAAACCCTTTTGGTTTGCCGGGATGCCCTTATTTTTGCCTAGGCCTGTCAACCTAGCGGGTCTCTTTTTATGCGTAGTATTTTTTAACTATGTCTGCGTTTACAGGTTGTGGGAAATCTTCACCATCCATTGTAGTCAGTATCATGGCACCTCCTGAGAACACTGTCTTGACTACAAATGGTCCCTCATATGTTGGAGTCCACTTGCCCCTAGGATCACCCTGTGGTAATATGATACGCTTGATTACCAAGTCACCAGCCTGATATACCTTTGGCTTAACCTTCTTGTTAAAAGCTTTGATCATCCGTTTCTGGTACATCTGGCCATGACAAACTGCTGCTAACCTTTTCTCATCAATCAAATTTATCTGGTCAAGTCGAGTCTGAATCCACTCATCTTCATCCAAGCCTGCATCCTTCATAATTCTCAAGGAACTGAATCTTCATATCAATAGCAACTTGCATACCCATGATACATGCCTCATACTCAGCCATGTTATTGGTACAATAGAAACAAAGTCTGGCAGTAATCGGGGTATGACAACCTTCAGGGGAACTAATCACAACACCAATACCATTACCATGTGCATTGGAGGCACCATCAAAAACCATAGTCCATCGGGATCCTTGTTCAGGTCCGTCATATTGTCCAGGTTCTTTGGTAACAGACATAATGTCTTCATCAGGGAACTCAAAATTCATTGACTGGTAATCATCTACTGCTTGATGAGCCAAATGATCAGCAACAACACTCCCCTTAATGGCCTTCTGAGTGGTATACTGTATATCATATTCCGTCAAGATCATTTGCCATCTTGCAATTCTTCCGGAGAGAGCAGGTTTCTCAAATATATACTTGATTGGATCCATCTTCGAAATCAACAAGGTAGTATGGGTCAACATATACTGTCTTAGTCGGCGAGCAGCCCATGCCAAAGCGCAGCAAGTTTTCTCGAGCAGTGAGTATCTTGTTTCACAGTCGGTAAACTTTTTGCTAAGGTAGTATATTGCCTGCTCTTTTCGACCAGACTCGTCATGTTGCCCCAGTACACACCCCATTGAGTTGTCTAATACTGTTAAATACATAATCAAGGGTCTTCCATCAACTGGTGGCATTAAAATTGGAGGTTCTAGCAAATATCTCTTGATTTCATCAAAGGCAGTCTGGCACTCATCATTCCATTCCATCACCTGATCTTTCCTCAACAACTTGAAGATTGGCTCACAGATGGTAGTTAATTGGGAAATAAATCTTGCAATGTAGTTCAATCGTCCCAAGAAACCTCTAACCTCCTTCTCAGTACGGGGAGCTGGCATCTCTCGTATAGCTTTCACTTTTGCAGGATCCACTTCAATACCTTTTCCACTGACAATGAAACCCAAGAGTTTTCCAGATCTAACTCCAAAAGTACACTTGTTTGGGTTCAATCTCAACTTGTATTTCTTCAACCTCTCAAACAACTTGTGCAGATGATCAAGATGTTGCTCTTCATTCTGAGATCTGGCTATCATGTCATCCACATATACCTCTATCTCATGATGAATCATATCATGAGACAAAGCCACCATAGCACGCTGATATGTTGCCCCTGCATTCTTCAAACCAAATGGCATTACCTTATAGCAAAAGGTGCCCCACTGTGTCACAAATGTTGTCTTCTCCATATCTTCAGGTGCCATCTTGATTTGATTGTAACCAGAGAAACCATCCATAAAAGAGAATACCTTATGCTGAGCAGTGTTGTCTACCAGAATATCGATATGAGGAAGTGGAAAGTCGTCTTTAGGGCTAGCCTTGTTCAGATCTCTGTAGTCTACACACATACGTACCTTACCATCTTTCTTAGGAACTGGTACCACATTTGCAACCCACTGAGGATAAGAAGTTACGGCCAAGACCCCTGCATTGAACTGTTTCATTACCTCTGCTTTGATCTTTTCTGACATTTCAGGACGCATACGACGAACCTTCTGCTTCTTTGGACGACAATCTTCTTTCACTGGCAAACGGTGAACCACAATGTCTGTATCCAACCCTGGCATATCTTCATAAGACCAAGCAAAGATCTCCACATAGTCACGTAGCATCTGAATCAACCTGCTCTTGACACTGTCCTCTAAATCAGCCCCTATTTTGACCTCTTTTCTGTTTTCTTCAGTTCCCAGATTCACAACTTCGACTGGCTCTTCATGTGGCTGTATAGCTTTCTCTTCTTGTTGTAACAACCTAGCAAGCTCTACAGGTATTTCACAATCGTCCTCGTTTCCGTCTTCAGTTTGATAGATCGGATTCTCGAAATTGTAATTGGCAATAGTAGAACTGTTATCAACTGGATCCAGAGTGGATGAGGATCTGCATTTTAGTGACGTGGGTGTGTGTAAGAACACATAGCTGATAAAGCAAAAATAAAAGAAAAAGAAAGACAAGGAACACAATATTTACGAAAACGAAACGTCCACTGATTTTATTGAATGAAGTATGCAAATGAAATGACAACCCGTAACAAGCACACCATTGTGCCCCGGGTAAGGCACATGGCTTGAAAGTTTTAATTGTTCCAGAAATTACAAATTTAAAAACATAACACAGTAATAGTATTTACTCCTGACTAAAGGAGATAGGGATAACATCTTCAGCTGTCCAATTATTGAGTCCAGTACCCACAGTAGGAAAAATCCATGCCTCCAAGTTGTAGTCTTCATCTTGATCTCCCACAGCATTGATAACCCCTTGATTGGTGATACGAACAGCACGGGCACGACGGACAGCCTTCTGGGACTCTGCAGTGAAACCCAAACCAAACTTGTCAGACTTGTATGGAATATCAGGAAGCTGACCCCAAATAGTACAACCACCTTCTTCCACCACAGCTTTTGCATCATTGAGGGAGGCCATTGCCATTGTTGGAGGGTTTCTGATGACCACAGGAACCCTCTTCACCGCAGGAGGAGTCACACAATCCTTAACAGCCCAGGGAACCACTTCAAATGACTGACATGGAGTTTCAATGTATTCACCTTCTACTTCCAGATACTTGAAAGTGTTTACATGGCTGACAAAGTATTCTTCCTCTCCAAAGACTGTAACAACTTTTCCGTTCACCGGATATCTCAACTTTTGATGTAATGTGGAGGTCACAGCACCTGCCCCATGGATCCAGGGACGACCAAGCAGACATGAGTACGAAGGACGAATATCCATCACATAGAATGTAGCAGTGAACACCTGAGAACCAACCTTGATTGGAAGATCAATTTCCCCATGCACTACTCTTCTAGAACCATCAAAAGCCTTTACCACAATATTACTGGGCTTCAATACCGTATCTTCAGGACTCAGCTTGTTCAGGACTTCCTTAGGCAACACATTCAGAGAGGAACCATTGTCTATCAGCACATGAGACAGGGTAGTGCCCCTGCATTCAATTGAAATATGCAAGGCCCTGTTATGATCCCTCTTGGCAGGGGTCAAGTCAGCATCAGAAAATCCTAACCCGTTGTCATAGGTCAGGTGAGCAACACAATTCTCAAACTGGTCCACAGAAATTGCACTGGGTACATGAGCCATCTTTAGAAACTTGATCAATGACTTGGCATGAGCCTCAGAACATAATAACAGGGAGAGCATAGAAATCTTTGAGGGAGTATGCCCCAGCTGATCAACAATATCATAATCACTCTTGCGAATGATTTTCAATACTTCTTCCATCTGCTTAGAGAGGTCATCAGCAGCTGGCACATCAGTAGATACAGGCTCAATAACAGGACCCTTGCCCCGAGCATCAGTGGTGGAAGTAACAGCAGGAGTAACTGCACTCTTAGAAGCAACTGGAGGAGAGAAGACTCTTCCACTACGAGTGATCTTGCTAGATCCAGCAATATTATCAATGTCAACAGGCATATCAGGTAAAGGCTCCTGCTTGACACCATGGATGTAAACATCAGACCCATAGTGCCAAGGCACAGCTTTGTCAGATGTATAAGGAATAGGACCAGGAGTGGTAATGATCAGAGGAGCTACTCTGGCTTCAGCAACAACTTTCACAGGACCTTCAGCAGTAATCTTGATTGGGCCCTGATGAGTGATTTTAATGGGACCCTTTGAAGTGATTCTTAGTGGTACTTTGTCAACCATGTCAACCTCTTCAATCTTCTTACCCTGAGTCAGATGATCCACCATACTTTCTACAGATGTTGGTCTTCTTTCAAACACTATAGTATATTTATCCATGAGACGTTGAATCCCATCTCTCAAAATGAAGCAACTATCCGGCTTATAGGTACAATATAGACAATCTTCATGACAACCTGGAAAGATCCCAGCTTGTACTAACCTCTTTTTGATAACAGACAATGGTGTGCTCAACTCCATAACTGAATAGACATGCAGATCTTCATCAATATCTTCATCAATGGCGTTGACAGTCTTCTCGTGATTTGGCATTGGAGCTGTAATCACATTTGGAGTACCTGGTGGATCAAACTCAATTTCTCCAGCATCAATCATATCCTGAATTTTGTTCTTCAAGACCCAGCAGTTATTAGTATCATGTCCTGGACAGTTTGAATGATATGCACATCGTGCATTGGGATTGTACTTGGGAGAGGTAACATTGGGATTCTGAGGGGCCTCCCTCAGGGTAATAAGTTCATCTTTCAACAAGTGTTGCAATGCCTGAGCCATTGACATATTGATCTTCGTGAACTGTCTTCTAGCCCTCTGTTGGTTGCCTTGAGGCTGCTCTGTTGTTGCAGGAGTTGGATTTGAAATATGAACTGCACTAACAGACTGATGCCTTCTGTTACGATCAGGCTGACCATACACAGCATTAGATTCTTTCTTCCCAGTGGGAGGCTTCTTTGCAGCTCCTGATGAAGAAGTGCCCACTTGGATCTTACCACTCTTGATACCATTCTCTACTCGCTCTCCTGTCATGATCAACTCAGTGAAGCCAGATGATGAGCTTCCAATGAGATGACTGTAAAACGGACCATTCAGCGTACACATGAACATATCAACCAACTCCCTATCAGTCAAAGGGGGTTGAACTCTTCCAGCTAAGTCTCTCTACTTCTGAGCATACTCCTTAAAGCTTTCTTTGGCACCCATAGACATGCTTTGAAGCTGCATGCGAGTGGGGGCTAAGTCAGCATTGTATTGATACTGCTTGTAGAAAGCTTCAGCAAGGTCATTCCAATCTCTGATGTTGACACTCTCCAACTGATAATACCACTCTAGCTGAGCTCCAGATAAACTCTCTTGAAAGAAATGGATCCACAACTTTTTATCAGCAGTGTGGGGTTGCATTCTTCTGACATAAGACCTCAGATGCAATTTGGGGCAAGAGACCCCATCATAGACAACAAATGTAGGAACTTTGAACCCAATGGGTATGACCACCCCAGATATCAAGCTCAAATCCTCAAAATCCAGCCCAGATGATTTCTGTAATTCCATAGCATCCATTCTATCCACCAGCATCTTGAATTTGTCTTCGTTAGGCTCATGGTAGTAGTTAGCCTCAGAATCAGAGTCCCCCATAGTGTTGTGGAGACTGCCTCTCTCCTGCTCAGATTCTTCAGATTCATAGTCTTCAACATGTTCCTTGGTCTTGACAGGACCTTTGAACCTTCTTCCCATGTTGAGCAACCCAGCAGACCTTCTAGCCTTCTTAGTCTTCTTGGCCAGCAGTGTCTTCAATTCATCCTGCCCCTTGGATAGGTTCAGGATCAGCTCTTGGAACTGTGCATTCTGTGCCTGGAGATCCTTAACTGATTGTTCAAGAGCCATTGCTGAAATAGACAGCGAGAAGATGAGAAACCTGTGCACAATTATAAACCTGTGATGCAATGATATGGGAATGCATATGCAATGTTTTCAAGGACCGCAGGATTTAAATTTGCTTAAACAAACAAGAAAGTAACTTTTTATTAGTAATAACTTGTTTTGCCTTTTAGGCTTACAAAAAATGAAAACGAAATAAGTACAAAAGATGGGGTTTTAAGTCTCCCATGGGCGTTTCCTCTTTGTGTTGAGGTATGAGTTGAGGTTTCGTTCCTCATGAAGTAGCTTTGTTAGCTCTAGGATCCTTGCTTGGCTTGCTTTGTAATGAGCCTCGAAAGTATCCCTTTGCTCTTTCAGTTGGATCCATGATCTCTGCAAGTCTTCCATATCAGTAGGCATGTCTGGGTGAAGGATGGTATAAGCTGTGTCTCCTTCAGCAACAGGTTCCATGGTAACTGGTAGGACGGCAGGATATGGCATCATGAGTGTCTGAGCACGAGATCGTACCCATCTGAGATAAGCCTCCATAGGAATAGTGTACTTAGGCTCCAGTGTCTTGCTGTCAATCCTGTTTACCTTTCCCCAAGCTCGTATGAATCTCTGACGGTAACCCTGAAGATCGTTGTCGTAGTCAAACACAATGCCCTGAATCAACATGTCATGTGGACCATCGCTCCGGGCGTAACCAAACTGTCGTAAGGCTAGAGATGGGTTGTAGGTGATGCCTCCTCTTATGCCTAGAAGTGGCACATTAGGAAACTCCCCACAACGGTCAATGATGGTGACATTCTCCATAGATCTGGAGCACCAATGGATGTCTGAGTGAGAAAGTGACATGATCCTCTTGGACCATCTGAACCCTTGCTCATTCTTCATTACTGAGCGAGGAAGGTGAGAAATAAACCACCTAGAAAGTAAAGGTATGCAGCACATCAAAGTTCCTCTTGCCCTTGTAGTACGGGTGTGAAGAGAATGTAGGATGTCTCCAAGTAAGGTAGGCACTGGATTGTGACTCAGGAATATGTTGATGGCATGAACGTCTATGAACTGATCAGGATTGGGGAACAACACTAAGCCATAAATCAATAAGGCTAAGATCTCCTCAAAAGCATCGTAGCTCATAGCCTTCAAGAACATTTGAGCTTTCTCCACTAATACCTTGGCAAGAATACCTTTAACTCCACTTCTCGTCTCTAGAACAATGTCAGACTTCTTCAGATGTAGAGCTGCAGCTATAACTTCTGGTTTAAGCTCCTTCTCTAAGCCTGTGAATGGCTTCTGATCAAGAACAGGTATACCCATAAGTTTAGAGAACTCCTCCATGGTTGGAACCAGCTGATAATCAGGAAATGTAAAGCAATGATGCTTAGGGTCAAAGAACTGAAACAGCACACTCATCATGTCTTCACTGAACCCTGAAGTAACTAGATCCAATAAGTGACCATGTCTCTTGTTGAACTGGGAATGATCAGGCACTAGGGAAACCAACTCCTTGAGCTTAGCAGGTATCCCTACAAAGTTGATCCTGATGGTGTTTCTACGAGCAGAAGCCATGACCTGCAATAAAGAACAAAGATAAATCCTTTGGTCCTTGAAAGGGTTAGGGAAAATGATATGCTTATGATGCATGATGATGTCATGATGTCATGCTCAATCACAAACATGTGGCACACACAAACAAGTCACACCATAGCCCTAGGTTTAAAGGCTTGCATGAGGTTCAAAGGCAAGTACCCTCCCCTGAAGTTAGATGGTTCATCCTGTCCTACAAAAGTAACCAGGTTCTAAGGGATCTCAATATCATTGATCCTTCACAAGGGTGGTTGTTCAGAAGGCAACTTACTTGCCAACCAAAACCCTCCAAGTTTAAGATCTCAATGAGCGTAGTATCGAGTGTCAACCAACTTCAGTCTGCACCAAAGCCGGTTACCTCACTACTTTCTAAAGGCCAAGATGAGTTAACTAGGGTTCTAAAAGTCAGTTAGTGCATTGACAACATATGGCAGCCTCAATATTATCCTCAACTTGACTTAAGGAATATAAGCACCAACCAAGAAGTCGCACTAACTATGGCCACCAGATCAACCGTATCGATATACGTCGTACAGTTTCCTTGGTCTATTGCCATTTACCTAAGGTACACTAGATCCGGGTTAGGACCTTTCACACATAAGAGCACCCCAACAATATAATAATAAAGCAAACAAGGCAAACAATTTAAAGTGATCTTAATTCCTAAGGGTACCCCTCTTAAATAGATCCCCAGCAGAGTCGCCAGTTCTGTAACCCGGTGAACTGACTTTAAACAATGTTGCGGATAGCAAGAGTCGCCACCGACTTTTATTTTATCCATAAGGAAAGGTTATAAAAGAACAGGAAAGACCTTAGAGAATATTTTGGGTCCGGGGGGTAGGTTATGAAAAGGGAAGGTATTAGCATCCTTTTCATCCATGGTTATCCATGGGCTCTTAGGTACTTAAGCTCACTTTTGAATTGTTTTGAAATTGTAGTGTGTGAATAGAAAATTTTCAGAATAGTTAATAAATAATCCATGTAAGGATGTGTTAAGAACTTGTTTGAAAACTTGTTGAAAATTTGTTTAAGTGCGAAACAATTTTGAAGTGAGCAAGCACCTAGGAGTAACCTACCCTAATGTTTAAAGGTCTTTCTTATTCTTCATTCTTTCCTTTAGTAAGACTATCCCTACTATAATGGAGTAGGTAGTCCTTACTTTGGATGTTAAGGGACATGTGAGGGACAATTTGACTTTGAAGGCCATTGTGGGATGTAATAAGCACATATAAGGGACCATCATCATTTTTCGAAAGGGACTCGATTCGTAAAGGCAACCATAAGGGACTTTGATGATTTTTCTATTTGAGGGACTTGCTTTATACACCCCACTTAACCATTATTCGTAGGCAACTTGAGGGATATCCTTAGGAAGTGAGACGGCGATTAAAATCGACTTACGTGTGTGACGTGTTTATTTTAATTATCTTTATTTAAAAGTGATCTAAATTTATTTTAATATTACATACATGTTGTTACACTCCCTAATTACTAACCATAATAATAATTAAATAATTAAACAACTTTACATCCAAGAAACAATTACAAAATAATAAGCAAAATAATTAAATAGCAAAGATAAATAAAATATAAATAAGCAATAATAAATAATAAAGGGGGTTAATTCTAAGTTTACTCGGCAAGACATCGCATCTTGTGCCTACGTATCCTTACGGGAGTGGAATCAGAGTAATCGTAGTTCCCCTCAATAGGGAGGTTAGAAACTTCTTGACTGTGGTCAAGGTCTCAAGGGGAATAAACGCATCTTAAGGACACGCTTACGTGGAGTGTAGAAACTCCAAATCTCTACGTTGAAATGTTAAGTTGTAATTAGGGTTAAATTAGGGATTCCACGGCGGGAAACCCTAAAATGAGCGCGGCGGCTCTTTGACCTAATGCTAAGGGTAAAATTGTAATTTTGCCTGCGGCGAGGCATTTGTGAAAATTAGGGTTTGTAGTTTGTAGTTTTGAGGATTTGAAATTGAATGTGTGAAGTTTTACGGACTATTGGCGCGGCGGCCAAACAGTTAGACCTAACCTTCGGATGTGTGCAATGTGACAGAAATAATAGTAAACGCGTGAGATAATTGAATCATGCAAACAGAGAGATAATGTCATAATTTAAACCATGCAAGCAGAAATTTAAAGGCAGAATTTAAAGAGCGATTGTTAAGTTCGCGAGGTTACATGAGAGGAGCAGATACAATATGATAATGAAATTTGAATTGAACAATAATAAAATAAAATAAATAACGGTTCTAGTTATTATTTAAAAAAAAAGATTTTAGTTATTATTTTAAATTTATCTAAAAAAAAAAGTTTTTCTTAAAAATAATAGGTTTTCATATTAATTTGGAAAAGATATTAATGTTATTTATTTTAAAAAACAGATTTTTATATTATAACAAATTTTAATAAATTAATGATAACAATAATAATAATAATGGTAATAATAATGATAATAATGATAATAATAATAATAATAATAATAATAATAATAATAATAATAATAATAATAATAATAATAATAATAATAATAAAGCAATAACGAATTTTAAATGTGCCAAATAACCCAACAATGTTGCTAACGCAGAAATGCGCTCATCGCAACCAGATCTAAATCGGACGAAACAAAATTTATCGCAAAGAAAAAGAAATTAAGCAAAAAATAGTATTATTGCTCACACAAAAATGCGATCATCGCAACCAGATCGAACTAACACAAATGTCACGCGTCATGCACACAAATGTGCAAACATCGTATCGACATAATTCGATCAAAAATCTTATATATATAAACTCTAACAATTTAAAAATTATATATATATAAACGTAACAGTAATAGATAAAGAAAAAGAAATAACGGTAATAGATGAAGAAAAAGAAATAACGGTAAAAGATGAAGAAAAAGAAACAACAGTAATAGATGAAGGAAAAGAAATAACGGTAAACGATGAAGAAAAAGAAACAATAGTAATGGATGAAGAAGAAAACTAAATAACGGCAAACGACACTCACTCCTCTTAGGTTTTTTTCATTCTCTCCTCTTTTCCAACAAGGCAACACATGTATATATAGGGAACAAATTAGGGTTAACACCAAATTGTCAATAATGTCCCTAAAGCCCATTTTAAAGCCCAAACTAAATAATTAGTTAAGAAAAAATAAAATTTAAATAATTTAAAATAATTAAAATAAACTTAAAATAAAAACTAATAATCCTATTGATTCCTAAAATAAAAAATATTATAAAAAGAACAAAATTTTTTCAATGTTTTTTATTTTATGATTTTTTGGATATTTTTATGAATAATTTAGAAAAAAGTGAAAAAAATAATATTTTTAAAAAATGATTTAATTAAAATACGAAAATAATAATTAAATAATAATAAAAAACTATTTTTGTTATTTTTTTAATGAAAGATAGAAAAATTTAGAGTAAAAATAATAAAAAACAAAAAAAGTGACAAAGGTGAGATTCGAACTCTCAACCTCTCATACTCATAACTCCTTACACATGTCCTCCTGCCAATTGTGCCATTTTTACTTTTTAGAAAAAAAATGCATGCCATATGATATTTACCTGCAAAAAGTCAAACGACTACACAAATTTGTTAGTAATTGATTAAATGCAATGAAATGCGACGACAAATCTTAGGGCAAAATTTGGGGTATTACAGTTATTATGATAATATTTCTCACCCAACCTCTCTTTGATGTTGGCAAAAAAAAATCATGAAGTTTGACTTTGGTTTGACCACAGTTGACCTCAGTTTGACCTTTTAACTGCATTGACTGCTTTTGACTTATCTGATCATCTGACTGAGCGAACTTTTGAGAAAAGTCTTGAAACTTGACATGGGGGTTCTTATACACATATAAGATGTTATGAAGCTCACTTGAAGTCTTGGAAGTCCATTTAGCCTGATTAAAGTCAAAACCCTAGTTTTGGATGCACTGCTTAGGAGGTGCATTGTCTGAGGGAATTGTCAACTCTTCTGACCAATTATGAATTTTGTGAACCTTGTGAACCTTCTTGGAACACAAAGTCTTGTATTGTGAGGGCAAATTTTGGGGTGCAACAGCTGCCCCTGTTCAATTTTCTGAAACCTGAGGGGTTAGATTGGTATATTTGCCAGTCGTAACCTGGAAGGTTGAAGGGGATTGAACACAAAAGCCCAAAAATTTGCACTCACCAGTGCATGGAGTGATATTGATGGTTGGTTGAACATGATTGAGTGGGCTTAAAGATGCCACTAGGGGAAAGTTCTTCAGTAGTATAATGAGAACTGTCAGGAGTCTGGAGTAATACTGATGTAACAGCATGTCTTCATGAGGATAGAGCAATCAATAATGATAACCCTAAAGCAGTCTTGAAGTGATAAATCTGACCTCAGGAGGATAGAGCAATCAATAGCTCTAAAGCAGTCTTGAAGTAATAATGGCTTCAGGAGGATAGAGCAATCAATAGCTCTAAAGCAGTCTTGAAGTAATAGAATGGCTTCAGTAGGATAGAGCAATCAACAGCTCTAAAGCAGTCTTGAAATAATAATGTGATATGTCTTCAGGAGGATAGAGCAATCAATAGCTCTAAAGCAGTCTTGAAGTAATGATTTCAGGAGGATAGAGCAATGGATAGCTCTAAAGCAGTCTTGAAATAATAATGTAATTTCAGGAGGATAGAGCAATGGAGAACTCTAAAGCAGTCTTGAAATAATTAGATGGCTTCAGGAGGATAGAGCAATGAATAGCTCTAAAGCAGTCTTGAAGTAGTAATATGACCTCATGAGGATAGAGCAATGAATAACTCTAAAGCAGTCTTGAAGTAATAGGATGATTTCAGGAGGATAGAGCAATCAGTAGCTCTAAAGCAGTCTTGAAGTCATGAGAGGCTATCAGGAGGATAAAGTAACCCTGAGGTTACAATAAAGCAGTCCCAAAGTAATAAGAAGCTCATCAGGAGGATAAAGTAACCCTGAGGTTACAATAAAGCAGTCCCAAAGATCATAAGATTGTTTGTTGGATAATTAACCTGAAAACAAGGTAGCATTCTGTATAACAACATTAGTTTATGCTTTATGTATGCATGTATGACATGATGCACTTAGGTAATGTACTATAGACATATATGTTATGGTATGATGTAAATGATGTATGTATGCTATGACACTGCTGGAAGTGTCTGGATATCCTTGTATAACAACTGCTGGCCAAGGAAAATAAATCCCGATTCGTTGTTGAAGAATATATAACCCTCCGTCTGCTGGGGATAACAAGGTATAGATAACCTCCCGTTGTTGGGGATAACAAGGTATAGATAACCTCCCGTTGTTGGGGATAGTAGGGTATAGATAACCTTCGTTTTCGTTTGATAGTAGGATAAGTATAACATCCCGTCTTCGTTCATCGTGCCCTTATTGGAAAGTAATTTCCCGTATATCCGTATGAGGATAAAAGAGATGGATATAAATTCCAGGGGAGATTAGACTTTGTGAAAATGGATTAGTCCTACTGATGGTTTGTAACTGTCTTGTAAAGATGAACCTGCGAAGCTTCGTTGAAATCCTGCCCTCGTTCGTCCTTAGTAAATACTATTACTGCATTTTCATGCATTTCTGGTAAACATCAATCATATTAAAAGCATACATGCATTTCTGGTAAACATCAATCATATTCAAAGGCATACATACATTCAAACACAACCAATGGACGTTTCGCTTATGTAAATAGGGTAAAAGTAAATCTGGATTCAAAAGATGGAGTTTATTTATATCAAAAGTGACCCATACACGGGTAAGTTTGTACAAGGAGACATAAACCCTAGTAAAAGAATTTTGTCATGAAGTTTTACAAAAAGAATCAGCTATGTGGGAAATAATCCTATTGAGTTTCAATTCTACTATTGCCACTCAAGTATCTCATCTTCTTGCTGTTGAGACGGAAACGATTGGATTGAGCTTTATCTGTTTGAGCTTGAGTAAGTAGTACAACTGGTTGCAGTTTCATGAGTGATCCAAACGAGACATAGTCATACGCTTTAATCCCTAACTTTTGCCTGGATTGCCCTTTCAGGTTTTCAATCCACCGGGATACCCTTTTTTGCCCAAGCCGCCTTTTCAGGTTTTCGACTTGCCGGGTGTACATCTTTTTATATATATATCCCTAATTTTTGCCCAAACCCTTTTGGTTTGCCGGGATGCCCTTATTTTTGCCTAGGCCTGTCAACCTAGCGGGTCTCTTTTTATGCGTAGTATTTTTTAACTATGTCTGCGTTTACAGGTTGTGGGAAATCTTCACCATCCATTGTAGTCAGTATCATGGCACCTCCTGAGAACACTGTCTTGACTACAAATGGTCCCTCATATGTTGGAGTCCACTTGCCCCTAGGATCACCCTGTGGTAATATGATACGCTTGATTACCAAGTCACCAGCCTGATATACCTTTGGCTTAACCTTCTTGTTAAAAGCTTTGATCATCCGTTTCTGGTACATCTGGCCATGACAAACTGCTGCTAACCTTTTCTCATCAATCAAATTTATCTGGTCAAGTCGAGTCTGAATCCACTCATCTTCATCCAAGCCTGCATCCTTCATAATTCTCAAGGAACTGAATCTTCATATCAATAGCAACTTGCATACCCATGATACATGCCTCATACTCAGCCATGTTATTGGTACAATAGAAACAAAGTCTGGCAGTAATCGGGGTATGACAACCTTCAGGGGAACTAATCACAACACCAATACCATTACCATGTGCATTGGAGGCACCATCAAAAACCATAGTCCATCGGGATCCTTGTTCAGGTCCGTCATATTGTCCAGGTTCTTTGGTAACAGACATAATGTCTTCATCAGGGAACTCAAAATTCATTGACTGGTAATCATCTACTGCTTGATGAGCCAAATGATCAGCAACAACACCCCCCTTAATGGCCTTCTGAGTGGTATACTGTATATCATATTCCGTCAAGATCATTTGCCATCTTGCAATTCTTCCGGAGAGAGCAGGTTTCTCAAATATATACTTGATTGGATCCATCTTCGAAATCAACAAGGTAGTATGGGTCAACATATACTGTCTTAGTCGGCGAGCAGCCCATGCCAAAGCGCAACAAGTTTTCTCGAGCAGTGAGTATCTTGTTTCACAGTCGGTAAACTTTTTGCTAAGGTAGTATATTGCCTGCTCTTTTCGACCAGACTCGTCATGTTGCCCCAGTACACACCCCATTGAGTTGTCTAATACTGTTAAATACATAATCAAGGGTCTTCCATCAACTGGTGGCATTAAAATTGGAGGTTCTAGCAAATATCTCTTGATTTCATCAAAGGCAGTCTGGCACTCATCATTCCATTCCATCACCTGATCTTTCCTCAACAACTTGAAGATTGGCTCACAGATGGTAGTTAATTGGGAAATAAATCTTGCAATGTAGTTCAATCGTCCCAAGAAACCTCTAACCTCCTTCTCAGTACGGGGAGCTGGCATCTCTCGTATAGCTTTCACTTTTGCAGGATCCACTTCAATACCTTTTCCACTGACAATGAAACCCAAGAGTTTTCCAGATCTAACTCCAAAAGTACACTTGTTTGGGTTCAATCTCAACTTGTATTTCTTCAACCTCTCAAACAACTTGTGCAGATGATCAAGATGTTGCTCTTCATTCTGAGATCTGGCTATCATGTCATCCACATATACCTCTATCTCATGATGAATCATATCATGAGACAAAGCCACCATAGCACGCTGATATGTTGCCCCTGCATTCTTCAAACCAAATGGCATTACCTTATAGCAAAAGGTGCCCCACTGTGTCACAAATGTTGTCTTCTCCATATCTTCAGGTGCCATCTTGATTTGATTGTAACCAGAGAAACCATCCATAAAAGAGAATACCTTATGCTGAGCAGTGTTGTCTACCAGAATATCGATATGAGGAAGTGGAAAGTCGTCTTTAGGGCTAGCCTTGTTCAGATCTCTGTAGTCTACACACATACGTACCTTACCATCTTTCTTAGGAACTGGTACCACATTTGCAACCCACTGAGGATAAGAAGTTACGGCCAAGACCCCTGCATTGAACTGTTTCATTACCTCTGCTTTGATCTTTTCTGACATTTCAGGACGCATACGACGAACCTTCTGCTTCTTTGGACGACAATCTTCTTTCACTGGCAAACGGTGAACCACAATGTCTGTATCCAACCCTGGCATATCTTCATAAGACCAAGCAAAGATCTCCACATAGTCACGTAGCATCTGAATCAACCTGCTCTTGACACTGTCCTCTAAATCAGCCCCTATTTTGACCTCTTTTCTGTTTTCTTCAGTTCCCAGATTCACAACTTCGACTGGCTCTTCATGTGGCTGTATAGCTTTCTCTTCTTGTTGTAACAACCTAGCAAGCTCTACAGGTATTTCACAATCGTCCTCGTTTCCGTCTTCAGTTTGATAGATCGGATTCTCGAAATTGTAATTGGCAATAGTAGAACTGTTATCAACTGGATCCAGAGTGGATGAGGATCTACATTTTAGTGACGTGGGTGTGTGTAAGAACACATAGCTGATAAAGCAAAAATAAAAGAAAAAGAAAGACAAGGAACACAATATTTACGAAAACGAAACGTCCACTGATTTTATTGAATGAAGTATGCAAATGAAATGACAACCCGTAACAAGCACACCATTGTGCCCCGGGTAAGGCACATGGCTTGAAAGTTTTAATTGTTCCAGAAATTACAAATTTAAAAACATAACACAGTAATAGTATTTACTCCTGACTAAAGGAGATAGGGATAACATCTTCAGCTGTCCAATTATTGAGTCCAGTACCCACAGTAGGAAAAATCCATGCCTCCAAGTTGTAGTCTTCATCTTGATCTCCCACAGCATTGATAACCCCTTGATTGGTGATACGAACAGCACGGGCACGACGGACAGCCTTCTGGGACTCTGCAGTGAAACCCAAACCAAACTTGTCAGACTTGTATGGAATATCAGGAAGCTGACCCCAAATAGTACAACCACCTTCTTCCACCACAGCTTTTGCATCATTGAGGGAGGCCATTGCCATTGTTGGAGGGTTTCTGATGACCACAGGAACCCTCTTCACAGCAGGAGGAGTCACACAATCCTTAACAGCCCAGGGAACCACTTCAAATGACTGACATGGAGTTTCAATGTATTCACCTTCTACTTCCAGATACTTGAAAGTGTTTACATGGCTGACAAAGTATTCTTCCTCTCCAAAGACTGTAACAACTTTTCCGTTCACCGGATATCTCAACTTTTGATGTAATGTGGAGGTCACAGCACCTGCCCCATGGATCCAGGGACGACCAAGCAGACATGAGTACGAAGGACGAATATCCATCACATAGAATGTAGCAGTGAACACCTGAGAACCAACCTTGATTGGAAGATCAATTTCCCCATGCACTACTCTTCTAGAACCATCAAAAGCCTTTACCACAATATTACTGGGCTTCAATACCGTATCTTCAGGACTCAGCTTGTTCAGGACTTCCTTAGGCAACACATTCAGAGAGGAACCATTGTCTATCAGCACATGAGACAGGGTAGTGCCCCTGCATTCAATTGAAATATGCAAGGCCCTGTTATGATCCCTCTTGGCAGGGGTCAAGTCAGCATCAGAAAATCCTAACCCGTTGTCATAGGTCAGGTGAGCAACACAATTCTCAAACTGGTCCACAGAAATTGCACTGGGTACATGAGCCATCTTTAGAAACTTGATCAATGACTTGGCATGAGCCTCAGAACATAATAACAGGGAGAGCATAGAAATCTTTGAGGGAGTATGCCCCAGCTGATCAACAATATCATAATCACTCTTGCGAATGATTTTCAATACTTCTTCCATCTGCTTAGAGAGGTCATCAGCAGCTGGCACATCAGTAGATACAGGCTCAATAACAGGACCCTTGCCCCGAGCATCAGTGGTGGAAGTAACAGCAGGAGTAACTGCACTCTTAGAAGCAACTGGAGGAGAGAAGACTCTTCCACTACGAGTGATCTTGCTAGATCCAGCAATATTATCAATGTCAACAGGCATATCAGATAAAGGCTCCTGCTTGACACCATGGATGTAAACATCAGACCCATAGTGCCAAGGCACAGCTTTGTCAGATGTATAAGGAATAGGACCAGGAGTGGTAATGATCAGAGGAGCTACTCTGGCTTCAGCAACAACTTTCACAGGACCTTCAGCAGTAATCTTGATTGGGCCCTGATGAGTGATTTTAATGGGACCCTTTGAAGTGATTCTTAGTGGTACTTTGTCAACCATGTCAACCTCTTCAATCTTCTTACCCTGAGTCAGATGATCCACCATACTTTCTACAGATGTTGGTCTTCTTTCAAACACTATAGTATATTTATCCATGAGACGTTGAATCCCATCTCTCAAAATGAAGCAACTATCCGGCTTATAGGTACAATATAGACAATCTTCATGACAACCTGGAAAGATCCCAGCTTGTACTAACCTCTTTTTGATAACAGACAATGGTGTGCTCAACTCCATAACTGAATAGACATGCAGATCTTCATCAATATCTTCATCAATGGCGTTGACAGTCTTCTCGTGATTTGGCATTGGAGCTGTAATCACATTTGGAGTACCTGGTGGATCAAACTCAATTTCTCCAGCATCAATCATATCCTGAATTTTGTTCTTCAAGACCCAGCAGTTATTAGTATCATGTCCTGGACAGTTTGAATGATATGCACATCGTGCATTGGGATTGTACTTGGGAGAGGTAACATTGGGATTCTGAGGGGCCTCCCTCAGGGTAATAAGTTCAGCTTTCAACAAGTGTTGCAATGCCTGAGCCATTGACATATTGATCTTCGTGAACTGTCTTCTAGCCCTCTGTTGGTTGCCTTGAGGCTGCTCTGTTGTTGCAGGAGTTGGATTTGAAATATGAACTGCACTAACAGACTGATGCCTTCTGTTACGATCAGGCTGACCATACACAGCATTAGATTCTTTCTTCCCAGTGGGAGGCTTCTTTGCAGCTCCTGATGAAGAAGTGCCCACTTGGATCTTACCACTCTTGATACCATTCTCTACTCGCTCTCCTGTCATGATCAACTCAGTGAAGCCAGATGATGAGCTTCCAATGAGATGACTGTAAAACGGACCATTCAGCGTACACATGAACATATCAACCAACTCCCTATCAGTCAAAGGGGGTTGAACTCTTCCAGCTAAGTCTCTCTACTTCTGAGCATACTCCTTAAAGCTTTCTTTGGCACCCATAGACATGCTTTGAAGCTGCATGCGAGTGGGGGCTAAGTCAGCATTGTATTGATACTGCTTGTAGAAAGCTTCAGCAAGGTCATTCCAATCTCTGATGTTGACACTCTCCAACTGATAATACCACTCTAGCTGAGCTCCAGATAAACTCTCTTGAAAGAAATGGATCCACAACTTTTTATCAGCAGTGTGGGGTTGCATTCTTCTGACATAAGACCTCAGATGCAATTTGGGGCAAGAGACCCCATCATAGACAACAAATGTAGGAACTTTGAACCCAATGGGTATGACCACCCCAGATATCAAGCTCAAATCCTCAAAATCCAGCCCAGATGATTTCTGTAATTCCATAGCATCCATTCTATCCACCAGCATCTTGAATTTGTCTTCGTTAGGCTCATGGTAGTAGTTAGCCTCAGAATCAGAGTCCCCCATAGTGTTGTGGAGACTGCCTCTCTCCTGCTCAGATTCTTCAGATTCATAGTCTTCAACATGTTCCTTGGTCTTGACAGGACCTTTGAACCTTCTTCCCATGTTGAGCAACCCAGCAGACCTTCTAGCCTTCTTAGTCTTCTTGGCCAGCAGTGTCTTCAATTCATCCTGCCCCTTGGATAGGTTCAGGATCAGCTCTTGGAACTGTGCATTCTGTGCCTGGAGATCCTTAACTGATTGTTCAAGAGCCATTGCTGAAATAGACAGCGAGAAGATGAGAAACCTGTGCACAATTATAAACCTGTGATGCAATGATATGGGAATGCATATGCAATGTTTTCAAGGACCGCAGGATTTAAATTTGCTTAAACAAACAAGAAAGTAACTTTTTATTAGTAATAACTTGTTTTGCCTTTTAGGCTTACAAAAAATGAAAACGAAATAAGTACAAAAGATGGGGTTTTAAGTCTCCCATGGGTGTTTCCTCTTTGTGTTGAGGTATGAGTTGAGGTTTCGTTCCTCATGAAGTAGCTTTGTTAGCTCTAGGATCCTTGCTTGGCTTGCTTTGTAATGAGCCTCGAAAGTATCCCTTTGCTCTTTCAGTTGGATCCATGATCTCTGCAAGTCTTCCATATCAGTAGGCATGTCTGGGTGAAGGATGGTATAAGATGTGTCTCCTTCAGCAACAGGTTCCATGGTAACTGGTAGGACGGCAGGATATGGCATCATGAGTGTCTGAGCACGAGATCGTACCCATCTGAGATAAGCCTCCATAGGAATAGTGTACTTAGGCTCCAGTGTCTTGCTGTCAATCCTGTTTACCTTTCCCCAAGCTCGTATGAATCTCTGACGGTAACCCTGAAGATCGTTGTCGTAGTCAAACACAATGCCCTGAATCAACATGTCATGTGGACCATCGCTCCGGGCGTAACCAAACTGTCGTAAGGCTAGAGATGGGTTGTAGGTGATGCCTCCTCTTATGCCTAGAAGTGGCACATTAGGAAACTCCCCACAACGGTCAATGATGGTGACATTCTCCATAGATCTGGAGCACCAATGGATGTCTGAGTGAGAAAGTGACATGATCCTCTTGGACCATCTGAACCCTTGCTCATTCTTCATTACTGAGCGAGGAAGGTGAGAAATAAACCACCTAGAAAGTAAAGGTATGCAGCACATCAAAGTTCCTCTTGCCCTTGTAGTACGGGTGTGAAGAGAATGTAGGATGTCTCCAAGTAAGGTAGGCACTGGATTGTGACTCAGGAATATGTTGATGGCATGAACGTCTATGAACTGATCAGGATTGGGGAACAACACTAAGCCATAAATCAATAAGGCTAAGATCTCCTCAAAAGCATCGTAGCTCATAGCCTTCAAGAACATTTGAGCTTTCTCCACTAATACCTTGGCAAGAATACCTTTAACTCCACTTCTCGTCTCTAGAACAATGTCAGACTTCTTCAGATGTAGAGCTGCAGCTATAACTTCTGGTTTAAGCTCCTTCTCTAAGCCTGTGAATGGCTTCTGATCAAGAACAGGTATACCCAGAAGTTTAGAGAACTCCTCCATGGTTGGAACCAGCTGATAATCAGGAAATGTAAAGCAATGGTGCTTAGGGTCAAAGAACTGAAACAGCACACTCATCATGTCTTCACTGAACCCTGAAGTAACTAGATCCAATAAGTGACCATGTCTCTTGTTGAACTGGGAATGATCAGGCACTAGGGAAACCAACTCCTTGAGCTTAGCAGGTATCCCTACAAAGTTGATCCTGATGGTGTTTCTACGAGCAGAAGCCATGACCTGCAATAAAGAACAAAGATAAATCCTTTGGTCCTTGAAAGGGTTAGGGAAAATGATATGCTTATGATGCATGATGATGTCATGATGTCATGCTCAATCACAAACATGTGGCACACACAAACAAGTCACACCATAGCCCTAGGTTTAAAGGCTTGCATGAGGTTCAAAGGCAAGTACCCTCCCCTGAAGTTAGATGGTTCATCCTGTCCTACAAAAGTAACCAGGTTCTAAGGGATCTCAATATCATTGATCCTTCACAAGGGTGGTTGTTCAGAAGGCAACTTACTTGCCAACCAAAACCCTCCAAGTTTAAGATCTCAATGAGCGTAGTATCGAGTGTCAACCAACTTCAGTCTGCACCAAAGCCGGTTACCTCACTACTTTCTAAAGGCCAAGATGAGTTAACTAGGGTTCTAAAAGTCAGTTAGTGCATTGACAACATATGGCAGCCTCAATATTATCCTCAACTTGACTTAAGGAATATAAGCACCAACCAAGAAGTCGCACTAACTATGGCCACCAGATCAACCGTATCGATATACGTCGTACAGTTTCCTTGGTCTATTGCCATTTACCTAAGGTACACTAGATCCGGGTTAGGACCTTTCACACATAAGAGCACCCCAACAATATAATAATAAAGCAAACAAGGCAAACAATTTAAAGTGATCTTAATTCCTAAGGGTACCCCTCTTAAATAGATCCCCAGCAGAGTCGCCAGTTCTGTAACCCGGTGAACTGACTTTAAACAATGTTGCGGATAGCAAGAGTCGCCACCGACTTTTATTTTATCCATAAGGAAAGGTTATAAAAGAACAGGAAAGACCTTAGAGAATATTTTGGGTCCGGGGGGTGGGTTATGAAAAGGGAAGGTATTAGCATCCTTTTCATCCATGGTTATCCATGGGCTCTTAGGTACTTAAGCTCACTTTTGAATTGTTTTGAAATTGTAGTGTGTGAATAGAAAATTTTCAGAATAGTTAATAAATAATCCATGTAAGGATGTGTTAAGAACTTGTTTGAAAACTTGTTGAAAATTTGTTTAAGTGCGAAACAATTTTGAAGTGAGCAAGCACCTAGGAGTAACCTACCCTAATGTTTAAAGGTCTTTCTTATTCTTCATTCTTTCCTTTAGTAAGACTATCCCTACTATAATGGAGTAGGTAGTCCTTACTTTGGATGTTAAGGGACATGTGAGGGACAATTTGACTTTGAAGGCCATTGTGGGATGTAATAAGCACATATAAGGGACCATCATCATTTTTCGAAAGGGACTCGATTCGTAAAGGCAACCATAAGGGACTTTGATGATTTTTCTATTTGAGGGACTTGCTTTATACACCCCACTTAACCATTATTCGTAGGCAACTTGAGGGATATCCTTAGGAAGTGAGACGGCGATTAAAATCGACTTACGTGTGTGACGTGTTTATTTTAATTATCTTTATTTAAAAGTGATCTAAATTTATTTTAATATTACATACATGTTGTTACACTCCCTAATTACTAACCATAATAATAATTAAATAATTAAACAACTTTACATCCAAGAAACAATTACAAAATAATAAGCAAAATAATTAAATAGCAAAGATAAATAAAATATAAATAAGCAATAATAAATAATAAAGGGGGTTAATTCTAAGTTTACTCGGCAAGACATCGCATCTTGTGCCTACGTATCCTTACGGGAGTGGAATCAGAGTAATCGTAGTTCCCCTCAATAGGGAGGTTAGAAACTTCTTGACTGTGATCAAGGTCTCAAGGGGAATAAACGCATCTTAAGGACACGCTTACGTGGAGTGTAGAAACTCCAAATCTCTACGTTGAAATGTTAAGTTGTAATTAGGGTTAAATTAGGGATTCCACGGCGGGAAACCCTAAAATGAGCGCGGCGGCTCTTTGACCTAATGCTAAGGGTAAAATTGTAATTTTGCCTGCGGCGAGGCATTTGTGAAAATTAGGGTTTGTAGTTTGTAGTTTTGAGGATTTGAAATTGAATGTGTGAAGTTTTACGGACTATTGGCGCGGCGGCCAACAGTTAGACCTAACCTTCGGATGTGTGCAATGTGACAGAAATAATAGTAAACGCGTGAGATAATTGAATCATGCAAACAGAGAGATAATGTCATAATTTAAACCATGCAAGCAGAAATTTAAAGGCAGAATTTAAAGAGCGATTGTTAAGTTCGCGAGGTTACATGAGAGGAGCAGATACAATATGATAATGAAATTTGAATTGAACAATAATAAAATAAAATAAATAACGGTTCTAGTTATTATTTTAAAAAAAAGATTTTAGTTATTATTTTAAATTTATCTAAAAAAAAAAGTTTTTCTTAAAAATAATAGGTTTTCATATTAATTTGGAAAAGATATTAATGTTATTTATTTTAAAAAACAGATTTTTATATTATAACAAATTTTAATAAATTAATGATAACAATAATAATAATAATGGTAATAATAATGATAATAATGATAATAATAATAATAAATAATGATAATAATAATAATAATAATAATAATAATAATAATAATAATAATAATAATAATAATAATAATAATAAAGCAATAACGAATTTTAAATGTGCCAAATAACCCAACAATGTTGCTAACGCAGAAATGCGCTCATCGCAACCAGATCTAAATCGGACGAAACAAAATTTATCGCAAAGAAAAAGAAATTAAGCAAAAAATAGTATTATTGCTCACACAAAAATGCGATCATCACAACCAGATCGAACTAACACAAATGTCACGCGTCATGCACACAAATGTGCAAACATCGTATCGACATAATTCGATCAAAAATCTTATATATATAAACTCTAACAATTTAAAAATTATATATATATAAACGTAACAGTAATAGATAAAGAAAAAGAAATAACGGTAATAGATGAAGAAAAAGAAATAACGGTAAAAGATGAAGAAAAAGAAACAACAGTAATAGATGAAGGAAAAGAAATAACAGTAAACGATGAAGAAAAAGAAACAATAGTAATGGATGAAGAAGAAAACTAAATAACGGCAAACGGCACTCACTCCTCTTAGGTTTTTTTCATTCTCTCCTCTTTTCCAACAAGGCAACACATGTATATATAGGGAACAAATTAGGGTTAACACCAAATTGTCAATAATGTCCCTAAAGCCCATTTTAAAGCCCAAACTAAATAATTAGTTAAGAAAAAATAAAATTTAAATAATTTAAAATAATTAAAATAAACTTAAAATAAAAACTAATAATCCTATTGATTCCTAAAATAAAAAATATTATAAAAAGAACAAAATTTTTTCAATGTTTTTTATTTTATGATTTTTTGGATATTTTTATGAATAATTTAGAAAAAAGTGAAAAAAATAATATTTTTAAAAAATGATTTAATTAAAATACGAAAATAATAATTAAATAATAATAAAAAACTATTTTTGTTATTTTTTTAATGAAAGATAGAAAAATTTAGAGTAAAAATAATAAAAAACAAAAAAAGTGACAAAGGTGAGATTCGAACTCTCAACCTCTCATACTCATAACTCCTTACACATGTCCTCCTGCCAATTGTACCATTTTTACTTTTTAGAAAAAAAATGCATGCCATATGATATTTACCTGCAAAAAGTCAAACGACTACACAAATTTGTTAGTAATTGATTAAATGCAATGAAATGCGACGACAAATCTTAGGGCAAAATTTGGGGTATTACAGTTATTATGATAATATTTCTCACCCAACCTCTCTTTGATGTTGGCAAAAAAAAATCATGAAGTTTGACTTTGGTTTGACCACAGTTGACCTCAGTTTGACCTTTTAACTGCATTGACTGCTTTTGACTTATCTGATCATCTGACTGAGCAAACTTTTGAGAAAAGTCTTGAAACTTGACATGGGGGTTCTTATACACATATAAGATGTTATGAAGCTCACTTGAAGTCTTGGAAGTCCATTTAGCCTGATTAAAGTCAAAACCCTAGTTTTGGATGCACTGCTTAGGAGGTGCATTGTCTGAGGGAATTGTCAACTCTTCTGACCAATTATGAATTTTGTGAACCTTGTGAACCTTCTTGGAACACAAAGTCTTGTATTGTGAGGGCAAATTTTGGGGTGCAACAACGCCCAGTGATCTGGTCGTGAAGGCCTTTGACGGAACCAAGCGCCACGTCTTCGGAGAATTGACCCTGCCAATTCAAGTTGGTCCAGAGACGTTTAATGCGGTTTTCTATATCATGGATATCATGCCCGCCTATAGTTGCCTCTTAGGTCGGCCGTGGATCCATTCTGCTGGTGCCGTGACGTCCACGCTGCATCAGAAGCTTAAATATGCTGTTGGGGGCAGCATAGTCACAGTCTGTGGAGAGGAGGACATCATGGTAAGCCACCTGTCGTCCTTCAAGTACGTTGAAATGGATGGTGAGATCCATGAGACTCTTTGCCAGGCTTTTGAGACCGTCAGGGTGAAGGAGGTAGCTCCCGTTGTTGCAGAGAAGCAAGAGTTGAACCTCTCCTCGTTTAAGGAAGCTCGGGCTGTTGTCGAAGCTGGTTCCACCCCAGGCTGGGGGCATGTCTTGGACATACCAATCAAACAGGATAAGTTTGGATTAGGGTATTCTCCTGGAGCTGAAGCTTCATCTTCTTCTGGCAGTTCATCTCATGGGAAAGGGCCGATCTTATTCACCAAGGGGGGAGTAATTTTTGAGAGTATCAACGCTGCGTCAGAGGACAGTGGAGACAGTGATTGCGATCTTGACGCCTGGATTCAACCGAGCAAGCCAGGCGAGTGCCTCCACAATTGGACCATCAAGGAGATTATCAAGCTGACAAGTGAAGAGTAATGATTTTCTTTTTACAATCTTTGTACAACCCTATGTCCTGCCCGGGGCATAGTGGTTTTACTGTCAGGGCCTTGTAGGATTATGTGTATGCATTTTGTTAATAAATAAAAGGCGTTTTCTTCGTAATCAAATGTTGTGTTCTCTGTTATTCATGTTTTATGTTTGTTTCGAAAAACAGCAAAATGGCAACGAGGTTCGTGCTAACCTGCATATTCTTGCTTTAAACTTAACCCTTGTTATTGCAGGATCCACGTAACAGATGACATCGACTCTGGACCCTCTACGGCTCACTACGACTTTGATTGCCCGATCTATCAAGCCGAGGATGAGATTGATGAAGACGAAGACCTTCCGGAAGAGTTGGCCCGCTTGTTGAGACAAGAGGAGAAGGTTATTCTGCCTCACGAGGAGGATATTGAGATCATAAATCTGGGTTCTGAGGAGCTTATCAGGAATGTCAGAGTTGGGGCCGCGCTGCAGAATGATGTCAAGCATAGACTGGTCGAGATGCTTCGAGAGTATAGTGACGTCTTTGCTTGGTCATATGAGGATATGCCCGGACTTGACACTGATATTGTGGTTCATCGCTTGCCGTTGCGAGAAGATTGCCCTCCAGTCAAGCAGAAGCTCAGGAGGACGAGACCAGACATGGCTGTAAAAATCAAAGAAGAAGTCCAGAAGCAGTTGGACGCAGGATTTCTAGCCGTTACCACTTACCCTCCGTGGGTCGCCAACATAGTGCCTGTACCGAAGAAGGACGGTAAGGTACGCATGTGCGTCGATTATCGGGATTTGAATAGGGCGAGCCCTAAAGATGATTTCCCGTTGCCTCATATCGATGTGTTGGTCGACAATACAGCCCAGTTTTCCGTGTTTTCGTTCATGGATGGCTTCTCCGGTTACAATCAGATTAAGATGGCACCGGAGGACATGGAGAAAACAACGTTTATCACCCCCTGGGGAACGTTTTGCTACAAGGTAATGCCCTTCGGTCTAAAGAACGCAGGGGCCACTTACCAGCGAGCAATGGTAACTTTGTTTCATGATATGATTCATCATGAGATCGAGGTCTATGTTGATGACATGATTGCGAAGTCCCAAACGGAGGAGGAGCATCTGGTCAATTTGCTGAAGCTGTTTGAAAGGCTTAGGAAGTTCAGGCTGAGGCTGAATCCTAACAAGTGCACTTTCGGAGTGCGGTCCGGAAAGTTATTGGGGTTTATCGTTAGTGAACGAGGTATTGAAGTTGATCCTGCGAAAATAAAAGCTATCCAAGAAATGCCAGCGCCGAAAACAGAAAAAGAAGTTCGTGGTTTCTTGGGCCGAATAAACTACATTGCAAGGTTTATCTCTCAGCTCACGGCCACTTGTGAACCGATGTTCAAGTTGTTAAAGAAAAATCAGGCGATTACTTGGAATGAGGATTGCCAGAAGGCATTCGATAAGATAAAGCAGTATCTTCAAGAACCTCCCATCTTGATACCCCCAGTGGCTGGACGGCCATTAATCATGTACTTGACGGTTCTGGAGAATAGTATGGGGTGTGTTCTCGGTCAACACGACGAGGCGGGCAGAAAAGAGCATGCCATTTATTATTTGAGTAAAAAATTCACTGAGTGTGAATCTCGATACTCGATGCTGGAGAAGACGTGTTGTGCATTAGCTTGGGCTGCCAAACGTCTACGACAGTATATACTCAATCACACCACTATGCTAATTTCGAAGATGGATCCGATCAAGTACGTCTTCGAAAAGCAGGCTCTTTCGGGCAGGATTGCCAGATGGCAGATGGTATTAACAGAATATGATATTCAGTACGTCTCTCAGAAAGCCATCAAGGGAAGCGTATTGTCTGACTACCTTGCCGAACAGCCAATCGAAGACTACCAGCCGATGAAGTTCGAATTCCTTGACGAGGACATTATGTTTCTCAAGGCGAAGGATTGTGATGAGCCATTGCCCGATGAGGGGCCAGATAGGAAGTCTCAGTGGAAGTTGATATTCGATGGAGCAGTTAATTCCTATGGAAGTGGTATCGGGGCAATCATTACGACTCCTCACGGATCCCATATCCCGTTTACTGCAAGACTGACGTTTCCAGTTACCAACTACGAAGCCGAGTATGAAGCATGCATTATGGGTCTAGAAGAGGCAATTGATTTGAGAATCAAGAATCTAGACATATATGGTGACTCAGCGCTTGTAATCAATCAGATCAAAGGGGAGTGGGAAACTCGTCAAGCGAATCTAGTGCCGTACATGAATTATGCCAGGAGACTGCTTCCGTTCTTTGACCGAGTAGAACTTCATCATGTACCCCAGGCTGAAAATCAAATGGCTGATGCTTTAGCCACGCTGGCTTCAATGTATAAAGTCAATTATTGGAATGAGGCTCCAAGAATTGAGCTTTCGCGGCTTGATAGACCAGCGTTTGTGTTCGCAATCGAAGACGCCACTGACGGCAAGCCATGGTTCCACGATATCCAGACCTTCCTTATGACCAAGGAGTATCCTGCGGGTGCGTCAACCCAGGATAAGAAGACTCTGAGGAGGTTATCTGGAAACTTTTACCTCAACCCTGATGGAGTGCTGTATAAGAGAAACCACGATCTCGTGCTACTCAGATGTGTAGATGAGAAAGAAGCAAGTATGCTCATGGAAGAAGTCCATGAGGGCACATTTGGTACGCACGCCGGCGGGCATGCCATGACAAGAAAGATCCTGAGAGCAGGATATTACTGGTTGACTATGGAGTCGGATTGCTTCAGATTCGCGAAGAAATGTCATAAGTGCCAGATTTATGCTGATAAAGTTCATGTGCCGCCGCGCCCATTGAATGTCATGTCCTCCCCTTGGCCGTTCTCCATGTGGGGCATCGACATGATAGGCAAGATCGAGCCCACTGCATCCAATGGTCATCGTTTTATCCTGGTAGCTATCGACTACTTCACCAAATGGGTGGAGGCAGCCTCGTACGCTAATGTGACCAAGCAGGTGGTGGCTAGGTTCATAAAGAGGGACATCATCTGTCGCTACGGAATTCCCGAGCGGATCATTACTGATAATGGTTCGAATTTGAATAATAAGATGATGAAGGAGCTGTGCCAGAGCTTCAAGATCGAACACCACAACTCATCCCCTTACCGGCCGAAGATGAATGGCGCTGTTGAAGCGGCCAACAAGAACATCAAGAAGATTGTTCAGAAGATGGTTGTGACGTATAAAGATTGGCACGAGATGCTGCCGTTTGCCTTGCACGGTTATCGTACTACGGTGCGTACGTCGACCGGGGCAACTCCTTTCTCCTTGGTGTACGGTATGGAAGCTGTCCTACCGCTAGAAGTGGAGATTCCCTCTTTGCGAGTTTTGGTTGATGTGAAACTTGATGAGGCAGAATGGATTACGAATCGTTTGAACCAACTCAGCCTGATGGACGAGAAGAGGTTAGCATTGATTGCATTCGGTCGCCTATACCAAAGCCGAATGAAGAAAGCTTATGATAAGAAGGTGCGTCCTCGAAGCTTTCAGACGGGTGATCTCGTCCTGAAGAAGATTCTTCCGCCACACTCCGATCACCGGGGCAAGTGGACTCCGAATTACGAAGGGCCGTATGTCGTCAGCAAGGTCTTCTCGGGAGGAGCTTTGTTGTTATCCACGATGGATGGTGAAGATTTTGCATCCCCGGTGAACGCGGACGCAGTTAAAAAATACTTTGCTTGAAAGAGACCCGCTGGACAAAAAAGAAAGAGTCCAGGCAAAAAAGGGGCATCCCGGCGAACCAAAAACAGAATAAAAGGTTCGGGCAAAAATTAGGGATATATTGAAAAAATGTACACCCGCGAAGTCGAAAACCTACACTGGGCGGCTTCGGCAAAAAAGGGTATCCCGGTGAACTGAAAACCCGTGAAGGGCGGTTCACGCAAAAGTTAGGGATTTGAATAAGCAAATGACTGCGTTCCGCGTATGGACTTTCATTGTTTAGTGGTTCGGAAGACCTGAGGGCCGTTTATCTGAATCAATCTCTTCCAAAGCTGAAGCATCGGAGAAGTATCGAAGTCGAGTGGGTCTTAGAGGGATCAACTCATGGTGTTCGTCTACGCCTCGATTGCCGACATTTGTATATACTGATGTATATTTATGTTTTCTTTTTGCGCGGCTTCCTCATTCCAGGAGCTTGCCTCTGTTGTAAAACATTTTTGCCCGTTCAGGGGTTCATCATCAATAAAATGCACATTATTCAGCAATTCTACTTGACTGCTTAGCATTTATCTGTTTTGTTTGCGAATGAGAACGCCGATGTGTTTTTGATAAAATGCGCATACATAAACTTGCGGGCCTAGGCCCATTGATTGTTGAAACAACTAATTAACTGAATATTGTCACGAGATAATAACCTGGATAGGCCCCGTTGAGGAGGGTATCCTGTCTGTTTGTCTGTGTTGTTGCAGGTGTAGCACTTGCCAGAAAATGTGTCGTGCGCATCCCCGAAGCAGGATGAGTCCTCCTTCCCCAGCAGAGTTCAGTAGTCTCTCCTCCGCAGAATCTGAACGCAAGATGGTGAGCATTGATATGTCTTCCCCGGGTAGAGGTGATTCTCTTCCCCAAGCAGACGCATCCTGAAGGAATGTCACCTCATCGGCTGAGTCAAGCACCGAAGAATGATGTCTTCTCTCCCCAGCACCGGGTCACAAGTGCAGAGTTCATAGAAATGTTTGGGTACTCCCCAGTAGAGTCAAAGGCCGAAGCTCATGTCCCCAGCACCGGGTCACAAGTGCAGATTTCAGAGAAGTGTTCGGATGCCGAAGCTCGTGCCTTCCTCAGTAAAGTCGCCGAAGCAGGATCTCCCCCGCACCGGGTCACAAGTGCAGGTTTCGCAGGAGGCTGTTCGTTAGCCGAAGGATGCAGTAACTGATGGTGCCAGACTGAAGTCTCCAGTGAAATTGAGATTCCTCACCAGAGTCAGGCTCTCTCCTGAAGTTCGATGATTCCCTCTTCCCCAGTAGGGTGTGGGAACAGCTGATGTTGTATTCCCCTGCAGAGTTGTACTCTTCCCCCGAAGTCAGATGATTCCTTCTTCCCCGGCGAAATTGAGTTTCCGCACCAGGGTCGTACTCTCCAGTGAAGTAGAATGATTTCCCTCCCCGGATGAGTCCACAGAAAAGCAGAATCCTTGGAAGTTGATCAGATCATGATTGGTTTTTCCCCAGCGGAGTGTTGAGCAGCTGAAGTTGGTTCCCCACAGAGTGGTCATCCCCAGAAGAGTAGTCGAGACGGCCGCGCAGTTCATTCTCGCGATTGATATCAGCAGATCCAAGTTCTCGTAGAGCTTCGTCCCCTGCAGCAGTCAGCTGAAGTTGTTCCCCTGCAGCAGTTCGCGGGAGATCAATTCCCCAGACAGAGCCTGATTGATATTGGCGTGTTCACATTCTCCTCAGCAGGATGACTCCTCTATCTGAGTAGTTCGTTCTCCTTGACAGGAGGATTTCCCCTTCGGCATTTATTTTGCTGACGGGATCGCGTCATTGTGCATGATTGCATAGCATTGTGCATGATTGCATGACATTTAGCATATACGCACATCATTCCCACTATGTGGGGCATGGCGCAGAAGCATATGCACCATAAGCATGATCTAGGTCATCATCATCCTTGTTGAACAGGTGTACCACCAAAAGACCGGTTGCTCAGGACGATTCTTGATGTTCTCCCCAGCAAGGTCGCTTTTGAGATGATTCTTAAAGACCCCGGTGTGATCCCCACAGTCGCTCGCTCAAGAGGATTTTTGAGATCCCCAGCAAAGTCTTCGGTTCAAGATGATTCTCGAACTCCTCAGCAGGGCCATTTGCTTAAGACGATTCTTAAGACCCCAATACAGCTTCCCGAGTGGTTCGCCTAGTATGATACTTGAGCTCCCCAATAGCGCCTCCAGCAAGAGTTGCCCCGGAAGATTTCTGGAATCCCCAACAGAATGTTTGCTCCGGAAAGGTTATCAGTTCAGGACGATTCTTGAAGACGCCCGACGGATCTGTTTGGTCAAGATGATTCTTGAAGTCCTCAGCAGCATGATATGTCTGCTCCAACAATGATGTCTAATCTGAAGATGGATTTCATAAGCGCCTGAAGGCGATATCAGAAATGTTCTTAGATGCAAAGTAACGAACCCGATGGAAGACCAAAATTCAAGTAAACCAAGGGTTCCAACATCACATATATATTTAATACAAAATGTGTGCAAGATGTTTTACATGAAAAACAAAGTGTGGTCAAAAGTGACTAGGTGTATGGAAGTGTATGTGACCATTTTAAAAAAAGGCAAATTTAACACTTAACTTCCACCAGTGGAAGTTAAGTACAAAAAGTGACATTTTTGAAAAAAGCCTAAAATAATACATAACTTCCACCAGTGGAAGTTAAGTACAAAAAGTGACATTTTTGAAAAAAAGCCTAAAATAACACATAACTTCCACCAGTGGAAGTTAAGTACAAAAAGTGACATTTTTGAAAAAAAGCCTAAAATAACACATAACTTCCACCAGTGGAAGTTAAGTACAAAAAGTGACATTTTTGAAAAAAGCCTAAAATAACACATAACTTCCACCAGTGGAAGTTAAGTACAAAAAGTGACATTTTTGAAAAAAGCCTAAAATAACACATAACTTCCACCAGTGGAAGTTAAGTACAAAAAGTGACATTTTGCATTTTGAAAGTGATTTTTCATAATTGAGTGATTTTGAATGAAATGATAGTTCAAGCATGTTGTAATGGACCAATGTGAGGTGTGTGATGTGTTGTTTTAATGAAAAAACAAGTTAAGCAAAAAGTGTCAAGTTTGTGGCTTGGTGTGTTTGAATGCAGACATGACTAAACAGCAAGCCAAAAGGAACTTCAAAACAAAAGAATGAATCCAAACTGCCTCCAATGATAAAACACCATCTTATGAAAAAGGAAACAAAATTAGCATTGAAACTCATCCAAAGTTCAGCATTTCTAATCAACCTTTACATGCTTGACATTGACTGCTAAACTAAAACTAACAATCAATAAAAATCTGGTTTAACTCAAAACAATATTCAAAACAAAATACCTTGCAAAATGTTGTAAGTTTCAATCATGGATATTGTAAATTAGCAAACAGCAGCAACACCATTTAAGATCAATATGGCAACAAAACTTACAACATACTCATTCAATACACCATTGAGGTCATGCAGCATATACATCAAAATAAACACCAAATATTCATCACATCCAAACAGAACATCAAAAGAAAAAGCAATCACTAAGGCTGAGAATGATATGTGACTACACCAAGAGAAAAATGACAGCAACAAACACCCAATTGATGAGACAGAGTAAACAAGTTATTTGGTCTTGCTGCCCTAGACCAACATTTCTATCATGAGCACAACACACACATAACACGAACAGTTCATCACATTAAGTCACACACCTTGCATTTTGCTTCACATACAAATTTAAACATGATATATGCAATGCTCAAATAAACAGCAACATCTCCTGACCTCTATGTTGCACCCCAAAATTTGACCAACAATTATTTATTCATTGAGTGTTTGGAAGTGGATACCTTCATCAGAAAGTTCAAGAGATCCTCAGAAGGAATGGGTTGAAACCAGGGTTGTGTGCTTCATAGCTTGAGAGTTGTGGGTGCTCCTCAAATGGTTCTGAGACTTTGAGAATGAATTTGATGTTTTGGGAAAGCCTATGAGATGTCTTGATAGCCTTCATGAAGCCCAGAGAAGTCATTATGCAAGAGTTCAGAAGATCCAACCATGAATGGTAGAATTAGGGTTTTGACTGGGTCAACCCTAGGATAACTGAAGATTTGGAGAAGGTTGAGATCCAATCCAAGGGCCATGAGATCATGGAATGATGCATAGAGATGATATAAAGATGATTCCTAGGCCAACTCATCATGAGTGAGGAGTTTGAGAAGTTTCAAGTCAGGGTCCCCAAGGATTGTCAGTGAAAAACCCTAATTTGATCCCTATCTTCCAGGCAGTTTTAGCTCAAGATGTTATTGATATCTCACCTTCCCCATAACATGAATGTTGTAGAGCTTGTTCTAAGCTTTAATTTGAGTGGTGGAAGTCCTTGATAGGAGTTACAGAGCTTAAGATATGGTTTTGACAAATTACAGGTCAACTGAGGTGTGTGAATCTGGGTCCTTGAAAGTCACCCAACTTGCAGACAACTTTTGCCCTAGTAGGGTGATTCCTATGACTTCTTGGTCAACATGAGTGTTGAAGAGCATCTTCTTAGCTTTAATTTGAGTGGTAGAAGTCCTTGATTGGATTTGTGGAACTCAACGTATGGTTTGAACAAGACAGGGGTATTTTGGTCATTTGTCAGTTATAGGTCATTTTAGCCAATGCCTAAAACTCCTATTTCCAAGCCTCAAATGGGAAAACTCAAAACATGAAAGTTGCTCAAAATGTGATTTTAAGTCTAGAAAGAAGGTCACAAATTGTTGGAAAAGCTCATAGCATGAAGTTACATGATTGGTCAAAAGTGAACTAAAAATGGCATATAAGTTTGAAAAGTTGAATTTGAAAATTGGTTTGGAGGATCTAGGAATCCAAAATAGGTCATCCAATATATCATTTTGATTGGAAACATCATTTTGAGAACATTGGTTTAGCTAGAATTTTGATTTGAAGCTTTAAAATGGGTGATGCTTTGAAAACTTGTTACTTGAAAAAGAAGGCAATGTTGAAAATTCTAACACAAGGCAAAACCAAGGCTTATAGTTGTGCATATCTTCTCATTATCTCATGTAAAGGTATTTTGGCACCAAATGGTAAGGCATAAGGCATGGAATGTGAGATTTTCAATATGTCCCCACATGAGATTTTCAAGAACTTTCCACCATATTCTAGATGAATCTAGAAGTGTCTAATGATCATTATAAGAAGAGGGCCATGAAGAGAGTTCAAGGTTGGTGATAGAGAGAGATTTCAGGAGAGAGAGAGAGAGAGAGAGAAATAGCCATTGAAGCACTTTCTTCAAGTTCAAGCAATCCAAGAAACCTTTCACTACAAGGCTTCTTCTCCAAAACCAGTGCAAACAGAATCATTTCCACCATTGGAGGATCATCTTGAAGCAGTTACAAGGCTTGCAACCTTCTCCACGAGCACCTACCATCATTACTTGACAGGTTCTTTCTCCTCCCTAATTCTCTTAATTTATGCAGTTTTAGTTAGTTTTATAGATATAGAATTGATGCATTAGGTTAGAGGATGAAACCCTAGAAGTTATAGCACGATCCATGGAGTTCCATAACAGAGCCATAAAGCTTTAGAGATCAAGATCATGCACCCTAGGCTGCCATATTCTTAGGTTGTTAGCTTAGTGTAATCCCCTCAGCATATAGAACATTCTAGGTTAGTATGGATTCATTCCATTACCATGCATATCAGTGTGAATCAAGTGTACCCGAAACTTCCATCTTTCATAATTCTTTGTAGAGTGAGTTTTAGAAGAATATAGCACCGTGATTGTGTAGAGGGAGAGGAGTAGAATAAGTTTGCTGTTTGGATCGAGGAAAATGGTGGAGAATCGAGTGAGCTAGATGAAGGAGAAGGTATGGCGCATGGAGGCTGTTTCGAAACCCTAGCAAGCCAGAGGTTGAAGACGCAATCCTCACCGTCAATTCGCGTGGAATGTTTGACCTTTCATGTTAATCCAGCGGCTCAGATTCAATCTGAAGATGGAGGGAAAAATTCAAAGAAATGAAACGCGGTCGTTTCATTTAAGCTGGACTCTGGGCTTATTTCGCTATCCCCACCCCCCTTTTATCTGGCCCATTCTGATTCTAACTGGCGCGTGTTACTTGTCACACCCCCCCTCCCTTTTAGTTGATTTAATTCTTTTTTGATTTCTTTTAATATTTTTCTGTTTTTTAGAAAATTCATTAAAAATTGAAAAATAACTCTTTTTTGGCCATTCTTTTTTCTATGATTAGATAATTTTGTGTAGAAAAATATAAAAATAAAAAATGGAATTTTATTTTTAATGTAGAATTTTTAGTGGTATTTTCTTTAATATAGTGTATTTTCTTTCTTTTAGCTGATGCATGATTTTGCAAGAATTGTTTTAGGACCTTCCCTTAGGTTTTTTTATCCATTCTTTTTTGTGTAATTAGATGATGAATCATAGTTCCTCATAGGATTTATTCTAGAATTTTAGAATTAAATTTTGATTAGTTTAATTAGGGTAGATTTAGGGTATCCTAATTAGGGTTTGGGTTGTGCCTAGGTGAAGGAATTCACTCTCTTTGAGTAGTTTTGTCTTGATTTTTAGGTAGAGGCCTATGTAGATGTTAGGAATAGATAGTGTAGACCCTTGTGAATAATTGTTAGATTTTTCCCCATTAGTTTAGTATTTTTAGGTATTTTCTGAAGTTGCCTGTTGATTTTGTCTCCCCTGTGGTTATCTGTTCATCTTTGGGGTTCATTGTGGGGAATTTGATGAGGGGATTATGTTGCCTTGAAGACCTTGATGGAGAGCATGATGAAGAGAAGATTGTAGATCAAGATTCAGAGACCCAGAGCTTAGCTTGTTCCCTGTCTGTGAGGTTTGAGATCCTGAAGTTTGAAGGAAGTTCCTGGTACTTTCGTGAGGAAGGCACTATGAATGACTTTCATTCTTTATTCTCACCTCTTTCTTAAGTGTCCAATGATGTTGGAGCCAACTTGTGAGTTTAATTTCTCCTGAGGAGGAATGTAAACTGATCACATGTTGTTGAGCCACATGGGATACAACTCCTAAGTGAAAGCCTCCTAGTACTTTCCTGAGGAAGGTCCTATGGGTCTATTCACTTAGTTCCATTAGTTTATCTAGGGTTTCTCAAGTGTCCAATGATGTTGGAGCCAACTTGTGAGTTTAATTTCTCCTGAGGAGGAATGTAAACTGATCACAGTTGTTGAGCCACATAGGATACAACTCCTAAGTGGAAGCCTCCTAGTACTTTCCTGAGGAAGGTCCTATGAGTCTATTCACTTAGTTCCACTAGTTCAGATAGGATTTCCTAAATATCCAGTGATGTTGGAGCCTGCTTGTGAGTTTAATTTCTCCTGAAGAGGAATATAAACTGATCACAGTGGTTGAGCCACATAGGATATGACTCCTGAGTATACACCTCCTAGTGTTCTCCTGAGGAAGACACTATGAGTCTGCTTGCTTAGCTCCCTTTCTTTGGTAAGCTTGTTCTGAAGCTTGAAGACTGGGATTGTCTTCTCTTGTTTAGGGTTTTGCTTTAGTGCTTAGATTTGATTCAGATTCTGTGATTAGGGTGAGGATTAGAGAGTAGATTCTTTCTTTCTCATGCTTATGTGTTTGTTTGCCTGATAGCACTTCATTCCTTTATTTGCTCATTGCTTGATAGTATGTTGTTTACCTTCAGTATGATTACTGTTATTTCATGACTGGCTTGAGGTTGAGACGAGCTTGTGGAGGCTGAAACCCCACACACATTTCCTCCCTCACTTGCATTGCATGCATTTTACTGTTAAAGCTGATGTTTTTGTCTGTTTTGGTGTATCATTGACATGATCCCTTAGGACTCTCATTTCCTTTGATGAGGATTTGATGATAGACCTTTAGGTTGAAACCTATGCATGACAACATCTAGGAGTTCCCTGTTCAAACCTCAACCATAGGATGAAACCATGGTATGATAGCAGTAGGACTTGATAGTCTCCCTCCTAGTTGAACCATTTTAACCCGTAGTTTCCCGAACTACGTTTGCTCTGATCTTTCATACCAGATGAAAGTACGTAGGCATAGGATGCGATATCCTAGCGAGCAACCTTCCCCACCTTCACCCGTAGTTAGTCGAACTACGTTGACTCTGACTTTCCCATTGCACGAGGGAATACGTAGGCCCAGAACACCGTATGTTCTGTCGAGTCCTGTCCTTTTATTTTCTTTTCAGACCGACCATTAGCGTAGATAGATTATAACCAACCCGTCCAAGTAAACAAACAAGCGAGGATCCCGTCGAGTACGACGGACGTGAGGGGTGCTAATACCTTCCCCTTGCGTAACCGACTCCCGAACCCAGACAATGGTTGCGACGACCTTGTCTTACCCTTTTTCGTCAGGTTTTTCCGATCGTTTCCTTTCCCGCTTTGAGGGATAAATAACGAAAGGTGGCGACTCTTCTGTCATGCCGGCACCTTATTTTTCGCGCAAGCGACACTCTAGACCATCACCAATGCAATGAACTCCAACCAACACACACAGAAAGAATAAGCAAAACAAGCAGGCACTTGAATGTGGGAGAAGTAAATAAATCCCCTAGATATCCTACTGCTACATGTTAGCATCTCAAGCATAACCACAACACATACATAGCAAAGGGACAGTACATTTTACTAACACAACCTGCACATCACATTCTCATGGTTGAACATCAAACAAGAACAAACCCTCTAGCAAGAAATGAATTTAAAACTGACCACATAGCATGCTAACATCAGATTCACATAACTCATGCATGACCAAAACGACACACCAACAGTTGGGGTTTTCCTTTAAAAGACTTAAGTGAAATTTTGAAGCATATGAGGTTATCAACCCTAAGTGGAAACTGACAGTCAAGGTCAAGACATGAAGGCTACACAAATAGATCCACAATGACAGAATATTCTTAGCAGCAAATACCATGATGTTTAAAGCAAAAATCCACTTCATAACTGAGCATAAGCAACATTTTCATCAGTCTTGACAGAGTAGTTTTAAGACAAAAGATAACTAAAAAAATGTGGTGGAAAAATAGGAAGCATATAAACTATGTCCATAGCACAATACTCAAACAATCTCAACAAGTGGTTCAGATCCAAACAACCAACAAACAAACATTATCTCCATAGTAGCATAACCAAGAGAAACCAAAACTCAACAAGTTTACTTAAACAGAAGCATGTAACAGGTCAAGTGCTCAAAACCAACAATGCTCTTAATCATCTTAGACTTAATAGGAATCAAATACTTTAACCAAAACACATAACATACACATCTTTTAAACTGTCATCAGGAATGCAGATAAGACACCATGAACACATTCATCATTTTTCTTCAGCATATGTAAAGTTTGAGAAATAAACTAGGCAGAACAAATATCCAATCATGATATATGCATATGAGGAGAATAAAATCAAATATCCATACCTAGAAACAAGAACTGAAATGCCAAAGATCTTTGAAGAATCCCACCTTTGAGAGCAGCTCCAAAACCTCACTCTTCAAGATACTTTTTCCTCTTGTCCAACCAGAATCGTGGCTGCTAGGGTTTTCTGCTCCACCTTATCCTTTTATACTCTGAATTTTGAATCCAATTTTTCTCTCTGCTGAGCTTTCCCTCGTGTCTTGTTGTGAGATGGTAGGGGTACCCACTAGGGTTTACAGCAGGTTATAGAGGCTGTTGTGCTTTGTCCATATTGGTGATAGGTTCAGCAATACCCAGAGCAAAGTACCTTTGGGTGTTTGGCCTAAAAATGGAAAACTGCAGTACACCTCAAAACATGGTTAAGCCACTTCCCTCCCTTTTGCAATTTCAAATACAACTCAGTCAATACACTTCTAACGCCAAAACCAGAAACGCCAAATTAATCCCTGTAGAAAAATGAACGAGATTGAAATTTGTTTCGCTGGAAATGGATAGGTTTTGCCCAATCTTCATTCTTCACGCATAGATGTTTTGCTCTTCATCTTCTGCCCAGCCACGAACAAAGCAAGGTATTTGATCAAACTGGGGTGGGATAATCAATGGATGTATCGCCACCCCAGTGGTTAAGTTATGCGCCTGTTTACCATATAGATACGAGTTCGAATCCTGGTGAGACCAAAATCCACCACATTTTTTATTTTGCGCGCCTCTATTTTCAATACTTAAAATATATAACTCTTCCTTTCATATTATTCATAAACGTGCGCCTCTGGCCAAGTGGTAAAGGTGAAGGAATATGGAGCAAGAGGTGGTGGGTTCAAACCCCACCTTGTGCATTTGTCTCTATTATATTTTTTTTACTTTGGAAAAATAACTTCCTTATTCTCCACATTATATATTTTGAATACACATCCTTTTTTTTTTTATCCCTGTAAAAAAAATGCAAATTGCTATGTCATGTAATGTTTTTATGCCCTATGTTGATGCAGATGATGTAAAACATAGGCCAGAGAGGTTGGTCAAATTTTGGGGTACAACAGTTGCCCCTATTCAAACGGCTTGGGCCTGAAGGGATGAAAGCGAACAGCTTTCGAACATTCAGGGTAAAAGACGGTTTGAATACCAAAGAAACCAAAAATTTTCCAACCGTAGGAGAAAGAGGAACCTTACACAAAGGTCCGAAGATAACATGCATTGATCGCAAAAGATAATTTGTTAGGGAAAGCTTAACCAGACAACTCTGTGGGGAACGAGCGCCCATCAAAGAATAACATTCAAAACATCGACCAAAAGTCGGAACACAAGCTACTAACCGAGAGTTAGGATCGCTTAGAAAGATCACATCGACCAAAAGTCGGAAAACAAGCTACTAACCAAGAGTTAGGATCGCTAAGAAAGATTAACATCGACCAAAAGTCGGAACAAGCTACTAACCAAAAGTTAGAATCGCTTAGAAAGATTAACATCGACCAAAAGTCGGAACAAGCTACTAACCAAAAGTTAGAATCGCTTAGAAAGATTCACATCGACCAAAAGTCGGAACAAGCTACTAACCAAAAGTTAGAATCGCTGAGAAAGATTAACATCGACCAAAAGTCGGAACAAGCTACTAACCAAAAGTTAGGATCGCTAAGAAAGATTAACATCGACCAAAAGTCGGAACAAGCTACTAACCAAAAGTTAGGATCGCTAAGAAGAATCAACATCGACCAAAAGTCGGAACAAGCTACTAACCAAAAGTTAGAATCGCTAAGAAGAATCAACATCGACCAAAAGTCGGAACAAGCTACTAACCAAAAGTTAGAATCGCTTAGAAAGATTCGCATCGACCAAAAGTCGGAACAAGCTACTAACCAAAAGTTAGAATCGCTGAGAAAGATTAACATCGACCAAAAGTCGGAACAAGCTACTAACCAAAAGTTAGGATCGCTAAGAAGAATCAACATCGACCAAAAGTCGGAACAAGCTACTAACCAAAAGTTAGAATCGCTAAGAAGAATCAACATCGACCAAAAGTCGGAACAAGCTACTAACCAAAAGTTAGAATCGCTTAGAAAGATTAACATCGACCAAAAGTCGGAAAACAAGTAAACTCCGTTAGGGAGAGTGATAAGATGAACACATCTGTCAATGATCTTTGCTGGAGACCTGTATTCCATACAGGCTTGATAAATATACTGATAATTGTTGGAGATACGCCTGAGAATAAAAAGGGATAACAACCTGGCATATGTTTCACATGCACATGTTTGAATATGGCGTAATGCTCCATACGAAATGGAAATGCTACGCATTTTGGGAGGATGCTATGCACGATGCAAATGCAAAGGAAGCACTCTAGCAAAAATAAATGCTAGAGAAGAGAGACCAACTCCGCTGGGGAAAGGCTAGACACGCCTAGCGCAAACAAACTCATGCTGGGGAATACAAGCCCTGGGTGGCCTCCGAGAAAAACTCTGGGTAGAACTGCTCTGATAAGCACAAAACCCACTCCGCTGGGGAACTCAATCATGAATGATTAGCCAGAATAACTCTATTGGGGAAGCATAGCTGATTGCTGTGGAATAACTCTCTTCTGCTGGAGATTGAATCCACCATCCGTCGGGGATATTGAACAAGATTTATTGGGAGATTATCCCACACTCTCTCTGCTGAGGATGGAGATAAACAATCTCTGAGTCAGTCCCATTCTGCGGGGAGGAAGATTAACTCCGCTGACTTGGCTGGGGATTAGATAAGGAGGGAATCAGTATCAACCTCTGCTTGGGGAAAATGAGGTAAACTCAACAAATACGACTTCCGCTTGAGGAATGAGTCGATGACCTAGACTCTGATGGGAAAGGAGTCAATTGTTCAGACTCTGTGGGGATAACAATACTGCACTCGCCCCACTGTTGGGGAAACAAACCCAAATCTGCTTTTATAACTCTGATAAGCTCTGAAGATATGGAGAGGAACACACCTCTTTTGTTTCCGATTTTGCCCCAGCCTATGGGATATCTGAAAAAATCTTCCTCGAAAGGGAACCTGAAATCTCTGTACTTTGATGGTTAGATATGAACTGCCTCAGCGCTTTGAACCTTGAAGAGGTACTTTAAGTCAATTTCCTTTCTGGATAAGGATGGTTGTCGTGCTCCTGGGGTGGCCTGCCCCAGCTTAGAAATGACTTTTACCTTGATTGGCTAAATTGGAGAAGTGCTTTTGACTTCGAGAGATTTACCTAATCTCGACCTGATTGCCCCAGATTAACGGACCTTAGGAAATGGCGTCTTCGGCTGGCCTTCGAGTGATTTGATGAATCTCGACCTGATTGCCCCAGATTAACTGCATCTAGGAATGACCGACTCCGCTTATGTTTACCTGATGTGACTTGCCCCTGCTCAAAGGAGTACTCGGGCGCTCTATATCTTATTTCTATCAAACTTCGCATTGTAGAAACTTTCCTGATGTCAAATGCTTTCTCGGGAGTAAAACAATTCGTTTTGCAAAAGATAATATTAATGCAATGCATATGACAGTTTTAAAATCCAAGTCTGTTCACTGGAAAAAAGTTGTGACATATAGTGAATGAATCACTTATCAAAATGTCAATATCAATACCCATACGGTAAGAAAATCCTTTTAGGAGTCAGTTTTGACACGATCTTTACCGAAGTATGCTTTCGAAACAAACATGCTTCAATTAGGTCTTTTGAAGGTTGTAACGTGGTCAGGTTCATGGTTTAAAATAAAGGATATAAGGCTCAAAGTTCTGTTTAACCCACCCACTCTCCTTGATGTTCTTCAATCCTATGTTCAGCTAATTCGACACAAGCGCTCACCTCTCAAAGGTTGAATGATAGGAGTTATGATTCGGGAAACCACAAGTTTTCGGAGTGACAGCCACTCGCTTTTCGTCTTTGGTGCCTGGAGTCACACGACTTGTCTTTTATCATTATTCATTCCCTATTTTTGCCTGGACTGACTCTTTTAAGTACATCTTCTGATTTCGAAGTCCAGCGGGATGCCCTTAATTTTTGCCTAAGCCACTTGTTTTCAAGTTATCGACTTAGCGGGCTTTTTCTTTTCTTTTCTATTTTTCTTTTGGTTCTCTTTTGAACAAATCGTGTGACACCGGCTTGTCTGACTTGTTGAAAAGGATTGTGATTGTCTCACTCCTTGGCTGGTGAAGGATAACCACTGTGGTTCTTTAGGTACGACCTATATAGGTGTGATTGATCCTCGAACAGGAACACTACTCTTGCAATTTGGATGTTTAGTCGAATTAACTGACACCTACCCTACCCCAGGTTAAGATTGAGGGTTTTTTCGTTTTCAGAAAGAAACTCCTACTACTAGGCTCAAAGGGGTTAATAAAGGATTATCTTCCTTATATCTCCGGTGTTTAGGAATTTGAAACAATGCCTGTACATCATCAGCAGAGGTTTTAATTCAAAAAGCATACATTCGGAAATTTGCGTCTTTAAATTTCGTCATCCTCCCTCGGATTCCGCTTTAACAAGCGTTTGACAACAATAAAAGCATTGAGTGAACACGAATGGATTTAATCAAAACAAACATATTCAATTCATTATCATTATCAACTGAAAACAACAAAGTTCTACAAACAAGATTTGCAAATAAGTTCAAATTTAAACAGAAAAGAAACTACAAATGCAAAGAAATGACATGATAAAAAGGATTGAAGATTGTCAGCTCGGAGAACTTCTTCCTATTTGCGAGGGTTATTCTGATTCTGGCACTGATAGTTCATGCTGCAAAGACCCAAAAGGTTGCGGATTTTGAACAACAGGAATATCCGGGGGGCTGGGTTTGAATCATTGAGGATCCTCTCTGTTCAGGCACTTTCATCCTCAAGCTTGACCTTGGAACAGGCAGTAGCTGCGGGCAGGGGGATTTTGACACCAAAGGTTGCAGGATATACTCCTGACCTACTGCAGCTCCAAGTGAGGGAATAGGAACAAATTTGCCTGATACATTCATGCTGCCCGACACGAATTCAATCACCTTTGATTCAATTAGGTCCTGAACCTTATGCTTAAAAGCTTTACAGTTCGCAGCGTTATGCCCCGGTGCCCCAGAGTGGAAGTCACAATGGGCTCTTTCATCATAGCCTTGTGGTGGCTCACCGGTAAGTGGAGACATAGTCCGAAGTTTAACCAATCGAAGTTGAAGCAAGAGTTGCAACAACTGAGCATAAGTCATAGGGATCTGGTTGAAGATTCTGTCGGACTGCTTCGTCCTTTGACCATTCCTTCTAAATGTGGGATTGGCTTGAGGAACAAGAGGTGGTTGCTGACGCAGGAGTTTTGGAACCTCCGGTGGCGCAGAAGATTTCTGACGCACATTACGCTCTGGTATAGGTTCCACAGACAGAGCTGGAACAAGCATCTTGGCAGCAACTTCAGGCATTTGATCACCCTCTTTTCTAAGCACATCCCTTATCACTTCCATGATCAAGCCCATCTGAGTTTTCAGTTGATTATTCTCCTCTCTGAGTGCATCCTGATCCAAGTGCAACGCTTGCATCTTTGCCACAAACTGCCCCAACTGGCTCTGAACTTCCCTTAGTTCTTCTCGAATCTGTTCCATGGTTGTCTCTGTTGGTTTCTTTTGGTGGAATACTGGTGAATGGCTGGATCTTCAATTCTGGAACAAACCGGATGGAAAACCACATGAAGCAATAACGTCCACAGAAATAGAACACCTCTATGCAAATGAAGAATGATGCAATATGCAAGACATGTAAAGAAATGCAAATGAATATGCAAATGCAACAGGGGATCAAAAGTTGTTATGTTGTTGACTGTGACGGATCAGCGCTTCGCCTTGAAACCATACAACACTAGTACAAGGATCCCACTGTAATTGTTCATACTGACAAACGGGTAGGATGAAGGTCAAAGTTTCCCTGCAAGATAGCACAACGAGATATCTTTCCCATCGGGTGAGCAATCTATTGGTTTAAGAGGGTATTCCAAAGGCTTTTCAAACAAAGTCCCATGCACTAACCCTCAAAAGTTTCCCATCATAACGACTACTCGTAAGACGGTAATCCCTTCAAAAGGATGAACACAAAGTTATGTTTTAGCAACCTTCGGAATAAGGTTCTACAAAAGGTCCTCAGAATCGCGGACTCCCAAGTTGGAAATAAGAACGCCATTACGACTACACGTATGACATAATTGTTCCAACGAGGTCTCATCTGAGCGGTGGAATTCGATCCAACTCAACGAGTCCTACGTCTCGCAAATCAGAAAGAAACCAACTTATGACTAAACAGCAAGCCAAAAGGAACTTCAAAAGGAACTTGGTGTGTTTGAATGCAGACATGACTAAACAGCAAGCCAAAAGGAACTTCAAAACAAAAGAATGAATCCAAACTGCCTCCAATGATAAAACACCATCTTATGAAAAAGGAAACAAAATTAGCATTGAAACTCATCCAAAGTTCAGCATTTCTAATCAACCTTTACATGCTTGACATTGACTGCTAAACTAAAACTAACAATCAATAAAAATCTGGTTTAACTCAAAACAATATTCAAAACAAAATACCTTGCAAAATGTTGTAAGTTTCAATCATGGATATTGTAAATTAGCAAACAGCAGCAACACCATTTAAGATCAACATGGCAACAAAACTTACAACATACTCATTCAATACACCATTGAGGTCATGCAGCATATACATCAAAATAAACACCAAATATTCATCACATCCAAACAGAACATCAAAAGAAAAAGCAATCACTAAGGCTGAGAATGATATGTGACTACACCAAGAGAAAAATGACAGCAACAAACACCCAATTGATGAGACAGAGTAAACAAGTTATTTGGTCTTGCTGCCCTAGACCAACATTTCTATCATGAGCACAACACACACATAACACGAACAGTTCATCACATTAAGTCACACACCTTGCATTTTGCTTCACATACAAATTTAAACATGATATATGCAATGCTCAAATAAACAGCAACATCTCCTGACCTCTAGACCATCACCAATGCAATGAACTCCAACCAACACACACAGAAAGAATAAGCAAAACAAGCAGGCACTTGAATGTGGGAGAAGCAAATAAATCCCCTAGATATCCTACTGCTACATGTTAGCATCTCAAGCATAACCACAACACATACATAGCAAAGGGACAGTACATTTTACTAACACAACCTGCACATCACATTCTCATGGTTGAACATCAAACAAGAACAAACCCTCTAGCAAGAAATGAATTTAAAACTGACCACATAGCATGCTAACATCAGATTCACATAACTCATGCATGACCAAAACGACACACCAACAGTTGGGGTTTTCCTTTAAAAGACTTAAGTGAAATTTTGAAGCATATGAGGTTATCAACCCTAAGTGGAAACTGACAGTCAAGGTCAAGACATGAAGGCTACACAAATAGATCCACAATGACAGAATATTCTTAGCAGCAAATACCATGATGTCTAAAGCAAAAATCCACTTCATAACTGAGCATAAGCAACATTTTCATCAGTCTTGACAGAGTAGTTTTAAGACAAAAGATAACTAAAAAAATGTGGTGGAAAAATAGGAAGCATATAAACTATGTCCATAGCACAATACTCAAACAATCTCAACAAGTGGTTCAGATCCAAACAACCAACAAACAAACATTATCTCCATAGTAGCATAACCAAGAGAAACCAAAACTCAACAAGTTTACTTAAACAGAAGCATGTAACAGGTCAAGTGCTCAAAACCAACAATGCTCTTAATCATCTTAGACTTAATAGGAATCAAATACTTTAACCAAAACACATAACATACACATCTTTTAAACTGTCATCAGGAATGCAGATAAGACACCATGAACACATTCATCATTTTTCTTCAGCATATGTAAGGTTTGAGAAATAAACTAGGCAGAACAAATATCCAATCATGATATATGCATATGAGGAGAATAAAATCAAATATCCATACCTAGAAACAAGAACTGAAATGCCAAAGATCTTTGAAGAATCCCACCTTTGAGAGCAGCTCCAAAACCTCACTCTTCAAGATACTTTTTCCTCTTGTCCAACCAGAATCGTGGCTGCTAGGGTTTTCTGCTCCACCTTATCCTTTTATACTCTGAATTTTGAATCCAATTTTTCTCTCTGCTGAGCTTTCCCTCGTGTCTTGTTGTGAGATGGTAGGGGTACCCACTAGGGTTTACAGCAGGTTATAGAGGCTGCTGTGCTTTGTCCATATTGGTGATAGGTTCAGCAATACCCAGAGCAAAGTACCTTTGGGTGTTTGGCCTAAAAATGGAAAACTGCAGTACACCTCAAAACATGGTTAAGCCACTTCCCTCCCTTTTGCAATTTCAAATACAACTCAGTCAATACACTTCTAACGCCAAAACCAGAAACGCCAAATTAATCCCTGTAGAAAAATGAACGAGATTGAAATTTGTTTCGCTGGAAATGGATAGGTTTTGCCCAATCTTCATTCTTCACGCATAGATGTTTTGCTCTTCATCTTCTGCCCAGCCACGAACAAAGCAAGGTATTTGATCAAACTGGGGTGGGATAATCAATGGATGTATCGCCACCCCAGTGGTTAAGTCATGCGCCTGTTTACCATATAGATACGAGTTCGAATCCTGGTGAGACCAAAATCCACCACATTTTTTATTTTGCGCGCCTCTATTTTCAATACTTAAAATATATAACTCTTCCTTTCATATTATTCATAAACGTGCGCCTCTGGCCAAGTGGTAAAGGTGAAGGAATGTGGAGCAAGAGGTGGTGGGTTCAAACCCCACCTTGTGCATTTGTCTCTATTATATTTTTTTTACTTTGGAAAAATAACTTCCTTATTCTCCACATTATATATTTTGAATACACATCCTTTTTTTTTTATCCCTGTAAAAAAAATGCAAATTGCTATGTCATGTAATGTTTTTATGCCCTATGTTGATGCAGATGATGTAAAACATAGACCAGAGAGGTTGGTCAAATTTTGGGGTACAACATGGGGCATCGACATGATAGGCAAGATCGAGCCCACTGCATCCAATGGTCATCGTTTCATTCTGGTAGCTATCGACTACTTCACCAAATGGGTGGAGGCAGCCTCATACGCTAATGTGACCAAGCAGGTGGTAGCTAAATTCATAAAGAGGGACATCATCTATCGTTATGGAGTTCCCGAGCGAATCATTACTGATAATGGTTCGAATCTGAATAACAAGATGATGAAGGAGCTGTGCCAGAGCTTCAAGATTGAACACCACAACTCATCTCCTTACCGGCCGAAGATGAATGGCGCCGTCGAAGCCGCCAACAAGAACATCAAGAAGATTGTTCAGAAGATGGTTGTGACGTACAAAGATTGGCACAAGATGCTGCCGTTTGCATTGCACGGATATCGTACGATGGTGCGTACGTCGACCGGGGCAACTCCTTTCTCCTTGGTGTACGGTATGGAAGTTGTCCTACCGTTAGAAGTGGAGATTCCTTCTTTGCGAGTTTTGGTTGATGTGAAACTCGACGAGGCAGAATGGATTACGAATCGTTTGAACCAACTCAGCCTGATGGACGAGAAGAGGTTAGCATCGATCGCACTTGATCGCCTGTACCAAAGCCGAATGAAGAAAGCTTACGATAAGAAGGTGCGTCCTAGAAGCTTTCAGACGGGTGATCTCGTCCTGAAGAAGATTCTTCCGCCACACTCCGATCACCGGGGCAAGTGGACTCCGAATTACGAAGGGCCGTATGTCGTCAGCAAGGTCTTCTCCGGAGGAGCTTTGTTGTTATCCACGATGGATGGTGAAGATTTTGCATCCCCGGTGAATGCGGACGCAGTTAAAAAATACTTTGCTTGAAAGAGACCCGCTGGACAAAAAAGAAAGAGTCCAGGCAAAAAAGGGGCATCCCGGCGAACCAAAAACAGAATAAAAGGTTCGGGCAAAAATTAGGGATATATTGAAAAATGTACACCCGCGAAGTCGAAAACCTACACCGGGCGGCTTCGGCAAAAAAGGGTATCCCGGTGAACTGAAAACCCGTAACGGGCGGTTCACGCAAAAGTTAGGGATTTGAAAAAGCAAATGACTGCGTTCCGCGTATGGACTTTCACTGTTTAGTGGTTTGGAGGACCTGAGGGCCGTTCATCTGAATCAATCTCTTCCGAAGCTGAAGCGTCGGAGAAGTATCAAAGTCGAGTGGGTCATAGAGGGATCAACTCATGGTGTTCGTCTATGCCTCATTGCCGACATTTGTATATACTGACGTATATTTATGTTTTATTTTTGCGCGGCTTCCTCATTACAGGAGCTTGCCTCTGTTATAAAACATTTTTTGCCCATTCAGGGGCTCACCATTAATAAAATGCATGTTACTCAGCAATTCTGTTTGCCTATTTAGCATTTATCTGTTTTGTTTGCGAAGGAAAACGCCGATGTTTTTGATAAAATGTGCATACATAAACTTACGGGCCTAGGCCCATTGATTGTTGAAACAATTAATTACCTGAATGTTGTCACGAGATAATAACCTTGATAGGCCCCTTTGAGGAGGGTACCTTGTCTGTTTGTTTGTGTTGTTGCAGGTGTAACGCATTCCAGACGGTGCGCCGTGCGCATCCCCGAAGCAGGGCGAGTCCTCTTTCTCCAGCAGAGTTCAGTGGTCTCTCCTCCGCAGAGTCTGAATGCGAGATAGTGAGCATTGATATGTCTCCCCAGGCAGAGATGATTCTCTTCCCCAAGTAGACGCATCCTGAAGGAACGTCATCTTCTCAGCTGAGTCGCGCGCCGAAGCTCGTATGTCCCCAGCACCGGGTCACAAGTGCAGATTTCGTAGAAATGTTCGGGTGCCGAAGCTCGTGTTTCCCTCAGTAAGGTCGCCGAAGCAGGTGCCTTCCCCAGCACCGGGTCATAAGTGCAGGTCTCGTAGGAAGCTGTTCGTATGCCGAAGGATGCAGTAACTGATGGTGCCAGACTGAAGTCTCCCGCGGAATTGAAATTCCCCACCAGAGCCGCATTCTCTCCCGAAGTCGGATGATTCCCTCTTCCCCAGTAGAGTGTTGGAACAGCTGATGTTGAGATTCCCCTGCAGAGTTGTACTCTCCCCCAAAGTCGGATGATTCCTTCTTCCCCATCGGAATCAGAATTCCGCATCAGAGTCGTACTCTCCAGTGAAGTAGAATGATTTCTCTCTCCCCGGCTGAGTCCGCGAACCCCCAAGAGAGCCGAATCCTTGGAAGCAGTTGGGACCATGAGTGGGTTTTCCCTAGCAGATGTTGAGCAGCTGATGCTGTAGTTTCCCTAGAGTCGCACTCTCTCCAGCGAAGCAGAATGACTTCTCCTTCCTCAGCCGAGTTTGCAGATATCCAAGAGAGCCGAGTCCTTGGAAGTTGATCAGATCATGATTGGTTTTTCCCCAGTGGAGTGTGGAGCAACTGAAGTTGTCTCCCCACGGAGTTGTTGTCCCCAGAAGAGTAGCCGAGAAGGCCCCGCAGTTTATTCACGCGATTGGTATCGCATTACTTCAGCAGGTCCAAGTTCTCGTAGAGCTTCGTTCCCCTGCAGCAGATCAGCTGAAGTTGTTTTCCCTGCAGCAGTCAACTGAAGATCATTTCCCCAGACAGAGTCCAATTGATGTTGGCGTGTCCACGCTCTCCTCAGCAGGATGATTCCTCTATCTGAGTAGTCCTTTCTCCTTGACAGGAGGATTTCCCCCTCGGCATATATTTTGCTGACGGGATCGTATCATTATGCATGATTGCATAGCATTTGGCATAAACGCATAGCATTTCCACCGTGTGGGGCATGGCGCAGAGGCATATGCATCATAAGCATGATTTAGGTTATTATCATTCTTGTTTTACAGGTGTTCAGCCGAAGGATCAGTTGCTCAGGATGATTCCTGACATTCTCCCCAACGAAGTCGCTCGCTCAAGATGATTTTTGATATCCCCAGCGAAGTCTTCAGTTCGAGATGATTCTCGAATCCCTCAGCAGGGCCGTTTGCTTAAGATGACTCTTAAGACCTCAGCGCAGTTTCCTGAGTTGTTTGCTTAGGATGATTCTTGAGCTCCCCAGTAGCGTCCCCAGCAAGAGTTGCCCAGGAAGATTCCTGGAATCCCTAGCAGAATAAAGTCTCCAGAATGGTTACCGGTTCAGGATGATTCTTGAAGGTGCCCGACGGAGTTGTTTGTTCAAGATGATTCTTGAAGTCCTTAGCAGCGTGATATGTCTGCTCCAACAGTGATGTCTAATCTGAAGATTGACTTCGTAAACGCCTGAAGGCGATATCAGAAGGTTCCTGTGGATTCAGATTTCCTTATTGATGAATCAACGTGTGGCTGAAGACAAGGTTCCAAAGTTTGTATATATAACAAGATGATCCGTGTTGGCCTGAAGACCAAGTCAGTTGTCCTGAGGTGATGATTGATTGCGATCAAGTGAATAGTGTTTCTTTTGACTGAAGTCGAAGATGTTTCTCCAGCTGAAGCGGAGTTTGCCTGAAGGCAAAGTGTTTGAATCCCCGTAGAGTCATGAATGGCTCAGGATACCACTTCTCTGACTGAAGTCACAGATTTCCCAAGCTGAAGCGAAGGTGCCTGAAGGCAAGGTTATCCCCAAAGTCATGAATGACTTAGGATTCATTTTTCGGACTGAAGGCCGAAGTATATCCCTGACTGAAGTCATGGATACTCTATAGCAGAGGCGGAGTTGCCTGAAGGCATATCCATGTATCCTTGAAGGCCAAGGATCATTTTCTTCAGACTGAAGTCGAAGACACCTCCTGCAGAGTTGCCGACGGGCAAAGTTTATATCCTTGAAGGCCAAGGATGCTTATCTTCAGAAATACTTGAAGATTTTTTTCTAGCTGAAGCTGGAAGTGGCCAGAGGCCAGGGTTTCATATAGCTTTGATGTTGAAATGCTACGATGGGATCAGTGCAGTAGTATTCCGATGTTCGTTATGGTTCTGAGGAAGGACCCCAGATCAGAGTGTGCTCGGTTAAGTCTCTCATTTCCAGCGGAGTAGTTTCAAATATGCAAGTGTACCTTTTGTTCCATTTACCAGGGGTGAACCCCAGGTCAAAGTTGTTCAGTGTTGTATTTTGTCCGGCGGCGAGGTTGGATGTTTGGATTTGACGGCGAGGTCAGATTATGCTTGTTTCTGACGGCGAGGTTGGATGTTTGGATTTGACGGCGAGGTCAGATTATGTTTGTTCGACGGCGAGGTTGAATGTCCGTTTTGACGGCGAGGTCAGATTATGCTTATTTCCGGCGGCGAGGTTGGATGTTTGTTCGGCGGAAAAGTTGAATGTTTGTTTGACGGCGAGGTCAGACTCTTTAAAATCCTCAGCAGAGATGATGTTTGAACGGCGGCGATGTCGAGTGTCTCTCAGAATGATGTTTGTTTCTGGCGGCGATGTCAGATTCAGTTTTCCAGCGGCGATGTTGGGTGTGCCAGATGATTTAGTTCTCCAGCGGCGATGCGGGGTATTTTGATTGTCCGACGGCGATGTCAGATGGGTTAGTCTTCCAGCGGCGATGTTGGGTGTTGTGGTTGTCTGAAGGCAATGTCAGAAGAATTCAACGTGGATAACCGACGGCGATGTCAGATTGATATTTCTCCATCTATTTGTTGAGCAGCTTGTGTTGCAGTGTTCGAAGGTTTGTTCTCCGCAGAGTATCATGTGCTCGTGCAGTTGGCAAATTTTCGGGTTTACCGGTATTCAACCGTCTCGCACCGTGATTGGCTGAGAGCCGTTCGCTTCTCACCCAGTCAGGTTCAAGCCGTTTGAATAGGGGCAGCTGTTGCACCCCAAAATTTGACCAACATTTATTTATCCATCAAGTGTTTGAAAGTTGATACCTTCATCAGAAAGTTCAAGAGATCCTCAGAGAAATTGGTTGAAACCAAGGTTGTGTGCTTCATAGCTTGAGAGTTGTGGGAGCTCCTCAGATGATTCTGAGACTTTGAGAATGAACTTGAAGCTTTGAGAAATTTTATGAGATGTCTTGAAAGCCATCATGAAGCCCAAAGAGGTCATTATACAAGAATTCAGAAAATTCAGCCATGAATGGTAGAATTAGGGTTTTGACTGGGTCAATCCTAGGTCAGCTGAAGATTTGGAGAAGGTTGAGACCTAATCCAAGGGCCATGAGATCATGGAGTGATGTATGGAGATGTTACAAAGATGATTCCTAGACCAACTCATCATGATTGAGGAGTTTGAGAAGTTTTGAGTTAGGGTTTCTAAGGATTGTCAGTGAAAAAACCCTAATTTGATCCCTATCTTCCAGGCAGTTTTAGCTCAAGATGTGATTGATATCTCATCTTACCCACAACATTAATGTTGTAGAGCTTGTTCTTAGCTTTAATTTGAGTGGTAGAAGTCCTTGATAGGATGTGCAGAGCTCAAGTTATGGTTTTGACAAATTACAGGTCATCTGAGGTGTGTGAATCTGGGTCCTTGAAAGTCACCCAACTTGCAGACAACTTTTGCCCTAGTAGGATGATTACTATGATCTCTTGGTCAACATGAATGTTGAATAGCATCTTCTTAGCTTTCTATAGAGTACTATAAGTCCTTGATAGGATTTGTATAACTCAACTTATGGTTTGAACAAGACAGGGGTATTTTGGTCATTTGGTGATTATAGGTCATTTTAAGCAAAGGCCATATCTCCTATTTCCAAGCCTCAAATGAAAAAACTCAAAACATCAAAGTTGTTCAAAATGGGATTTTAAGCCTAGAAAGGTGGTCATAAGTTGTTGAAAAAGCTTGTAGCAAGGATTTACAAGATTGGGTGAAAATGACCTAAAAATGGCTTATAAGTTAAAGGGATCCAAGTTGGAAATTGGTTTGGGAGATGTACAAATCCAAAATGGGTCATCTAATATGTCATTTTGAATCCAAACATCATTTTAAAAACAATGGTTCAAATAGATTTTTGATTTGAGGTCTTAAAATAGAGGTTGCTTTGTAATTTTGTTTCTTGCATAATAAGGAACCTTTGGAAAACTTGGCATAAGGCAAGACAATGCTTGTTTTTTTTTCACACACTCCTTCTCAATATCTCACAAGGGGAGATTTTGACACAAATTAAGAGCTTAATGCATGAGATGAAGGGATATACAATATGTCATTACAAGAGAAGTTCCATTACTTTCTAGATGATTCTCAAAGTTTCTAGATGAATCTAGACTCTTCCATTGGTTTCTATATATTGGTTTGATCATAATGAAGAAAAGGTTGGTGAATCCATTGGTGAAGAGTGAGAGGAGAAAGAGATATTCAAGGTTTCCTTCAAGAACAAGCCATACACGATTTGATCTCCACAAGTCTCTTCCATCAGAATTCTTGCAAACAGAAAGCTATACTCCATTGGAGGAGCATCTGGAAGAGATAGCAAGACTTGAATCGAGCTGTTCATACCTCCACCATTGATATTTGACAGGTTGGTGTTTTCATTTCCATCTCTTTAATTAGGTGCTATATGTTTAGATCTTTAGTATAGAATGGCTAAGATAGGTTAGATGACCATTTCCATAGAGTTTCAGAGGATTTCATGAAGGTTGGTAACAGATCATAGTTCCTTTCAAGATCAAGATCAAGCTGTGTATTAAGTTTTAATTGGTATGTGATAGCATAGAATGATGAGGGTAACGTGTAGAACAAGTTCATATCATTAGATTGAAGCTCTAGCAGAATTGATCACAGAGAAAAGAGGTTGAACCCAGGACTTTGAGCTATCGGGTTGGGAGCTACAAGAGGTTTCAGTGGAAAATACGAGTATGGTTAGATTCCTGGTAGCACGTAGAGCATTTTTGCCTTTGGAAGTTTGTGATTTCATTGAGTAATGAAGGAGAACGAAGGAGGTGAAACTCTTGCATGGAGTTAGGGTTTCTGAAACCCTAGATGGTATTTTGGAGAAGACGGGTTTGTAACCGTTAGATCGTCCTGGTTTTTTGACTTTGTAATTCCATCCAACGGCCACGATTTGAATTTGCAAGCGGAGGGAATTTCGAAGAGCTAAACGCAGCGTTCTATTAAGTGAGTAATCCTGGGCTTAATGGAAATTGTGATACTCACACCCCACCCGCGGCCCAAGTCCATTTTTAAACTAAAATTGGTTGCTATTCATACCGTTGGCTTTTTAATTTTCTTTTAATTTCTCAATTTATTTTTCTGAGCGCATGGGCCTACCAAAATTGCTACGCGCACCCCTGGGTTCTTGGCCCACCATCATGAATAACTGGGCGCAGTTATGTTTGGCACCCCCTCCCCTTTAATTCATTTTCTTTTATTTTTTTTTAATTTCTTTAATGTTCTTGCATTTTATAAAAATCATATAAAATAGAAAATTGATTATTTTTTAATGCTTGTTTTTTCTACATGTTCATAATTTTGTCTAGAAAAATATCAATAAATAAAATTGGCATTTTATTTCCTTTTAATATTTTTAGTATATTTTCCATGTAAATAGCTTTTTTTATAATGTTTAATATTGTACTCAATTTTGTAGAATTTCTTTTAGGACCTTCCCTTAGGATTTTTGAGCCATTCTTTTTGGCATAGTTAGATATTGAATCATAGTTTCCCATAGGATTTAATCCATGATTTTTAGGTTAAAATTTGATTAGTTTGTTTAGGCTAGCATTAGCATAACAAAATTATGGTTTTATTCAACATAAGTAGACTTAACAATTTTGTTTTGGGTTTTTAGGTCAAGATTAGAGTATGGGGAATATATGGGTTAAGGGTAGGTATGTATAGAATCCCCTAGAATTTTACTAGAATATTATATAGTATTTTAGTATTTTTAATTGATTTTTGCTTTGTACATGATGTTGTGTGTTGCTTAAGGGCATAGTTTGTATTGTTTTGCTTTCCTTTCTTTTCCTTTGAGTGTGTGAGACTTGAAGATTGAGTTGAAGACATTGTGGATCATCATTGAAGACTTTGAAGACCTTGAAGAGGAGCTTAGTTTTAGCTTTTGTTTGTTCTGTTTATAGGATCATAAGTACATAGGTAGAGCTTTAGATAGAATAATTCCATTCAATAAACAAGGAGTGTCTTGTTCACCTCCTTCTTTCTCTATGATATAAAGTCCCTTAAGGGTATTCACCTCTCTCCTTTGGAGGGATTAGTGACCTTGCCCTATGAGGTAGAACTTTGAGAGAGCCTTTCCTTTTGATGTTAAGTCCTTAATGGCATCCTTGGGAAGTCAGTGAGCACTCTAACATCCTCACCTCATCTTGTTGATTGAATCTTGTTTGTTGGAGCATTTGGGTTGTTGAAGATAAAGAAAGCAATGAAGAGTATTGAAGATTTGCATTGAAGTTGTTTGCTTTGAAGAAGAAGATGATAAAAGATTTGATTGGAGATCTAAAAGCCATTGAAGATAGAAGTTGAAGCTTTGAAGAGGATGATTCCTTGGAGATTGTTGAAGTCTGAAGACTTTGTGAAGATCAAGTTGATACTTGAAGATCCCTGAGGATAGTGAAGCCTGAAGGTGGAGCTGATCAAAGAAGCTGAAGCTTAAGGGAGAAGATGATTTGAAACTCATGTTGTAGGGTTGATACCTGGAAAGCAATTGATGATTGAAGTCTGAAGACTGAGTAGCTGCTGGAGGAGCTGAAGCTTTCTTCTGTTTTCTTTTCTGTATTGTGTGTTTTGTTTGATTTGTCTGTTGCATTAGAATAAGTCCATCTAGAATAAGTTCAATCTAGGAGCATGATTGCATTAGAGGTTGAGTTGCTCCCTCTGCTTGTATTGTTATTGCGTGGCTTTGCTTGCGGGTATTCGGTAGAGCCCAGCTCCCTTGCCCATGTGGATTGTTTGCCTGATGGCATTTCATTTTCTTTTATCTGTATGATTGCAGTTTACTGTTTATTGCTTGATAGCATGTTGTTTATATTTCAGTATGATTACTGTTATTTCATGACTGGCTTGAGGTTGAGATGAGCTTGTGGAGGCTGAAGCCCCACACACATTTCCTCCCTCACTTGCATTGCATGCATTTTACTGTTAAGCTGATGCTTTGTCTATTTTGGTGTATCATTAACATGATCCCTTAGGACTCTCATTTCCTTTGATAAGGATTTGATGATAGACTTTTAGGTTGAAACCTATGCATGACAACATCTAGGAGTTCCCTGTTCAAACCTCAACCATAGGATGAATCCATGGCATGATAACAGTAGGACTTGATAGTCTCCCTCCTAGTTGTGCCTGTTCTCTTCTCATCTCAAAGCAGTTTAAGATACAGTAATCATGAATGATTTCTTTCGTACGTTACGAGCCTTAAGCTATCTGAGAAAGGATTATGGTAGAGTTTCTTTTCCACAGTCTGGATGTTTAGTATGGTACCCTTTGGGTGACATGCGACGCATTCACTCTCAGGTCATAGTCTCTAGTGCGGTTGAAATCACAAACACAATAAAAAACATTTCTTTCGTAAACAGGAAATAAACCGTAGTTTCCCGAACTACGTGAGCTCTGATCTCTCATGCCTGTTGAGAGTACGTAGGCACAAGATGGTGAAGTCTTGGCGAGCTACCTTCCCCCACAACCCTTCGTAGGCCGAACTACGTTGACTCTGATTTCTCATTCTCTGATGGGAATACGTAGGCATAAAGTGCGACGCTTTGCCGAGTCATTTTTCTTATCTTTTTCAGCCAGCCTTGATAGGTAGATAGAATAAAACCAACCCGTCCAAGTAAACAAACAAGCGAGGATCCCGTCGAGTACGACGGACGTGAGGGGTGCTAATACCTTCCCCTTGCGTAACCGACTCCCGAACCCAGACAATAGTTGTGATGACCTTGTCTTACCCTTATTCGTCAGGTTTTTCTGATCGTTTCCTTTCCCGCTTTGAGGGATAAATAACGAAAGGTGGAGACTCTTCTGTTTTACCGGCACCTTATTTTCGCGCAAGCGACACACGCGCCTATGGTTGGTGCTTGTGCACGTCGCTTGGGCGATACATGCCGCGGTAAGGGCCTTAGCTATAATATTGTTTCAGCTTTTCGGTGTTCCATGGTCAAGTTAATTCTTCCTCGGTAAGGTATTCTCCCCATTCTCTGTTTTTGCTCTACCACGGAAGGGTCCTTCCCAGTTTGTGGCGAGCTTGCCTTTGCAGGAATCTTTATGATTTCTCCTCAAGATGAGGCTGCCTGTTTGGAACTCTTGTCGTATAACCTTGGGGTTGTGTATGATTGTGATTTTCTGTTTAAGTAAGGCCTCGCGGAGGTCTGCTTCTGATCAGACCTCTTCAACGATATCGAGATCCTCTCTCAGGGCCTCGCTATTTGTTTCTTCGTCCAAAGGTGCTTCAGTCCGCCTGGAGGGCATGTGAGCTTCAAAGGGGATTACCGCCTTTGTCCCGTATGCTAGGCGAAAAGGGGTTTCCCTGGTTGAAGAATGGGGTGTGGTGCGATAGGCCCATAGCACGTTGTGCAGCTCCTCGACCCACTGCCTCTTTGTTTCGTCCAGCCTTTGCTTGAAGACCCGTAAGATTACTCTGTTTGCTGCCTAGGCTTGCTCATTAGCCTGAGGATGCTCGACGAACGTAAAATGTTGTTTAGTACCTAGTTGGGTGACGTACTCCTGAAACGTTTGTCCATGAATTGTGTCCCGTTATCTGTGAGGATTCCTTGAGGAATGCAGAAGTGGACAAGGATGTTCCTTTTGTAGAAACGAAGTATGTTGTAGGCCGTTATTTTGGTCAGAGCCTCAGCTTCTATCCACTTGGTGAAGTAGTATACGCCTACTATCAAGTACTTATTTTGGTTTGACCCTATGACAAATGGTCTTAGGATGTCTAGGCCCCACCAGGCGAATGGCCACGGGGAAGACATTGCCTTGAGCTCATTGGGCGGTGCCAAGTGCATGTCCCTGTGCTGTTGGGATTTTTCGCACTTCTTCATGTGTTCCCTTGCATTGTTCTGCATGGTCATCCAGTAGTAACCTGCCCGAAGAGCTTTCCTCGTGAGAGATCTCCCACCGAGGTGCTAGGCGTTGATTCCTTCATGGATCTCATGCAAGACATAGGCGAACATTTATTCTTCAATGCATTTGAGGAGGGGTATGTAGAATCCTCGCATGTATAGCTTATTTTTTACCAGAACGTAGGTGCAGGCTCTACGCCTTACTATGTTGGCCTCCTTAGGGTCGGACGGTAGTTTGTCCTTTGTGAGGTAATTGTACACTGGGGTCATCCAACAATGGTTGTCGCTAACGACGTGCACATCTAGGGTCGTGGATGCTCTCTCAATGCTAGGTCGTGGGAGTATTTCTTAGATGACGGATTTTTTTCCCTTTCTTCTTCATGCTTGCTAGTTTTGATAGGATGTCTGCCCGAATGTTGTGTTCGCAGGGAACGTGTTTTACCTCCACGGAGGTTAACTTTGCCATCTCCTCCTTAACCAGGTCCAAGTATTCAGTCAAGTTATCGTTTTTGATCTGGTATTCTCCCCGGACTTGGAGGGCCACTAGCTAAGAATCGGTGCAGATGATAACTTCTTCCGCTCCCAGGTCTTCGGCAAGGCACTGACCGGCCAGGAAGGCTTTGTATTCGGCCTGGTTGTTAGAGGTAGGGAAGGATAGTGTAAGCAAAACTTCGATAAGGATTCCCTCCTCGTTTTCCAGGATGACACCTGCCCGCTTCCTGCCGAGCTGGATGCTCCATCGAAAAATATGACCTATTTGCGGGCTCCCCCGTTCGAGTGGTCGGACATGGTCATTTCTACCACGAAATCAGCTAGTGCTTCCTCCTTGAGGGCCTTTCTACTCTCATACTGGAAGTCAAATTCGGATAGCTTCAGCAACCATTTGAGCATCTTGTCGGCCATATCTAGACATCCCAATAGCTGCTCTACGGGCTAGTCCGTGCGCACCATGATTGTGCGGGCCAAAAAATAGTGCCTCAGTCTCCTCGCGATGTTGATAAGGGAAAGGGCCACCTTTTCTATCTGTTTCTACCTTAGCTCTAGCCCTTTTAATGCCTTACTCGTGAAATAGATGGGTTTCTGTCTATCAGGAGTTTCACGAATGAGAGCGACGCTCACAGTTTCGGTTGCGACAGTGAGGTTGAGATAAAGGGTTTCCCCATTTTCTGGTCGGGAAAGGACAGGTGATTCTGAAAGAGCTCGCTTCAAGTAGAGGAGAGCTTTGTTGCATTCCTCCGTCCATTCGAACACGGCTTCCTTGCGGAGAAGTTTGAAAAAGGGGAGGGTGTGTTGACCAGATTTGGCTATGAAGCGGGAAAGCGATGCGAGCATCCCGTTGAGGGACTGGATGGACTTTTTAGTTCGGCGTGGAGAACTCCGAGAAGGCTCTGCACTTGTCGGTGTTAGCTTCAATTTCTCGTTCGTCAGATAGAAACTGAGGAGCTTGCCTACTCGTACCCCGAACGTGTACTTCTCTAAATTAAAACACATCTTATACTTCCTGGTCTGCTCGAAGACCTTCTTTAAGTGGGTCGTGTGATCGGATTCCTCACGGGACTTCACGATCATGTTGCCTATATAGACTTCGAGCATCTCTCTGATTTCTCCTTGAAAGAATTTGTTCATCATCCTTTTGTAGGTAGTGCCAGCATTCTTCAAGTCGAAAAGCATTACGTTGTAGTAATAGTTGCCCGATTCGGTCATGAAGGTCGTGTACCTTTTTTCGCTTTTTGCCACGGGTATTTGGTTGTAGCCCGAGTACGCGTCCATGACAGATAATAATTTAAAACCGACAGAATTATCAACTAGTTTATCTATGTTAGGGAGGGGATGTGCGTCTTTAGGGCAGGCTCTATTAAGATCGGTATAATCAATACACATTCGTCATTTTCCATTATTCTTTTTAACGAGTAAAACATTGGACAACCAAGTGGTGTATTTGGATTCCAAGATAAAGTTCGCCTCTAGGAGGTCTTTTACAGCCTGTTCAGTAGCCTCCGTCTTCTCTGAAGACTGTCATCGTCTACGTTGAGCTACTACCCTAATAGCGGGGTCGATAGTAAGGTGGTGACAGGCCACATCAGGGTCTAGCTCGTGCATCTTCGCGGCACTCCATGCGAACATGTTTGCATTCTTCTGGAGGCAGGCTCTTAGTTGTTTCTTTGCTAGCTCGGGGAGAACGATCATAATCTTCACTCCCCGTTTGTGGTCGTCTCCGAGTAAGACAAGTTCGAACTCTCCATCTAGAATTAGGCACATCAGATGGACAGTTTTGGCGCTACTAGAGGGGCTGCTCAAGAATGACTGAATCTCTTTCTCCTTTGCCTTTTGAATCTTCTGGTCATCTTCGGAAAAGCGGCTGTTAAGGTCTATGGAGTCGACGCAGGGCAACAGCTTTGTCTCTTCAACGCTGCTGGGCAGAGAAATCTGGCTAGGAGTCTTCGGCCTGGCGGCGATGGTATTCATCCCTTTGGAGGTCACTTCAAAACACCTCCTTGCAGCTTTAATGTCTCCGTGTAGAGTTGCCACAAGACCCTTCGAAGTATAATATTTCATCTTCAAGTGTAATGTTGGTGGTACGGCCAATAATTAGGCAAGGGTTGGTCGGCCAAAGATGCACTGGTATAGCGACGGACAATCGATGACCAGGAATTGGACCTTGATTGACCTGGCCGTTTCAGCGGATCTGAAAGTTACGATCAACTCCACGTACCCCCAGGGCTTTGTCACCGACCCATTGAAACCTCGTAGATCAGAACCGACATAGGGTGTTAAGTGTGATTCGTCCAGCTGGAGTATGGAAAACAGTTAGGAATACATAATATCAATTGAGTTGTCTTAGTTGACGAGGATTCATCGGACATCAAAATTTTCCATCTAGGCTCTCACGAGCAGAGGGATGTTGGCATTGGTGGGTTCCACCGAGGAGCTCCTCGCGGTAGAAGCAGATGGGGACAGACTCTCCTCGGACCTTATCGAGGGTGGAATTCCGGTTTGAGCTATTGCTGATAAGGTGCTCAAATTTTCTTTTGACGGACCCTACCATGACTTTGTTGAAGCCTCCTTCGGAGATGATCGTGACGGAGGGTAAAGCCTCCACACGGGTTGTGCACGGTGAAATATGGAGGGGCGTTGAGCCCCCTCGGGGATGTAAAAATCTTCAGGCCGCGAGATGCTCATAGCGACCTGAAGGATGGCTTCCTCGGAGGAAGGTACCTCTTCCTCGACCTTTTGGGATTCCTGGGAATCTGGCCGAGGAGCGTCTTTTCGTTTGGCGAACTGCTTCAAATTCCCGTCCCTGATGAGTATCTCTATGGCATCCTTCAGGTGGATGCAATCGTCGGTCATATGGTCGTGGCTCCCTTGGAACCGACAATATTTCGACATCTAAGGGTTGGGTTTGGACGATATCTGCTTTGGGGAGTGTATTTGTGGAACCGGCTGGAGGCCCCCTTGTAGTCTCTAGGCTCTCGGGGACGGTTTTTTTCGTCTTTTATCTCCCCGACAGGATGTCGAGGGCTCGTCGGACCTAGAAGTACGGGCATTCTCCCTGTGCCTAGAATCATGGGTAGAGTTGGCGGCCTCCTTCTCTTCGTACTGAATGTACGCTTGTGCTTTGAGGAGCAAAGCATCCAGAGTTACTAGGGGTCGGATGCCCACGGCTTTAGTAAATTTGGTGCGAGGACAGAGCCCGCACTCGAGCATAAACTTTTTCATGTCATTGGTTGTAGAAACTTGGACGACCTCTTTATCGATGCAGGCTCGTAGGGGTTCATCTCTCCCTTGAATGATGGCCTCAAGGGAGGCTTCGGTTTTCCGATGGCGGCGAGAGGCTGTGAAGTGTCTAGAGAACAGTCTGTCTAGTTGTCTCCATGAGGTGATGGAATTGTCAGATAGTCCTTTGTACCAGGCCATCGCCCCTTTCCTGAGTGTGGTCGAGAATAACCTGCATTTGATGGTGCCCCGGATGTTGAGATAATCAAGCAACGCATCGATATTTTCGATGTGCTCGTCGAGGTCGGTGGTACCGTCGTATGTCCCTAGAGAGGGGGTTTCTCCACTCCCTTCGGCAGGCGCATGGCCATGATTTCCTGAGACAACGGGTCGTGCAGCTCGTCGTGACTGCTGATGCTGGTCCAATACATGGAGCGGGAGTCCCATCTGTGTGTAGGATGGCGGTCTTGTTGGGGATATAGGGTTCGTGCTCGGCCTGTGGATCTGGGCGGAAGTGAACGTTGGAATTTTGCATGGTGGCCTCTTCTGGTCCTCTTGGGTTATGGGGAATGCTAGTTTTGAGGAGAGATGTGGTCGCGTTTACGAATGGTCAGGGTTTCTGGCTCCAGAGGTGTCTGGCGGTTCCTCTCGTGCCAGGGAGGGGGACTCAGTGGTTTTGACGCTCCTTCCTTGGCGGTGGGGGTCTTGGGCGACTGGACTCTTCTATTGCTCTAATCTTTGCATTTTGGTTGATGATTAGGAGGTTGGTCTTGTTGAGAACCTCGAGGAGGGAAGCCATAGTCAGGTCGGCATTGGGTAGAACTGGGACTGGTAGGTGTTGCGGGATGAGCGGGACTTCACAGGGGATGGAGAAGTTGTGGCTCAGTGCCTTTGTCGGAAGACGTCGTCGCCACGAAAGGTGGTAGCACCATCAGCGTCAGTCTCGCTGACGGGGAGGAAAGCAGAGTTGCAAGCATCAAGAGTGATGTCACGGCTGGCCATGATCGGGATTTTGAAGAATTGTTTTGGTCTTGTGTCTATAAAATAAGGAAAGATGGGGATAACAAGTTTCCCACAGAGGGCGCCGCTGATCTTACCGGTTGATCAGAACTTGAGGTAGGCCAAAGACAATCGTGGGTGATGCTGGGTTTGCAAGAGGAGGATGGGGTGTACATGTAAGGCACTCTGATGATAAAGTAAGAATCGGGAAAGAGAGAGAGCAAGTATAGAATATGAGTATATCAAGGTGAATATTGGATACCTGACCCTCTCATATGAGAGGGTTTTTGTAGTGCCCCCAGCGCTTGGCCATTGGTCCCTATTTTCGGGGCGAGATAGTTGTTTCTCGAAGAATAGGTAACTGCCAGAACTATCCGGTTTAACAGGCAGGTGTGCCCATAACTAGTCGTTGCTACGGGCAGGGGCGTATTTACGGGCACATGCGTATTGGCTGTTTCTGGATAGTGGAATCATGCATGATGGGCAGAGACTGACGAGGAGGAGTGATGTGACCAAGGGTAAACTAGTCAGCCTCCCCTATTGGAGGGGCAGAAAGGTAAATTTTCCCCCAAAATGGTTAGACTTAGGCAAGTGGGTTGTTCTAGGAGCATAAGTGGATTGGGTCATGCCCAGCCGTTGGACCAGTCTGAAATAAAAGGTTTGTTTTTCTTCTGCAAAATTTACTTTTGTAGTTGTTCCTGTTTTATCTAATACTCACAAATCTGTATCATATTTTAGCAAAATTCTTGTGGTGTGTTTGGCTAATGGGGCTTAAATTTCATTTTCAAAGTTGTGATATTGGAGTTTATCAACTTTTTAGTTGTCCATTTCTTATCATGGGACTTTCTACACTACTTTTGGATGAAGATTAATGTAGGCAAAACTATTGTTTTAATCATTTAAGTTATTTTAAAATATCAAATTAGTCCCTTAAGTTTTTTTGTAACGCTTTGGTCCCTTTTTAAAAATCTCCGTTACAATAAATTACAAACTCATAAACCATTTGAACTGATTTTTCGCGCTGATCATGAATATGCAATTAAATTTATCAAACAAGTTACAGTTCATGAGAATCACGTAAAAATGGACAAAAAATATAATGAAAAATCAACGATCCGACCAAAATACGCAATCAAATACAAAACTAATTACATATTCGTGACCAGTGCAAAAAACCAATTTAAACGGAATATGAGTTTGTAATTTATTGTAACGGGGATTTTTAAAAAAGGACTAAAGTGTTACAAAAAAAACTAAAACGACTAACTTGATATTTTAAAATAACTTAAAGGACCTAGACAGTAGTTTTGCCATTAATATATTATTATGAATAGTAATTTAAAATGGCCTTAAATCCTAATACAAACATTTTGCTTTTTGGGCTAATATTTGAAACGGGTTTTGATTTTTCCTAGAATACTTGGACGTTGGATTAATATAGATAACATTCAGGTTTTTATGCCATTTTTTACATTTTACTTCCTCCTCTCACCTTTCCTATATTTAATTAGCTTTTTTCCCTTATGTTAATAATTTTTTATATTTCACAGGTTGAAAGCTTGTATCCCAAAGAAATTGGGCATGATGTAATGACTGTTGGTGACTTTTTGGGTCGTGAACTGTTGTTTCTAGATATAGATATTCAAGATAGGGTTAAGAAGGCAGCTTCAAATGGAAATGTTCTACGATATGTATGTGCCATTGAAGGCCCGAGGTATTTTATTTTTCCTCCCTCCATATTTCATGTTCATTTCAATATTTGCATTGATCCTGTCATGTTCAGTTTTCACAATGAGCCAAAAGAGAAGCTTTAACAGCGAAAATATCTAGAAGAAAAGGTAGACAAACAATAGCAAGATGACCTCAAGTCCAATTCTGCAAGTGAAGTTCCTAGCGAAGAGATTGTTAGCTAACCCTTATTTGTGAGGTGCACATTATTGGATAACGATGAAAGCTTGAGGAAGGTTAATAGCTTCAATCGATGGGTTACTAAAGCACTTAGTGAGGTGGATAATTTGAATATGCAGTCCTCAAGTGGTATTTCATGGAGTACAAATGAATGTGGGCATTGTCGCAACTGCGAAAAAGGGCCGGCAGAAACAAACAGAAGAGTCGCCACTGAACGTTATTTATCCCAAAGAGAGGGAAAGAAAAAGATCGAAGAAAACCTAAAAGAACGGGAAAGACAAGGTCATCGCAACCAAATCTTGAGTTCGGGAGTCGGTTACGCAAAGGGAAGGTATGAGCACCCCTTACGTGCGTTGTACTCAACGGGATCCATGTTTGTTGTTTAAATCTATGGGTGAAAGTTATCAAAGAGCTACTGCTAAATGGGGGAGAAAGAAAAAAGAACAGACTCGATAGGACATCGCCGCCCTATGCCTACATATTCCCTCGTGCAATGGGAAAGTCAGAGTCAACATAGTTCAGAAAACTATGGGTGATGGGGGGAAGGTTGCTCGTCAAGACATCGTCGTCTTGTACCTACGTATCCTCATCTGGTATGAGAAATCAAAGCAAATGTAGTTCGGGTAACTAGACCACTGGTTGGTTAAGTGTTTTTTACGAGAGACGTTAAATATCCATTCTAGCAGTTAGGGACGATGTCTGTTTGCGGTAGAACGGAAAAGTAACGTACTCTTTTTGAAAGTGAAGTTTGAAACAATCCCGAAGGATGTAAAGGTTTGAATTTTGTTTGAGTTTTAATGAAGTGGATTGAGTTAGTTGGAGACTCACGTAGTACTAAAGACTATGACACGGGGGCAAATGCGCCGCATATCGCCCAAAGGGCATACACTAAACACTCTAGACAAGCAAGGATTAACTCCTCACTCATCATTCCCCATGTACTTAAGGCTCGTGATACACAACACTCGCCATTCTTTATTAGGTCCTTGAAGAAATTTGAGGTGAGAAGAGAGAGACGCACACAAAGACCTAGGGGAGACTGAACCCTAATTGTTGTCATGTAATGTGGCCCTAAAGTCATGATTAGGAGGGAAACTAACCTAAAATTATCGTGCTTGGATTGAAAGCCTAATGTCTCTCCTACCTCTAACTTAATCGAAAATTAAGTCGGGCTAGGAATCCTGAGGGATCATGCGAATACAGGAGGTAAACAGCAAGTAAACTCAATCATAGACAACGTCAAGTTATAAACTCAAATGAATATTTACAGAAAATAAGCACAAGTATTTACAGACGCACTCGAGAATTAATTAGAATTGAGATCGAGAATAAAAATAAAGCTAAACAGACAAATCAAAGTTAGTGTTAAAAGTCAAAACAATTCTAGTATCTATTCTAATTAACCTAAACCAAAATAAATCTAACTAAAAATTATTCCTAAATCTAATTAATAGTTCTAAACAAAGTTAATTTACACTAAGATTAATTAAACTCTAATTAAAAATGCTAAGCCTAAATTAATTAAACTAAAACTAAACAATCCTAAAAAATTATAACCTAATTTCTAAAGTGATATTCTAATTAATATTAAACCTAATCTAAATCCTAAATTGATTAATTAAAACTAATTCTAACTCTAAATAATTAAATAAAATCTAAGTATAGAACTAAATTCTAAAGTTAAATAAAACCTAATTCTAAACTAAACCAAAGTATTCTAAACTAATATAAAAATCTAATTAGTGTCCTAATTAAAAATTAATTAAAACCTAACTTATAAAACTAACAAACTCTTATTAGAATTAAACTAATATAAACAATACACTCAATTGAAATGTCTAAGAAAGAGGGGTGTAGACAGCTTATAGTGGTGAAGATTGGAAAAGTTAATGGACTTGATGTAGTCAAAAGCCTAAACGGATTAGTCAAAATAAATGAAAAAAGAGAGAGAAAAAAGATTAAACAATCGATCTGAGAAACCAAAACAGGCCAAACCTTTGACCCCCTTTTCCAAACGGTTCTTCTTCAATTCGCGGATCTCCCTTCTTCTCTCGCGCAAGCACTTCTCAATGCGGCTTCGGCGACATGGATGCTGAATGTTGATGATGGCAGCGATGCGTTGGTTTTTGAGGAGGTCGGAAGGAAGGAGGTTCACGCCGGAAACATCGTGACCCTGTTTTAATGTGGATTCACGTCAATGATTTTGTAGGTCATAACTTGGTCCTCTTCTCTTTTTTGCTTCCAATTCTCTTTTCCTTCTTTGTACTAGAACGTTGTTCTTTTGCTGTTGTTGCAGTTGTGATGTTTTGTTGTGGAAGGTTGTGATGAAGAAGATGTTATCATAGTGGATTTTGTTGAATTTTGGGTTGAGAATTGATGGAGGAAGACGTCGGTTTTTCAATGTGGTTTCTCTCTGTTCTCTTCTTCCTTCACTGCCTTCTTCTTCTGTGGTTTTGTGTTATGATTGGTGTTGCGTTCTTGTGGGGTGATGAAAAACGAGTCCCTCATTTGAAATGGTTACACATTTTATTTCACTGCTTGCTATTAGAGAAATTTTGTCCTCCCCCTCATGCTGTGTATTCTCTGAGAGTTTTTATTCTGTCAAAACCTGATTTTTATTTTCTTTTTGGTTATGCGTCTGTGGTGGCCTTAATGGATGTACTGAAATTATGTATTGCCAGTTGCAGGTACGCACATAACGACTCTTTGCGATTTTTGTCACGTTGCATGAAACGTATGTACCTTGTGAGGGCTTTTGGGTAGTGGCAAGGCGTCCTCTTTCTTATTGCAGGACAAATGTGTGGCCTTTTTTAGGTGACAACATGGAGGCACTAGTTTCGCAGTTGGAAAGGGTACGGTTTGCATAGTAATGGCAATAGAAAGTCTGTACCTTTTCCCTTTTTTTGTTTGGAGTAATGTAATAGAAACGAAATGGACTTCAATGTGGGCTTATGATGGATTTATGATATTTAACAAGCTGAAATTAAAATTGGATCATGACTTTTTGACAATAAAGAATGGATTAGAAAATGATTTTTTTGTAGGAGAAAATAGGGATTATGGGATGAAATGAAGAATGGATAAAAATAAAAAGTAGAATTTGTTTGGATATTTGTGGATAACTAAAAAGTGAAATAGGTTGGATAATTGATATGAAAAATGGCTAAAATGGATAAAATTGATAATGGATTTAAAGTGAAATTGAATAAATGAAATAGAACGTGGATATGAAACGGTTTTGGACATCTACAAATGGATATTTGAAATTTCATTTGCATTTGATGAACCTAAATAATCCTCCATTAACACCTTCCAGCCACGCACACCTTGACTTAATTTAATCCAAAAAAACACACTTGGAACTCCCCCCACAGCCTTCCCCTGATAAACTAGGCACAACTACCACTAACAAACATATGAATGAGATAACCACTAAATCTTCAATCAAAAGAGTCTTGAATCACTCTGAGTAAATCCGAGAAAAATAAATCCACAGACGAACAAAACTGAACCCATGATCATGATATTCCCTTTTGAATCAAACTCTTCAGGAACCAATACTTGATAACCTGAATCGCAACTGAATAACCACTCTTGACTCAAAACCATGCCATCGTCCTTGATAGACCTGACCTCTTGTCCACGATGCGGAATAAACTCTGACCCTGAGCCATTGGTACATAAGCATGCCAATGAACTTGAACCCCAGGACTCCTGACCTCATGTCTTAGAAGACCAATGCGAAGTATGATAATGATGATGCAAATGAGCGTGAAGCAAAAGTCAATTGAGGTCAAAAGAGTGGGAAAATTTTAGGGTGCAACAGCTGCCTCTATTCAATCGACTTGGACCTGAAGGTATGAAAAGCAATTGCTTTTAAACATTCGAGGTAAAAGGTGATTGAATATAAAAGAACCTAGAAATTTGCAAACTGCGTGGATGCATCTAGCGAAGAAATTGCTAGCTGAAAGTGGACTTAAAAGCAACGGGTACCTACCAAAATTTGGGATAACCGACACGGTAACCAATCAAAAAGATAACAATAGCTACTAACCAAAAGTTAGGATCACCCAGAGAATTATAACCAAGAGTTGTGAGGAAGAGGCTACTAACCAAAAGTTAGGATCACCCAGAGAATTATAACCAAGAGTTGTGAGGAAGAGGCTACTAACCAAAAGTTAGGATCACCCAGAAGATTACCAACCAAAAGTTGGAATAAAAGCTACTAACCAAAAGTTAGGATCGCCAAGAAAAGATTGCCAACCAAAAGTCGGAATAAAATCTACTAACCAAAAGTTAGGATCGCCAAGAAAAGAATACCAACCAAAAGTCGGAATGAAAGCTACTAACCAAAAGTTAGGATCGCCAAGAAAAGAATATCAACCAAAAGTCGGAATGAAAGCTACTAACCAAAAGTTAGGATCGCCCGGAAAAGATTACCAACCAAAAGTCGGAACAAAAGCTACTAACCAAAAGTTAGGATCGCCAAGAAAAGATTACCAACCAAAAGTCGGAATGACGACTCTGCAGGGGGATGAAAGAAGATCTACCAATCAACAGTCGGGGTAAAATCCACAAAGCGACGGACTACCAATCAAAAGTCAGGATAACATCCAGGAAACAACAGACTACCAACCAAAAGTCAGGATAACATCCAGGAAACAACGGACTACCAACCAAAAGTTGGGATAACATCCACAAAACGACAGACTACCAACTAAAAGTTGGGATAGCATCCACAAAACGAAGGACTACCAACTAAAAGTTGGGATAGCATCCACAAAACGAAGGACTACCAACCAAAAGTCGAGATAACATCCAGCAAACAAAGGACTACCAACCAAAAGCTGGGATAGCATCCAAAAAACAAAGGACTACCAACCAAAAGTTGGGATAGCATCCATAAAACGAAGGACTACCAACCAAAAGTCGGGTTAACATCCAGAAAATAAAGGACTACCAACCAAAAGTTGGGATAGCATCCACAAAACAATGAACTACCAACCAAAAGTTAGGATAACATCCAGGATAGGCAGGAAATAGAATTGACTGATTGACAACCTGAAAAGAGAACTCCGCTGGGGAAAGAGAAACTTAAACAGCCAAACTCTGTTGGGGAGCAAAAGCAACATGAGAACATCCACCGATGATTTTTTTGGGGTATGGTACCACAAAGCCTTATGAGTTATGTTGTTATCTGCTGGAGAGATGTCTGGCAACAAAAGTATCCAACATGGCTTATGCTTCACATGCATATGTTTGAATATGGCGTAATGCTCCATACAAAATGGAAATGCTACGCGTTTGGGAGGATGCTATGCAAAATGAAAATGCAAAGGAACACCACCAAGAAAAGGTGCCGAGAAAAACGACAAGCAAACTTGCTGAGGAATACGCCCTGAACGACCTTCTGGAATAGAGCTCTTTTGGGGACAATTCCAATCCAATGGGAATCAAGAAAAACATCCATCAGAAAGTTGTCCCAAAGATCTCACTTTGAAGAAGACTAGTGATCACTAGACTCTACAGCGGATTTCTATCATTTATGACTTACTCGCCGAGGAAATCAATATTAATCTCTGCTTGGGGAGAAAAAGTCAATGACATGGATCATGTTGGGGAACAAAACCGTACTTAACCTGTTGCTGGGGGATAACCTCAATCCCGCCATGTTGGGGATAAGTGCACACTATTGTTGGCGAGATATTTCTGATCTGACATTATCACCCTATGGGGATACAGAATCTCTACTGTGGAGAAATGAGATCAATTGAGCCTCGTGTCGGGGAATGTGATAGCATGTGAGCCACTGGGAATGATTGTACCAAGTACAGTTGTGCTTCCGGTTTAGGGACGGGACCAAACTTATGGTGATTGGATTTATTTTTGGTTACCAACAAAAGTGGATTTTAAAGGGGAATTACCAAACGGGAACTAGTATTCGAGGGTGGACTACCAGACGAGAACTGGTGGCAAAAGGTTAAGTTGTCAGACGAGAACTGACTTCTAGTTTTGGTATCAGACGAGAACTGATTTCTGATTTGCCAGACAAGAATTGGACTTTGAAACTGTGTTTGCCAGATGAGAACTGGACTTTGAAACTGTATTTGCCAGATGAGAACTAGTTAAATAGTATGCTAAAGAACGGGTGACCAGACGGGAACTGGTTTAAAAGTTTGACATGTACCAGACGGGAATTGGTGTTTACTGAAGGGTTGACTAGACGAGAACTGGTTTGAAGGTTTACCAGGCGAGAACTGGACTTTGGAAGTATTTTTAGTTACAAAGTTCTAACAGGTAACAGGTTCATGCTATGGGATTAAAGATCCAATGACAGTATGCAAGGATAATAAAATTCCCAGCAATGGAAAGGATGCTCTTCTACAACAAGGCTCTTTTAGAAGGCTAATATTATGATGAGGTGATGGCACGATTCCCCGACACTCAACTTTTGCCGATAAAAATGAACTTGCTCGAGTAGCTTGCCCTAGTGTAGTTCAACTTGCCCCAGTATGATCTTTGGGAAAGTTCATCTTGAAAAGAAAGTAGCTTGCCATGAGATGATCTCGAGATGGCTTGCCCCAGAATCAGTACCACGAAAGAGTCTCAACTAACCAACTCTCTGAGTGGTTAGCTTTAATGTACTCTTGAAGTAGCTTGCCCCTGAATGAGCGTTGAAGCGACTTAACTTATCCTGATTGAATACTAAAGGATATGCCCTTAAATCAAAGAAACTCTAGGTGACCTGCCCCTGATTGGTATCCTCGAGATGATTCACTTCTGATCAACCGTTTCTTGAATGATTTGCCCCATAATCAATCGATGCTTGGGGATTTACCTTAAACTGACTTATTCCATACTTTTTATGTGTCAATACCCCAAATCCATAAAGCTACAAGGTATACTCGATTTTGATCCAGACTGTTGAATGATCCAATCCTGTTTGATTGCTCCCTGTTGGAATGTCCTCGATGCTAACTACTGACTTGCAATTAAAATTGTTCGCTCACGAATGGTAATTTTAATGCGACGCTCATGCAAATTTTGAAAAGACAATCACTATTAAAATGATGTGATGGTGTGTGACGAATGAACTAATAGTCCAGACGTAGTGCTGATTTAGCTAGTGAAAGATACAACAAGAATAAGATTAGCAAATCTTATAGGAGTCAGTTCACACAATCTCTGTAGCGGTAAAAAAATCGTGAGTGTAAGCTATTGATTAGCTTAACTCAAAAGAACAAGAGTCGCCACCGCACTTTTATTTCATCCAAATAAAGGAAAGGAAAAAGAGCGAAAAAAACCAAAGAGTTCTAAAACAAGAACAAGAAACAGAGATCGGGGTAAGGGGGTTGGTTACGCAATGGAAAGGTGTTAGCATCCAAAACGTCTATAGTACTCTATAGGAGCCCTTTGAAATATTTACGTTTTTTGGTTTGAAAATGGTTTGTTTGAAAAGAGATTGGGGAGATGAGAAGAGAATTATTTTTTAGATTTTTGTGTTTGGAGAGACTTATCGCCTCATGCCTACGTACCCACAAAGTGCAATATAGGATCAAAACCCCGTAGTTCGTGGTACAAATGACAAAAATTTGTTGGTTTTGATTGATTTTAGATGTAAAGACAAGTCGTCATTTTAAGGAGAAAACTGCGACTAGTCACCCACAAGTATTAAGACAACATTTGCGTCACATAAAGATGGAGGATTTGCTTGGATTATCAACAAGACTATCACTCAACATCAATATGGAAAATGTCAAAGTCTTAATAATATGGGGAATAGGAGAATTACATCTCAACTATAGAAATGAATCATGTCTAAACTTTATGAAAAGTTTTTAAAGTGAAAAAGTGCATAAAGGCACAAAAAGAGTTGATGAGTTTTTGTATTTTTTATGTCTTTTGAAATTGGTCAAAGCATGATTAACATTGATTGACTTTTATTAAGAAGAACAAAGTTTGAAAATCACTTGACGAAAGTCAAGGTTTTATTGCGAAAGCGGTTTTGAAGTTTGAAACCAAGAAGGTTTTGAAAGAGGGAGAAAGTTTTGAAAATTTAAGAAGGGGAGGAGATGAAGTGACTATCCTAGAAACCAAAATAAAAGCTAGAGGTAAGAAAGATCTAACCGACTTGTAGCACACTCCATAGCAAGCAAAAATAATTCCATCCGATTTAAAGCATAAGCTAATGAGCGAGTCAAATAAAGGCTAAGATCCACAATACTCCAAGCCTAGGAATAAGAGTCCTAATTCTAAGTCAAAAGGTCCATGAAGTCCAAGGTCTAAGAGTAGTCCAATAGCATAACCACAAAGTTAATAGCACCAAGTTTTTTTAGAGATTTTTTTTTATCCTTTATTAGTGTTTTGAACAAGGTATGGTCCAAGTGGACAAAAGAGAAATGACATAAACATAAACAAAGATATGATATTAAATGATAATATGGAAGCATAAAAGTAAGAAATAAAGAGTAAGAAGAGAATATAAACAAAATTAAACAAGGATAATGTTAGTGAATTAGTAATTAGTGGTTAGAACATATGATCAATGATGGTTAATTCTTGCACTTAGACCAAGGTTAACGAAAATTTATTAGAGGATTGATAGAATCAAAGCCTCCTAACAATGACTTTCATAGGTAGTGGACTTAAGACAAGCAACTAATCATACTTGGACTTTCAAACATAAGTTTGAGCCACGAATGATCATTTTTCGATTAAGGGACACTTTAGCGCTATGTTAAGCAATCGTAATCGGGTTTATGTAGAAACCACGACTATCTGAGGCCGGTCAATAAAATGTTAGTGTTAACACATGTTAGAGAAGTGATATGTAAATCACTCTCCTAAAACATGCCACACAAAAAGAAAAGAGGTAGTGATCTCATCATAATCAAGATTTTTAATCAATTAATCAAAGGTAATCTATCACTTTTCCAAAGTACGGAGAATTATCTCAATGATTATTCGTCCATAGATTTGAAATAATGAAGATTAAACAACATTAATAATCAATAATCCATGATCCATAGATTTCATCGATCAAAATAAAAAAAAGAAGAAGAAAGAGAACTAAAATGAAAAGAAACCATAATTTGAATCTTAAATCGATTAAATCATCATCAATATCAATCACCTCTTTTAGTGGATAAAATCGACACTCAAAGTGCATTGATATTGATGAGATCTTATCAAAATTCAAGATCCAAATCTATTTTAAGAAATTATTTCAAATATTAGAAAATTATTAAAAGAAAATTAAAAAAAGACTTTAAAAAAACAAATGAGATGGAGGTTCAGTAGAAAAACAGAAGGTAATGAGACTAAAAAATTCTACGGCCCAATCAAAATAGTGCATCACTTAAAAAACAAAACAAAAAAAAAGAAATCAGAAACTCAATGAATCGTTCATCATCTTCTCCAAGTTCTCACGGCTGATACTTTTTGACGCCATAGCTAGCAAGCTCAAATCAATGCGATGGGATGCAAAACCAACACGGTTGTGATCGGAATCAAGCGTACATCTCAAATGTGTTATCAATTTTGTGTAATGGTGTTTGGATCAACCGAATCGAAATCGCAAAGTCTCGATATAAAACTCCAAATTACCTTTAATTCAAGGTGAGCAACACTTCGATTCTTCTTCTTTTTCTTCCTTCCAAAGAACGGTTGTTGATTTGCGTTGAAACTTGTTGTTGTTGGTGAATTTGAATTTTGGAGTTGAAACTTGAAGATTAATTTTGGAGGAAATATTTAGAGAAAATTTTGCAGAACTTTCTTGGCTTAGAAAAGCTTCAAGAATTGAGTGAGAGGTGGATTGTATTTATAGATTGAGAGCGAGGGAGAGTGATTTGCCGTTTTGTCATTTTCTGTGCGTTTTTAATTGGATGTTATGCGTGAGCTACTGAAAATTCAAGTCGTTTTGATTTTTCTATTTCAGCTTTTGTGGTAATTTGAATGTGACGTGGAATATTTTTTTTCAGCTAGCTCACGTGCTATTCATTTTTGCTGCAGCTTGTGAATATGGCTTGGATACGTGAAAATAATTTGGCTAGAAACAAAACTTCTGCTACCCGAGAACTCTATTTCCTGCCGCTTCTTGATGCCGCCATTGCCCATTAAAATATTGTGAATTTTATCAGCAACACCAAACTGCTCAAAAGGCTGTCTAGACCAGAGGGATCCGGTGTCAAGACCAGAATTCAACTGTGAAGAGGGTGCTTCTCTGTCCACTTTAGATGGAGAGACTTCATCAAAGGCCAAATGAGCTCCAGCTCTTAGTCCAGCATTTGAATATAAAGAGGGTTCGTACCCCATCCTACCAGTAAAAGAAACATATCCAACAGAACCATCCCATGGTGCATTCTTATCAGAATTGAACCTTTAGGCACATAAATTTCATTTCTTTGTAGCTTTGCATCATCAATACTTGAGCGGTCCTGATTGTTCTTGTCGCTACTGCGAAAATCGGCGCCGGCTGACAGAAGAGTCGCCACCGTGCGTTATTTATCCCTCAGAGCGGGAAAGGAAACGCTCGAAGTAAACCTCGCAAAAAACGGGGAAAGGTATGGTCATCGCAACCAAAACCTGGGTTCGGGAGTCGGTTACGCAAGGGGAAGGTATTAGCACCCCTCACGTCCGTCGTACTCGACGGGATCCACGCTTGCTTGGGTTGTCTAAAGGATGCAAAACAATCTATCTACGGCTGCTAAATCTAAACGGAAGGGAATTGACTCGATAGAGCGTCGCACTTTATGCCTACGTATTCTCAAGAGAGAAAGTCAGAGTCAACGTAGTTCGGGACTACAGGGGAAATTGGCTCGCCAAGACCTCGCGTCTTGTGCCTACGTATTTCCACCGCATGGAAGATCAGAGCTTTACGTAGTTCAGACTAACTACGGCTAAACAAAACATTCTCATACAGCAGTGAGAAAAACAACTGGTTTCACAGGGTCGGGAACCTATGGGCAAAACTACGGCTTGGTCTCAAATGCACTCGGGCCAGAGAGAAAAAGGGTTACAATTAGTCGTCAGCGGGAAGGTCTCGATCGCACAGCCGCGAGAGAACAACAAAGTCAGTCGTTAGTGTGCTCGCTAGGATATCGCATCCTATGCCTACATATCCTCGTCTGGTACGAGGAATCAGAGCAGCTGTAGTTCGGCTACTTCGGGACCACAGCTCAAATCTCGTTTTATTAATCTCTGAAAAATGATTACAATGGGTGAATACTGAAAATAAATCTCCTAGGAAACGCTATCCTATTCTATCCTGAAAAATTGAATGGGAAAGAGCCCCCTAACAAATGGGCTTCTAAACTATCCTAAAAATCGTAAAATAATCTCTATGAAAATATATCCTAAAAGAAAAATGTAGTTAAAAAATATTAAGCCTACTTTAATATTTTTTCTCTTTTTTCTTCTTTTCTTTTCAACATATTTTCCATTATTTTTTCTATCTTTCTCAAATATTTTTCACTTCTTTTCTTCTCTTTTTCAATATATTTTTCTCTCTATTTTTCTCTTTTCAACATATATTCTTTTATTGTTTTTTTACTATTTTTCTTCTCTTTCTTTTATTTCTTTTTCTTTTCTAATATTCTTTTTCTCTAATATTTTTCAATAATATTCTTTTCTTTTTACTTTTCTTTTTCTATTATTCTTCCATGCTCTTTTTCTTATTTCTTTTCAATATATTTTCTCCTCTCATATTTTTATAAAACTATAAAGAAAAGAAAAAATATAAAAGAAAATAAAAGAAAAATATAAAGGGAGGGGGGTGTTACAGTTACAAGGGGGTTTAGCAGAAAATAAAAAATAAAACAGCAAATTAAGATTGGGCCCAGCCCAATCAACACAGGAAGCGGAAGGGGGGTGAGAAGAGTGAATGGGGAGTGTTGGCCAGCAACGTGCATTGGGCCCAGCCCATTCATCAGAAAAAACGTGTGGGGAGTGTTTGTGTCAAAAAAAATGGAACTGGGCCCTGAGGCCCACTCTCTTCTCCCAACTCCCTTTCTGGAAAAAAAAAACCTAATCTCCTCTCTAACTCCCTCCGCCGCCGCCGTCTTCTCCTCCCCTTCTCCCTCGTTCAACTCTCTAATCTCCCTTCTTGATCTTCGTTCCACTCTCAGATACTCCCTCTCACAAATCTTTCTTCTTGTTTTGCAACCTGGATTTGCTTCTTCTGGAGTTCCTTTAATCCATGGCTTGCATGTTGCTCGTTGAAGATCAGTGAGGAATCTCGCTGAGAAAATTGAAGATTAGTGAATCTTAACGTGGCTGGAAAACGAGCATGAACATGATGAACTCGGATCGAAGATCTGGACAACAGGAGTTATGGTGTTGATGAATCTACCAAGAACACAGATGAAGGTTGATGTGATCTGGACCTGAGTTGAAGATCTTGACGAACTAGATGGTGATGTTCTTCTAGAAACTCTTCGCTGGATTGTTTGATGCGCGGAGGGATGATGATTCTGGGAAACTGAAGAGCTTCGATGGGCGAGATGGATCGAGGATGAAGATTCGAAGGCGTTTGGCAAATCATTGATGAATCTTGAATATTTTCTGGGTGTTGAACAAGCTGAGGACGATCATGGATGAAGATCGGTTGGATCTGGAGTTGATCATGGTTGAGAGCGTTCTTCCTGGAGATGCTTGAAGGTGAGGATCACGAATGGATCTTGGAGCAAATCTGGAAAAGGTGTGATGAGGGAGACGAACATTGAAGGTTTGAGGGTTTTTTCTGGGTTTGTGAAGTGATGAAGATGGAGGTTTGAGGAGGAAGATGAAGATTGTTGGCCGGAGATCTGGGTTTCTGGGGTTTTCCGGTGAGGGGGACGGTGGTCGCCGGCCATGCAGGCCGGCCGGTGACGGTCTCAGGCGAGGGGTTGATTGTGTAACACGTGGCCAGGGATGGTGGAGTGGTGGCGTGCATGTGTGCCACTTGGCCTGCGCGTGGCAGTGAGATGAACGCTGAGAGAACGCGTGGCGTGGTCTGAAGGTGAAAAGTGGGGCCATCCTTTTTTCTGAGTGTGAAATGTGGCTGCGTGAGGTTGAAGAACGTGGATCCTCTCCCCCGCGTACACGTGTGCTGCTTTGACTTTATAGCTGAGAATTACTGGAAGTTTCTAGAACCTTCTAGACGAATCTGGCAACTGCTGGATCCTTTGCTGGACATTTCTGGACCAAAGCTGACTCTTCTGGACAAAAAACCACAAATTGGGCCTTACGAATTGAATGCTGAAGCCCACTAAAAATCTCACCAAAAAACTGAAAATGAAGTAAAATGATTAAAATCCAACACTAATTAATCAAGGCCCAATTAACCTAATTAAATCTGAATACTACCCTAATTACTTCTAAAACTCAATTAACTCCTAAACTAATAATACTCTAAAAAAATCTAATAAACCCACTAATATACTTCTAATAAACCTCTAATAAAACTATATAAAAAACTATATTATTTATTAAACTCTATTTACTAATAAAAGAAAAAAAACTATTAATCTCTATATCTAAAACAATCAATTTTCTATTAACAAAAACTCATTTATTTAATAAGAAAAAAACTATATTAAAAAATTAAAAAAAGCTATTAACTATTTAAAAAACCATTAATATCCTAGAAATATTCTAAAAATGAAAAAATGCTAGTAATATTCTACAAAATGCTAAAAATGGTTAAAACTATTAAAAATATCTAAAATGATTAAAAATCTATTTAAAAAGAATTAAAACTATTAAAAATCCTATTAATACTCTAAAAATGATTTAAACCTATTTAAACTCTAAAAATAGCAAATAAAATCCAGAAAAATCACAATAATTCCCGGAGGAACAAAATAAGCACCGAACGACACATAACACCGCGAGAGCGCACCAAAATAGCCGGTAACATATGATTCTACCTATTTAAACTGATAAAAACACCTGAAACACGAGACGAGAGCTGTGATCCCTGATAAAATCAAAACAAATGAAAAATGCACTGTATGCAATATGCAGATGCGAATGCGGTAATGCGTCGAAACATCGAGCCAGATACGAGACCCGATTGGTCAAATTTTGGGGTGCAACAGCTCTCCCCCGAAGCCAAGATAGAAACAATAAAAGAAGGCTGGTAGTTTGCTACAGAAGTAATCAGGTTAACTGTTGCAACAAAGAGATATTCATCTGATTCTGATTCCTCCCGTAGTATGTGGCTCATAGAGTGCCTCAAATTTATGATCTCCTGATAATCTGGAGCAAAGTATGTGGTTTCACATGAAAATGATTGGACACAATCTGTTGTGGCAAATAATGTTGAGATAAACCTGACAGCACCAAGTTGAATGACAGGGTCTCGGAAGTATGAAATCAACGATATAACAGACATGACGACAGGAACTGGTTTGGTTGTGCACAAGAACACTGCCTGGAGGAAAACAGATACTCGATGATGTATCCTTGGAAAGTTTGGTGGTCATCTTTGAAAGAATATCCAAAATAGAACCTATAGCAAGCTGTAACCCTTCAATTTCCAATCAAACTTCCTGCTTGTTCATCATCAACATTATCATCACCGCCAGCATCATCATGTTACGGTTGGAGGCGACAGTTCATGTGTGATGTTCAAGAAGCTTTGGTAGTAACTATTTATGGACAATCTTTGCAATATTAGAGTGACTAGGAATCAAAGGAGGTTGAACCATGTTCCTACCTAGAAAAAGACATCTTTACTTTAAAATTTTCTTCTTGTAACTGCAACTAATTTTTGAAACCAACAGTATAGGAGCGATCATCAGTATCTGCACTTTTTCTACTGAGTCAAGAGCTGGGCGTCTCAAAGCCACATATCCTTTGGCCCTTCGTTTTGGCTTTGTATTCCCTCCAAAAGTAGTTGAAAGACCAGCATCCACCACTTGATTCTTGTGAGGCATACCAGATGAATTACGAAATCAATGTGTTTTGAACGAGCGAGAAATACAAGTGTTTCGGCAAACACACTTAAAGCATCAAGTGCAGCTTTGGCATGGAGTCTATTTTCATCTGTCAGTACATCAACTAAAGCATCTAAGAATTCCAAAGGATCCAGCTCCTTCAGATTTGAGCAAACAATAGATTTTATCATAGAACCAAAATGCACAGATAGCAATGAATCTACCGCCACCGATGCATTGTTGAATGGAGAATTGTCATGAAATATCATTGTAAAGAAAATGGCGGCATACATTGACAATAAAACCATCTACTGAATCCATGAGATTTGGCTCACCGTTGGCGGTAATGATAGTCATCAAAAGAATCTTAAAACAGATCTCTTGGCCATAATACTGCAGCAGTGGTGGAGTTTTCCCAGCTTGCACAGGCAGCTTCATCATAAAACTTGTGTGCCATGTTGATACTGAGTAATCTTGTTGTAGTAATAGCTTCTCTCATCTGGTTAATGTTACACAGTCACCCAAGCCAATTCAGAGGATAGAATCAATTCATCAAGCAATGTTGAATTTTCCATTTCACTTGCATCAACTGAGTTATTCTTAATATGATGGTTTGTTTCATTTGACATTGTAGGATGTAAACAAACACTGGAAACAGCAGAATCTTTTCAATAAATCACCTGAAACAAAATCTTGCACTTCATCCTTTGTATCAATAATATTCTATCATCACAGCAAACGTGAGTACCATCGGCAGTGTGATACATGGAAGAAAGGAATGATGGCGTGCAGCTATGTCAAGGGCCTGATTTGAGAGGTTAAACTCAGCTATCTTAGCTCTTCAGTCTTCAAAGATAAGCATATTGCTTGACCTGATATCCCTTATGTATAATTGATGGTTAAACTTTCTCATGTAAATATTCCAATCTCCTTGTTGTATCAATGGCAATTCTAACTCGATGCATCCAGTTAAGAGTTGGCCCAGGTTGTGTCCTTTGAACTCCCTTTCTATTGTGCAAAATATCATGGATAGAGCTCATAACAGTAAACTCGTATGCAAGTACACGAAGATTTCCTTCAACACAGTATCCATGCAATTCAACAAATTTTTTATTCTTCAATCTTGAGACCATGGAAACCTGGGTCAGAAACTCATTATTTTGATTAAGGTTCAGTATAAACATCAAGCTTTTTCACAGCCACAATACTTTCATCGTTTTAATGTTGCATAATATACCATCCCATACGACTCTTCACTAATCAATGCCTTTACTTTCAATAGCACGACCAAAGCCACATGGAACTGCTGCTGCATCAACATCCCCAACGTGAAAACCTCATTCCTTAAAGTTAGAAATGCAACATGATATGCACCACAAGATACCTCCTTCACAAAACTCTTCGACAGTTTTCCTTCCACACGGGTTGGTAGCTTCCCACCTGCTTGAGGATTTCCTAACTGGCCATAGACAGAATTTCCCATTGCCTAGACACAGCCTCTATTTGGACATTTGTATTTGGACTTTGAACTTTGAGAAATATCTTGTCTTGTTGAACTCTTGACAACTTTGAATGAATGCCTTAAATTTTCAAGTAACTTGTATTCCAAGCAATCCATATGCATGTTTCTTCCAAACTTTAACTTGAATCAAATTCTTGAACAAAACAAATTCTTAAGAAATTGATGGTGATGATGAACCCAAAGATCAATACCTTCAATCATACTTTAGAATCACTTGGAAATGGCACACTTGAATGAACACTTTGTACTTGTATCCTAAAACAAACATCTTGGTTGAACATCCACCAAACTTGACTTGTACAGACAAAACTATGAATCTTTGATTAAAACAGGGCCAAACTTCTCATAGAACACTGCTTGAAAAACTGATGATTCTTCGCAAGACCACTTGACTTTGAACAATCATCTCTTGAGAAAATAGACCACTGATACAGATACTTGCAAATGAAGTAATCCCTTGACAGTTTGACATTAACTGCACATGAATAGCCACACTCGATTCCAAGTCATTCTTTTGCCATGAATCTCCTTACAAAACCTTAAATACACAGTGAAGAAGAAACAAACAAATTGAAAAATATTTTTGGTCTTTTGGTTAGAGGTTAGTAAACATAAACAACAAAAAGCTAGTAAGAAACAATAGGGGTGTGAGAACCATAAAGTATGATCTTGTTTGCGTATGCAATGATGTAAATGAAAAGGGGGATCTTAAGGGTAAAAATTAGGGTATTACAGCTGCCCCTGTTTAAGATTCTTCTATCCGGAGATATGAAGATTGACATCTTTGTCTCGACCAGATAGAAGAGACTTAAATATAACAATAAACCCAATTTTTTGCCCTAAGAGACCACAAAATGATATGGTTATGCTAATGATATGGTATGCAAACACAAGACCACCGTGGGAAGAAAATGCCACAGGAAAAAAAATAAACACCAGAGCAAAAGAAGAAAAGAGACTCCACATGGGAAAACAAAAAAACAAGATCCTATTCCGATAAAGGAAAGGAAATGACTCAACAGGGAAAGAGATACCAACTGCCAGTTACTGGGCGAAGATATTCAAATCGAAGAGAATAGGTAAAATACTTTCTACTGGTTACTGAGTAGAAAATAAGTGCAAAAAAACACAAGAGAATTGTTATCTACCAGTTATTGGGTAGAAAACAAAGAGATGTATTACTTACTACCAGTTACTGGGTAAAAAGTAATCCACTCGTTGAAATATAATCAACTACCTGTTACTGGGTAGGAAAAGAAGCAACGCCAACTACTGGTTACTGAGTAGTTTAGCGGGAATAATAAACTTGAATGAAAGAGGTTACCAACTATCGGTTACTGGATAGGGTAAACAACATGTCAACTACCTGTTACTGGGTAGGACGGACTCGACTACCTGTCACTGGGTAGGAGAAGGAGGTAAAGGTCAACTACCTGATATTGGGTAGGACAAACATACTCGACTACCTATCACTGGGTAGGAGAAAGAGATATATCATCAGCTACTTGTTACTGAGCAGCTCCAATCACACAACAAACTTCTCAAATAAAGAGACAACCATTTGTTGGAAAAAAGATATTAATAACTCTGTCGGGGATCTTTAAAAGAGATACGAGCAGGTTAGACCATGCAATAGACTTCTCATCGGAAATTATTCCACAAAAATTCCATCTGATAGAAAAGCTGTTTGGATAAGAATCCATCATTTCACAATAAACTTGTCTGTTGAGGACAAACTAGAGAAATGTTATTTATTGCGAAGGTAAATTTCTGGAGATTACACAAGCTGCTCAAATAAAAAGGCTTCCATATGAAGTTGCATAAGTAATTACTAAGAGAGTGTTATCAAAACACTACTGGGGAAATCAAATCCTCATCTTCTGATGGGGATCAATAACAGATTCCTGCTGAGGAAAATAAATCCTTAAAACTACCTTCTCATCATCCAGGTTTCACAGCCCAGGGAAAACCAAAGTAACTGTTGCAGGAGACCAAAAGTTCAATCCAGGAATAAATTGAAGAGAAACGGTCAAACAAGACTCGACCCAGTGAGGAAATAACTCAAATGGGGAATAATTCCATCCAGATAAAAGCTGGGGAGGAAAGCTAAACAAACATCTTCCACGAGGCATAAACTCAGTGGGGAATTAAAAATGATAGGTATTTTCTGCTTAGGGGTCGACACTCTAATGAAGAGAGAACACACGCACTCCGCGGGATAACAACATTGGGAAAAGGGAAATACCAACAAAAAAAACAGGATGCACAATGCAGCAAAAATATGCTATGCTCAACCAAAATGAATGCGCATGCAATGCATATGAATATGAATATGCTGACAAAACGGACAAAAAGGCCAAACAGAGGGTGAACAAAACATCACAACACCACTGAAATACTCGGCTAATCTCCGCGAGTTAGAGATATCATTGGAGATCGTGCTGGGGATCATCAACAAAAACCCTGCAAGAGATACACAAGAGCCATCAAAGGAAAATAAATCTTACTAGAAGGCTCAAATCTCGCTGAGGAAATGGAGATATTGCTTGGGGAGAAGACCCCAAAGATCAATAATTCAACAAGAGGGAACAACAATATGAATTCCGCTTTGAGAAAAAAACTGTTGGAGAAAACATAACAACACAAATCTTCCAACCCTGTAAGGGGAATAAGAAGTTAACATCATAGCAAAAAGCCAAACTGTGGGGGATTTTAAATCAACACCCAATCACAAGGTGAGAGAAAACCCGACAGGTGACTGCTATATCAACACTTCTTAGAAGTAAACAACATTGTTCTCTACTTGGGGAATAATCCAAAGTAAATATGCATAACCTCTGCTAGGAATCATCAAAGACAAATCTCCGCATGGGCAAAAACATCAAGGAGAAGTGGTCTTCAAATTTCTCAAATGTCCGATCATAACCTGGTTGAATGAATAAAACATATTCATCATTTGAATCAAGACCTTGTTGTGGAAAACCGTTCAACACTCGTCTGGTTTATCCAAAGAAATAAAAACTTTGCTAAGGGGATATCAACAAACTCTACTGAAGAGACCTCAATAAAACTCAAATGGGGAAACATCAACACAACTCTACTGGGGAGCTGCCAATAAATTCTACCAGAGAGGCAAGAATGAACCCTGCTGAAGAGAACACTTACGCTTTTCGCTTCAAGATTCTACCATTCTTGGGATTACTGTTGACATCCTTTCTTTTATTTTCACAAATCAAAGAAAAATGTTTTTATAATTTTCAAAATTTAAATCAATTATTCACATGTTTCAAAAATCATCATCGAAAATAAAATGAAATACTATAAACAGAAACAAAATAGAATTGCAAACAAAGGCACAAAGGTCCAAATTCTATTGATAGAATGGTAGTCCGCAAATGGCGTAACTCCATGGATCATTACAAAGTTTGAAAAATGGTAAGTACAATGGAAAGTTCTACATTGAAATACAATGACCATTATTCTCCCTAACAACTTTGAATTCCAACTGTGCTTGAGACTTCAGCGGGGAATAATTGAAGTAAAACCTTTGATAGGAAATGTTGCTTCAAACGATCAAGACTGGCTAGATGCAGTTACTTGCCATGATCCCTAACTTTTGCCTAGATTGCCCTCTCGGGTTTTCAATCTACCGGGATGATTATTTCTGTTTTGTCTCTAATTTTTGCCTGGACTGCCCTTTCAGGTTTTCAATCCACCGAGACGCTCATTTTTACCTAAGCCGCCCTTTCAGGTTTTCAACTTAGCGAGCTGTTCTTTTATTTTTTTAGGCGAAGTATTTCTTGACTGCATCGGCATTCACAGGACGAATGAACTCTTCTCCATCCATAGTTGTAAGAATTAATGCACCGCCAGAGAAGGCTCTCTTAACAACATATGGGCCTTCATAATTAGGAGTCCATTTGCCCCTAGAATCAGTAGTAAAAGTCGAGATCTTTTTGAGCACGAGGTCACCTTCTCTGAACACACGGGGTCGAACCTTCTTATCAAATGCTTTCTTCATTATTTGTTGATATAATTGGCCATGACATAAGGCCGTCATTCTTTTCTCTTCAATCAGATTCAACTGGTCGTATCTACTTTGACACCATTCAGCCTCAGACAATTCAGTTTCCATCAAAACTCTCATAGAAGGGATTTCAACCTCTATCAGGAGCACTGCTTCCATGCCATAAACAAGAGAAAAAGGGGTTGCCCCTGTTGAAGTGCGAACAGATGTACGATATCCATGCAGAGCGAAAGGAAGCATATCATGCCAATCCTTGTATGTTACAACCATCTTTTGAATAATCTTCTTAATGTTCTTATTAGCAGCTTCAACAGCCCCATTCATCTTGGGTCTATAAGGAGAAGAATTATGATGCTCAATCTTAAACTCATTGCATAATTCCTTCATTATCTTGTTATTTAAATTCGACCCATTATCAGTGATGATCTTGCTCGAAACACCATACCGACAGATGATTTGATTCTTGATAAACCGGACCACTACTTGCTTAGTCACATTTGCATATGATGCTGCTTCAACCCATTTGGTAAAATAGTCAATAGCCACCAATATGAAACGGTGTCCGTTCGACGCTTTAGGCTCAATCATTCCAATCATATCAATGCCCCACATTGAAAAAGGCCATGGAGAAGAGATAACATTGAGAGGAGTTGGAGGCACATGAATCTTGTCAGCATAAATCTGGCATTTATGGCACTTTTTCACATATTTACAACAGTCAGATTCCATTGTCAGCCAATAGTAACCTGCCCTTAACATCTTCTTAGCCATCGCGTGTCCATTGGCATGGGTGCCAAAGGATCCTTCATGGATTTCTTTCATCAACATATCTGCTTCGTGTCTATCCACGCATCTGAGCAAGATCATGTCATAATTTCTCTTATAATCACATCATCATTCAAGAAGAAACTACCAGCCAATCTTCTTAAAGTTTTCTTATCCTTCTTGGATGCCCCAAGTGGGTACTCTTGATTCTGAAGAAAGCATTTAATATCATAATACCATGGTTTATCATCAACAACCTCTTTAACTACAAACACATGAGATGGTCTATCAAGACGCATCACACTAATCTTTGGCACATCATTCCAACGATTTACCACAATCATGGAGGATAAAGTCGCTAAAGCGTCAGCCATTCGATTCTCTGCTCTTGGTATATAGTGAAAATCAACTTTATTGAAGAAAGTTGACAATCTTCTTGCATAATCACGATAAGGAATCAAATCAGGTTGACGTGTCTCCCACTTCCCTTTAATCTGATTAATCACTAAAGCTGAATCTCCATACACATCAAGAATCTTGATTCTTAAATCGATAGCTTCTTCCAAGCCCATAATACACGCTTCATACTCAGCCGCATTATTTGTGCAAGTGAAAACTAACCTTGCAGTGAAAGGAATATGAGAACCATGAGGAGTAACAATAATTGCACCAATACCTCTGCCATACTCATTAACAGCTCCATCAAAAATCAAACCCCAACGGGATCCAGACTCAGGTCATTCTTCAGGTAATGGTTCCTCACAATCTTTAACCTTTAGATACATCACATCCTCATCAGGAAAGTCAAACTGAATAGGTTGATAATCATCAATTGGCTGGTGTGCCAAATGATCATCCAAAGCACTTCCTTTTATCGCCTTTTGAGTTCGGTACTCGATATCATATTCTGATAACAACATTTGCCAACGAGCAATCCTCCCAGTTAAAGCAGGCTTTTCAAAGATATACTTGATTGGATCCATATTAGATATCAACCAAGTTGTACAATTCAACATATACTGGCGGAGGCGCTTGGAAGCCCAAGCTAGAGCACAATACGTCTTTTCAAGCATCGTGTACCGAGACTCACAATCAGTGAACTTCTTGCTCAAATAATAAATGGCAAATTCTTTTCTCCCGGATTCATCTTGTTGACCCAGAACACAACCCATAGACTCTTCTAGCACGGTCAAATACATGATCAAAGGTCTTCCTTCTACAGGAGGAGACAAAATAGGAGGTTCAAGCAGATACTCTTTAATTCTTTCAAAAGCTTTCTGACAGTCTTCTGTCCAGACACAACCCTGATCTTTACGGAGAAGTTTGAAAATCGGTGCACATGTGGAAGTCATATTGGATATAAATTGGGAGATATAGTTCAAACGTCCCAAGAATCCTCTTACTTGTTTTTCTGTTCTGGGTGCAGGCATCTCCTGGATAGCTTTAACTTTACCAGGATCAACTTCAATGCCTTTCTGACTGACAATAAAGCCTAACAATTTTCCAGAACGAACACCAAAAGTGCATTTATTAGGATTCAGACGAAGCTTAAACTTTCTCAAACGTTGAAACAACTTCAATAAATTTTTAATATGATCTTCCTCAGTCTTCGACTTACAAATCATATCATCCACATAGACCTCAATTTCTTTATGCATCATATCATGGAACAGAGTGGTCATAGCTCTCTGGTACGTTGCACCAGCATTTTTTAAACCGAAGGGCATCACTCTGTAACAGAATGTTCCCCAGGGTGTAATGAATGTTGTTTTTTCCATATCCTCAGGTGCCATCTTTATTTGATTATAACCAGAAAATCCATCCATAAATGAAAATATATTGAACTTAGCAGTATTATCTACCAACAAATTAATGTGTGGTAGTGGAAAATCATCTTTTGGACTTGCTTTATTCAAATCTCTATAGTCAACGCACATTTGGACTTTTCCGTCTTTCTTTGGAACAAGCACAATATTGGCCACCCATTGAGGATATTCGAAGGTCACAAGAAAACCAGCGTCAATCTGCTTTTGAACCTCTTCTTTAATCTTCACGGCCAAGTCAGGATGAGTTCTTCTCAATTTCTGCTTCACGGGTGAACATTCAGGCTTTAATGGCAAATGGTGCTCCACAATACCAGTATCAAGACCAGGCATGTCTTGATAGGACCAAGCAAACACGTCAACATATTCTCTAAGAAGCTCTATCATCTTCTTCTTAACATCTGATTGAAGCAGTGCCCCAATCTTGACTTCTTTCTTATCATCATCGGAACCCAGATTAACCAATTCCACCGGCTCTTCATGAGGCTGAATGGCCTTTTTCTCGTGCTCAAGCAATCGAGAAATCTCATCAGGAATTTCATCAATATCCTCCTCTTCCGCTTCAAACACAAGGAACTCAAAGTTGGGAGAGGGCATATGGTCATTGTTTCCAATGGGTTTAACAATCAATCTGCACAACGATTTATGTTTGATTTTAGAATATGAACAAAAAAAATGAAAATATTATGCAGATAAGAGTGATTATGACATTATTATACTTTTTTTCCTGTTTTTTATGTTACCATTTTTCAGAAATAAAGCAAAAAAGGAAAACAACATATGGATAAACAGAAAAACATTTTATTGATGATGATAAAAGTTGAAACAAAGCCCTCACAAATTCACTTTCACCTTGGGCAGAGTGAAAGGATTTTGAAAGAAACAAAAACAAATTACTTTGAAACATGAACAACAGTAAGAATGTCAACATCGATCCAATTCTGGCATATCAATCCACGTGTCACAAAGTTAGGCATTTCTTCCTCTTGGTCATCTTCAAGAATTGCAGTTGTAGAATGATCTTTGCAATGGATGAACCCAGCACTTCGAAAAACTTCATGAAGACTCTTCAGCTCATTTCGGGTTGAACCAGATGTAAAACCTAAACCAGCTCTATCTTTTTTCTCAGCAACTTCAATGATTCAGCCCCATCCATTAGCTTGGCCATTATCCACTACATGTTGTGCATCTTTTAGAGAAGACATGGACACCCCATCTTTCTTAACAGCTTTATCAACCATAGAAAGAGCCTGAAACGGAGTTCCAATATCCTCTTCTGCATCGATATAAGAAAAAGACGACAAACTGCTTACCAACATAGCCTGTTCTCCACCAACAACAACAAGTTTACCATTCTGCATGAATTTTAACTTTTGGTGCAGTGTCGAAGTAACAACTCCAACTTCATGGATCCATGGGCGTCCTAGAAGACAACTGTAAGCAGGACGAATATCCATGACTTGAAAAGTGATCTGGAAAAAACACGGACCAATCTTGATAGGGAGATCAACCTCTCCAATCACAGTTTTCCTCGATCCATCAAAGGCTTTCACAATGACCCCACTGAACCTCATAAGAGTACCTTGATAAGATAATCTGGACAAAGTAGATTTTGGCATCACGTTCAACGATGACCCAGTATCAACCAGCACATTGGATAAAGCGTCTTCCTGGCAATTCATGGAAATATGGAGAGCCAAATTATGATTTCTTCCATGCTCGGTCAACTCTTCATCACAAAAACTCAGATTATTACACGCAGTGATATTGGCAAAAATGCTATCAAACTGGTTAACAGTCACATCATGATCTACATAAGCTTGTTCCAATATTTTCTACAACCATTCACGATGAGCCTCAGAGCTCATTAACAGAGATAAAACAGATATTTTTGACAGTGTATGTAATAGTTGATCCACCACATTATATTCACTCTTCTTGATCAATTTCAATACCTCATCATTATCTGACTTCTAACTTACATCACTTGATTGACCAGACTCCACAGAAGTCTTCAACTGAATTTGCTTACCCACAGTATCTTCACTTGTCTTTGAGGGCACATTATCAAATACTCGACCACTTCTGGTTACACGTCCAACATCAGCAATAGTCACAACTGAGGGAAGAGAAGGAATGGGAACCCCTTTTCCATCCTCCAACATAGTAGCATTGTATTTGTAGGGAACGGCTTTATCGGATACATACGGTGTCGGGCCAGGCAAACGGATAACCAAAGGCATCACAGCAGATTTCTGACTATTGTAAGAAATTACAACTCGCTCAGGAATATTGAAACGTGGGACTATGACATTCACCTCGTTCTCAACTTCATTTCTGTTTGCAGTAACCTGAATCAAATTCTCGTCAATCATCTTTTGTAAGTCCCTTTTTATAATCATACACCCACGAGGGTTCACAGAACAAATACAACAGGCGGCATAATCATGCTCAATATCATGGAACTCACTCAAAGTAGCATGCATTTCAACAAGCGACCTCTGAATCCAGCGAATATCGAAAATACGGTATGTGCCAGGACAACCATATACCATATTGACAGTTGCATTACCATGATTAGGAAATGGATTTGATTGCACATTAGGGTTGGTATCTTCAAAAGACAGAATACCACTTTTTACGAGCTTTGCAACTTCATGTTTCAGAGGATAGCAATTTTCGATATCATGTCCAGGGGCACCTTGATGAAATGCACAATGAGCATCTGGCTTATACCACCATGGAATTTCAGTTGGAACAGCCGGCGGATCACGAGGTTGAACCAAATTCTTCTTTATTAAAGCCGGAAATAGCTCGGTATACGTCATTGGAATGGGATCAAATCGTGTTTTCCTCTGTGTACGACCTTGTTGAGTTGTCTTCTCTTGGAAATGTGGTTGATAACTTGAAGTAGCTTGAGCGGTAGGGGTGTCACTGATAACAGGCGTAACAGATGCTACTTGTTGTTGACGACGACTACCATTGTTGTTCACAACTCTGCGTCTTCTAGACCTTTCCTGAGATATAACATTAGTTTCTCCCTCTTTTTTCTTAGGGAACCCAACACCAGGCTTTTTCGTACTTCCAGAATTTCCTTCTTTTATCAGACGTCCCTCACGGACAGCTACCTCTAATCTCATCCCCATATTAACCATTTCCGTGAAATCACTAAGAGCGCTTGCAACCATCCTTTCATAGTAAAATGGACCCAGAGTCTTCAGAAAAATCTTGGTCATTTCTTTCTCTTCCAGCGGAGGGCTTATCTGAGCTGCAATTTCACGCCATCTCTGCGCATATTCTTTAAAAGTTTTTTTTCTCTTTTTGAGACATTGCGCGGAGCTGATCACGGTCCGGCGCCATATCAAGATTATACGTATACTGACGAACAAAAGCTTCACAAAGATCATTGAATGTCTTGATTTGTGTACTATCGAGTCCCATATACCACTTTAGTGCAACACCAGTAAGACTATCTTGAAAATAGTGGATTAACAACTGATGGTTGTCAGTATAGGTAGACATCTTTCTAGCATACATGATCAAATGACTTTGCGAACAAGTGTTCCCTTTGTATTTCTCAAAATCCGGAACTTTGAACTTGGCGGGAATCTTCACATTTGGAACAAGACAAAACTCATGAGCATTCTTTCCAAATAACTCCTTTCCCCTTAAAGCCCTGATTTCTCTCTGCATTTCAGCAAACTGATCTTGAAAGTCATCTATTCGATCCATAACATCTAAACTCTCGCTCGGAGCAGTGTGGAAAATTTGTTCTTCAGTATAAGGCATAGCGTGAGTTACAGGCGGTGGCACAGGTATGACGGTAGGAACAACCGGAATTTCAGCATTAGGAACAACATTAACCACAGGAGGTGGTACAGCCATGACAGCAGACACTCTTGGACCTTCAGAAATAGGAGGTTGATATCCCTCTGGCACATAATTAAAAGGCATGCCCCAAGGAAAACCAGTAGGCATATGATATTGAGAAGCATTAATTAGGGCCACAGAAATGGGCATTGATCCGATCTCAGAAATCACAGTTCTTTGGACAAGAGAAGGAGGAGGTATTGGTGGCTAATTCTGAGCAGCCACCAGAGCTTCCATTGCGGCAGTCAGTCTTTCCAAACTATCCTTAAGGGTTGTCACCTCTTCATGGAGCTCGCGATTCTCTTGTTGTAAATGATCCATCTTTTTCTTGGAGTTAGCTCGAGTGTTGTAGTGATGCGACAGCTTGACTGAATGAAGACCAAAAGAAACACATCAGACACCTGGAAAAGGAACAACAAAATGCATAATGATGCGAATGCAAATGCAAGATGCAAATGTTTCAATCTGTTTTCAAGGATCTTTAAGATGTAAAGCAATTACAAACATCATAAAGAAATAACACTTTTTGAAATACTGATAAACATCTCATTTCTATTGGAAAGAGTTACACTTGGAAGTACAAGATACAATAATATCAAAATAAGAAAAAGCTAGGTCCTAAGGAACATCTGATGACGATCCAAGCTGATACTTCCTTCGGAGTCTCTTAATCTCTTTCTCATAGTTGTGCTTCATGGTGATCTTCTCTAGCACAAGTTGATCCACAATACCCTTCCAAGCACCAGAAGTAGGAGGATGTGATGATGGAGTAGTAGAGGAAAATAAATCCTCTGCATGCCTCTTCACAGCGCGCCGCTCAAGTAACTCTATCAAGTCATCTTTCTCCTTTATCTGTTTTTGCAATTCCATCTTCTCTTTGTCAGAAGCTTGAAACTTACTTTCCCACATCTCTTTCTCTTCCTTCATCTTGGCCAAAGCATCTTGAAGTGTCTTCACATCATCAGAAGAAACAGGGAGTGGCGTAGAGATCACTGTAGTCAGGGGTTTCTCAATAGGATAAGGCATCTTAAGCTCCATAGCCCTTTTCTTCACCCAAAGCGTGTAAGGTTCCAAGGCAATGCAAACTTATCTTCCAAGCTCCCCTCTATCCAACCTATGAATCTTAGTCCAAGCATGAGCCATTCTTCTTCTCAAACCAAGAGAATCATCCCCTCCTTGAAAGAATGAACCCTCTAATAAAATATTTTTAGGCCTATCCTTCAACATATAACCCAGCTGACAGCGAGCTAGACTCGGGTTGTAGTTAATTCCACCTTATATTCCAAGAAGAGGAACATTGGCGAATTCTCCACAACTATCAATAATCTGAACATTATCATAAACCGAAGAAGACCAAGTGATATCAGAATTCGTAAGAGACATAATCCTTTGAGACCACCTTAAACAATCCTTGTTTTTCCTAAAAACAGATGTTTGGGGTAAATGTGAAACGAACCAATTATACAACAGAGGTAGACAGCAAACAATGGTATTGTTTCCCTTAGAAGTCCTACTATGGATGGAGAAATAAGTGTCACCAAGCAAAGTTGGAACAGGGTTCCCAATCAAGAAAATCCTAATAGCATTAACATCCACAAAATTATCAACATTAGGAAACAAGACTAGTTCGTAGATGAGTAAAGCAAATATAGCCTCAAACGCCAATGTGCGACCAATGTCAGCAAATAAAGTGGCCTTCTCAATCAAGAACTTAGCAGTCAAACCCTTGAGGCCTCCCTTAGTCTTTAGATTTGCATCAATATCTGATTTCGTTAAATGGGTAGCTACAGCAATATCTTGAGACTTAAGAGCTTCCTCCAAACCAGTATACGAAACCTTATCAGAAACCGGTACACCCAACAAATAAGCATATTCTTCCAAGGTCGGCATGAGCTGATAATCGGGAAAAGTAAAGCATCGGTAAATAGGATCATAAAACTGCATAAGGGTATTTAGAATTCCGTCTTCAATGTTGGTAGAAAGAACAAATAAAAGTCTACCATAACGAGATAAAAAGCCTGAACGATCATCTACCAAGGACACTAGCTTTCTCAACTCTGTAAGATCAGGAGCCCGAAAACTGTACTTCTGAGTGTTTCTCCTTCCAATGTCCATAATTAACAATATCTGCGATGTTTGCAAAAGAAAATCTCTGAGATCCTTAAAAACCAACTGAAACACAATGCTCATGAATGCATGAGTGCAAGATGCAACACCCACAAACAAGACATACAAAGCACACAGGTTCAAAGGTTTGGCACGATCATGGAGCCAAAGGTAAGAACCAACCAACCCACAATGGTATGTACTATGGTTATATCATCACATGTAGAACAAGGTTCTAAAAAGTTCCCAGAATCATAATTCCATCTTTTGGATATTATCGGCTTAAACGATTACTCGTCGGCCAATAATATTCTCAAGAGAAATTCATCTGAGTGTGGTATCGCATAACGACTAATTCAAGTCTACACCTGAACAGCCACCGCACCACGTCCTAATAAGGCCAAGATGGGTTAAAGGGTTCTAAGGTCCTCAGCTTCTCAGGCTCCCAGTCGGAAAAAGTAATATCAATTACGACTACTTGTAAGACATCAGTAATTCCAAAGGGGCCTCCACCGAGCGGGGGATCTCAAGTCAGCTTAGTAAGGACTACTCCACGTAAGCCAACAAGACTATACCACCCTCCTATCATAAGTGCACTCAAGTCCGGGTATAAGACTTATCTCACCACACAGATTACCAGGCACCAAAACAGAACAATCAATAACAAACAAGTCAAACAAAAAAACAATAAATAAATCAAAGTAGGCGAAACCCACTAGGTCCTAATTGGTCCCCAGCAGAGTCGCCACTTTTCTGTAGCGGTAAAAAATCGTGAGTGTAAGCTATTGATTAGCTTAACTCAAAAGAACAAGAGTCGCCACCGCACTTTTATTTCATCCAAATAAAGGAAAGGAAAAAGAGCGAAAAAAATCAAAGAGTTCTAAAACAAGAACAAGAAACAGAGATCGGGGTAAGGGGGTTGGTTACGCAATGGAAAGGTGTTAGCACCTAAAACGTCTATAGTACTCTATAGGAGCCCTTTGAAATATTTACGTTTTTTGGTTTGAAAATGGTTTGTTTGAAAAGAGATTGGGGAGATGAGAAGAGAATTATTTTTTAGATTTTTGTGTTTGGAGAGACTTATCGCCTCATGCCTACGTACCCACAAAGTGCAATATAGGATCAAAACCCCATAGTTCGTGGTACAAATGACAAAAATTTGTTGGTTTTGATTGATTTTAGATGTAAAGACAAGTCGTCATTTTAAGGAGAAAACTGCGACTAGTCACCCACAAGTATTAAGACAACATTTGCGTCACATAAAGATGGAGGATTTGCTTGGATTATCAACAAGACTATCACTCAACATCAATGTGGAAAATGTCAAAGTCTTAATAATATGGGGAATAGGAGAATTACATCTCAACTATAGAAATGAATCATGTCTAAACTTTATGAAAAGTTTTTAAAGTGAAAAAGTGCATAAAGGCACAAAAAGAGTTGATGAGTTTTTGTATTTTTTATGTCTTTTGAAATTGGTCAAAGCATGATTAACATTGATTGACTTTTATTAAGAAGAACAAAGTTTGAAAATCACTTGACGAAAGTCAAGGTTTTATTGCGAAAGCGGTTTTGAAGTTTGAAACCAAGAAGGTTTTGAAAATTTAAGAAGGGGAGGAGATGAAGTGACTATCCTAGAAACCAAAATAAAAGCTAGAGGTAAGAAAGATCTAACCGACTTGTAGCACACTCCATAGCAAGCAAAAATAATTCCATCCGATTTAAAGCATAAGCTAATGAGCGAGTCAAATAAAGGCTAAGATCCACAATACTCCAAGCCTAGGAATAAGAGTCCTAATTCTAAGTCAAAAGGTCCATGAAGTCCAAGGTCTAAGAGTAGTCCAATAGCATAACCACAAAGTTAATAGCACCAAGTTTTTTTAGAGATTTTTTTTTATCCTTTATTAGTGTTTTGAACAAGGTATGGTCCAGGTGGACAAAAGAGAAATGACATAAACATAAACAAAGATATGATATTAAATGATAATATGGAAGCATAAAAGTAAGAAATAAAGAGTAAGAAGAGAATATAAACAAAATTAAACAAGGATAATGTTAGTGAATTAGTAATTAGTGGTTAGAACATATGATCAATGATGGTTAATTCTTGCACTTAGACCAAGGTTAACGAAAATTCATTAGAGGATTGATAGAATCAAAGCCTCCTAACAATGACTTTCATAGGTAGTGGACTTAAGACAAGCAACTAATCATACTTGGACTTTTAAACATAAGTTTGAGCCACGAATGATCATTTTTCGATTAAGGGACACTTTAGCGCTATGTTAAGCAATCGTAATCGGGTTTATGTAGAAACCACGACTATCTGAGGCCGGTCAATAAAATGTTAGTGTTAACACATGTTAGAGAAGTGATATGTAAATCACTCTCCTAAAACATGCCACACAAAAAGAAAAGAGGTAGTGATCTCATCATAATCAAGATTTTTAATCAATTAATCAAAGGTAATCTATCACTTTTCCAAAGTACGGAGAATTATCTCAATGATTATTCGTCCATAGATTTGAAATAATGAAGATTAAAATAAAAAAAAAGAAGAAGAAAGAGAACTAAAATGAAAAGAAACCACAATTTGAATCTTAAATCGATTAAATCATCATCAATATCAATCACCTCTTTTAGTGGATAAAATCGACACTCAAAGTCCATTGATATTGATGAGATCTTATCAAAATTCAAGATCCAAATCCATTTTAAGAAATTATTTCAAATATTAGAAAATTATTAAAAGAAAATTAAAAAAAGACTTTAAAAAAACAAATGAGATGGAGGTTCAGTAGAAAAACAGAAGGTAATGAGACTAAAAAATTCTACGGCCCAATCAAAACAGTGCATCACTTAAAAAACAAAACAAAAAAAAAAAGAAATCAGAAACTCAATGAATCGTTCATCATCTTCTCCAAGTTCTCACGGCTGATACTTTTTGACGCCATAGCTAGCAAGCTCAAATCAATGCGACGGGATGCAAAACCAACACGGTTGTGATCGAAATCAAGCGTACATCTCAAATGTGTTATCAATTTTGTGTAATGGTGCTTGGATCAACCGAATCGAAATTGCAAAGTCTCGATATAAAACTCCAAATTACCTTTAATTCAAGGTGAGCAACGCTTCGATTCTTCTTCTTTTTCTTCCTTCCAAAGAACGGTTGTTGATTTGCGTTGAAACTTTTTGTTGTTGGTGAATTTGAATTTTGGAGTTGAAACTTGAAGATGAATTTTGGAGTGAATATTTAGAGAAAATTTTGCAGAACTTTCTTGGCTTAGAAAAGCTTCAAGAATTGAGTGAGAGGTGGATTGTATTTATAGATTGAGAGTGAGGGAGAGTGATTTTCCGTTTTGTCATTTTCTGTGCGTTTTTAATTGGATGTTATGCGTGACCTGCTGAAAATTCAAGTCGTTTTGATTTTTCTATTTTAGCTTTTGTGGTAATTTGAATGTGACGTGGAATATTTTTTTTCAGCTGGCTCACGTGCTATTCATTTTTGCTGCAACTTGTGAATATGGCTTGGATACGTGAAAATAATCTGGCTAGAAACAAAACTTCTGCTACCCGAGAACTTTATTTCCTGCCGCTTCTTGATGCCGCCATTGCCCATTGAAATATTGTGAATTTTATCAGCAACACCAAACTGCTCAAATGGTTGTCTAGACCAGAGGGATCCAGTGTCAAGACCAGAATTCAACTGTGAAGAGGGTGCTTCTCTGTCCACTTTAGATGGAGAGACTTCATCAAAGGCCAAATGAGCTCCAGCTCTTAGTCCAACATTTGAATATAAAGAGGGTTCGTACCCCATCCTACCAGTAAAAGAAACATATCCACCAGAACCATCCCATGGTGCATTCTTATCAGAATTGAACCTTTAGGCACATAAATTTCATTTCTTTGTAGCTTTGCATCATCAATACTTGAGCGGTCCTGATTGTTCTCCCCCGAAGCCAAGATAGAAACAATAAAAGAAGGCTGGTAGTTTGCTACAGAAGTAATCAGGTTAACTGTTGCAACAAAGAGATATTCATCTGATTCTGATTCCTCCCGTAGTATGTGGCTCATAGAGTGCCTCAAATTTATGATCTCCTGATAATCTGGAGCAAAGTATGTGGTTTCACATGAAAATGATTGGACACAATCTGTTGTGGCAAATAATGTTGAGATAAACCTGACAGCACCAAGTTGAATGACAGGGTCTCGGAAGTATGAAATCAACGATATAACAGACATGACGACAGGAACTGGTTTGGTTGTGCACGAGAACACTGCCTGGAGGAAAACAGGAATACTCGATGATGTATCCTTGGAAAGTTTGGTGGTCATCTTTGAAAGAATATCCAAAACAGAACCTATAGCAAGCTGTAACCCTTCAATTTCCAATCAAACTTCCTGCTTGTTCATCATCAACATTATCATTACCGCCAGCGTCATCATGTTACGGTTGGAGGCGACAGTCCATGTGCGATGTTCAAGAAGCTTTGGTAGTAACAATTTATGGATAATCTTTGCAATATTATAGTGACTAGGAATCAAAGGAGGTTGAACCATGTTCCTACCTAGAAAAAGACATCTTTACTTTAAAATTTTCTTCTTGTAACTGCAACTCAATTTTGAAACCAACAGTATAGGAGCGATCATCAGTATCTGCACTTTTTCTACTGAGTCAAGAGCTGGGCGTCTCAAAGCCACATATCCTTTGGCCCTCCGTTTTGGCTTTGTATTCCCACCAAAAGTAGTTGAAAGACCAGCATCTACCACTTGATTCTTGTGAGGCATACCAGATGAATTACGAAATCAATGTGTTTTGAACGAGCGAGAAATACAAGTGTTTCGGCAAACACACTTAAAGCATCAAGTGCAGCTTTGGCATGGAGTCTATTTTCATCTGTCAGTACATCAACTAAAGCATCTAAGAATTCCAAAGGATCCAGCTCCTTCAGATTTGAGCAAACAATAGATTTTATCATAGAACCAAAATGCACAAATAGCAATGAATCTACCGCCACCGATGCATTGCTGAATGGAGAATTGTCATGAAATATCATTGTAAAGAAAATGGCGGCATACATTGACAATAAAACCATCTACTGAATCCATGAGATTTGGCTCACCGTTGGCGATAATGATAGTCATTAAAAGAATCTTAAAACAGATCTCTTAGCCATAATACTGCAGCAGTGGTGGAGTTTTCCCAGCTTGCACAGGCAGCTTCATCATAAAACTTGTGTGCCATGTTGATACTGAGTAATCTTGTTGTAGTAATAGCTTCTCTCATCTGGTTAATGTTGCACAGTCACCCAAGCCAATTCAGAGGATAAAATCAATTCATCAAGCAATGTTGAATTTTCCATTTCACTTGCATCAGCTGAGTCACTCTTAATATGGTGATTTGTTTCATTTGACACTGTAGGATGTAAACAAACACTGGAAATAGCAGAATCTTTTCAATAAATCACCTGAAACAAAATCTTGCACTTCATCCTTTGTATCAATAATATTCTGTCATCACAGCAAACGTGAGTGCCATCGGCAGTGTGATACGTGGGAGAAAGGAATGATGGCGTGCAGCTATGTCAAGGGCCTGATTTGAGAGGTTAAACTCAACTATCTTAGCTCTTCAGTCTTCAAAGATAAGCATATTGCTTGACCTGATATCCCTTATGTATAATTGATGGTTAAACTTTCTCATGTAAATATTATAATCTCCTTGTTGTATCAATGGCAATTCTAACTCGATGCATCCAGTTAAGAGTTGGCCCAGGTTGTGTCCTTTGAACTCCCTTTCTATTGTGCAAAATATCATGGATAGAGCTCATAGCAGTAAACTCGTATGCAAGTACACGAAGATTTCCTTCAACACAGTATCCATGCAATTCAACAAATTTTTTATTCTTCAATCTTGAGACCATGGAAACCTGGGTCAGAAACTCATTATTTTGATTAAGGTTCAGTATAAACATCAAGCTTTTTCACAGCCACAATACTTTCATCGTTTTAATGTTGCATAATATACCATCCCATACGACTCTTCACTAATCAATGCCTTTATTTTCAATAGCACGACCAAAGCCACATGGAACTGCTGCTGCATCAACATCCCCAACGTGAAAACCTCATTCCTTAAAGTTAGAAATGTAACATGATATGCACCACAAGATACCTCCTTCACAAAACTCTTCGACAGTTTTCCTTCCACACGGATTGGTAGCTTCCCACCTGCTTGAGGATTTCCTAACTGGCCATAGACAGAATTTCCCATTGCCTAGACACAACCTCTATTTGGACATTTGTATTTGGACTTTGAACTTTGAGAAATATCTTGTCTTGTTGAACTCTTGACAACTTTGAATGAATGCCTTAAATTTTCAAGTAACTTGTATTCCAAGCAAGCCATATGCATGTTTCTTCCAAACTTTAACTTGAATCAAATTCTTGAACAAAACAAATTCTTAAGAAATTGATGGTGATGATGAACCCAAAGATCAATACCTTCAATCATGCTTTAGAATCACTTGGAAATGGCACACTTGAATGAACACTTTGTACTTGTATCCTAAAACAAACATCTTGGTTGAACATCCACCAAACTTGACTTGTATAGACAAAACTATGAATCTTTGATTAAAATAGGGCCAAACTTCTCATAGAACACTACTTGAAAAACTGATGATTCTTCACAAGACCACTTGACTTTGAACAATCATCTCTTGAGAAAATAGACCACTGATACAGATACTTGCAAATGAAGTAATCCCTTGACAGTTTGACATTAACTGCACATGAATAGCCACACTCGATTCCAAGTCATTCTTTTGCCATGAATCTCCCTACAAAACCTTAAATACACAGTGAAGAAGAAACAAACAAATTGAAAAATATTTTTGGTCTTTTGGTTAGAGGTTAGTAAACATAAACAACAAAAAGCAAGTAAGAAACAACAGGGGTGTGAGAACCATAAAGTATGATCTTGTTTGCGTATGCAATGATGTAAATGAAAAGGGGGATCTTAGGGGTAAAAATTAGGGTATTACAATCTCGTTGTAGTATGCCTTCAGAACAAACCCTGCCTCAATTAGGTCTTTTAAGGGTTGAATCATGGTCTGGTTCACAGTTATTGAAACAAGGGATAAAAGGCTCAAAGTTTGATTATTACCCACCCCTTCTCCGTGATGATCTCCAATCCTACGTTCAGTAACTTGATGCAAGCGCTCGCCTTCAAAAGGTTTTTTGAATGGTAAGAGTGATGGTTAAGACACTCACAAGGCTTTCGGAGCGACAGTTACCCCTTTTATCTTCTGTGTCTGTAGTCAAACGACTTTGTTCTTGTTCGAGGATTTTTCTTTTAAGCTCCTTTTTTTTATTCTTTTGTTCCCTAATTTTTGCCTGGACTGATTCCTTTATTTTGAAGTCCAGCGAGATGCCCTAATTTTGCCTAAGTATTTGACTTAGCGGGCTTTCTTTTTCTTTTTTTTGAAAAGAAGTCGTGTGACACTGGCCGTCTTAATTAAGGATTGTGACTGTCTCACTCCTGATTGGTGAGGTATAACCATTATGGTTGATGAGGTATGACATCTTGAGAGGGATAAGATATGATTGGTCCTTGAATGGGGACACTCCTCTATAAAATTTGAACGCTCGGTCAAATTAACTGACAACTACCCTGCCCCAGGTTAAGATGTGAGGGTTTGAGAGTCCGAAAGAAACCCCTACTTCTAGGCTCGAAGTGGTTAACTAGAGACTAACTCCTTATCTCTCCGGTGTTAAGGGGATTTGAAATAATGCTTGTACGTCATCAACAGGATTTTATCCGAAAGCATACGATCATCAATTATGAGTATTCAGTTTTCGTCATCCTCCCTCCAATCTTTGCTAAAACAACAGTGATAAAGTGGAGTGGATAAAAGGTGTATGTGTCTATGCTTTGCAATAAATGAGAAAAATGAGCGAATGCGACATGATTAATTCAGAAAATGCATAATCACTTCATTAATATTACCATTCAAAACAACAATGTTTAAAAACAAATAGCAATTAACAGGAAAGAAACTACAAATGCAAATGATAAAAAGTGCCCAAGGACTGATAATGTGAGGACGTTTGCTTGTTTGGACCCCTGGCTTTTGGAGATGACTCTTGAAATCTTCGAGCTTAGATAGCAGAGAGGTTGACATGAACAACCAAACTTCCTTCTAGAAAAGATATGCACCCTTTGTCAATCAACTGTTGCACCTTGGCTTGGAAGGCTTTGCAATCTTCAGTTGAGTGTCTCATGGATCCTCCATGATATCCATACTGCACATGGGGATTGTACCCAGGAGGGTAAGGTTCTGGCACAGGCTTAAGAGCTCTAGGCTCCACCAATGAGTTCTAAATCAGATGTGGCAGAAGCTGACTGTATGACATAGGGACTAGATGAAAAAGAGCATTCCTTCTTTCCAAGTTGTTGCTAGGCCAAGGCTGATCCTGACACTGATTATGATAACCTCGGCCATGGGCTTGTTGATTTGCATGAGGAGCGACCCAAGGTTTCTGATGTGGTGCCCTAGGCATGATTGCCTGTCCGTAGGAATAACGTGACACTGGAGGTAATGACTGCTGAGAAGATGAAGAGCCAAAAGATTTCACCGATTCACCCTGAGGATAATCAACATCTGCCATGACTGCATTGATAACATTTTCCTCTTCTTCTTAGGGGTTATTGAGGGATTCAGTTTCAAAGGCCTGACTGCTCGAAACATCCTGAATTTTCCCACTATTTATGCCACTCTCAATGCGCTCTCCAGCTATTACCGGGTCAGAGAAGTTTGGTGTAATTCCAAGCATCCTTTCAAAGTATGGGATCTGCAATGAGTCTATGAACATGCTTGCTAACTCTTGGTATATAAGCGGCGGTTTCACTTTGAAAGCCAATTCTCTCCACTTTTAAGCATACCTTCTGAAGGACTCATTGTACTCTTGAGACAAGCTTTGCAACCGAATGTGACTGGGAGCCATGTCAAGATTATATTAGTACTGCTTCAGAAAAGCCTTGGCTAAGTCCAACCATGATTGGCTTCCTGTATGTTATGGAAAACTCTGAAATGATAAGTGTAGTCGCTTTTGCAGCAGACTATCTGGGTAGAGTAGGAAGAGCAGCTCAAGGGGGAATCTCTGTGGGAGGCATGATAACTCAGATAGCTAACAACTTTGGCTATGACCCTACTGCATTAGGTGACACACCAGTATCAGGTAAAAACAGTCTGGATATGGCGGCCCTGGTCCAACAGGGTATGATTTATATTACACCGAATTATTATGCTGTAATGAGCCATAACAGGTTGGTAATTTCCCTCCCAGCACCTAATAGAGTTAGTATTTCTGATATGAATAACTAGATTTATGATAGTACCGTCCAAGATGAAGACGAGTACCATGTTGACCATTTGTCTACAGGAGAACATGAAGAGGAAGACGCTCCTGTGTTTGAGCAGTTTGTCCTTGAGCAGTTTGTGCCATCACAAGAGGGAGATATGTATACAAGTGCGAGAATCTCATCCACTACTGACGATAACTGGTTGTGGGTGCGTGGTGAGATCAAGTATCTCCGGGCGGAGCAAACCCGACAGGCGGAAGAGCAAGCTTGCCAAGGGGCGATAATGGATGACATGCACGTTATGATGCAGCAGCTGATGTTGCGCTTCCCTCCTCCTCAGTGAGGCTTTGTGAGTCCCCTCTTATGCTTGTTCTAAAACATTAAGGTTAATGTTTAGTTCAAGTGCGGGGGGGTTTTATTTACTTTCTATTTGTCTGTTTTTTCGAAAATTTTATAATATCTCACTTGTGTGTTGTTTTTATTTGTTTGTTGTGTCTTGTGTTTATGCGTTACAGATTGGAGACTTGTGTGCCGAATAAATAGAAGTACTTATAGTAAAGTGGATGAAAAGATACAACCTAGGCTTGATCTCCAAGAAACCCCCGTAAGTTGATACTGTTTAAGTGGATGATTGGATGTGATTTCCCAATATGGGACTGATACGGGAGTATTTTAACCCGAGACGAAAATGATGCCACATCACACGAAAGGTACCTGGGATACTGTTAGTATGCCAAAACATGGTGAGGATTGTATAAAGCCAAACACTTTATCATCATGAGAGTATCAAGTATGTCTTTGTCACTCTTAGCTTGTGTATTCGTCTGTTTGATTGTTTATTTGCACACATCTACACACTAAGGCACTTATTTTTGTTTAGCCCTGAGCCTTTCAAGCCAACCCTTATATGTTACCCCTTGTTAGCCCCTTCGAGCCATATTCCATTTATTTGTTATCAACCACATCATATAACCTTAAGCCCAAACACTTCCTCACCATGCTTGGATAAGTGTTGTCAATTTCTGATCCGTGTAAAATTATAAGTTTGGGGTTGGGACACTCGCATAAAAAGTAGGTAAGTGCTTTCGAAAGAAAAAAAAAAAGAAAAAAGAGAATAACGAAAAGCCTTGAAAAAAAATGAAAAAAAATGTAATTTATATGAAAGAAGGCACTTACCTAGAGAAGGATCCGATTGGAAAATAAATTGTAGAAAATACTCTCAAGGTTTCACTTGAGGAGAGAAAAAGAAGAGAAACTTGTAAAATCCAAAAGAAAGTGTGTCAAACGCCCTTGATTCTGAAAATCAAAAAGTACACGGTAATGAGATAGATGACACTGCATCCGAGCCTGTAAACCCCTTATGTTTTCCCTTTTGGTTTGTCCAGCCCACCATGTCCCTAGCTCAGCTACAGCCTGTAAATCCCTCATAAAGTGCGTATTGTGTATTTATGATAAGAAAATAGATGATATTCAAGCTTATGAGTCGACTTTGCATACTGTGATTTTTGAGTGTAAACACTTTAACCCGAGAGATTTGGTGAGAGTGTAAAAAGCTGACAGGTGATAAGGTACTTCAATATGGAAATGTGGTGGAACGTCAAAAATCGAGTGAGAAGGAAACCGTTGAAACGAACATTAAAGGCGAATCGCGAAAGATCTTGGCAGTATAGTGGTGAGATTATTGCAAATAATTCGGGGGTGACCTTCTTGTTGTCTCGAGCATCACTTGAGGACAAGTAATGAGATAAGTTTGGGGTTGTGATCGGTCACCAATTCTATGAATTTTTTGTTCATTTATTCGACATAAAGTCACAATAATCGGTAACACTTATTTTGTAATGTTCATGTTTATTATACTTTCCGCATTTTTATTATCGCATTGTTTCTATAAGTAGTTTACATTATATTTGGTGCATTTTATGCGCTTGGTGATAATCTTGATAATTTCAGGTTCATACAAAGTAAGGCTAAGGACTCGAAAGAAGAAATCGGGGATTTCGAGAAGGCAGAAAAGGTTTTAAAGCAAATTCAGTGGCCTGACACGACCACCTGTGTTAGGAGAAGGACAACATGGGCATGTTGGTATGCAAGACAAGGAGTTGACGCAGGTGCCCGTGTCAGCTGACACGGTCCGTGTCAGCAAGGCTAGCTGATGAAATTTCTTATGTATCTAGACCAGGGGGCCAACACGGTCGCCCGTGTTAGCTGACACGGCTCGTGTTGGCCTGGGCATGTCATTTTCCTATTTTTGTTAGTTTTGACCCCGGAGGGCATTTTTAGAATTTCTTGGCCTATCTAGTGGATCTGTGAGTATTTGAAACGCATTTTGGAAAAGAAAAATGGACTTTTTGGATCATAAAAGAAAGAATGACAAGATACGATTGAGAGCTCGGGAGAAAAGGGAGAACGAGGTATTTTCAAAGGCCAAAGCAATTGAAGATCAAAAGTAATCCCCATTTTTAATGTAATGTTGTATCTAATTGTTCAATATACTTTATTAAATATGAGTAGCTAAACCCCTCAATGTTAGGGGGTGTCCCTAAATTGTTATTGTAATGACATTATCTTCCTTATTTTTATGACATAAGCACTTATTTTTATTCATCAAGTTTTATCGTTAAATGATTTTATCACTTTTTCAATCGGACAAATTGATTTAGTTATTCGGTTAACCCTAGGTCGGACAAACCACTGTCAATATAATTTGATCGATAATGCCTCAGTAGATAATTCCTAGGACTAGGATTACCCTGTTGTGTACTTGATTAATGCTAAAAATATTTTCAATGCTTGATTTCAAATTAGTTTGTCTATAGACATAGTAAATTGATTATGATTTCAAAGGTTTTCTCACTAAGGACATAGGGGTAAACACTAATAGCACTCAAGAACTTGATAAAAACTGTGTTCATGTTATGAAATAAGGGTTGATGTTCTTGCAAGACAATTCATACACTTCCCTTAACATGCTCTCATATCTTGTTGAATTTTGTTTATTATTTTGCTTAATTCTAAATATTTTGTTTAAAATTCGTGAAACCAATTTTACAAACCCCCAATTGACTTTTGTTTAATTAAATTTAAATTGATTTTATATTGCATAACATAGTCCTCGAGATCGATACTGGGGATAATCCCCCTATTTTAACTACAATTGGCAGAATAGTACACTTGCTATTTTACTGATCACATGTGCTCTGACAACCTTCATGAATTTCCCTATGGAGAGCGATGTGCTATGGCAAACCTTTTTCATGCATTGCTTTGTAAAGCCATGTGCTCAGGCAAACCCTTTTCTTTTACTTTACCGTATGGATCCCTGTGTTATGGTAACACTCATGCATTGCCATGTGGATCTCGGTGCTCTGGTAACCCTCATGCATTGTCTTGTGGAGCCGTGTTCTCGGGAAACCCTCATTCATGCCATATAAACTTTGTGCTTATGCAAACTCTTTTATAGGTCTTGATCCTCAAATCTAGGCAAAACCCTACAATTCTACATTGGTTAAATCATCATTTATTAGTTAAAGCCACACTCTTTGATTTAGATGCACCATCCCATAGATTCAAACAATATAATCCTGGTCCAAATAATACTTCCACAACATCCAAGCCACACGTTCCTCGTTTCACAACACTAATATAATTCAATCAACTCTTTCTTTTTCTTTTTATCACAAAAACCTTTTCAAAACAATTTTCTTTCTTTTCATAAAAGAACTGTTATAATATGTTCCTTAGCAGTCATACTAAAAGCTTGGAGCATCCGAATGATGATCAAATCAACTAACATTTACACACTTCTAGGATACGATTATAAATGTTGCCAAAAACAACCAACACATCCGCATTTTCTATGATGAACTACGAAGCTCTGATTTTCTCATTACACTATGAGAATACGTAGGCACGAGGGTTCCAATCCTTGGGAGCATACTAATTAAAACTTATTTTCCCCTTAATTAAAACCAATCTCTAGTAACCTTTAGATAATGACACCCATCCACACGAAGAACAATCAAAATGGTTCTCGTTGAGTACAACGGATGTGAGGGATGCTAATACTTTCCCCTCGCATAACAGACTCCCTTACCCGTTTCTCTTTCCTTTGGGTTTTATTGATATTTTCCATTTTCTTTTTGTAATAAATAAAATGTGGTGGCAACTCTGTTGTATAACCGAACATGCGATAAGCTCGAGTATTTTTCGCACCACGACAGGATGTAAAGGCTTTTTCTCTTCCGACATTTTCAATAGATGATATTATGTTCAGAGGCTGTTTTTTTCCCTTAATTTATCTTTATTTAAGAAGAAAACTATGTGCTACTTTAATATTTCACCCTCTCATCTCCCCCTAACTATAGGGCCTCATCCACACATTTTATATCATTTGCAATCACGTAAATATATTGAATTTTTCATGTGACGTCTTTAACTTATTTGGGAAAAGGAATATGTTCTCGATCTTTGAATCTAATATTAAATATTGGATTAGTAATGTATACTCAGTCCCTTTTTGTATGCTAATGATATTTATTCCTTTCTACTTGTCATGATTTTTGTATAAGTTCGTTTTGAGTATCTACTCGCAAAGACGTGCGAAGATAAGGGTGTCTTCATTCTACGCCTTCCCTATTTAAAAACTTAAGAAAAGGTAGATTGCATTAGGGTATAATGACTACTCGATATGTTCCCATCCAATTAGGGGCTAACTTTTTAGATGTTAAATTCTTCCTACCTACATTAACCTTTTGCAGGACTAATTCTTTAAGGTTGATCTCCTGTGGGACCACCTTTTATCGTACTTTGGTGAAATCATTTGCTTAGTTATTTCTTTGCTCACGATGTCCCAATCATAAAACTTCTTTATAAGGTATAACTCTCCCTAACATTTTTCTTTATTCTACTCCCTTAGGAGAGGATGCAAGTTCTTTCAACTTAATTGACCAAATTATAGTTTTGTACCAATAGGTGAACCAAAAAAGAGCTTCACTAGTTAATGCATAAGAAATTGTCTAGCATTACCATAGTATGTAGGGGGTATCTTTGTACCAGTTCCATTTCTTGTCCTCGACCCTTCGCCTAAGGACAAAAAGTATGGCTTTAATTGCCTATTATGATTTTTCTTTAGTTTGATGGTGTTCAGCTGAGATAAAGTGATACATATTATGTTGTTCATTTAGCAGGGCACAAAATATCTTATTGATGAGTTATGATTCATTATTTGTTACATTTGTCTCTGGAATACCAAACCTAGTCAAGATACCCTTCTTAAAGAAATATAGGATATTTTCATGTTACCATGGCCAAATCTTTGGCATGTATCTGTTAGAACACAGATTGGTTCTTAATATATCTCAATATTTTGATGATAACAATAATGAAATTTTGTATGGAGAAAATATATACTCTAATTTTATTCAAGTATTTTTTTTCCAGATAATATAATAAATATTCCTCTGAACGGAATATTCCTCTGAACGTTAAGCTACAACACGTAGAAGACTCTGAGCATTTGGTAAAAAGCGAAGCTACAGAAGACTATGAGCGTTTGGTAAAAAGCGAAGCTACAGAAGGCTCTAAGCGTAGAGTATAAAGTGAAGATTCAGAAAACTCTGAGCATGCTAAACTCAACGCTGCAACTGCAGAGGCTCTGAGAATCAAAACATGTAAGGCTCTGAATCCTTAGTAACAAAGTAATACATTTGGATAACACGGATAACACGTAAGAGCGAAGATCTGCTCTGATCTAAAGCGCTCCTCTGGATGAACAGTTTGTTAAAACAATCACGCTAGCACTAAGCTGCAGAACTCTGGAAGAGAGTTACTCTGATAAGAAAAATGGAACATCATCAGAGGATCTGATGCAGGAAATATTTCCATATTCGTTCATTTAAAAAGATGTTGATCAAGAAAGATTCGTTGCCAAATTCATTGTCTACATCCAACGGCACTATTCCTCTTTCGTGTATGGGACATGATTTCAGAACAAAAAGGATATCTCTGAACATTCCTCTCCTGGAAAGAAACAGTAAAAGAAGACAAAAAAAAGCATCTACACGCTATTTGAGAAATAGGTGTATTTAAACAAGTCTTCAACAACAATTCAAAAAAAAAGAACATCATTCTACAACAAACATATTTCACACTTTATAGAAAGTTTCATTGATCTTCATTTTTGTGTAAAATCACTGTTGTGAAAAATCTTTTCTTAGAAGCACTTAAACACACTTTATTGTATTACTTTGTAAAAGATCCTTGAGAGACCAAGTTGTGGTCAGTATTCTCGAGAAGACTAAGACAAGTTTGTCTTAGTGAAAAGATTGTAATCAATTTTTGATTATGGGATTAAGTCCTCTTTTGAAAGAGGCGAAATCACCTTGGCTGGGTGGACTGGAGTAGTTTGAGTTCAAACGAACCAGTATAAAAATACCTGTTATTTTTATTGCCTTATTTTTTTTTGAAAACCCTTATTCAACCCCCCCCCCCTTCTCAGTGTTTTCCTTCCTTCAGTTGGCATCAGAGCACGGTTCTGAGTGCTATCACTTAATAGTGACAGAGAAAAGATCCAGTTGGAAAACTCTTTGATTTACTATGGTTGAATCTTCAAACAACGCTAGCGCTGGGTTGAACAACAAATATGAAGAGAAAGACAGAATTAGCACAAACCCTCCTATGTTTGATGGAGAAAAATTTGATTACTGGAAGGATAGAATCGAAAGCTTCTTTCTTGGCTATGATGCTGATCTCTGGGATATAGTCATTGATGGATACACTCACCCCACTAATGGTGAAGGTAAAAAGATTGATAGAAAATAAATGACCGATCAACAAAAGAAAGACTTCAGGAATCACCACAAGGCAAGGACAATTCTGCTGAACGATATATCTCATACTGAATATGAGAAAATCACCAATAGAGATACAACGCATGACATGTTTGAGTCCTTGAAGATGACGCATGAGGGAAACACGCAGGTGAAAGAAACGAAGGCTCTAACACTGATTCAAAAATATGAAGCCTTCAAGATATAGGAAGATGAATCTGTGGAAACCATGTTTTCTAGATTTCAGATTCTGACTGTTGGATTGAAGGTTCTTGACAAAGGCTACTCCACTTCTAATCATGTAAATAAGATAGTCAGAAGTTTACCAAAGAGGTGGAGACCTATGGTCACAGCGTTAAAGCTCTCAAAAGATCTGAACAAAATCACTCTGGAGGAACTCATCAGTTCTTTAAGAAGCCATGAGATAGAGCTTGATGAAGATGAGCCTCAGAAGAAAGGTAAGTCCATAGCTTTAAAATCTAACAAAAAATATGAAACTAAAGCTTTTCAGGTACTAGAAGAAAGCTCTGGAGATTCTTCATCAGATGAAGACAAACTATCTTTACTATCTAAAAGAATAAATCAACTCTGGAAGCACAAGCAAAATAAGTTCAGAAAGTTTAAAAGACCAGAACACCGTGGAGAATCCTCTGGTTATAGAAGATCTATCCAAAAGGAAGTAGTGTGCTATGAATGCAAAGATCCAGGACACTATAAGAATGATTGTCCCAAACTTCAAAAGGATAAACCCAAGAAGAAGTTTGAGAGAAAAAGAAAGTCCTAATGGCTACTTAGGATGACTCAGATTCTTCTGAAGCCTCATCAGAGTCTGAAGACGAATGTGCAAACGTTACACTAATGGCTGACATAGAGGAGCATGAAGAATCATCTGAATCTGGATCAGAATCAGATTCAAAAGAGGTATTTGCTGATCTCACCAGTGCTGAGTTAATTGAAAGCTTATCTGAAATATGTGAGAACTATAGTAAGATCAGACTCAAATATAAGAAGCTGCAAAGCAGTCTTGCATCTGAGACTGGTCAGCTGAAATCAGAAATTGCTGAGCTGAAAGAAAATAATTTTCAAATTAAAATTGAATTGGAAAAAGCTCAACAAAAATCTGAAACAGATACTACGTCTAGCTCTAAAAATATTTTAGAAGAGTATGACCATAGTTTTCAAAGGTTCTTGTCCAGAAGCATAGACAAAAGCAAAATGGCTTCTATGATCTATAGTGTGAGCAGGAACAACCGAAAAGGGATTGGATATGAATCATCTTCTGGGAAGGAATCAAATCCAAAACCTGTTGATGAGTTAATTATCAATTATACTCCTATGTATTCTCATTTTAAATTTGGTCACTCGCATGACATAAAGTACACACGTTCAGATCCGAACACACAATTTTTAATAAACCTAAGATGCGTCAGAACACAACTGCTTTTAATGGACAGAAGTTCAGGCAGAACTTTAGAACAACTAACTCCAGAGGACCTAAAAAGATATGGGTACCTAAGGATAAAATAATTTATGTTGCAGATGTCCTTAGCAGCAAGGTTGAGACACCAATCCTGGTACCTGGACTCTGGATGCTCACGACACATGACAGGAAGAAGGTCTATGTTCCAAAGTCTAGAACTTAGATCTGGTGGAGACATGAAGTTTGGAGGAAACCAAAAGGGTAAGATCATTGGCTCTGGAACAGTTGGTAATGGTAACCTCCCTTCTATCTCAAATGTTTTGCTTGTAGAAGGATTAACTCATAACTTGTTGTCCATAAGTCAATTAAGTGACAATGGTTATGATATTATCTTTAATCAAAAATGTTGCAAAGCTGTTAATTAGAAAGATGGATCAATCCTCTTTAATGGTAAAAGAAATAACAACATTTATAAAATAAAACTTTCAGAATTGAAAAGTCAAAATGTTAAATGTCTTATGTCTGTTAATGATGAGCAATGGGTCTGGCATAGAAGACTGAGACATGTTAGCATGAGACGTATATCTCAGATTAATAAGCTCAATCTAGTCAGAGGACTTCCTAAGTTGAAGTTCAACTCAGATGCTCTTTGTAAAGCATGTCAGAAAGGCAAACTTTCAAAATCCACTTTCAAACCAAAGAATGTTGTTTCTACTTCTAGACCATTAGAGCTTCTGCACATTGATCTGTTTGGACCAGTGAAAACAACATCCATCAGAGGCAAGAAGTATGGGCTTTTCATCGTTGATGACTACAGCAGATGGACATGGGTAAAATTCCTAAAGCACAAGGATGAGTCTCATTCTGTATTTTTTGATTTCTGCAATCTAGTCCAAAATGAAAAGAAATTTAATATTGTCAAAGTCAGAAGTGATCATGGTGGTGAATTTGAAAACAAATCTTTCGAAAAATATTTTAAAGAAAATGGAATTGCACATGATTTCTCTTGTCCTATAACTCCTCAACAGAATGGAGTTGTAGAACGAAAGAATAGAACATTGCAAGAAATGGCCAGAACCATGATCAATGAGACAAATATGGCTAAACATTTTTAGGCAGAAGCAATAAATACAACGTGCTATATTTAGAACAGAGTCTCTGTAAGACCTCTTATGGAGAAGACTCCTTATGAATTATGGAGGAATAGAAAGTCCAACATTTCATATTTCCATCCTTTTGGATGTATTTGTTTTATTCTGAACACTAAAGATAATCTGAAAAAATTTGACTCTAAAGCACAAAAGTGTTTTATGCTTGGATATTCTGAATGCTCAAAAGGCTACAGAGTATACAATACTGAAACACAGATTGTGGAAGAATCAATTCATGTCAGATTTGATGATAAGCTTGGCAATCAAAAGCCAAAGCAGTCTGAAATTTCTACAGATCGAGAAGTTCTTCTCATAAACTCTGAAGAATCAGAGGCAAACAAAGTTCCAGCTAAAGAACCAGAAGCAACTCCAGATGCCATTCCATTAGCTGCTCATTTGGACAACTTAACTATTTCTGAAGAACCAACTCTGAAAGGATCCTCCAGAATCAAATCTTCTCATCCAGAGGAGATGATTATTGGAAAGAAGGATGATTCCATAAGATCAAGATCCTTCCTCAAATCCTCTGGGACATCATTATTTAGTCTGGTGTCAATTATTGAACCTACCTCTGTGGATGAAGCTTTGCAAGACAACGATTGGATACTTGCTATGCAAGAGAAGCTAAATCAATTCACAAGAAATGATGTCTGGGATCTAGTTCCAAGACCAAGAGGATTCAACATTATTGGAACAAAATGGGTCTACAGAAATAAGTTAAATGAGCAAGTAAAAGTCATCAGAAATAAAGCTAGACTTGTTGCTCAAGGCTACAGTCAACAAGAAGGTATTGACTAACAGAGACATATGCTCCTGTGGCAAGGTTAGAATCCATACGCTTGCTAATTTCTTTTGCTGCACAGAATAACATCACTCTGTATCAGATGGATGTTAAAAGTGCTTTCTTAAATGGTTTAATAGAAGAAGAAGTATATGTTCATCAACCTCCTGGATTTGAAAATGAAAGATTTCTAGAGCATGTTTTTAAATTAAAGAAATCACTCTATGGCCTAAAATAAGCTCCTAGAGCTTGGTATGAAAGGCTAAGTAATTTTCTTCTGGAAAATAATTTTATCAGAGGAAAGGTTGATACCACTCTTTTTCATAAATCGATTAAGAAAAATATCTTAATCTGTCAGATTTATGTTGATGATATTATTTTTGGAACCACAAATATTTCACTTGGAAAGGAGTTTGCTAAGTCTATGCAGGCAGAGTTTGAAATGAGCATGATGGGAGAGCTAAGATTCTTTCTGGGCATTCAAGTTAATCAGACTCCAGAAGGCACCTACATACATCAGACGAAGTATGTGAAGGAGCTTCTGAAGAAGTTTAATCTGACAGAGAGTAAGCCAACTAAGACTTCCATGCATCCAACTTGCACTCTGGGAAAAGACGAGGTAAGTAAAAAGGTAGATCAGAAGTTGTACAGAGGTATGGTTGACTCTCTTCTGTATTTGACTGCCTCTAGGCCTGACATTCTTGTTAGTGTATGTTTATGTGCTAGGTTCCAATCAGATCCTAGAGAATCTCACTTAACTACTGTTAAGAGAATTCTGAGGTATCTGAAAGGTACAACTAACGTGGATTTGTGTTACAGAAGATCGGATGAATATAAATTAGTAGGCTTCTGTGGCGCTGATTTTGCTGGAGATAGAGTTGAACGCAAAAGCACCTCTGGAAGCTGTCAGTTTCAGGGAGGCAATCTAATCTCGTGGTACAATAAGAAGCAACCCACTATAGCACTCTCAACTACAGAGGCAGAATATATTGCTGCTGCTGGTTGCAGTACCCAGATGCTCTGGATGAAGAGTCAGTTGGAGGACTACCAAATACACAAGAGTAATATTCATATCTTCTATGACAATACTTCTGCAATTTGTCTTTCTAAAAATCCAATTTTACATTCAAAGGCAAAACATATAGATATTAAACACCACTTCATCAGAGACTATATTCAGAAAGGGATATTAAGTTTAAATTTTGTTGATACAGACAATCTATGGGCTGATATTTTTACAAAACCCCTCTCTGAAGATAGATTTAAATTTATTATGAAAAATATTAGTATGGACTTTTGTCCAGAATAAAATCTTTATTCAGAATTAAATTTATTTAGATGAAAAGTGTTTAAAGTCTATACTCTGAAGTATTGCATCTGAAATTTTTTAAGTTACTTTATTTTTGTGAATATCTGAGTTACCAAGCTTCAGAGGATCTGAGCGTTAGTTAACGATTCATTTCCTAAAAGAGGTTCAGAGGCACACCACATCAAACACGTGTCACTTCTAATCTGAATTTTGAAAATGATTGAGTGTACACAAAGCTGAGGCGCCATTTCAGGTACTGTTTGAATCATTGAAATTCTCTTTTTTTCCCCACTTTGTCAAATCACATTTAATGCGTTAAATCATTATTCCTTTTTTGATTTGATTTATGTTTCTCTTTGTGCCCTAACACATATTCCACACCGTAACATATTTCACACTTTCATTATCTCACACACCTTATGCATTTTGCTCTTCTTCATTGCTTCCTTTTCAAATCAAAATTTAAAAGAATCTCCAGTCATCTCAAAAGTTCTTCTTTAATGGCTACCTCATCTTCATCACATCAACACTTGGTTTCTACAATGGTTGGGTCGTCTTCATCGCAATTGGGTAATGAAGCGTACAAAGAACCAGAACGCACACTTCTCACACCAGTGAATAAACTAGAGGTACTCTTTGAGTTTATGGTTGATTTTGACTGTATGGCGAAAAATGGGTTTGATCTTCGTTCAATGGTTAACTTTTAAGGATGGGTAAAATACTTTAATCGGTTGTTTGGTCTAGTTTTTCCCCAACTGGTAAAGGAATTCTGGATTCATGCCCAAGTTTACCTTAAATTTATTTCTTCATCCGTTTTGGGTAAAACTATCGTCATCACTGAGGAAATGATTCGCCAACTTATTGGCTATGATGAAGAGGGTATTGTGAATACCTCAGTGGGACGTGTGAATATGAATGAAGTGTACAACGAGGTGTTTATCTCTGGGCTTCCATCCAACAAAATAAAGGATCTGAAGACCCATTATAAGATTTGGGCCAAGATATTTTTGGGCTGGATCCATCATCGCAAGGCTTCAAATTCTCCAGATTACATTAATACAGATCAACTGTATATTTTGTATTGTCTATGGAATAATATCAAGGTGGATCTTCCACACTTGTTGTTTGTTCATCTTTGGAGTCATGTCAAGATGTCCAGAGAAATCATTTGCACCAAACACCAAAAAATCAGAGATTGGATTCCCATGGGAAGGTTAATTTCTGATATCCTCACTGAAAATGGTTTGGTATCTTATCTGAAAGATGCTGGTCAGACAGATGAATTAGTTCCTATTCATGGGAAGCCTCTGGATGACAAGAGTCTTCAGAGAATGAAGTTGGTAGAAAAACTTCAATCTGATCCAGTTCAGATTGATTCTGATGTTGTGCGCAAAAGGAGGGTACCAGTGGAAGATTTTCCACTCTTCACTGCAGAGGAGCCAAAGGAAGCTCTCCTCGCTTATATTGCTTCCTGTATGGCAGATGGCACTCCTATGCCAGCTGATATGCTGCTACGTGCTTCTCAACCTGCTCCAGAGCTGATTATGAGGAAGAAACGCAAGAAGAGCAAGGTCTCTGAAGAAAGTCCCTCAGAGAAACATTCTAAGCGTTCTAAGCGGAAGGCTTCTGAAGAAGGCTCTTCCAAGAAGTCCTCAAAGCGTTCCAAGAAATCAGGTAATCCCTCTACTGTTTTATCTCCTATTTTGGAAACTGTAACAGAAGAACCAACATCACAACCCCCTGTCTCCTCTGAACCTATTATCACTTCTGAACCCCCTCTCACTTCTGAACCTATTATCACTTCTGAACCCCCTCTCTCTTCTGAACCTATTATCACTTCTAAACCACTCTCTCTTCTGAACCAACATCTCAACCCCCTCTCTCTTCTGAACATATTATCACATCTCAACCCCTCTCTCTTCCGAACCTATTATCACATCTGACTCCTCCTCTGACCAATCAGATGCTACATCCCCTCCACATAACTCCCCAAACCACCCTTTTGAGTTTTCTTTTCCCACTCCCATTCCCTCTCATTCTCCAGATAAACCTTCATCCTCTTTTAAACCTTCACTCTTTGATGCACTTAGGACATCCTTCTTCGATACCTACCTTAAGCCCAAACCCATAACCAATGTTGGTAATCTGTTATCTAGTTTTGAAACGGAGATGCAGATGTGGTTTTCTGCTGTAAGGGAGAAGTGCCTCACTAGCACGAATCCTCGTGACTCTGAAGAGATCTAGACTGCCTTCATAAAGAGATTCACTTCTGTGACTATGAATCTTCAAGATACTTGCTCTGCAGATGCGCAAGAGAAAGTTTCTGAAGCTATGAGACTTGCTCAACTCAGTGTCAGTAGAACTCCTATTCTTTGTCTGGAAAACACACCTGCAGATGTTGTGTGTTCCTCATCTGAGAAATCTGCTGCACCTCAGATTAGTGAAGGTTCTCATGCTGAAGAAGGTACCTCAGAGGCTCCTGTTGATAAAGAGATTCCTGACTCTGGTCAGCCCTCTGCTCTGGAATTAGGGAATGCATCTTCTTTATTGATTGTTCAGAATTCAACAGATTTGAGGAAAGAAAATGAAGATGTGCAAAACAAATTTGCTCAACAAGAGGCTACTAACAACAAGATAAAATCTTGGATGATCAAACAAGAGAAAACTACGACAGAGATTCAGGAGTGGATGGTCAAACAGGAAGAATCCACTACTGAAATCAAGACATGGATGGCCAAACAAGAAGCTTTAACTTCTGAGATGACGGGGCTTCTTAAGCTTTTAACCTCTCGTTTATCTTAATTGTTTGTTAGTTTGTGCTCATCTGTGAACTTGCATGTTTTATTTCTTTTCTGAGTCTCTAAATACATATGTGATTTTTTTTACATCTGATTCTATCTTATATTTTTCTATTTTTCTTGCTCTGAATTTTTTTAATCTTAAATGATTTTCTAAAATCACTTTTTGATATGACAAAAAGGGGGAGAAAATGGAAAATTTGAATCGTTCACATAAACAGATACTGAATGGAAACTCACACATGTTAAAAACTAACTAATCATGATTTCAGTGTTTTAGAGTTAAAGTTACTCATCTGACAATATTTATAGAAGTAACTCTGAACAAGGTCTGAGATAGTCCACAAGCTTGCTCTGACTCTGGAAAGAATACAAGTGTTGAAAGGGAAGTTTTAAATTTTCTAGCAGTATTCATTTCAGGGGGAGAATCATATTCTTATGGGGAGATATATATTTTAATTTTGAATAAAATTTCGTATAGTTTTTGTCATCATAAAAAAGGGGGAGATTGTTAGAACACAGATTGGTTCTTAATATATCTCAATGTTTTGATGATAACAATAATGAAATTTTGTATGGAGAAAATATATACTCTAATTTTGTTAAAAAGCGAAGCTACAGAAGACTCTGAGCGTTTGGTAAAAAGCGAAGCTACAAAAGGCTCTGAGCATAGAGTATAAAGCGAAGATTCAGAAAACTCTGAGCATGCTAAACTCAACGCTGCAACTGCAGAGGCTCTGAGAATCAAAACACATAAGGCTATGAATCCTTAGTAACAAAGTGATACATTTGGATAACACGGATAACACGTAAGAGCGAAGATCTGCTCTGATCTAAAGCGCTCCTCTGGATGAACAGTTTGTTAAAATAATCACGCTAGCACTAAGCTGCAGAACTCTGGAAGAGAGTTACTCTGATAAGAAAAAAGGAACATCATCAGAGGATCTGATGCAGGAAATATTTCCATATTCGTTCATTTAAAAAGATGTTGATCAAGAAAGATTCGTTGCCAAATTCATTGTCTACATCCAACGGCATTATTCCTCTTTCGTGTATGGGACAGGATTTCAGAACAAAAAGGATATCTCTGAACATTCCTCTCCTGAAAAGAAACAGTCAAAGAAGACAAAAAAAAAAGCATCTGCATGCTATTTGAGAAATGGGTGTATTTAAACTAGTCTTCAACAACAATTCAAAAAAAGAGAACATCATTCTACAACGAACATATTTCACACTTTATAGAAAGTTTCATTGATCTTCATTTTTGTGTAAAATCACTGTTGTGAAAAAGCTTTTCTTAGAAGCACTTAAACACACTTTATTGTATTACTTTGTAAAAGATCCTTGAGAGACCAAGTTGTGGTCAGTATTCTCGAGAAAACTAAGACAAGTTTGTCTTAGTGAAAAGATTGTAATCAGTTTTTGATTATTGGATTAAGTTCTCTTTTGAAAGAGGCGAAATCACCTTGTCCGGGTGGACTGGAGTAGTTTGAGTTCAAATGAATCAGTATAAAAATATATGTTATTTTTATTGCCTTATTTGTTTTTGAAAACCCTTATTCAACCCCCCTTATCAGTGTTTTCCTTCCTTCAGTATCCACTTGGTGAATTAGGAAACAACTAAAGTCAAGTACTTTTGTTGGTTTGGGGCCACTAGGAAAGATCCCAAGACGTCCATCTTGACAAGGTGTAAAGCCATGGTAAGGAGAGTGCATGCATCTCTACGGGCCAGGTTATATGTATGGGGATATGTCATTTGTCACATCTCTAGAACATGTTAATATATTTATTAATAACCCAAGATTTATTTGAAGGATGATGCTATGCACTTTATTTTGATGATATCGTAATGTAAGAGAACAATTTTATTTTCTAACGTTTGTTACTCGTGCATGTCACCTCTATTAAGATTCTTTGTAATTTATCCTTTGGAAAAAGCAAATATGATTCTACAAATGATCCTCTAGTCTTGATGAATTTGGAAGATTATATCTAATAATTGATCATAACCATATTGGTAATGCATCATTGAAGTAGCTTTTAGGCGTGTGTCATGATAACTTGCTTCGGTATCTACTAGTATAAGATCTCAAACTTATCCTCATAATATAAGTACTTTATCTCTAATAAGTTCCTTTAGTTAACTCTAATGTAATTGATCCTCTAGGAGATTATCAATTTGTTATCATCGTGAGTTTGACCGTCTAGAAACCATCAACAAAGTGTGAAACTATATGCTTATAGGTTTAATCTGGAAGTGATCAAACCTAAGCAAGATATGCTTAGACCTATCAACATCATGATTTTGATGATGAAAACTCATGAAGATGCAACATGACTTTGATGAAAACTCATGAAGATGCAACATGACTTTGATGACAACAACTGATAAAGACAAACACGTGCTAACATTGTTTTAAGTTGTCAAAGATACACAAGATAATTGATCAAGCTATCTGAATCATTAAGGTTTAATTATCATAGTGATAACCTCTGATGATGGCATCCGACTTAATTATATCTCAAGCCTCATCTACAAGATGATTCAAGTAAAGTCATTATATGGTTGGTGTATCCAACAAAACACTTGAAGCATTAAATTTTGAAAAAAGAAAGAAAGTATGAAAGCTCGCTTAATCGTGTTTGTTAGAGTGATTAATGTGTTGTACAAACATAAGGGCATTTTCATAAAGTAATATGGCTAAATCAAACACTCACAAAAACTTCTTTTGAAGCCTTTATATTTCAAACAAAACCATCCAAAATAATTTATTATCGAGTTGATTTGATTCGAGTTAAAGAAGTTTTTATCAAATCCAAATCAATAAAATGTGATTGAATTAAATAGTGAGTTGGGTGAAAATCAATCTAACCCAACACCAAAATATCTTTACTTATAATTAAATTTATACTCATTTAAAAAAATGTTTCCATGTCAATACGACAGCGTATGAATAACTTTGAGTTGTTCGAGTTCTCATTAATCTTTTGAGCAAGAAGAATCAACTTTCAAAATGCTTTAGGTTGTCCGAAAATACTTCGTAACAACCGGTAACTTAAGCCAATGTGATCAAAACATGGCCTTGTGCTTGATTCTCCGAACTGCATTGCACTATGAAGAGCTGGAAGAAAAGGGACGAAGAGGGTTCCCCCTGATATTCACACCAATATTAAAAGAGCTTTATGTATGTCTAACCTATAGGATTTAGCTGTGAATGAGCGATCATTAGGTAGTTTAAAACCTCTATTTCTAAACTGTTGAAAGGCAGGTGAAAACCCAAGACTGAGAAGGTACACTCATAGAAAGGAATGGTGCATCCACCATAATAATTGCATATTATTTTGTCTTTTTCAAGGGTCAGTACACCCCAATCCAAAGACGTACCTACGTCCATAAAGGAACTATCAAGACTACCTTCATGAGCAAAGGTAAAGATAGTTCTTGAAATTGCGAGATCAACCTAAAAAGTATAAGCATATTCTTTCGGTTTTTTATTTATGATGAGACTACTTCTTTTAGATACAGAAAAATAGTATGTTGTGAAGATACAGATGACAAAGAAGCATATGTAGTGTCTTAAGAAACTATAAAACTGACATTCCAAGAGATTGCACGGTGACTTGTCTAAAAGAGTGAGCACTAAAAATGACATGGATCACCTCAGGGAAACACTAAAGTATTTCAGTTACCAAAGATCATAATGACAAAACCTACGAAAAAGCGTATGTGAGATAGGGTGTGTTGAGTGTGAATAAGAATGTAGAAAAACAGTCTAGAGGGGGTGATTAGACCCTTGCTAAAAAATCAATCGTTTTTTCAATGAGAGTGTTAGAAATTTTTTAAAACATGCACGCAAAAGTTTTAAAGCGAAAATATGAAAATTATACTTTTATTGAAACTTGATCACGTTAACGCTTAATCAATTATCAAATACCAAAAGATTGTTATATTGATGATACACAAGGTATTTAGTTAAGTCAATTGTATATTTCATTAGATGTGATTATACAATGATTCAATTTCAATGAATTATAACCTGAATTGTTTCTCATAATTTAATCACCAATTTAGCTAGATTAGGCACCAATTCTAAAAATATCAACCTTAAGTAATAAATTGCTACCAATTAAATAAATAATAAACTACGTTTGAATTAAAATACCTAAGCATGCAAATTCTACAAAAATTAAATGCAAGAGTAAGGGAGAGAGAGATGACACCGAGATTTATAGTGCTTCAACGTTCGTCCTCACTTTACTTACGTGTACTCTTAAATGGTTTCCCACTGGAACTTGTATGGTTCCTTTTTATTTGATAAATATTTGCAAGAGTTTATACAATTACCAATCCGCAATAATGCTGAGAAAAATAAAATTTTCTACATGGATCTTGACTTGTATACAACATAATTACCAACACTTTTGTGTAATTTTTACTCGATTAACACTTCTTGAATCTTCCAATATCACCAATCTTCTCCAAGCCTTCGTGTGTAAAAATCACACCTTGATCCTACTGATTCCTTAAGTGGTAAATTGTTCGATGATTTGAGAAGAACTTCATCTTATCCGTAGCCTTCCATACAGATACTACTAAGGCAATATAAAGAGAAGAACCTCATTCTTTTTACTGAAATTTGTCAGCACCGATGATAACAACCTCAATCTTGCAAGCTACCTAAAAATCTCAACCAAATATTCAGAAAGATTTGTTTCAATACGGAGTCTCCTTCAATCAATAACCAATATCTCGTTACCAATATTTGAACTCAAACTGAAGTTGAAGATGTAAGAGTTTCATTGCAAGAGCTTTGAACTTTAAAAAACAAAGGGTGTTAGTTTATTAGAAAAGTAAAATGTTGATTATGAAAAAATTACATGAAAAAGATGACAAAATAATTGTATCGTGCTTAAGATTAAACACTAAAAATGGTTGAAAAAGTTAGTTAGAGTATAATTTCAATGGAAGCTTAAAATAGGCAACAATTATACATGTGAAGCTTAAATGAAATTGAAATTGAAAGCAATAAGACAAGCAACAAAATAACCGTATTGATGTGCTCCTCCTGAATGTATTAGGGACATGCAGTTACAAGGTGCATTAAAGGTGAAAGTTCTCAAGGGAATCAACTGTTCTATGCCGCCCAGAAGAGCTAACGACCATGTCCTAGAGAAATCAACAATTTTCCAAATTACTTGCAACGTAGGGGTATTACCTTAAGGAAAAGTGTAAGAGATCCAGGTCCACGATACATCTAACAACTCGCCGCATCTTATGCTTGAAGAATAACAGGTGGTTACAACCACTCCATTATATAAATGGAAAACACACTATTAATTTCAAATTTAAACTTCATTCACACATTCTACTCACATACTGACTTGAGCATTGAAATACTAACCTTACATGTTAGCCTCTGTCTCGCCACATTAGTTCCATTCTACCGTAGCATCTCACAACCTCCACTATTCAATCAATTCTTTTTCCTCAATAGAACAATGTTGTTAAAAGATAAGAAAGAGAGAGACTCTAAAAAAACTGAAGCATTCCTTCGTTTCTATGAAAAAGTATTATAATTTATAGCTTTTTAGACATGTCATTACTCACGAATAAGTATTACATATATATATATATATATATATATATATATATATATATATATATATATATATATATATATATATATATATATATATATATATATATATATATATATATATATATATATATATATATATATATATATATATATATATATATATATATATATATATATATATAATACTTATTTTATTTTATAGTATTTTTATTTTGATAGAAATATATAATTTTAAAAATAAAATGTTAATGAATATTTATAAAATTTGCGAAAATAAAAAATGGAGATGAGGATACAAATCCTCCATGACAAAATCATGGTCGACAGGTGGACAACGAATTCAATGGCGTAAAAAAAAAGTGTGCGTCTAGATCCCGTTCCATTAACATTTCTATTATTTTAAATGAAGTAAATTAGTTTGAATACAATATTTATAATTTTAAGATTATAAACCCGTAAATCTATCTTTTTATCAAAATAAATATTACACTTATAAAAATTAGCGTCTAACGGGCACTCGCGTGCCTGTCTGTCCGTTTTTTATTACACACATATAAATATAAATGATATATTTTTATTTAATATTAATTTTACATGAAAGTTATGTGGAAAATTATTAGTAGAGAGTTATATGAAAGATGATAGTAGTAGTTCAATTATTGAATAAGTTATATATTTTAAAATAAGAGTAAATTTGGTATAAAAAAAAGCTACACCAAAAATCAAGTATTGCCTTTATATATGTTATAGATTATATATATGTTATAGATTATAGATTATAGATTATTTGTTCCATGATAAATATCGTTTTTAATTTCCAATGCATTTTAAAATTTATTCTTTCAATTATCTTTAATTAATATATCTAATTTACAATTTATTTAGCCTTAGCATTAATAATAATTAAAATACATCAATAAATTTGATAAAATTCCAATTGAGGTGCTTGGAGTGTAACAAAAAAAAGTTTGATATAAGTTTTAATAAAATTCTAATCAATAAAATTTGATTGAATCCAATAGTGAGTTGGATGAAAGTTTCCATATCAATACGACAGCGTAAGAGGTTTCGAGTTGTCCGAGTTCTCATAAAGTCACAGTATAAGATATGATGCCTTAAGGCAAATCCACCCCCGCGTCCTGGCCCTTCCTCTCCCAGCTCTGTGTTCTACCCTTTTTTTCTTTCTTTTTTTTCCATTTTAACCATTTTTATTACTATAACATATACACCAATTTGCTTCTTTTTATCCAAAATTTTCCAGAGCTTCGAGGGTTAGGAGGTGTGGATTCACCGTTTCCCACCTGTGTTACTTCCATAACACCGCCGTTACTGTTTCTTGATCGATTTAGGGTTTCTCCTATATTCATACTTTCTTTATCAATACTGTGATTTACGTTTTAACAACCAACAATATAGCGTTACGATTTTGTCAGATTTAAGAAATGGAAAAGAAGAAAGCGACGGTGCCTCTTGTTTGTCACGGTCACTCTCGTCCAGTTGTTGATCTCTTTTACAGTCCTGTCACTCCCGATGGTTTCTTCCTTATTAGTGCAAGCAAAGGTATGGATTTGTTTTTTGGTTTCGTATTTTATGGATCTGATTTTGATATCGAAGAATACAATTGGGTTATTTTTAGGGTGTGATGTTTTTTTTGTTGTAATGTTGAAATGTGAGTTTTGTTTGTGTGAATAGATGCTAGCCCCATGCTGAGGAATGGAGAGACTGGAGATTGGATTGGAACATTTGAAGGGCACAAAGGTGCAGTTTGGAGTTGCTGTTTGGATGCTAATGCTTTGCGGGCTGCAACTGCTTCTGCTGATTTCTCTACGTAAGTAGCCATACTAGCTGCTATGTAATCTTTTTTGTTTCTTTTTCGTTATGTTCGTTTAATATTTAGTTCAGCGGGTCTTGGTTTCTATAAATTTGTTGGTTAAATGATGTATTGCTTATTCCAAATTCAGCTTAAATAGGATACATCTCATTTAGTTGACTTAACGAGGGCTGCTTTTGGCCCATCAACATGTTTGTGGTCCTATCTATGGATGGAGCACTGGACACCTCTGAAAAATGGCGTGCCGGGCACTAACACTTGTGATTACCTTTAATTTATTCATTTTTCAAATTATTACATGTGTTGTAGTGTCAATGTCGTGTTCGGGGTGTCCTTGCCTCATAGGGTCCTATGATCTGCATAAAAATATCCAACTCACACATCTGAAAAATTTACGGAACATCCATAAGTTCAATTCTTGAATTAGTAAGTTTGCCTAATACCATATGAGGATTCTACCGTCATTGGTGGTCCATGGTTCACCATATGAGGATTCTATCTTTTTGGTTCCTGTCAAATAATACTAATGGATAAGTATTAAAGTTCAAGCACTCGTGGAACCCTCCCTCCCTCAAAATTTAGCTAACAAGCAATAGCATTCCATACTACTCCATGTGGGACTTGAGTATCTCATAGTACTCAATGTCGACTTGGAGAAGTTTTTGTTGTGAGGTTTATTAGAGGTCCACAGCTGTGATTGTGGCCTGGGCATCTAGTTTTTGCCCCCATGCATCGCAACCACATGGGGTTGTATTTGATGCAATTTTCCACAATATCAAGGATAACAACACAACTGTGATGTGACTGCAACTGCAATATAAAGTTTGACCTTACATCAAAGGTTTACATTTCTACATTTAATACACTGAGATTGCATTGCTTCCTGTCAAATGAGTTCTCATATAGGATTGAGATTGTTTGGACACCTAAAACATGTAAAAGTGCATGAATTTGTGAGTTAAGAGTGCAAACTTGTCAATTTAGTATGCGAATGTAATAATTTTTAATTTAAATTCTTAAACCAAAATGCATTCCACTCATTCAGTTGATTCAAACATGAAAGTTGACTTAATAAATCAATCCTGTTTTTTTACTATGAATTCTAATCCCAAATCAGTAATTGATATCTGAATCAATTTAATTTTTTTAATCATGCATTCAGAAAATGTTTTCCACTCTTTAATGGTTTAAAATCATTTGTGTTTCTGTTATAGCTTTCATTTTTACTCTTGTCATCCTTGTGACATCTTCTATTTCACTAGCATTTTTTCCCACGGCTGCTTCACAGTACATTCTGCCATTATATACTCTTGCATTATTCTTTTGGCATCAGTCTCTTATATGCTTTGATTTCGACATTGCTACTTGCTTGATATTACACATTATAGCAAGCAAGTAATTGCAGTTTGATAAATATTGACACATCATATCCTTTGATTTTATGCAGCAAAGTTTGGGACGCGTTAACTGGAGATGAGTTACATTCTTTTGAGCATAAGCACATTGTTAGAGCATGTGCTTTTTCTGAGGTAGAATTGACACTTGTGTTACCCTGTAACTGTTCACTTTATTGATTTTTGCTTGTATTCATTTTGGTTGATAGGATAAAGTTACTGATTACAAAAACACAATGTACTTTTTTATGGTAACATCACTCTGGCTTTGCTGTTTTTTTAATACTTTTGTCTAGATTCTTCGAGTGTATGTGATATCTTTAGAAGTTCTCTTCGCAATTTTCAATTTCTTCCTCTACTATGCTTTCTCTATCAAATATTCTCAGCAAGTTTTTTATTTTGAACGATTCTAAATTCAAAATAAGCCAATTCTGGTATAGATTTAGATAATTGATAATGCATAATATATATTATGTTCAAATTTGGATACCACAATGATGCTTGTTCTTTATCCACGACTGGTTGACAAACACTTCTTTGTTCATATGAATAATGGCAGGATACTCACCTTTTGCTCACTGGAGGAGCCGAGAAAATTCTCCGAATTTATGATTTAAATCGACCTGATGCACCACCCAAAGAAGTGGATAAATCCCCTGGTTCAGTCAGGAGTGTTGCATGGCTTCACAGTGACCAGACAATTTTGAGTTCATGCACTGATATGGGAGGTGTGAGGTATAAGCTTATATAGCCATTCGATGACAGTTGTCTGTGGATATGGTTTTTTGTATATAATCGTGCTTTTTTTTTATTTTTAAACTTTGGTATTCTATATTGTACTGAATCTAATTCATATTCACAGGCTATGGGATGTAAGAACTGGTAATATAGTTCAAACACTTGACACCAAGTCACCTATGACTAGTGCTGAAGTCAGTCAGGATGGTCGTTATATTACAACAGCTGATGGTTCTACTGTCAAGTTTTGGGATGCAAATCAGTAAGTAGCAAAAAGCTTAGTTGGTAAGTTTGTTTTTTGATATTCTGCCTTTTTGGTTCACAGTATCTATCACCTGTGATTTTCAGTTATGGATTGGTGAAGAGCTATGATATGCCGTGCACTGTGGAATCAGCTTCATTGGAGCCCAAGTTTGGGAACAAGTTTGTTGCTGGGGGAGAAGACTTATGGGTTCATGTTTTTGATTTCCATACTGGCAATGAGATTGGTAAGTCATTGAACATTAAGTTGCATTTATATGTTCAACACTTAAAGTTAGGTCCTGTAGCATACATCGATTTTGACTTTCGTCCTACAAATCATTCCAGAGAGTGAGTCCCTGAAAAATAGAAAATTTTGGTTGTGTTGTTTTAGTTTCAGGTGGATAATATTGATTTGACCCTAGAGCAGGGAGTATATGTAGAGATGTATTCCAGACATACAAATGTTTTAGGACCTAAAACCAAAACAATATGGACCAAATTATACTTCCTCTGTTCGGGATTTAAACCAACAAGAAGTTATTGAAGTATATATTTTTGACTTCTGCCTGACATGTGTTAATAACGTAACTGATTTTTCAGTTTGTTTGAATTTCATGTGTGGTATTTTGATAAATCTTGTGATGTTCTATCTGGTGATGGCAGCATGCAACAAAGGTCATCATGGTCCTGTACACTGTGTCCGTTTCTCTCCTGGAGGAGAATCATATGCATCAGGATCGGAGGATGGAACCATCAGAATATGGCAAACAGGCCCATTGACTGCTGGTGAATCAGAGGGTTTATCACCAAACGGATCCCTAGAAAAGGAGAAGGCAAATGCAGAGGAGGATGTTTCACGCAGAATTGAGGGTTTTCATATTGCAGATGAGACCAAGTCCAAGGGAAAGGAAGAGGCGGGGGATGAGTTATGATACTCGTAATGATTGCACGCCTTTGTCTGCATTGTTTTACAGTTTTAGCATGTTATGTGAACCGCGGGCCTTCTGATATACATGATTAGTATACACTAAATTTTGTAAGTTTTAGCTGTATCGAATATTTAATGAATTGATGAGCTGGATAAAGGATAGTTAAGTTTTGTTTGTTTTAATTTCAGGGAGTTTGATAAGCTGCAAATAGCTTTATAGTGTTAATAGATAAGTAAGTAATGACCAATGAAACATAATATACACTTTAGGATTCGATGACTTAAATGAGATTTGATAAATTCAGGTGTCTAATGGAGCTCTATCGTTGCTTTTCCATATCCGTGTGGTGAGAGATGTAATTGATAACTGCAAGTTTGGTTTAGAACTCTATTGGGAGTGATTTTTTTTTTTTAATAAAAAATGTCCCTTCTTTCCTTATTGTTTGAAATTTGAATTAAAGGAGAACAATTGTGTGCCAATAATAAGGGGGAAATTCCTTGGGGCTTGCGGTCGTAACCTTTACCTTTCTAGCTGTTTTTACGTTTCAGTCGCTTTGCCTTCTTATCGCCAGGATATTTGTGTCTTTCCTTCCTCCTAGCTTGGCGGCCCCTCTCTTCACACCACCTGTTTTCTCCTTCATATTTTGAACTACAACAACTCATGATACTTTCTTTCAACCTGCTACATTTGTTTAGCTAGTACTTGCATTTCCATTTCTACAACTCATGACACTTTATTTCAAGCTGCTACATTTGTTGAGCATTCAAGTAGTACTTGCATTTCTATTTCTTCTGCTCTCTGACCTTGAAATAAAGGTGGTGGAAATACGTGTATTTTATTCGTCTCCGATCCACCCCTTTAATATTTAGAAAAACCCTTCCATTTGTGTCGTGCTGAGCATATGATGCCGTGATGTAGTTTGATTATGAACATCTAATGTCGATGAATATTCATGTTTGATGCTTGTCCAAGAATAAATCATATTGAAGTTTATCTCAAAGATGCTTGATAAAAGGAGTTTTGTTTTCTGAAGAGAGATTTTATTTTAGAGAAAATATCCTATTAAATTAAGAAAAAGAACAATTATGTGAATATTCCATAGATAATTTTACTTATTGATAAAAAAAGTTAATTAACAAAAAGAAGTTATAAAGAGCTAGGAAAGTTTTTTTTACAATTAGGGAGTCCCACCATATTCAATACTCTCTAGTGAAATTTTTTCTCCAATAGTGGTATCAAAGTCTGGTTCGTGTAAATGACAACTCACTTGTATCAAAATGCATGAGGTGTCCCGTTAAAGAGTGTCAACAGTGGTACAATTGTATGTGGATGAAAAGAACTTTCGCTTAAGGGGGTGCATTGTTGATAGACTCACGCTTGAGAGAGTGTTAAGTATAACAAGTGTGAATAGTATGTGTAATAGTTTCACATTGAGTAAAAATATGAAGACTTAATCCTTTATAAGTGGGAGAACCCACACCTATCACCTTAAGGTTTTGGATGGATATGTATTGTGTCTCTCACAAAGGTGCTGTTATAAAAAGGAAGTACCGCAATGTTCAATGTTCCCTAGTGAAAATCCTCTCACCCTTAAAGAGAACTTTAATTCCTTTTAAACAAAAAACCCTAAATAATAGGAAAAATAGTCAAAGATTTCAATCAACTATATTCAGCCTAACAAACTCAACTATCCCTATATTACAAATAAAATGATTGGACTTAGGCTACACTTGCCTTCCATTCATAAGTAGCCTCAGTCACCCTCTTCAATATGATGGCGGAGTGAAGCACCGCAACATCTACCAACACATGCGCACCCGTTTACACCATAGCGGGAGGGTTTGCTAAAAGTGGAGAATCCAACTCTTCTCTTCAAAAGCATGCTCGACAGACTCTAGTTGCATATGACATACTCCTCAACCTTAAACTAAAGTTCAAAGAGAGACTAGAGTTCAAATCTCATTATCATAACATTACAATATGATAATTAAGGTATAAAGCGGATGCTGGTTGACCTTGAAAGCTCAACAAATGTCATGTTTTGTAGATATGGCAATGGGGCGGGGCGGTGGCGAGTTTTAGCAGATCCAGACCCGCCCCTTCCTCGCAGACCCATACCCGCCACCGTCCTTAAACCCAATTGGGGCTAATAATTGGTCATTCACCTCGTCCTCATCGAGGAACGGGTTTCCCCGCACCCGCCTCGCCCCACCCGCATAAATTATATATTTTTTAAAATGTATTTTTTCAATAACAATAAAAATAAATAATTTAACTAAATAATTAATTATTTTAATAATAATCATAATGCTTTATCTTTTTTATTTAATTTGTATTATAAAAAAATAAATAATAATTCTAATAAATATGATATTGTAAGATTAAAAAGTGTAAATGAGTAATAAAATTATTAAAAATAAAAGATATAAATTAAATTTAATAGGTGGGTACGGGGCGGGTACTAGCATCCCCCGCCCCCGTAAATAAAAATAGAATTTTTTTCGCACCCGCCCCCAATTATATTGGATTTTTCCGTTAATTTTAAGGCAGGGGCGTTCGGGGCAAAGGCAGATTTATTTGTCATGCCTACTGTTTTGGGATGCATTCGAGAAACTCTAGCTAGATCCAGATGACATTCAGATGTTTCGAGGAACGTGTGCAGGTAAATGGCCATATAACGCTCAAAATAGTGTTTGGACTCGACGAGAGCGCGAAGACAATCAAAGTTAAATATCTCGTAGTAGACACCCATTTGCCATATAACATCATTATCGGGTGGCCCACCCTCAACTTGTTAGGGACTACTTTCTCAACCTTGCATTTGAGCATGGAATATCTACAATCCAACAGGCGGGTTGGGGTAGCTCAAGGGGATTAATGATTGGCCAAGAATGTTATCAGAACAATCTCAAAATAAAAAAAATAGAGGTCGCCGCAATCGTCATTCTTCCATTAAGTATGCAAGGGATGAATATTGTGAATTTAGATCCCAGTATAAACACAGAGAAGGAAAGGCTAACTCCCACAGAGGATCTAAAGGAGGTTGAGATTGGGCCACAAGATTTTCAAGTAACCAAGTTGGGCACTTTCATATCTGAAGCACAAAAAAAGGAGTTGGTCGCCCTACTGCAAGGGAGCACCAATTTTGTTTGCTCGGAAACTCGCCTACATGTTAGGTATAGAAGCCAAAGTAATCTGCATCATCTCGCCATTGATCCAAGGTGTAAAATCTTGAGAGAAGAAAAAGCTAATTAGCAAACTTGAAGGAAATCTTTAAGTCATTCACAAGGTTTAACATGTATTTGAACTATGCAAAATGCTCTTTTAGCATTTAGGTCAATAAGTTCCTAGGATTCATGCTAACCAGAAGGGAAATCGAGGAAGACCTTGAAAATTTCCAAGCCATCTTCAACATGAGAAACCCTTATAGTGTAAAGGAGGTTTAATAACTAACAGGGCACCTAGCCACCCTAACTCATTTTCTTTCCTGTGCAAGTGACAAAGTGTTCTACTTCTTTGCCACTTTGAGACAGAAGAAGAAGTTAGAATGGACAAGCAAGTGCGGGAGGTGTTCACAGAGCTGAAGATCTTTCTCGTGACACTTCCTATACTAATATGCCCAGAAGCAGACACACCTCTCTATTTATACCTATCAGTCATGATTAGACGATGAGCTTCGTACTCGTCCTAGAGATGGACAAAACAAAACAAGCAGTATATTTTGCGAGCAATGTATTCAAAGGTGGTGAGGCGAGGTGCCACAAAATAAAGATATTGTCCTTGGTGGTTAGTGGTCTTGATAATAGCTAGAAAACTCATGTTGTATTTTGAAGGGCATCATGCAATGGTCAAAACCAACTATCTTATTCACCATGTTTGGAAGAAGTTCAACCTCATAGGAAGAATGATGTTCTGGTCAGTTGGGCTATCAAATTACGATATCAAATACATACCTAAAGGAAGTATCAAATCACATGCGTTAGCCGACTTATTGGTAGAATTCAAATGACTAGTGAGCGAGGAGTCCTCTTACATGTGGATATTATCAGTGGATGGCTCGTCAAACATGAAAGGGAGCAACGCCATAATAGTTCTAGATAATCCAGACAACCTCCTTATAGAGCAGTCCATGAGGTTCGAGTTAAAGTCAACAACAACCAAGCCGAGTATTGATCGCGACTTTCTATGTCTAATACAACCTAACTGCAAGTGCACAGTCTATCGCGTAGTAATAATAGATATCGATCCCACAGGGACTCGTAATCAAACTAGTGTTCTCGGGAGTTACTATGTTTAGCTAGGTAGAATATGTTTAAGGGAATAAGATTGTCACTAAAAGGGAACTAAGAATACTATTTAGATTATAATTGATTGAATCGATACGTAGTAATTGTGTTCTTCAGGGATTTGATAAGTTACTGGTGTATGAAATAATTTTCAAAGTTTATTTAAGAAGAAAATGGTGATTTGAAGACTCTCGCCTCACAATGGTTATTGACGCTAATCATAATCCTAAGGGCCAAACGTACACTTTCGTATCCCGTTCGGGGTTAAAATTACTTTTTGGAAATCTCTAAGTTCTAATTCATTTTAAAGTGCTTTCGCTGTTATTAAAATGAATGACTAGTGTTTACTATCTGACCTTACCGCAACTTTTGCTTGTTGGTTCGTATCTTAATTAATTTCCCACTTTCGTGGAAAAACTACTTTTAAATAAGTTCTCGCTTTCGCGACGAAGTTTATTCAGTGAATCAATTTTAAACACTCAGACCATAAATTACTTTTTTGAAAAGAAAGTTTTTCAACCAGTTGTTATCAAATCCCATTCGAATTATTACTACATATCGATTACCTAAGTTTATCTAGACATGGATTTGGGAAAGATAAAATATAAATAAAAATAATAAATAATGATTTGCATTATAATAAAACTGGAATCGATTGAAATGAGAAACCTGTAAATATTCCAATTGGCCTTTGGGCAGATCCTCCACAGATGTTGGCAGGATTCTGGTCTTTATGCCAAATTGATCGTACAATAAAATAGAAGTTATAGAAGAATGGAAAATGCAATACAGGAAAGGTAAAGAGAAACAAATAAGAATATTGCTGGAAAATATGCTCTGGAAAGTAAATTTGGCAGCACTTCATGGTATGAATGCAACACCCTTTCTGAAGTCCCCTGCTTCCCTTTTTATAGAAGTGGAATTCCAACGGTTATCCTTGGAGATGATGGACTTTGAGGCAGATAATTTAGGGAGTCATGGTCCACTCTGTGGGAATTGGAACTGATTCTTTAACGTGTAATTGAAGTGGGGCGTTTTTGCCTGCATGACGGTCGTCACAAGGTGTGACGGTCGTCACCCGTGTGACGGTCGTCATGGAGCTGTGACGGTCGTCACATCAGCAAAAACAACTTCCTGCGCTTTTCATTGTGTTTTCACTCCTTTTTCGTCCATATTTCATCTGAGATTGCTTCTTTTCTTCATGTTTCCTTGTTTAGACGTGATCGTTGAATACCTGCAAAACATCAGACAACTAACACGGAAATAACCTGAAATCAGATCGAAAACGGTTAAACTTTAGTTGAATTATGCATAAAAATATCTATATGATTTCGTGTTATCAAGTATGAATCCCTCATCACTGGCATGAATCTTGCCATAGAAATGAGCATTTTGAGCTTCATAGCTAGGAACGACTCACAAGTGATTGTGAATTAGATCGTCAGGGAATATCAAGCAAATGAAGCTTTGCTGATCAAGTATCTCACAAAGGTATATCAACTTATTCGAACGTTTTAAAGCCTTTGAGATACGATATGTGCCTAAGGAACAAAGTTCTCGAGCATACCTCATCTTAAAGCTCACCAGTAATTAGAGATCAGGATACATCCACACTATCATACAAGAAACTCTACCCCAACATTATATGCATGTTTGGCTTACCAAGAGTCATCATCTCGGACAATGGCACATAGTTCTCCAGCTCAATTGTGGTGGACTTCTCCTAGCACTTGGGAATACAAACACATTTCATATCGATTATTCATTTACAGGAGAACATGGCAAGTCAAGTTAAAAACAAGGTGATATTATGAATGGTAAAGAAAAAAATAGATGATATCAATGATTCGTGGATCAAACAACTCCACAAGGTATTATGATTGTATCACACCACTCCCTATTAAACAAACAAGAAAACTCCATTTGTGATGGTATAAACTGCTAATTCCATGCTACTAATTGAAATTGACACACCCACATGAAGGTGCGCTCAATTCAACGAAGAGGAGAAAAAGAGACAAAACTTAAGTATGCATCAAACCTAATTGATGAGACCCACAATATTTCCAACATAAGAGAATTTGCCTCCAAACAGAGGGATGCCAAAAGATACAACTACAAAGTGGTCCCAAGATAAATGCAATAAGGAGACCTTATGCTCATGCAGGCGGTCGTACTAGTTTGCTTGGGAATGCAACTTAACTGGGAAGTGTCATATCATGTATGCCATAAACTACCTCATGGAGCCTACAGATTCGAAAATCTAGATGGAAGACTCATCTCAAGGGCTTGGAACATAGTTAACCTAAGATATTATTATAGTTAGTCTTTTCGTGTTTCTTGATGAATAAGGTGAAAGCTTTTTTGCCTGCCTAAGTATGAGCTCTCTTAATATTTTGCTTTTAACATCAAAGATAAGTGTAACAACCCAAAAATTTCTCTCCTTTTTTCTAAAACTTTTGGCTTATGCTTCATTTCATTTGCATTCTTCATTTACGCATTACATTATTCATCAGACATGAAATCAAGGGTTCTTGACATTTCTAAAGAGGAGAAGATGGTTCTCAAAACAATGATTAAGGAAATAGTCTCAACATCATAGTATTCTTAATCTATAATGTTTCCATACTCATCAAAGTATATCAACAAGTTCATCCAATCATATGAAGATTAGGGTTTCATTGGTTTCAAAGGCATTCATCTGATCAAGCTCCTTGTGGCTCTGAGCTAGGGTTTTTGGTCAAAGGATACTTGTGATTGTTTTCTTGAGAAAGAAATGGTTACATGGGTTAATTTACATCTCAAGGGTTCTATATAAGCCTCATGGTTCATTACAAATCATTTCAAGGGTTTCTGAAGTGGATAAAGGAGACATTAGATTCACCTGGTCAAAAAGTCAAATGATGCCCTACAAAAGTCAACTATTGAGTTCTTGGGTCACATTTGGGCATTTCAAGGCATCATCCATGTTATTATTAGGTTTGATTAATAAAAATCAAGAGGAATCACAAAATCAGGGAAAGTTGCCAAATTAAGATTTTGGGAATCTTTTTAAATATGGAAATTCAGCTTGGAGGTCATGTTTTTAACATCAATTTTCTTGATGATCCAAGCTCCATCTCATTTTTCATCTAACATGAAACTTATTCCTCATTCTTCAAGATTTCTTTTGATACCAAGAACGCATCATTTGGATCCATAGAACTCAAGTTATGATGTTTCAAAGGCGAGAAAATGAAGTTTTTCTTATGAAACGGGTTACATCACCCATGTAACCGGTTACATCCCTGTTACTTAGCCACATAATGCATGTTTTAGATGATGTAACCGGTTACCTCAACCATGTAACCAGTTACATAATTGTCTTTGACATAAAATAGTATTTTCCGCAACTTTTCCCTCATATTTTTGATCACTTGGGTTCACATGTGCAAGAAGGATCTAAAAATGCTTCAAATTTTGATTAACTTCAATTTCCCTCCAAAATTCAAATAAAACTCATTCCTAATTCCAAACCAAAGATTCTAACCCACACTCCAAACCTCATTTAATTCCAAACCTAAACCATACTTAAACCAATTTGCTCTAAACCTCTCATAACTTCACTCATTTTCTGACTTCTCTACACATCTTAGGTTTGATTAATAAAAATCAAGAGGAATCACAAAATCAGGGAAAGTTGCCAAATTAAGATTTTGGGAATCTTTTTAAATATGGAAATTCAGCTTGGAGGTCATGTTTTTAACATCAATTTTCTTGATGATCCAAGCTCCATCTCATTTTTCATCTAACATGAAACTTATTCCTCATTCTTTAAGATTTCTTTTGATACCAAGAACGCATCATTTGGATCCATAGAACTCAAGTTATGATGTTTCAAAGGCGAGAAAATGAAGTTTTTCTTATGAAATGGGTTACATCACCCATGTAACCGGTTACATCCCTGTTACTTAGCCATATAATGCATGTTTGAGATGATGTAACCGGTTACCTCAACCATGTAACCAGTTACATAATTGTCTTTGACATAAAATAGTATTTTCCGCAACTTTTCCCTCATATTTTTGATCACTTGGGTTCACCTGTGCAAGAAGGATCTAAAAATGCTTCAAATTTTGATTAACTTCAATTTCCCTCCAAAATTCAAATAAAACTCATTCCTAATTCCAAACCAAAGATTCTAACCCACACTCCAAACCTCATTTAATTCCAAACCTAAACCATACTTAAACCAATTTGCTCTAAACCTCTCATAACTTCACTCATTTTCTGACTTCTCTACACATCTTATTCCAATTCTCTCAACTTTCTCTCATTTCACTCTCATTCCAAAACCCTCACAAAAGCTTCATAACCAAAAGATTCACAAATTATGCATTGCAATTTGTGAATCCTTGAGCTAAACCTCCATTACATCATCACCCATTGTTTAATTATGAAGTTGCAACTTATTTGGATATTGATCAAGTTTTGGAATCACTTCTTAAAGAGATTTTTGCTTATTTAGGGATTATTTCTTGGATCTTCAATTTTTCTTGTTAAAGCTTCATAGATCTCTGTTTTTCTTGCTTGGATCCATCAATTTCAGTTTGACAACACTCACCAAAGCGAATCTCAGCTTTATAGGTTGGTAATTTCTAGATCTAGCTTTGGTTTTGCTTAATTTTGCATTTCACAATATAGATTCTTATGGTTTTTGTGTGATTTTATCCATTAATTTCTTATTATAACATCCCTCGACTAAACTTTACCACTTATTCTCATTTTCAACCGTTAAAACTCGGTTTCTACCGATTAAACTCATTTATGCCCTAGAATGGAAAATGAGGAAAAATAACCAAACAATCCAAACAATCCATACATAATCACATGCATTGGTAAGATAACAATATTTCACACCCTTACCTCAATTAATCGCAAGCTAGAAGTCGATCTTGATGATTTCCAAGCTTTTCCCTTTTTCCTCCTCTTTTCTCCTCTTCCTCTTTCTTTCTCTCCTTTTTCTTTCTTTTCTTTCTATCCCTTTTCTTTTATTTCTCCTCAATATATCTCATCTCTGAAAAATATCTATCAATTCATTTTCTCATAAAATATCTCATCATTAAATAGAGAATACCTGATAAATCCACATTACTCTACCAAGTAGAATAAATCATTTAAATCCAATAATTTACTTAAATCAGATAAATCACACAGAGTAATTAATTAGTATCATTAATCAGTTATTGAAAATTGGGCTGTTACAACTCTCCTCCACTTTAGGAATTTTCGTCCTCGAAAATGTTATCTGATTTCGAATAACTCTGGATACGACTTTCACATCTCAATCTCCCAACTACTTCCACCAAAGGAATCCCTTTACCTCGAAGTTGCTTCTCGTTCACCAACCTGAACTAGCAATGCCTCCACAATCAAATTGTGTCTCACTTGCACACCATCCTTCAGAATCAATGTACCTCCTCAACTTAGACACATGAACACATCATGCAATTTCCACAAGTGACGGCGGTAAAATAGTCTAACATGCTATTTTCTCCATGCTTCTGATGCGCCACTCTGATACAGATCAATAAAATACAGTGGGTACTTCCGAGACCTCAAGCTCGACCCACACCAGTTACTATCGTAACTCTCAAAACACGTCCTTTCTTGGATCTTTCCAGTTGCCTCTTGCACAATCTCAGGTCCGAGTACAACACTTTCCTCGGACACACATCAACTCAAAGGAGTCCTACACCTCTTACCAAACAAAGCCTCATACGTTGTCATTCCGATATTAGAATGATAGCGATTATCGTAGGTAAACTCAATCAACGACGATTAATTATCCCACGATCCACCTTGGTCTAACACATAAGCTTTCCAACAAATTCTCTACATACTGGATAATCCTCTTTGTCTGTCCATTCCTTCCACGGACGCTAGTCAGAGTTCAACTACCACATGGCACCCAGAAGTGCCTGCAAACCTTTCCAAAATCTCAATGAAAAACTCAGATTCCCATCTAACAAAATGATTCATCCTTACTGGTAAGTAACGAGTTACTCTTGTGAATCCATTCTTAACCATCCAAGTCGAATCATATCCCATCAAATTCTTCGGAAAACCCGTCACAAGATCCATGGGGATATTATCCCATGCCACTCAGAAATATTCAACAGTTGTATCAGGTCCAACAGTTGCTGATGTTCACACTTTGACTTTCAACAAGTCTAATCAACATATACAACTTCAACCACTTCTCTCTCCATCTATGGTCGCCAAGACGATTTTCCTCAAATTGGGTCACATCTTCATAGTATCCTGATGGATACTCCATCTATCTCAACATCCTTCTCCCAGGGTACTCTTATCCAACTCACACTATTGGGAACACCACTTTATCACGACACCTCATGGTACCATTCCCATCAATTTGAAAATCAGCTCGTCGACTTTAATCCGTTAAATTCAATCAATCTATTATCTCAAATTAGAATTCCGACCTCCTCGAATCTCGTCGAGAATACCAATAGTCAGTCTCAACATACAAAGCTCAACTCCATAAGAAGTCTCTTCATTAACCAAACTCATATTTCAAATTTTCTTAATCAGTTCTAACTTCATTACCATCATCATCGGTATATACAGAAATCTCCAATTCGATACCTCAGCTGCCACTTGGTTTCACTCGAATGGTAATTCAACCAAAACTATACTCCTTCAGAAGTCCATATTTATTTCCTCTGCATCATATTCAACCTTTTCCAAATTGAACAAATACCTTAAGTTCTTAAGATCACCAACCATTCCAAATCTCAACTAAACGATTGAGGCCTCCAAACTCCGACACAAACACATAACAACAACCAACTCTAAATCACGTGTCAGATAATTCCCTTATGTACTTTGAGTTGCCTTAAAGCATAACCAAAACTTGCTGATGTTGTACTTAACATATCTCCCAATCATATCAACCAAACATTTTGAAACACAACAAATAGTTCCCAAAAACTCTTTGAACTCCTTCACAGTGTCATATCACTACTCCTTCTCAAACACTGATAACTCAAGTCTCCGATGTTCAATATGATCCTTTATACTCTTCAAATATCCAAATATCATCAGTTACACAACTATTAACTCACTTAATTAAATATGGAAAATCTCATGCCAAACGGACACTCAACCTGTGAGTTATGGCAGAAACACAACCCACACTTCCCATACTTACTACAACATCCAAACGTACTCCATCAAGAAATAACTTAATTCCATGTTTCTACTTCACCATCACATAGAGCATTGTAGTAACTTCCAACGCTTCTAATCCTGCGTCATTCCGAGTTACGGTTCTCCCATTACGACAAAATATGAAAACAACATTTCCACACTTAGAAGGCCATTACACACATCCTACTTCCTTTAATAATCACCAGAAGTCACTATCCACCCTTTACATACTCGACCTCATAATCTGTTGCCGTAGCACACACCAGACACAAGTCTCAAAATTACCCCATCAATTTAATTCCTTGGCTATCCAATTAGACATATAACATGGAGCTCTCAATATCGGACTAGTTTCCATAACTAAGTCAATCACAACTCCACTTCACGTCCTGACTGTAACTCACTACTTTGTCAGGACAACTTCCAGACAACCACAACTAATCGGCAAACCGCCAACTTTCTACTTCTTCAATACTCAAAATCCCCGTCAAAATTAAACATCTCAACACTGTCCTGCACCGACTTATCAAAAAAATTCTTAAGCATTTGATTTCACTCCAAACAATTCACTGCTCACGCCATCTAAGCTCGCAAGACACGTCTATCTCATCCAACACAGTCCCAACTACTATCAACAAGAGATTAAGGGTGATCAGTTCCTCAATTTGTCAATAGACAGCCGAAATCATGGTGGGGCATAAACCATCTTTACCAAACTATAAGAGCGTTCAACCACACACTGAGCTACAACTCCACACTTGCAGTATCTTAGGGAAGCACAACTTTCTCCCCCACTTGGAGCATTCCCACTTCTGCAGACAAAGGTTTAGAACAACAAACGCGTACCGATAGTGTTTTTACACACATGTCGCATACAAGGAAACAAACAACATTAGACAACTTGGCCGAATGGACCAACCTGCTCTGATACCACTTATTGTAATACCCTTCTAAACCCCACGGAAAATACAAGCATAATCAGAGTAAAATTAACATGCATTCACAAAGGGCGTCACACATACACTTCCAAATTACTAAAAACCATCTGTCATGCTCATTGACACTGAAATAACTAATCATACTTTACAAAATTTTATTTGCATGTAGCAGCAGATTCATTTATATCACAATTTTTCATAAAAGAAATATTTGTGTTTATCACATAAATCAACATCACTTAGGCACTGAGGCCAACATCACAATATACATCTGAAATATAACCCAAACGATCCCAGTGTTACATGACCAGAGCATGACTCGACCCAATATAATTAAATCACTAAACAGCTACACCAATAGCGACCTTGCAACTATGAGCAGTACTACACCTTGATACCTGCACGATGTCATGTAGGACATCATTCCAGCAGAAGGGTGAGAAATATTATCATAATAACAATGCATATAATCATATATAAATGCACAAGTACAGAATACATATATTCCACATTTTCTCACCACAATTCATTATAATTGTCATATATGTCACAATATATGTTTACCTAATTAAGCACATTCTTCAATCATGCTTTTACAAGTCATGTCCTTTCCACATAAACATTTACAATGATATTTACTTCGCCAATTCACATAAACATACACAACATGTTTATTTCACCAATTCACATATAAGGATGATAAATGCAACTTATAAAGACCGACTCATGACTCTATGCAGATACAAATGCGGTACCGACTCATTCAGCATGTTCAATTGAAGAACCAAATGGAACCATCGCTCGTTACCGAAGTAACTCCCCGTCGGGCCTACGATGTTCACCCATCGCTCACACCCCACATGGGCACACAATGTTTCAGGATTGCTCACACCCCACACGGGCACACAATCCGATTGCTCACACCTCACAAGGGCACACAATCGTTCTACAGATTCTCCACGGAATCAAATATAAACCATCGCTCACACCCCACAAGGGCACATGATCGTTTCTGCAGATCCTCCTAGGGATCAAAAATAAACCATCGCTCATACCCCACAAGGGCACACGAGGTTTATGCAGATCCTACGCGGGATCAAGACACAAGAATGCAATCATGATGCTTCACATGCAAAACGACTCCATACACTCTTGAAATGCACACATGTTCACAAACATACTCATGCATACATAATACATATATATCACAACACATATACATATTTATATATCTCGTACCATTTCATATAATTTACGCATTTCACCTCATACAAGTACATACAATTATGCACATAATTGCCAATCAGCCACATCTCACACTTTCATACAACAATCACATATATACCATAAGACTCATACAAACTCATCAACTCTCACAAATCCTCATTTGGAATTATGGGTGCATGGCTTATACCCCACCAGGAACAACATCACAGTTATTCTACCCCAGTGATTACTACACTAGGAACGACACCTTGTCATTCTACCCCAGTGAGTAAGAATCTCGCACGTTACATATTCTCAACATCATTATCACATTACCAAGCAATGCACATATATTTACTATATATATATATATATATATATATATATATATATATATATATATATATATATATATATATATATATATATATATATATATATATATATATATATATATATATATATATATATATATATATATATATATATATATATATATATATATATATATATATATATATATATATATATATATATATATATATATATATATATATATATATATATATATATATATATATATATATATATATATATATATATATATATATATATATATATATATATATATATATATATATATATATATATATATATATATATATATATATATATATATATATATATATATATATATATATATATATATATATATATATATATATATATATATATTCTCATGCATTCTTCACACACTATCACATAAAATCAATATGCACTCACAAGGTCATGCCAACTGCAAAGAACTCAATCACATTCATCATGCATTCACGTTTAATTCAAACAATGCATTCAATTGCCAAAAAGCCATAATTCACAATCTAGGATTCACGCCATAAGGCTACCCACAACACATCTCATCTCAATAGCACACAAACTATTCATATTATATAAGGATTGACATAATTGAACCAAACAAATAACCATTGGATGGAAAACACAATAAATGGAAAAATGTTGTCACATTCGCTGCCCTTCGCCTGGCGAGGCATCTGGCGAATGCTCGCTACCTTATTCGCCTGGCGAACTTGCTGGCGAAGACAGTCAGTAGCTACTGGAATGTATTCGCTAACACTCGCTGGTTCACTCGCCTAGCGAACCTTCGCCACACTCCTTCGCCTGGCGAACACACCAGCAAAGACTAACTTTGGCTACTGACTTGGTTCGCTACCCACTTGCTGGGTTTCGCCTGGCGAAGCTTCACTCCTGTTCACTTGGTGAATCCAGAAATCCCTAACTGTCCAAAATCATACAATCACCCAAAAACCGACCGATTCTCACCAACCCAGTTCCACAGCCTTAGTATAACATCCCTCGACTAAACTTTACCACTTATTCTCATTTTCAACCGTTAAAACTCGGTTTCTACCGATTAAACTCATTTATTCCCTATAATGGAAAATGAGGAAAAACAACCAAACAATCCAAACAATCCATACATAATCATATACATTGGTAAGATAACAATATTTCACACCCTTACCTCGATTAATCGCAAGCTAGAAGTCGATCTTGATGATTTCCAAGCTTTTCCCTTTTTCCTCCTCTTTTCTCCTCTTCCTCTTTCTTTCTCTCATTTTTCTTTCTTTTCTTTCTATCCCTTTTCTTTTATTTCTCTTCAATATATATCATCTCTCAAAAATATCTATCAATTCATTTTCTCATAAAATATCTCATCATTAAATAGAGAATACCTGATAAATTCACATTACTCTACCAAGTAGAATAAATCAGTTAAATCCAATAATTTACTTAAATTAGATAAATCACACAAACTAATTAATTAGTATCATTAATCAGTTATTGAAAATTGGGCTGTTACATAGCCTATCGTGTCACTTTGCTGCCGTCGCTTGCTAATTTTCATGACGTATTCCATGTATCTCAGTTGAGAAAATACATTGCGGGTCCGTCTCATGTAGTCCAAGTAGATGATGTGCAAGCGAGAGATAACCTGACTGTGGAGACATCACCTATGCGGATAGAGGACCGAGAGTTGAAGCAACTTCGAGGCAAAGAGATTGCTTTGGTGAAGGTCGCTTGGGGAGGACCGGCTGGTGGAAGTGTGACTTGGGAACTTGAGAGTCAGTTGAGGGAGTCTTATCCAGAGTTGTTCGAATCAGGTAACATTTTTGAGGACGAAAATTCCTAAAGTGGGGGAGAGTTGTAACAGCCCAATTTTCACTAATTAATTATTTATATTAATTAAATGATTTAAGAGGATTGTTTGATTAATGTATGACTAATTAAATGAATTAATAAATGTTGGAGAGAATTATAAGAGAAAGACTTATAGAGGAAAAGTGGAGAGAAAGGAGGAAGATAGAAACATAAGAGAAAGAATAGAGAAAGAAGGAGAAAGAGGAGAAAAGAGAAGAAGAAGAAGAAGAAGAAGAAGGAAAAGTTGGAAAAGCTCAAGAGCAACTCTCAAGCATCGATTCAATCGAGGTAAGGGTGTGAAATGTTGTTATTATATCAATGTATATGATTATGTATGCTTGGGTTAGATTGTTGGATGTTTTTCTACAACTTCCATTTTAGGGCAAATTAGATTTAATCGATAGAAACCGAGTTTTAACGGTAGAAAATGAGAATAAGTGGGAGAGTTTAGTCAAGGAATGCTAAGTTAAGCTGCAGGAACGAGTCGGGATTGAATCGGGTGGATTTGGTGAGTTTCAGAGTTTTGGACAGTGGGAATTTTCTGAGTTCGCAGACGTTCGCTAGCACCTTCGCTAGGCGAACAGGTCGCGAACATTCGCTAGCAACTTGCTGGGCGAATAAGTTAGCGAGAGGTCCCAGACTTGGACAAAATGCATTTGATCTGGTTCGCTGGTAGCGAGTGAGGTGGCGAAGGATTCGCTAGGGCCTCGCTGCAGCGATGTAGGTGGCGAGCGAAGTCAGTAGCTTCTGTTTGCCTTCGCGAGCTTGTTCGCTAGGCGAACAGATAGCTAGTATTCGCTAGAGACTCGCTAGGCGAGCAGGCCAGCAAGCGTGACAACATTTGGTTTTCTTGTGATTCCATTCCATGTTGATTTCTTTGTTCGATTGTGTTTGATCCTTGTTGGAAATGAGTAATTGTATATTGTGAAATATATGTTGTGGGTAGCCGTATGGCGTGAATCCTAGATTGTGGAATTGATTATGAATACATATTATTTGTATGAGATTGTATGAATAGAATGCATGAGAACATATTGTGAATATGTGCACATTGCTTGATAAATGTATTGATGATATACAAATGTGTTGTGTGTGCAATCATGTTATAATTCTTGTGTGATAAATTATTTGAATGCATGGGATTAAGATGCGAGACGGTCTTAAGTGCATTTGGTGGTTGATTGCATATGCTCATTTAGTCAAGAGGCAATGTTTGCTAGTTTCGTGGAGACTAGTGACTTGTCCCAAACCTAGAAGGGTGGGTTTGAAAGCTTAGGGAACAGGCTTTTGTTGTTATCGGTATAGAAGGGTGGACCCGGTTTAAGTGTAAAAACCGAAAAATGATAACAAGTGTTGGTACCACACGGCATGAGTTGCATTGAGTTGCATTGAGTCACGTGATTTAATGTGTATTATTGAATGAAAGTATACCTTTATGTGAAGTATTGAATTGAGAATTATGGATGTATGCATGATGAAATGTGCTTGATGATTATCCATGTTTGTTTACACATATGTTGTGATGTATATGATGATTGAAATGAATTGTCGTGAGAAATGTGAAATGTATGTGTTCTATGCTTGTGTATGTATATATAATTATATGCTTTGATTATTATGATAATATTTCTCACCCTTCTGCTGTTTTATAATGCTCTATGAGACATTGCAGATTAGGTTGCTGGAGGTCTTTTGTGAAGTTTAGCTTCACCCTTTTGGTCGGTTATGCTCTGATATGTAGCACCGGGTAGTTAGGCTTGTGTAGTATTCTTTTGGGATACATTTTGTCTATGTATCTGATGGTAATGTTTTGTAAACATGAATGATATTGTGAACCAAAATGAATTATGTATTTATATGATAACATGTTTTAAATGATTCAATGTTTTAACCTTCCTCTTATTTTAAAATATTGAGATAAGGGTGTAGGACTAAGTTCCTCTGTTGAACTATCCCACTGTTGCATGTCTTTTATAGAGCAGGTGTTGTATGTTATTTTGGTGAATGATGTGGCATACTTCTTTTATACCATATTTTAATTTACTCTGATGAAATTTATTATGTGCTTGTGTGATTTAATTACTTATTTTGGGGTATAGAAGGGGGTGTTACAATGAGTGTCTCCTTACTTCTTCTAGAGTGTTTAACATACGTCCCGTTTGGGAACGATCTTGCGACGCATTCGCTTCTATGTTCTAGACTTTAGTCTGATACTTGTCACAAACAAAGTCAAAATATTTCTTCGAAACTCACAAATAAACTTCAAATCATTTTATCCTTTGGGATTGTCTGTCAAGCTTTTTTAGAAAGGACATGTTATTTCTGTTCTACCGCAAACAGACATCGACCCTAACTGCTGGAACGTGAACTTAACATCGCTCATAAGAAAAACACTTAACAACTCGTGGTTGGCCGAACTACAGACGCTCTGATTTCTCATTTCCGTTGAGAATACGTAGGCACAAGACAACGGAGTTTTAGCGAGCACAATCCCCTTTTTCACCCGTAGTCCTTCGAACTACGTTGGCTCTGACTTTTCCATTGCACGAGGGAATACGTAAGCCTAGGACGACGAAGTCATATCAAGTCTCCCTTTTCTTTCCCCTTTCCGTTTCCGTTAGCAATATGCTTTAGATATACACACCCTTTGATTAGAACAACAAGAGTGGATTCCGTTGAGTACAACGAACGCGAGGGGGTGCTAACAAATTCCTCTCACGTAATTGACTCCCGAACCCAAGATTTGATTGCGAGACCATGTCTTATCCCTTTTTGAGGTTTTCTTCGGTCGTTTCATTTCCCTCGTTGAGATAAATAACGTTTGGTGACAACTGTTCTGTTTTTTCCGCCGATTAATTTTCGTAGTTGCGACAATAAGGTATCACTCTTTTCCCAACACCATCAAGGGTTGTTAATGGGGTACAATATTTTAAGATCTGTCTAAATTATGAGGTTAAATGTGTTAAAAATACTAGAACTTCAATGAAGTAGCATTTCCGCTCACGAGGCTATTGATTGTTAGAACTTCAATGAAGTATTCTTGCCTCCCACGAGGCTATTAAATGTTGGAAATTCAATAAAGCATCCTTACTTTTCACAAGGCTATTGAATGTTGGAACTTCAATGAAGTATCCTTACTACCCATGAGACTATTGATTCTTAGAACTTTAATGAAGTATTCTTGACTCCCACGAGGCTATTAAATGTTGAAAATCCAATAAAGCATTCTTACTTCCCACGAGGCTATTGAAGGTTAGAACTTTAATGACACATCCTTGGTACCAACAAAGCTATTGGATGCTGAAACTTCAATAAGACATTCTTGTCATCCAAAAGGTCATCAAATGCGAGAATTTCAATGAAGTATAATTGTACAACTTTATCTATTAGAAAAAAAATTAGTTAATGTATATAAAAATATTTATTATATATTATAGAAAAAATGTAATATACTCTGTTTGGATGATAGATATCTACTTTTAATATATAAAAGTTAATTACCACCATAATTACTTAATTACCCTAATTACAATCCATAATATAGCTAATTTCATGTTCCTATAAGTAATTTCGTAATAAACTCTTTTTAATACTCTAACTAACACTATCATTTTGCAATTTAATAAATTTGCCTCGACAACATAAAGAAACTCTTTTTAATATTCTAACTAACCCTACCATAGGTTTTATTTAATTGAATAAATTGATATTATTATTATTAATATTGTTATTTATTAATATTTATTATCATCATTATTAATCTCATTTACCCACTTAATAACTCAAAATATTCCAAAACCACTATTCCAAAACCACTGAAAATATTATACCATTTTAAATGTAATGGATACATATATGCAACTTCCAATACACGTGTTTCAACCCTAAAAAATTAGTATATCCACGCCTTTCACTTCAATATTTTTTGCTTATATTTGAAGCAAATTTTCCCCAAAGTAACCATCATTAATGCTCTACTTTAACATCACATCAAACCTATATCTATCATATTTTTCAATAAAGATAGAAACCAAATTTAAATAATATAATATTAATTTTTTTTCAATCTAAAAAATTTATTTCATTCCCCTATAAGATTACTAAAATACAATTTTAAATTAATTTCAGGTACAATATTCTATTTGGATTCATATATTTAAAAAAAAAATTATTATGTAATTGCAATTTTTATAAATTCATTCTGTATATTAACAATATTTTTTCTTAATACTGTTTTTTTCTTACATTGACAATATTTTTTCTTACCTATTTATACTACTAAAAAATATTACCGTTATTTTATTGTTGTTGCAATCTTATCATTCCAAAATGAAATCAATATCCTGAAATCAAATTAATTATTATTGTATTTTTTTTGCCAAATATTATCGTTGCTTGATTTTCTTTAAATGACAAATTGAATTTTTTAAATAATAAATATGAACCACTTAAATTGAATTTTTGCCAATCCTTCTACAATTCTCTCTCAAACAAAGGTACGTTTTTAACAGATTTATACATTTTCACCATTTTTTTCTTTATCTTTTTTTTGTCAATCCTTCTACAATTCTCTCTCAAACAAAGGTAAGTTTTTAACAGATTTATACATTTTCACCATTTTTTTTTATCTTTTTTTTTTCAAGTTATTAGGTTTGCAATTTTATAGTCATCTAAATTTGCAGTTACATTAATTTTTGAATTTTTTTCTAGTGAAAATGAGTAGAAAGGTTGATTCTGTGAAAGACATCAATGACTCAAAAGAAACTTGGCGTCTTGTTGTTCGAATAATGGATGTTTGGAGTGTTGTGAATAATAAGGGTATTGAACATTTGGAGATGATTGTTATGGATTCCTTGGTAAATTGCTTTTCTTTTTTTAAGTATAGATTTTTGTATGATAGTTAGTAATTACAACAAAATGTTTTTTTGTATAACATATAAAAAGAAGATTATTTTTATTTTGTTAGGGTGATCGGATTCAGGTCCTTATTCGTCATGACCATTTACTGAAATGGAAAGAGGTCATTAATGAGAATATGACCTGCATTATAAACAATGGCAGTGTCTATAACAATGATTTTTAGTGGAAGGTATGTGATCATTCAAAAAAATTTGTGTTTCTTGGTGGTACCACAATGAAGGCAATCGAACTTCAAAATATTCCACCTAAAGGATATTTCTTTAAAGATTTTGGTGAGATACTTCAAGGCAAATGCAAAACCGATAGACTGGAAGGTAATTTAAATTCTATTATAACTTATATATTTGCAAACACATTCAATAATGAACCTTACTTTAATGTAGATATTATTGGTGCTGTTAGTGAGATAAACCATATCCAATCCAACACTCCGGGGAAGAAAGTTGTTGTTTCTGTTGTGCTGAAAGATTTGAAGTAATGCGCATTGTTTTCATAACTTATGTGTTTGATAAATTTATATATTTTGCATCACTGAATCCCATCATATAATATTGTTTATTTATATTGCAAAATAGGGGTAATTGCATAAATTGCAATTTATGGGAAATCTATGGATCAAAATTTTTGGCTTACTACAATGATCCTAAAAACAATGGAGCTATTGTAATTCTGCTCACTCATGCAATGGTAAAAGATGGCCAAGGTATTACACTATCAAACTTTATAAATACATAGCTGATTTGTATTTTTCATTATACATTCAATAATTTTTATATTAATTATACAATTTACAGTGTCAAATGCATGGAGTGGTTCCAAATTGTTGATAAATGAAGACATCCCTGAAATTCAAGATTTTATGTCTAAGTATGGATTTTATTTATTTATTTATATTCAGATTATTATACATAATTTTTAATTTAAAAAACAATCTTATTTCTATAGGTTGCCTACTAATGAACAGAAGGAGAAGCCTACTCAATCTGCAAAATCTCTTTCTAATTGGTCTGGTGGTTCTCAGTATTCGCCAGTAGAAAGGTTTGTTCATAATGCGAAATGTATGTCCTTAAGTCAGTTCTGCAAAATCAAACATGTAAGTTGAATACTATAGATCCGAATTTATCTTTACTATTACAATTATATTGTTTGCTTTTTGAAATTAATATCATTTTTGATTTGCTTTTAGGAAACTTTATGTGTTACTGTAACAACCACATTGAAATTTGTTGTCTCAAAGTATGGATGGTTTTATTATGGCTGCACAAAGCGTTCTTCGAAGGCACCTAATCCTGAAAAAGCTTATGAATGTTCATGTGGGCAAAAAGTCGAACAGCCCATACCAAGGTACATATAATCTAGATGAATTGCAAATAAATTTGGTAATGGATTTGTTATTAATCATATTATTTTCTTCGTTTAAAATACTATAGGTACAAGATTGAGATATATGTTAGCAATGGTGAATCAAAATATCGATTTGTATTCTGGGATTCCGAATGTGCTGCTATACTTGGAATGACTGCTGAATTTATGCGTAACTCTATGGTGGAGGTACATTGTTATACATAAGTTAAAATGTTAATAGTTATCGAGTTGTAAAGTTCAGATTATCACTCATGATTGATATTTTATTTTTCCATTAGAATGGAGAAGATGATCCAATGGTTTATCCTGATGAGCTTGAAATGCTGTTGAATAAGAAAATGGTTTTTAGAGTTAAGGTGCAGCCAACGTTTTCCCAAGCGTCTGTTTGGAGGTTTTGTGATGATGAAGCCTTTGTTAAAGAGATTGAAAATGACTACATAGTGGAAGAGGTATAATATTCACTTAATTCATGCATTATTTAAACATTTAACAAGTATAATAACTATTCGATGTTTCAATGTGCAGAATCAGTCTAAAACTGAATATGCAAAGGTGGTCCCTAACAAGGAAAATTTGGAAACTTCCGCAGTAAGTATCTTCATTTGTTAACATAATAATTTGCTATGATAAATATTGTATTATTATAATTCATTTTATATCTGACAATTAATTTTTTATATTGCAAGCAAACATTATCTGCATCTGGTGAAAATGATCCAAAATCAATCATTCTAATGACTCCGGCTAAGGATGTTGTAATTACTGACAAGGGTGAAGAAGTTGATTTTGAAGCGTCTGACGCTACGCAATTATCAGGCACCAGACCATCCAAGAAAGTAAAGATAGAACCTTCTTAATTAGAATTTTCGGAAATTTGATATTGAAATATCTTTTATGAACTTTTTAGCACCAGAATGAGTTTAAGTATGAAGTTGTTAAGAACATGATATGTTTTGGTTGTAGGATGTGTTCTTACTTTTTTGAAGTGTTTATTTTGTGAGATTACAATTGACATTTATATTTCATGTATGGTTTAAAGGATGATAATGAATATTTAATTCATGTGTGTGAAATTATTCAAAATCCTATGTTGTTATGTTGAACATTGTGTTTTGTGTGTTCTTTCCACTATAAAATTTATATGAGTATCATATCTTCAAATGTTAATAAGTATTTTAGATTGATAACAAAATACGTTCTCATCTTATAAAATATGTGTATACGACTAAATTATAGATAGATTATTGCATATCATGTTTGGTTTCAGCATACCTAATGGTGTTAGAAATTAAAAAAACAATTACATAAAAATTTATTATGAAATCCTTCAAAACTAATTATAGAAAACACATAGAAACACATTTTTTTACAATTTTTTTTCAAAGTCTAATACATATGTTAAAATTGCAGGTAGTTCAGAAATGTTGGAGCAATTTTGAATCTTGCATTAAACTGAATTAAGGATTTATAAAAAAAACAAGGTATAATTATCATATACAATGAATTGTCTTTTGATTGGTAATGGAAAATCTACATTGTTTGTTTGAAATGATTAAGTTAAGCATGCAACTATACTTTTTACCAATCTCACGTCATCATATATAGTATTATAACAAAACATATTTAAATTATTTATTTGTCAAAATATAGTTGGGGGTTGAAATGAATAATTATGTCCACGGCCTCCTTTCTATTGGCTAGGTCAGTGGAGTATTAAAATAATTCAGCCGTAAGATAATTAATGCTATGCATGATTTGTAATAAATAAATAAAAATATCAATTCTTTATACATTTAGTTGTACAAGAAAATGATCGTAAATAATTAAGGTGGACTAAGAAAATGGGCCCCACTAAATCCCACTATATGATTGTCAAATATTATCGTTACTTGATTTTCTTTAAATGACAAAATGAATTTTTTTAATAATAAATATACTTATTTTTTAAGTGGTCTTTCTGAGATGTCAAACCGAGAATATGAAAAGAGGGAGAAGTAATATGAAACGGTTTGATGAAAATTAGGGTTTTATTTAATTGAATAAATTGATATTATTATTATTATTAATATTGTTATTTATTAATATTTATTATCATCATTATTAATCTCATTTACCCACTTAATAACTCAAAATATTCCAAAACCACTATTCCAAAACCACTGAAAATATTATACCATTTTAAATGTAATGGATACATATATGCAACTTCCAATACACGTGTTTCAACCCTAAAAAATTAGTATATCCACGCCTTTCACTTCAATATTTTTTGCTTATATTTGAAGCAAATTTTCCCCAAAGTAACCATCATTAATGCTCTACTTTAACATCACATCAAACCTATATCTATCATATTTTTCAATAAAGATAGAAACCAAATTTAAATAATATAATATTAATTTTTTTTCAATCTAAAAAATTTATTTCATTCCCCTATAAGATTACTAAAATACAATTTTAAATTAATTTCAGGTACAATATTCTATTTGGATTCATATATTTAAAAAAAAAATTATTATGTAATTGCAATTTTTATAAATTCATTCTGTATATTAACAATATTTTTTCTTAATACTGTTTTTTTCTTACATTGACAATATTTTTTCTTACCTATTTATACTACTAAAAAATATTACCGTTATTTTATTGTTGTTGCAATCTTATCATTCCAAAATGAAATCAATATCCTGAAATCAAATTAATTATTATTGTATTTTTTTTGCCAAATATTATCGTTGCTTGATTTTCTTTAAATGACAAATTGAATTTTTTAAATAATAAATATGAACCACTTAAATTGAATTTTTGCCAATCCTTCTACAATTCTCTCTCAAACAAAGGTACGTTTTTAACAGATTTATACATTTTCACCATTTTTTTCTTTATCTTTTTTTTGTCAATCCTTCTACAATTCTCTCTCAAACAAAGGTAAGTTTTTAACAGATTTATACATTTTCACCATTTTTTTTTAATCTTTTTTTTTCAAGTTATTAGGTTTGCAATTTTATAGTCATCTAAATTTGCAGTTACATTAATTTTTGAATTTTTTTCTAGTGAAAATGAGTAGAAAGGTTGATTCTGTGAAAGACATCAATGACTCAAAAGAAACTTGGCGTCTTGTTGTTCGAATAATGGATGTTTGGAGTGTTGTGAATAATAAGGGTATTGAACATTTGGAGATGATTGTTATGGATTCCTTGGTAAATTGCTTTTCTTTTTTTAAGTATAGATTTTTGTATGATAGTTAGTAATTACAACAAAATGTTTTTTTGTATAACATATAAAAAGAAGATTATTTTTATTTTGTTAGGGTGATCGGATTCAGGTCCTTATTCGTCATGACCATTTACTGAAATGGAAAGAGGTCATTAATGAGAATATGACCTGCATTATAAACAATGGCAGTGTCTATAACAATGATTTTTAGTGGAAGGTATGTGATCATTCAAAAAAATTTGTGTTTCTTGGTGGTACCACAATGAAGGCAATCGAACTTCAAAATATTCCACCTAAAGGATATTTCTTTAAAGATTTTGGTGAGATACTTCAAGGCAAATGCAAAACCGATAGACTGGAAGGTAATTTAAATTCTATTATAACTTATATATTTGCAAACACATTCAATAATGAACCTTACTTTAATGTAGATATTATTGGTGCTGTTAGTGAGATAAACCATATCCAATCCAACACTCCGGGGAAGAAAGTTGTTGTTTCTGTTGTGCTGAAAGATTTGAAGTAATGCGCATTGTTTTCATAACTTATGTGTTTGATAAATTTATATATTTTGCATCACTGAATCCCATCATATAATATTGTTTATTTATATTGCAAAATAGGGGTAATTGCATAAATTGCAATTTATGGGAAATCTATGGATCAAAATTTTTGGCTTACTACAATGATCCTTAAAACAATGGAGCTATTGTAATTCTGCTCACTCATGCAATGGTAAAAGATGGCCAAGGTATTACACTATCAAACTTTATAAATACATAGCTGATTTGTATTTTTCATTATACATTCAATAATTTTTATATTAATTATACAATTTACAGTGTCAAATGCATGGAGTGGTTCCAAATTGTTGATAAATGAAGACATCCCTGAAATTCAAGATTTTATGTCTAAGTATGGATTTTATTTATTTATTTATATTCAGATTATTATACATAATTTTTAATTTAAAAAACAATCTTATTTCTATAGGTTGCCTACTAATGAACAGAAGGAGAAGCCTACTCAATCTGCAAAATCTCTTTCTAATTGGTCTGGTGGTTCTCAGTATTCGCCAGTAGAAAGGTTTGTTCATAATGCGAAATGTATGTCCTTAAGTCAGTTCTGCAAAATCAAACATGTAAGTTGAATACTATAGATCCGAATTTATCTTTACTATTACAATTATATTGTTTGCTTTTTGAAATTAATATCATTTTTGATTTGCTTTTAGGAAACTTTATGTGTTACTGTAACAACCACATTGAAATTTGTTGTCTCAAAGTATGGATGGTTTTATTATGGCTGCACAAAGCGTTCTTCGAAGGCACCTAATCCTGAAAAAGCTTATGAATGTTCATGTGGGCAAAAAGTCGAACAGCCCATACCAAGGTACATATAATCTAGATGAATTGCAAATAAATTTGGTAATGGATTTGTTATTAATCATATTATTTTCTTCGTTTAAAATACTATAGGTACAAGATTGAGATATATGTTAGCAATGGTGAATCAAAATATCGATTTGTATTCTGGGATTCCGAATGTGCTGCTATACTTGGAATGACTGCTGAATTTATGCGTAACTCTATGGTGGAGGTACATTGTTATACATAAGTTAAAATGTTAATAGTTATCGAGTTGTAAAGTTCAGATTATCACTCATGATTGATATTTTATTTTTCCATTAGAATGGAGAAGATGATCCAATGGTTTATCCTGATGAGCTTGAAATGCTGTTGAATAAGAAAATGGTTTTTAGAGTTAAGGTGCAGCCAACGTTTTCCCAAGCGTCTGTTTGGAGGTTTTGTGATGATGAAGCCTTTGTTAAAGAGATTGAAAATGACTACATAGTGGAAGAGGTATAATATTCACTTAATTCATGCATTATTTAAACATTTAACAAGTATAATAACTATTCGATGTTTCAATGTGCAGAATCAGTCTAAAACTGAATATGCAAAGGTGGTCCCTAACAAGGAAAATTTGGAAACTTCCGCAGTAAGTATCTTCATTTGTTAACATAATAATTTGCTATGATAAATATTGTATTATTATAATTCATTTTATATCTGACAATTAATTTTTTATATTGCAAGCAAACATTATCTGCATCTGGTGAAAATGATCCAGAATCAATCATTCTAATGACTCCGGCTAAGGATGTTGTAATTACTGACAAGGGTGAAGAAGTTGATTTTGAAGCGTCTGACGCTACGCAATTATCAGGCACCAGACCATCCAAGAAAGTAAAGATAGAACCTTCTTAATTAGAATTTTCGGAAATTTGATATTGAAATATCTTTTATGAACTTTTTAGCACCAGAATGAGTTTAAGTATGAAGTTGTTAAGAACATGATATGTTTTGGTTGTAGGATGTGTTCTTACTTTTTTGAAGTGTTTATTTTGTGAGATTACAATTGACATTTATATTTCATGTATGGTTTAAAGGATGATAATGAATATTTAATTCATGTGTGTGAAATTATTCAAAATCCTATGTTGTTATGTTGAACATTGTGTTTTGTGTGTTCTTTCCACTATAAAATTTATATGAGTATCATATCTTCAAATGTTAATAAGTATTTTAGATTGATAACAAAATACGTTCTCATCTTATAAAATATGTGTATACGACTAAATTATAGATAGATTATTGCATATCATGTTTGGTTTCAGCATACCTAATGGTGTTAGAAATTAAAAAAACAATTACATAAAAATTTATTATGAAATCCTTCAAAACTAATTATAGAAAACACATAGAAACACATTTTTTTACAATTTTTTTTCAAAGTCTAATACATATGTTAAAATTGCAGGTAGTTCAGAAATGTTGGAGCAATTTTGAATCTTGCATTAAACTGAATTAAGGATTTATAAAAAAAACAAGGTATAATTATCATATACAATGAATTGTCTTTTGATTGGTAATGGAAAATCTACATTGTTTGTTTGAAATGATTAAGTTAAGCATGCAACTATACTTTTTACCAATCTCACGTCATCATATATAGTATTATAACAAAACATATTTAAATTATTTATTTGTCAAAATATAGTTGGGGGTTGAAATGAATAATTATGTCCACGGCCTCCTTTCTATTGGCTAGGTCAGTGGAGTATTAAAATAATTCAGCCGTAAGATAATTAATGCTATGCATGATTTGTAATAAATAAATAAAAATATCAATTCTTTATACATTTAGTTGTACAAGAAAATGATCGTAAATAATTAAGGTGGACTAAGAAAATGGGCCCCACTAAATCCCACTATATGATTGTCAAATATTATCGTTACTTGATTTTCTTTAAATGACAAAATGAATTTTTTTAATAATAAATATACTTATTTTTTAAGTGGTCTTTCTGAGATGTCAAACCGAGAATATGAAAAGAGGGAGAAGTAATATGAAACGGTTTGATGAAAATTAGGGTTTTATTTAATTGAATAAATTGATATTATTATTATTATTAATATTGTTATTTATTAATATTTATTATCATCATTATTAATCTCATTTACCCACTTAATAACTCAAAATATTCCAAAACCACTATTCCAAAACCACTGAAAATATTATACCATTTTAAATGTAATGGATACATATATGCAACTTCCAATACACGTGTTTCAACCCTAAAAAATTAGTATATCCACGCCTTTCACTTCAATATTTTTTGCTTATATTTGAAGCAAATTTTCCCCAAAGTAACCATAATTAATGCTCTACTTTAACATCACATCAAACCTATATCTATCATATTTTTCAATAAAGATAGAAACCAAATTTAAATAATATAATATTAATTTTTTTTCAATCTAAAAAATTTATTTCATTCCCCTATAAGATTACTAAAATACAATTTTAAATTAATTTCAGGTACAATATTCTATTTGGATTCATATATTTAAAAAAAAAATTATTATGTAATTGCAATTTTTATAAATTCATTCTGTATATTGACAATATTTTTTCTTAATATTGTTTTTTTCTTACATTGACAATATTTTTTCTTACCTATTTATACTACTAAAAAATATTACCGTTATTTTATTGTTGTTGCAATCTTATCATTCCAAAATGAAATCAATATCCTGAAATCAAATTAATTATTATTGTATTTTTTTTGCCAAATATTATCGTTGCTTGATTTTCTTTAAATGACAAATTGAATTTTTTAAATAATAAATATGAACCACTTAAATTGAATTTTTGCCAAGCCTTCTACAATTCTCTCTCAAACAAAGGTACGTTTTTAACAGATTTATACATTTTCACCATTTTTTTCTTTATCTTTTTTTTGTCAATCCTTCTACAATTCTCTCTCAAACAAAGGTAAGTTTTTAACAGATTTATACATTTTCACCATTTTTTTTTTATCTTTTTTTTTCAAGTTATTAGGTTTGCAATTTTATAGTCATCTAAATTTGCAGTTACATTAATTTTTGAATTTTTTTCTAGTGAAAATGAGTAGAAAGGTTGATTCTGTGAAAGACATCAATGACTCAAAAGAAACTTGGCGTCTTGTTGTTCGAATAATGGATGTTTGGAGTGTTGTGAATAATAAGGGTATTGAACATTTGGAGATGATTGTTATGGATTCCTTGGTAAATTGCTTTTCTTTTTTTAAGTATAGATTTTTGTATGATAGTTAGTAATTACAACAAAATGTTTTTTTGTATAACATATAAAAAGAAGATTATTTTTATTTTGTTAGGGTGATCGGATTCAGGTCCTTATTCGTCATGACCATTTACTGAAATGGAAAGAGGTCATTAATGAGAATATGACCTGCATTATAAACAATGGCAGTGTCTATAACAATGATTTTTAGTGGAAGGTATGTGATCATTCAAAAAAATTTGTGTTTCTTGGTGGTACCACAATGAAGGCAATCGAACTTCAAAATATTCCACCTAAAGGATATTTCTTTAAAGATTTTGGTGAGATACTTCAAGGCAAATGCAAAACCGATAGACTGGAAGGTAATTTAAATTCTATTATAACTTATATATTTGCAAACACATTCAATAATGAACCTTACTTTAATGTAGATATTATTGGTGCTGTTAGTGAGATAAACCATATCCAATCCAACACTCCGGGGAAGAAAGTTGTTGTTTCTGTTGTGCTGAAAGATTTGAAGTAATGCGCATTGTTTTCATAACTTATGTGTTTGATAAATTTATATATTTTGCATCACTGAATCCCATCATATAATATTGTTTATTTATATTGCAAAATAGGGGTAATTGCATAAATTGCAATTTATGGGAAATCTATGGATCAAAATTTTTGGCTTACTACAATGATCCTTAAAACAATGGAGCTATTGTAATTCTGCTCACTCATGCAATGGTAAAAGATGGCCAAGGTATTACACTATCAAACTTTATAAATACATAGCTGATTTGTATTTTTCATTATACATTCAATAATTTTTATATTAATTATACAATTTACAGTGTCAAATGCATGGAGTGGTTCCAAATTGTTGATAAATGAAGACATCCCTGAAATTCAAGATTTTATGTCTAAGTATGGATTTTATTTATTTATTTATATTCAGATTATTATACATAATTTTTAATTTAAAAAACAATCTTATTTCTATAGGTTGCCTACTAATGAACAGAAGGAGAAGCCTACTCAATCTGCAAAATCTCTTTCTAATTGGTCTGGTGGTTCTCAGTATTCGCCAGTAGAAAGGTTTGTTCATAATGCGAAATGTATGTCCTTAAGTCAGTTCTGCAAAATCAAACATGTAAGTTGAATACTATAGATCCGAATTTATCTTTACTATTACAATTATATTGTTTGCTTTTTGAAATTAATATCATTTTTGATTTGCTTTTAGGAAACTTTATGTGTTACTGTAACAACCACATTGAAATTTGTTGTCTCAAAGTATGGATGGTTTTATTATGGCTGCACAAAGCGTTCTTCGAAGGCACCTAATCCTGAAAAAGCTTATGAATGTTCATGTGGGCAAAAAGTCGAACAGCCCATACCAAGGTACATATAATCTAGATGAATTGCAAATAAATTTGGTAATGGATTTGTTATTAATCATATTATTTTCTTCGTTTAAAATACTATAGGTACAAGATTGAGATATATGTTAGCAATGGTGAATCAAAATATCGATTTGTATTCTGGGATTCCGAATGTGCTGCTATACTTGGAATGACTGCTGAATTTATGCGTAACTCTATGGTGGAGGTACATTGTTATACATAAGTTAAAATGTTAATAGTTATCGAGTTGTAAAGTTCAGATTATCACTCATGATTGATATTTTATTTTTCCATTAGAATGGAGAAGATGATCCAATGGTTTATCCTGATGAGCTTGAAATGCTGTTGAATAAGAAAATGGTTTTTAGAGTTAAGGTGCAGCCAACGTTTTCCCAAGCGTCTGTTTGGAGGTTTTGTGATGATGAAGCCTTTGTTAAAGAGATTGAAAATGACTACATAGTGGAAGAGGTATAATATTCACTTAATTCATGCATTATTTAAACATTTAACAAGTATAATAACTATTCGATGTTTCAATGTGCAGAATCAGTCTAAAACTGAATATGCAAAGGTGGTCCCTAACAAGGAAAATTTGGAAACTTCCGCAGTAAGTATCTTCATTTGTTAACATAATAATTTGCTATGATAAATATTGTATTATTATAATTCATTTTATATCTAACAATTAATTTTTTATATTGCAAGCAAACATTATCTGCATCTGGTGAAAATGATCCAGAATCAATCATTCTAATGACTCCGGCTAAGGATGTTGTAATTACTGACAAGGGTGAAGAAGTTGATTTTGAAGCGTCTGACGCTACGCAATTATCAGGCACCAGACCATCCAAGAAAGTAAAGATAGAACCTTCTTAATTAGAATTTTCGGAAATTTGATATTGAAATATCTTTTATGAACTTTTTAGCACCAGAATGAGTTTAAGTATGAAGTTGTTAAGAACATGATATGTTTTGGTTGTAGGATGTGTTCTTACTTTTTTGAAGTGTTTATTTTGTGAGATTACAATTGACATTTATATTTCATGTATGGTTTAAAGGATGATAATGAATATTTAATTCATGTGTGTGAAATTATTCAAAATCCTATGTTGTTATGTTGAACATTGTGTTTTGTGTGTTCTTTCCACTATAAAATTTATATGAGTATCATATCTTCAAATGTTAATAAGTATTTTAGATTGATAACAAAATACGTTCTCATCTTATAAAATATGTGTATACGACTAAATTATAGATAGATTATTGCATATCATGTTTGGTTTCAGCATACCTAATGGTGTTAGAAATTAAAAAAACAATTACATAAAAATTTATTATGAAATCCTTCAAAACTAATTATAGAAAACACATAGAAACACATTTTTTTACAATTTTTTTTCAAAGTCTAATACATATGTTAAAATTGCAGGTAGTTCAGAAATGTTGGAGCAATTTTGAATCTTGCATTAAACTGAATTAAGGATTTATAAAAAAAACAAGGTATAATTATCATATACAATGAATTGTCTTTTGATTGGTAATGGAAAATCTACATTGTTTGTTTGAAATGATTAAGTTAAGCATGCAACTATACTTTTTACCAATCTCACGTCATCATATATAGTATTATAACAAAACATATTTAAATTATTTATTTGTCAAAATATAGTTGGGGGTTGAAATGAATAATTATGTCCACGGCCTCCTTTCTATTGGCTAGGTCAGTGGAGTATTAAAATAATTCAGCCGTAAGATAATTAATGCTATGCATGATTTGTAATAAATAAATAAAAATATCAATTCTTTATACATTTAGTTGTACAAGAAAATGATCGTAAATAATTAAGGTGGACTAAGAAAATGGGCCCCACTAAATCCCACTATATGATTGTCAAATATTATCGTTACTTGATTTTCTTTAAATGACAAAATGAATTTTTTTAATAATAAATATACTTATTTTTAAGTGGTCTTTCTGAGATGTCAAACCGAGAATATGAAAAGAGGGAGAAGTAATATGAAACGGTTTGATGAAAATTAGGGTTTTATTTAATTGAATAAATTGATATTATTATTATTATTAATATTGTTATTTATTAATATTTATTATCATCATTATTAATCTCATTTACCCACTTAATAACTCAAAATATTCCAAAACCACTATTCCAAAACCACTGAAAATATTATACCATTTTAAATGTAATGGATACATATATGCAACTTCCAATACACGTGTTTCAACCCTAAAAAATTAGTATATCCACGCCTTTCACTTCAATATTTTTTGCTTATATTTGAAGCAAATTTTCCCCAAAGTAACCATCATTAATGCTCTACTTTAACATCACATCAAACCTATATCTATCATATTTTTCAATAAAGATAGAAACCAAATTTAAATAATATAATATTAATTTTTTTTCAATCTAAAAAATTTATTTCATTCCCCTATAAGATTACTAAAATACAATTTTAAATTAATTTCAGGTACAATATTCTATTTGGATTCATATATTTAAAAAAAAATTATTATGTAATTGCAATTTTTATAAATTCATTCTGTATATTGACAATATTTTTTCTTAATACTGTTTTTTTCTTACATTGACAATATTTTTTCTTACCTATTTATACTACTAAAAAATATTACCGTTATTTTATTGTTGTTGCAATCTTATCATTCCAAAATGAAATCAATATCCTGAAATCAAATTAATTATTATTGTATTTTTTTTGCCAAATATTATCGTTGCTTGATTTTCTTTAAATGACAAATTGAATTTTTTAAATAATAAATATGAACCACTTAAATTGAATTTTTGCCAAGCCTTCTACAATTCTCTCTCAAACAAAGGTACGTTTTTAACAGATTTATACATTTTCACCATTTTTTTCTTTATCTTTTTTTTGTCAATCCTTCTACAATTCTCTCTCAAACAAAGGTAAGTTTTTAACAGATTTATACATTTTCACCATTTTTTTTTATCTTTTTTTTTCAAGTTATTAGGTTTGCAATTTTATAGTCATCTAAATTTGCAGTTACATTAATTTTTGAATTTTTTTCTAGTGAAAATGAGTAGAAAGGTTGATTCTGTGAAAGACATCAATGACTCAAAAGAAACTTGGCGTCTTGTTGTTCGAATAATGGATGTTTGGAGTGTTGTGAATAATAAGGGTATTGAACATTTGGAGATGATTGTTATGGATTCCTTGGTAAATTGCTTTTCTTTTTTTAAGTATAGATTTTTGTATGATAGTTAGTAATTACAACAAAATGTTTTTTTGTATAACATATAAAAAGAAGATTATTTTTATTTTGTTAGGGTGATCGGATTCAAGTCCTTATTCGTCATGACCATTTACTGAAATGGAAAGAGGTCATTAATGAGAATATGACCTGCATTATAAACAATGGCAGTGTCTATAACAATGATTTTTAGTGGAAGGTATGTGATCATTCAAAAAAATTTGTGTTTCTTGGTGGTACCACAATGAAGGCAATCGAACTTCAAAATATTCCACCTAAAGGATATTTCTTTAAAGATTTTGGTGAGATACTTCAAGGCAAATGCAAAACCGATAGACTGGAAGGTAATTTAAATTCTATTATAACTTATATATTTGCAAACACATTCAATAATGAACCTTACTTTAATGTAGATATTATTGGTGCTGTTAGTGAGATAAACCATATCCAATCCAACACTCCGGGGAAGAAAGTTGTTGTTTCTGTTGTGCTGAAAGATTTGAAGTAATGCGCATTGTTTTCATAACTTATGTGTTTGATAAATTTATATATTTTGCATCACTGAATCCCATCATATAATATTGTTTATTTATATTGCAAAATAGGGGTAATTGCATAAATTGCAATTTATGGGAAATCTATGGATCAAAATTTTTGGCTTACTACAATGATCCTTAAAACAATGGAGCTATTGTAATTCTGCTCACTCATGCAATGGTAAAAGATGGCCAAGGTATTACACTATCAAACTTTATAAATACATAGCTGATTTGTATTTTTCATTATACATTCAATAATTTTTATATTAATTATACAATTTACAGTGTCAAATGCATGGAGTGGTTCCAAATTGTTGATAAATGAAGACATCCCTGAAATTCAAGATTTTATGTCTAAGTATGGATTTTATTTATTTATTTATATTCAGATTATTATACATAATTTTTAATTTAAAAAACAATCTTATTTCTATAGGTTGCCTACTAATGAACAGAAGGAGAAGCCTACTCAATCTGCAAAATCTCTTTCTAATTGGTCTGGTGGTTCTCAGTATTCGCCAGTAGAAAGGTTTGTTCATAATGCGAAATGTATGTCCTTAAGTCAGTTCTGCAAAATCAAACATGTAAGTTGAATACTATAGATCCGAATTTATCTTTACTATTACAATTATATTGTTTGCTTTTTGAAATTAATATCATTTTTGATTTGCTTTTAGGAAACTTTATGTGTTACTGTAACAACCACATTGAAATTTGTTGTCTCAAAGTATGGATGGTTTTATTATGGCTGCACAAAGCGTTCTTCGAAGGCACCTAATCCTGAAAAAGCTTATGAATGTTCATGTGGGCAAAAAGTCGAACAGCCCATACCAAGGTACATATAATCTAGATGAATTGCAAATAAATTTGGTAATGGATTTGTTATTAATCATATTATTTTCTTCGTTTAAAATACTATAGGTACAAGATTGAGATATATGTTAGCAATGGTGAATCAAAATATCGATTTGTATTCTGGGATTCCGAATGTGCTGCTATACTTGGAATGACTGCTGAATTTATGCGTAACTCTATGGTGGAGGTACATTGTTATACATAAGTTAAAATGTTAATAGTTATCGAGTTGTAAAGTTCAGATTATCACTCATGATTGATATTTTATTTTTCCATTAGAATGGAGAAGATGATCCAATGGTTTATCCTGATGAGCTTGAAATGCTGTTGAATAAGAAAATGGTTTTTAGAGTTAAGGTGCAGCCAACGTTTTCCCAAGCGTCTGTTTGGAGGTTTTGTGATGATGAAGCCTTTGTTAAAGAGATTGAAAATGACTACATAGTGGAAGAGGTATAATATTCACTTAATTCATGCATTATTTAAACATTTAACAAGTATAATAACTATTCGATGTTTCAATGTGCAGAATCAGTCTAAAACTGAATATGCAAAGGTGGTCCCTAACAAGGAAAATTTGGAAACTTCCGCAGTAAGTATCTTCATTTGTTAACATAATAATTTGCTATGATAAATATTGTATTATTATAATTCATTTTATATCTGACAATTAACTTTTTATATTGCAAGCAAACATTATCTGCATCTGGTGAAAATGATCCAGAATCAATCATTCTAATGACTCCGGCTAAGGATGTTGTAATTACTGACAAGGGTGAAGAAGTTGATTTTGAAGCGTCTGACGCTACGCAATTATCAGGCACCAGACCATCCAAGAAAGTAAAGATAGAACCTTCTTAATTAGAATTTTCGGAAATTTGATATTGAAATATCTTTTATGAACTTTTTAGCACCAGAATGAGTTTAAGTATGAAGTTGTTAAGAACATGATATGTTTTGGTTGTAGGATGTGTTCTTACTTTTTTGAAGTGTTTATTTTGTGAGATTACAATTGACATTTATATTTCATGTATGGTTTAAAGGATGATAATGAATATTTAATTCATGTGTGTGAAATTATTCAAAATCCTATGTTGTTATGTTGAACATTGTGTTTTGTGTGTTCTTTCCACTATAAAATTTATATGAGTATCATATCTTCAAATGTTAATAAGTATTTTAGATTGATAACAAAATACGTTCTCATCTTATAAAATATGTGTATACGACTAAATTATAGATAGATTATTGCATATCATGTTTGGTTTCAGCATACCTAATGGTGTTAGAAATTAAAAAAACAATTACATAAAAATTTATTATGAAATCCTTCAAAACTAATTATAGAAAACACATAGAAACACATTTTTTTACAATTTTTTTTCAAAGTCTAATACATATGTTAAAATTGCAGGTAGTTCAGAAATGTTGGAGCAATTTTGAATCTTGCATTAAACTGAATTAAGGATTTATAAAAAAAACAAGGTATAATTATCATATACAATGAATTGTCTTTTGATTGGTAATGGAAAATCTACATTGTTTGTTTGAAATGATTAAGTTAAGCATGCAACTATACTTTTTACCAATCTCACGTCATCATATATAGTATTATAACAAAACATATTTAAATTATTTATTTGTCAAAATATAGTTGGGGGTTGAAATGAATAATTATGTCCACGGCCTCCTTTCTATTGGCTAGGTCAGTGGAGTATTAAAATAATTCAGCCGTAAGATAATTAATGCTATGCATGATTTGTAATAAATAAATAAAAATATCAATTCTTTATACATTTAGTTGTACAAGAAAATGATCGTAAATAATTAAGGTGGACTAAGAAAATGGGCCCCACTAAATCCCACTATATGATTGTCAAATATTATCGTTACTTGATTTTCTTTAAATGACAAAATGAATTTTTTTAATAATAAATATACTTATTTTTTAAGTGGTCTTTCTGAGATGTCAAACCGAGAATATGAAAAGAGGGAGAAGTAATATGAAACGGTTTGATGAAAATTAGGGTTTTATTTAATTGAATAAATTGATATTATTATTATTATTAATATTGTTATTTATTAATATTTATTATCATCATTATTAATCTCATTTACCCACTTAATAACTCAAAATATTCCAAAACCACTATTCCAAAACCACTGAAAATATTATACCATTTTAAATGTAATGGATACATATATGCAACTTCCAATACACGTGTTTCAACCCTAAAAAATTAGTATATCCACGCCTTTCACTTCAATATTTTTTGCTTATATTTGAAGCAAATTTTCCCCAAAGTAACCATCATTAATGCTCTACTTTAACATCACATCAAACCTATATCTATCATATTTTTCAATAAAGATAGAAACCAAATTTAAATAATATAATATTAATTTTTTTTCAATCTAAAAAATTTATTTCATTCCCCTATAAGATTACTAAAATACAATTTTAAATTAATTTCAGGTACAATATTCTATTTGGATTCATATATTTAAAAAAAAAATTATTATGTAATTGCAATTTTTATAAATTCATTCTGTATATTGACAATATTTTTTCTTAATACTGTTTTTTTCTTACATTGACAATATTTTTTCTTACCTATTTATACTACTAAAAAATATTACCGTTATTTTATTGTTGTTGCAATCTTATCATTCCAAAATGAAATCAATATCCTGAAATCAAATTAATTATTATTGTATTTTTTTTGCCAAATATTATCGTTGCTTGATTTTCTTTAAATGACAAATTGAATTTTTTAAATAATAAATATGAACCACTTAAATTGAATTTTTGCCAAGCCTTCTACAATTCTCTCTCAAACAAAGGTACGTTTTTAACAGATTTATACATTTTCACCATTTTTTTCTTTATCTTTTTTTTGCCAATCCTTCTACAATTCTCTCTCAAACAAAGGTAAGTTTTTAACAGATTTATACATTTTCACCATTTTTTTTTTATCTTTTTTTTTTCAAGTTATTAGGTTTGCAATTTTATAGTCATCTAAATTTGCAGTTACATTAATTTTTGAATTTTTTTCTAGTGAAAATGAGTAGAAAGGTTGATTCTGTGAAAGACATCAATGACTCAAAAGAAACTTGGCGTCTTGTTGTTCGAATAATGGATGTTTGGAGTGTTGTGAATAATAAGGGTATTGAACATTTGGAGATGATTGTTATGGATTCCTTGGTAAATTGCTTTTCTTTTTTTAAGTATAGATTTTTGTATGATAGTTAGTAATTACAACAAAATGTTTTTTTGTATAACATATAAAAAGAAGATTATTTTTATTTTGTTAGGGTGATCGGATTCAGGTCCTTATTCGTCATGACCATTTACTGAAATGGAAAGAGGTCATTAATGAGAATATGACCTGCATTATAAACAATGGCAGTGTCTATAACAATGATTTTTAGTGGAAGGTATGTGATCATTCAAAAAAATTTGTGTTTCTTGGTGGTACCACAATGAAGGCAATCGAACTTCAAAATATTCCACCTAAAGGATATTTCTTTAAAGATTTTGGTGAGATACTTCAAGGCAAATGCAAAACCGATAGACTGGAAGGTAATTTAAATTCTATTATAACTTATATATTTGCAAACACATTCAATAATGAACCTTACTTTAATGTAGATATTATTGGTGCTGTTAGTGAGATAAACCATATCCAATCCAACACTCCGGGGAAGAAAGTTGTTGTTTCTGTTGTGCTGAAAGATTTGAAGTAATGCGCATTGTTTTCATAACTTATGTGTTTGATAAATTTATATATTTTGCATCACTGAATCCCATCATATAATATTGTTTATTTATATTGCAAAATAGGGGTAATTGCATAAATTGCAATTTATGGGAAATCTATGGATCAAAATTTTTGGCTTACTACAATGATCCTTAAAACAATGGAGCTATTGTAATTCTGCTCACTCATGCAATGGTAAAAGATGGCCAAGGTATTACACTATCAAACTTTATAAATACATAGCTGATTTGTATTTTTCATTATACATTCAATAATTTTTATATTAATTATACAATTTACAGTGTCAAATGCATGGAGTGGTTCCAAATTGTTGATAAATGAAGACATCCCTGAAATTCAAGATTTTATGTCTAAGTATGGATTTTATTTATTTATTTATATTCAGATTATTATACATAATTTTTAATTTAAAAAACAATCTTATTTCTATAGGTTGCCTACTAATGAACAGAAGGAGAAGCCTACTCAATCTGCAAAATCTCTTTCTAATTGGTCTGGTGGTTCTCAGTATGCGCCAGTAGAAAGGTTTGTTCATAATGCGAAATGTATGTCCTTAAGTCAGTTCTGCAAAATCAAACATGTAAGTTGAATACTATAGATCCGAATTTATCTTTACTATTACAATTATATTGTTTGCTTTTTGAAATTAATATCATTTTTTATTTGCTTTTAGGAAACTTTATGTGTTACTGTAACAACCACATTGAAATTTGTTGTCTCAAAGTATGGATGGTTTTATTATGGCTGCACAAAGCGTTCTTCGAAGGCACCTAATCCTGAAAAAGCTTATGAATGTTCATGTGGGCAAAAAGTCGAACAGCCCATACCAAGGTACATATAATCTAGATGAATTGCAAATAAATTTGGTAATGGATTTGTTATTAATCATATTATTTTCTTCGTTTAAAATACTATAGGTACAAGATTGAGATATATGTTAGCAATGGTGAATCAAAATATCGATTTGTATTCTGGGATTCTGAATGTGCTGCTATACTTGGAATGACTGCTGAATTTATGCGTAACTCTATGGTGGAGGTACATTGTTATACATAAGTTAAAATGTTAATAGTTATCGAGTTGTAAAGTTCAGATTATCACTCATGATTGATATTTTATTTTTCCATTAGAATGGAGAAGATGATCCAATGGTTTATCCTGATGAGCTTGAAATGCTGTTGAATAAGAAAATGGTTTTTAGAGTTAAGGTGCAGCCAACGTTTTCCCAAGCGTCTGTTTGGAGGTTTTGTGATGATGAAGCCTTTGTTAAAGAGATTGAAAATGACTACATAGTGGAAGAGGTATAATATTCACTTAATTCATGCATTATTTAAACATTTAACAAGTATAATAACTATTCGATGTTTCAATGTGCAGAATCAGTCTAAAACTGAATATGCAAAGGTGGTCCCTAACAAGGAAAATTTGGAAACTTCTGCAGTAAGTATCTTCATTTGTTAACATAATAATTTGCTATGATAAATATTGTATTATTATAATTCATTTTATATCTGACAATTAATTTTTTATATTGCAAGCAAACATTATCTGCATCTGGTGAAAATGATCCAGAATCAATCATTCTAATGACTCTGGCTAAGGATGTTGTAATTACTGACAAGGGTGAAGAAGTTGATTTTGAAGCGTCTGACGCTACGCAATTATCAGGCACCAGACCATCCAAGAAAGTAAAGATAGAACCTTCTTAATTAGAATTTTCGGAAATTTGATATTGAAATATCTTTTATGAACTTTTTAGCACCAGAATGAGTTTAAGTATGAAGTTGTTAAGAACATGATATGTTTTGGTTGTAGGATGTGTTCTTACTTTTTTGAAGTGTTTATTTTGTGAGATTACAATTGACATTTATATTTCATGTATGGTTTAAAGGATGATAATGAATATTTAATTCATGTGTGTGAAATTATTCAAAATCCTATGTTGTTATGTTGAACATTGTGTTTTGTGTGTTCTTTCCACTATAAAATTTATATGAGTATCATATCTTCAAATATTAATAAGTATTTTAGATTGATAACAAAATACGTTCTCATCTTATAAAATATGTGTATACGACTAAATTATAGATAGATTATTGCATATCATGTTTGGTTTCAGCATACCTAATGGTGTTAGAAATTAAAAAAACAATTACATAAAAATTTATTATGAAATCCTTCAAAACTAATTATAGAAAACACATAGAAACACATTTTTTTACAATTTTTTTTCAAAGTCTAATACATATGTTAAAATTGCAGGTAGTTCAGAAATGTTGGAGCAATTTTGAATCTTGCATTAAACTGAATTAAGGATTTATAAAAAAAAACAAGGTATAATTATCATATACAATGAATTGTCTTTTGATTGGTAATGGAAAATCTACATTGTTTGTTTGAAATGATTAAGTTAAGCATGCAACTATACTTTTTACCAATCTCACGTCATCATATATAATATTATAACAAAACATATTTAAATTATTTATTTGTCAAAATATAGTTGGGGGTTGAAATGAATAATTATGTCCACGACCTCCTTTCTATTGGCTAGGTCAGTGGAGTATTAAAATAATTCAGCCGTAAGATAATTAATGCTATGCATGATTTGTAATAAATAAATAAAAATATCAATTCTTTATACATTTAGTTGTACAAGAAAATGATCGTAAATAATTAAGGTGGACTAAGAAAATGGGCCCCACTAAATCCCACTATATGATTGTCAAATATTATCGTTACTTGATTTTCTTTAAATGACAAAATGAATTTTTTTAATAATAAATATACTTATTTTTTAAGTGGTCTTTCTGAGATGTCAAACCGAGAATATGAAAAGAGGGAGAAGTAATATGAAACGGTTTGATGAAAATTAGGGTTTTATTTAATTGAATAAATTGATATTATTATTATTATTATTATTAATATTGTTATTTATTAATATTTATTATCATCATTATTAATCTCATTTACCCACTTAATAACTCAAAATATTCCAAAACCACTATTCCAAAACCACTGAAAATATTATACCATTTTAAATGTAATGGATACATATATGCAACTTCCAATACACGTGTTTCAACCCTAAAAAATTAGTATATCCACGCCTTTCACTTCAATATTTTTTGCTTATATTTGAAGCAAATTTTCCCCAAAGTAACCATCATTAATGCTCTACTTTAACATCACATCAAACCTATATCTATCATATTTTTCAATAAAGATAGAAACCAAATTTAAATAATATAATATTAATTTTTTTTCAATCTAAAAAATTTATTTCATTCCCCTATAAGATTACTAAAATACAATTTTAAATTAATTTCAGGTACAATATTCTATTTGGATTCATATATTTAAAAAAAAAATTATTATGTAATTGCAATTTTTATAAATTCATTCTGTATATTGACAATATTTTTTCTTAATACTGTTTTTTTCTTACATTGACAATATTTTTTCTTACCTATTTATACTACTAAAAAATATTACCGTTATTTTATTGTTGTTGCAATCTTATCATTCCAAAATGAAATCAATATCCTGAAATCAAATTAATTATTATTGTATTTTTTTTGCCAAATATTATCGTTGCTTGATTTTCTTTAAATGACAAATTGAATTTTTTAAATAATAAATATGAACCACTTAAATTGAATTTTTGCCAAGCCTTCTACAATTCTCTCTCAAACAAAGGTACGTTTTTAACAGATTTATACATTTTCACCATTTTTTTCTTTATCTTTTTTTTGCCAATCCTTCTACAATTCTCTCTCAAACAAAGGTAAGTTTTTAACAGATTTATACATTTTCACCATTTTTTTTTTATCTTTTTTTTTTCAAGTTATTAGGTTTGCAATTTTATAGTCATCTAAATTTGCAGTTACATTAATTTTTGAATTTTTTTCTAGTGAAAATGAGTAGAAAGGTTGATTCTGTGAAAGACATCAATGACTCAAAAGAAACTTGGCGTCTTGTTGTTCGAATAATGGATGTTTGGAGTGTTGTGAATAATAAGGGTATTGAACATTTGGAGATGATTGTTATGGATTCCTTGGTAAATTGCTTTTCTTTTTTTAAGTATAGATTTTTGTATGATAGTTAGTAATTACAACAAAATGTTTTTTTGTATAACATATAAAAAGAAGATTATTTTTATTTTGTTAGGGTGATCGGATTCAGGTCCTTATTCGTCATGACCATTTACTGAAATGGAAAGAGGTCATTAATGAGAATATGACCTGCATTATAAACAATGGCAGTGTCTATAACAATGATTTTTAGTGGAAGGTATGTGATCATTCAAAAAAATTTGTGTTTCTTGGTGGTACCACAATGAAGGCAATCGAACTTCAAAATATTCCACCTAAAGGATATTTCTTTAAAGATTTTGGTGAGATACTTCAAGGCAAATGCAAAACCGATAGACTGGAAGGTAATTTAAATTCTATTATAACTTATATATTTGCAAACACATTCAATAATGAACCTTACTTTAATGTAGATATTATTGGTGCTGTTAGTGAGATAAACCATATCCAATCCAACACTCCGGGGAAGAAAGTTGTTGTTTCTGTTGTGCTGAAAGATTTGAAGTAATGCGCATTGTTTTCATAACTTATGTGTTTGATAAATTTATATATTTTGCATCACTGAATCCCATCATATAATATTGTTTATTTATATTGCAAAATAGGGGTAATTGCATAAATTGCAATTTATGGGAAATCTATGGATCAAAATTTTTGGCTTACTACAATGATCCTTAAAACAATGGAGCTATTGTAATTCTGCTCACTCATGCAATGGTAAAAGATGGCCAAGGTATTACACTATCAAACTTTATAAATACATAGCTGATTTGTATTTTTCATTATACATTCAATAATTTTTATATTAATTATACAATTTACAGTGTCAAATGCATGGAGTGGTTCCAAATTGTTGATAAATGAAGACATCCCTGAAATTCAAGATTTTATGTCTAAGTATGGATTTTATTTATTTATTTATATTCAGATTATTATACATAATTTTTAATTTAAAAAACAATCTTATTTCTATAGGTTGCCTACTAATGAACAGAAGGAGAAGCCTACTCAATCTGCAAAATCTCTTTCTAATTGGTCTGGTGGTTCTCAGTATGCGCCAGTAGAAAGGTTTGTTCATAATGCGAAATGTATGTCCTTAAGTCAGTTCTGCAAAATCAAACATGTAAGTTGAATACTATAGATCCGAATTTATCTTTACTATTACAATTATATTGTTTGCTTTTTGAAATTAATATCATTTTTTATTTGCTTTTAGGAAACTTTATGTGTTACTGTAACAACCACATTGAAATTTGTTGTCTCAAAGTATGGATGGTTTTATTATGGCTGCACAAAGCGTTCTTCGAAGGCACCTAATCCTGAAAAAGCTTATGAATGTTCATGTGGGCAAAAAGTCGAACAGCCCATACCAAGGTACATATAATCTAGATGAATTGCAAATAAATTTGGTAATGGATTTGTTATTAATCATATTATTTTCTTCGTTTAAAATACTATAGGTACAAGATTGAGATATATGTTAGCAATGGTGAATCAAAATATCGATTTGTATTCTGGGATTCCGAATGTGCTGCTATACTTGGAATGACTGCTGAATTTATGCGTAACTCTATGGTGGAGGTACATTGTTATACATAAGTTAAAATGTTAATAGTTATCGAGTTGTAAAGTTCAGATTATCACTCATGATTGATATTTTATTTTTCCATTAGAATGGAGAAGATGATCCAATGGTTTATCCTGATGAGCTTGAAATGCTGTTGAATAAGAAAATGGTTTTTAGAGTTAAGGTGCAGCCAACGTTTTCCCAAGCGTCTGTTTGGAGGTTTTGTGATGATGAAGCCTTTGTTAAAGAGATTGAAAATGACTACATAGTGGAAGAGGTATAATATTCACTTAATTCATGCATTATTTAAACATTTAACAAGTATAATAACTATTCGATGTTTCAATGTGCAGAATCAGTCTAAAACTGAATATGCAAAGGTGGTCCCTAACAAGGAAAATTTGGAAACTTCTGCAGTAAGTATCTTCATTTGTTAACATAATAATTTGCTATGATAAATATTGTATTATTATAATTCATTTTATATCTGACAATTAATTTTTTATATTGCAAGCAAACATTATCTGCATCTGGTGAAAATGATCCAGAATCAATCATTCTAATGACTCTGGCTAAGGATGTTGTAATTACTGACAAGGGTGAAGAAGTTGATTTTGAAGCGTCTGACGCTACGCAATTATCAGGCACCAGACCATCCAAGAAAGTAAAGATAGAACCTTCTTAATTAGAATTTTCGGAAATTTGATATTGAAATATCTTTTATGAACTTTTTAGCACCAGAATGAGTTTAAGTATGAAGTTGTTAAGAACATGATATGTTTTGGTTGTAGGATGTGTTCTTACTTTTTTGAAGTGTTTATTTTGTGAGATTACAATTGACATTTATATTTCATGTATGGTTTAAAGGATGATAATGAATATTTAATTCATGTGTGTGAAATTATTCAAAATCCTATGTTGTTATGTTGAACATTGTGTTTTGTGTGTTCTTTCCACTATAAAATTTATATGAGTATCATATCTTCAAATATTAATAAGTATTTTAGATTGATAACAAAATACGTTCTCATCTTATAAAATATGTGTATACGACTAAATTATAGATAGATTATTGCATATCATGTTTGGTTTCAGCATACCTAATGGTGTTAGAAATTAAAAAAACAATTACATAAAAATTTATTATGAAATCCTTCAAAACTAATTATAGAAAGAAAAAACACACACACACACACACATATATATATATATATATATATATATATATATATATATATATATATATATATATATATATATATATATATATATATATATATATATATATATATATATATATATATATATATATATATATATAACAAATTATATTACTATAAATTAATAATGTTTTACTTTATTATGTCCCAAACTGGAAAAAGTTATTTGTGGAAATTTTTTAAACCCATTTATTGATCATTTAACATCCATTACATTAAAAAAAAATTCTTATACAATAAATTTGTGTACGTTGATCCAAATATATATATATATATATATATATATATATATATATATATATATATATATATATATATATATATATATATATATATATATATATAACAAACAAAAGAATATATTATATTTTAATTTCATTAAAATAAATTATTGCACTTGCGCAACCCGTACTAGTAGTAATAAAATTCATTCAATTTAATAGGGCTATGAGTGAATTCAATCATAGACATGTGTATCTGTATAAAAAACTAATTAGTGTACACTTTAAAAGTTGAAAAAAATCTTATTAAAAACGAGAGAGAAAAACTAAAAAAATTCTAATTAAAGCCAAAAAAATGACGTATGTTTGGTGTTTGTGGCAGATGAAAGATAACATTATGTTTAACAATTCTATTATCTCTGTTGATGATATAGTGTCAAACATTAAATTAATCTTTTGACTTTAACTTGTTATATGAATGTCTCAAAAGAAAATTAGTTACTACGAATGATATAAAAGTTTTTGTAACTTTATTTATGTGTAATTGTTCGGGTTTGAATACTCTTGTCCTTGTTTTATATTATGCATTTTGATAATAAAAATAAATAAATTAAAGATAGCTTTAATTTAAAACAATTAATATAAAGAATAGCAAAGTAGTATTAAAAGAACAAAAGGGTTATGTTTTGGCTAAAGTTTGTAACTTTTGGGAACATAAAAGGGGCAGAAAAGTAATTTAGAAAAAGTAGGAGGGTCGGGCAATAAGTAACAAGAAACAAATAGCGAAGCAAACGTAAAAGAAATCTCTTGTGTGCCCATTCAACAAACAGTACCTTCTTCTTTCCTTCCGTTTCAGTCTTTTCTTCTCTCTCTCTCTCTAAAACTCAACGACATTCACTCTCTCTCTCTCTAACAAAAATCTAAAAATTATAGTGAGTGAAAGATGTCAGGGAAAGGGGCGAAGGGGTTAATCACTTCTGCCAAAACCTCAGCGGCGAACAAAGACAAGGACAAGAAAAAACCCACTTCTCGTTCTTCTCGTGCCGGTCTTCAGGTCCTTTCTCTCTCTTAGATCTCCAATTTCTTTTACCTATTTTCCTTTCCCTAGCCTTTACAAAATCCTTATATTCATAATGTTTCTTTTTGTTTAAGGGTTATTCTTGTATTAGTGCAATGATTTTGGTTTTAGTCGGTTTAAAATTGTGATATTATTTAGATCATTTATGTGCATTTCTGTTGTTCATAACTATTAGATCCATAAATTTTAACATCTCATAAGAAAATGCACTAATGGTTAAACAATATATGGATAACGACTCTATTTGTTTTTCATGATTAAATTATTATTAATCTACTTAACCTTGAAAAAATTGAGACGACTCTGCAATTCATTATTGATATTAAGTAAGAAAATGATAAAATGAGGTATAACACAATGTGCAGTTCCCAGTTGGGCGTATCCACAGGCTACTAAAGACAAGGACAACAGCTCACGGTAGAGTTGGAGCCACAGCCGCGGTATACTCGGCTGCTATCTTGGAGTATCTTACTGCTGAAGTATTGGAACTTGCGGGAAATGCTAGCAAGGATCTCAAGGTTAAGCGTATTACTCCTAGGCATTTACAGCTTGCAATCCGCGGTGATGAAGAGCTTGATACTCTTATTAAAGGAACAATTGCTGGTGGAGGAGTTATTCCTCATATTCACAAGTCTCTCATCAACAAGTCTTCTAAAGAGTAGTAGATTACCGTAACTGATTGATGAGGGGAATTGTGTTTATTTGGTAATGTGAATCTGTGTTATGCTTTGTGGTTATGTTCATGTTGTTGATCATGGATATATATACTTGATCTTGGTCGTCATCAATTTAGTTTGTCTGTCACACAAAAATGTTTAACAGAGGGTAATGTCATTTTCTTTTATTTTTAATTAAACTGTGTTGCATTTAAATATATAGGAAATGTTGTACAGCAAAAACTCGTGGTTCTTCTGCATTCTAAGAGAGACTCAAGATACCTTAAACAAGTGGCCAAGGGTTCAGCCTTAGACTCTTGCATACAGAGAAAATTTGGTTAGGAAAGGAGAACTTACATTGTGTGTCCTACATGTTTTTTTAAGTAGAAACCGATTATTCTCTGTGCATAATTGTAGAGATCAATACCTCGAGTCGAGTAGGACCACAGTTGGTGGCAGAGCACTCTTGCAAGATAGTTTGACACTTTTGTTAATACAAAAGTAAATGTAGGCACAAATACAAATCTAAACTCTTTGGGCAACTCACAAAACTACTAATAGTTTAATTATTTTAATAGTAATAACAAATGTTCATCTTTTTTTTTCTTTCTATTATGTGTACGTGCATAATTAATTTTTATTTGTGGTTGTGACCACCACACATGTCTTGATCCAAAAAGTATACTGATACCTTCTTGGCGACGGTTTCTGCTTGAAAAAAATTGATTTTGTAAATTTGATTTTGATTAAAAGTGATTTATATTTGAATAATTTTATATAAATTCTAATTTTAAGTTGAATCAATTTTGTAAAACGGGCAAACATCTCAAAATCACTCTACATTTATATAATTGTTTTGCCTCTTTTAAAAGTTAAATCAAAGTTAAATAAAACATATACGTAGTGTTGTGGTGAGGATAATTGGTTTTGAATTAATTGATTTTATATATAAAATCATGTAAAAATTTAATATCTATAAATTGTAGTTTTAAGTAGAATTAATTTTGAAGGCAAAACCAATTCTACTTAAAAATAATTAAACACTTGAAAAACATTCTGGAATCAATACTACAATTTAAAATTGCTTGTCTAAACACGCACTTAATGTGTTTTGGTGGTCTAAGAGCTTCCTACCATGACTTTTCTAAACCAGTGGTGCCGTGACTTTTGAGAATTTCAAACATAGATTTAGCATGGGTTTGGTTCCATGATAAAGACAAATTATAATGACTCGGATGTAGAGTGATTTGTATCTGAATAAATGTATATTGTATTATAAATTTTGATGTAAAAGTCACGTTTAAATTTGAAGTATAATTAATTTTAAAGACATAAACGATTCTACATCAAAAGAACCAATAACTTTAAAATCATTTCAAAACAAATTTTATACCTCTAAAATTATTTTTGCCTCTTCTAAAAGTTAAACCGAAAATACATTTAATTCAGTAGAAAGTAACCATAAAGAGACCCCTCCACACGGTTACCACCGGTAGTGTATTAGCATCATCACAAACAATGCAACATGAACATAAGAGTTTAGCTAGAGTATTTCTAGCTCAAATCAATGGCTTTCCTGTTCTGTCCATGTTGGTGCTTTCACAGGAGAGGTGAAGTAATTCTCAAGGACTATAATACAATGAAAATTTTCCAATGAACAAATTTGACTTGATTTAAATTAAAAGTTGAAAAGAAGTTAGACAAGGGTGGGAATAATGTAAATTCATAATGTAATGACCAACATTTCAAGGCATCTACTGTTAATCAAGTGGGAAAACACTTTTCAATGCTGATCATTTTTATGGAATTTCCATTTCAATAGAAAGAATTTGTAAAGCTAATGCATAGCTGCAATGGTACCAAGCAAATCATGGATTACAATTCAGATGCAATAATACACATAACTACCACCACAGGGCAATAAATTTAAGCAAAACTCAGCACACCAAAGCTCGTGACCAGACCTCGACTAAATCGAATTAACAAAACCTAACCTTCAAACAATCGCCAACACTCACCCACTTCCGCCAGTTCAACGGCTAATCAACCACCTAATGTTGATACATACAAAAAATAATAATTTGAAACTGCATCATTTAGATGGCAGAAATTCTTGGAACATCAACCGGAAACTGGTGGATTTCATCGATCCAAGGGTTCTTCTCTTTTGCAGGATTGATTGTCCTGAGAGCCTTCCATACTGCACTGTTGCACTTGAATCCAGAACCAAATGCTATTTGCCATGTTCTATCTCCTTTCTTTATCCTTCCCTTGGCTTCTGTGTAAGCCAATTCGTACCAAAGGGAACTGCTCGACGTGTTTCCAAAACGATAGAGTGTCATTCTTGATGGCTCCATATGCCATGTAGACAGTTTCAGGTTTTTCTCCAGCTCATCCAAAACAGCTCTTCCACCCGCATGAATGCAGAAATGTTCGAAAGCTAGCTTGAAATCTGGAATATAAGGCTTGATCTTCATCTTGAAGAGTTTCTTTCCAACTAACGTGCCAAAGAACAGCAACTGTTCGGATGTTGGAAGGACAAGAGGTCCGAGGGTGGTGATGTTTGTTTTCAAAGCATCGCCTGCAACTGCCATAAGATCTTTTGATAAAGTTACACCAACTTTGCCATTGTCATCTTCTTCTTGCGTGACGCAGCTGAAGCACTTGTCATCAGCACCCTTGTTAGTGCGAACAGTGTGAACCAATCGGTATTTAGATCTTCTCCTATCAGACCACTTGTTAGAAAGTAAAATTGCAGCCCCTCCCATACGGAACAGACAATTCGAAACAAGCTTGGACCGATCATTCCCAGGATACCAATTCAGCGTGATGTTCTCCATGCTAACAACCAATGCATACGAGTTAGGATGAACTTGGAGAAGTTCTTCCGCAAGATCAATTGAAATAATCCCTGCACTGCATCCCATCCCACCAAGATTGTAACTCTTTATATTACCTCTAAGCTTATAGTGATTTATGATCATCGCAGAAAGCGACGGAGTTGGACAAAAGAGACTACAATTAACAATCAGAATCCCAATATCCTTCGGCTTAACAGATGTCTTCGAAATGAGCTCATCGATGGCGCCAAACATGACGGCCTCAGCTTCTTTCCTAGCTTCCTTCATGGAAGGGTTAGGAGGAATGCTGAGAACAGCTTCAGGAAGGTAAGTGTTCTCTCCCAGTCCAGATCTCTCAAGAATCTTCCGCTGGAAGTCAAGGTTTTCCTCTGTGAAGAAACCACTGGCCCTGGAGTGATCCATAAATATTCTTTTTGTGCATTTGCGCGACTCCTCGGGCTTGTAACACGAAAAGTCCACAAGGTAAACCGGCCTAGGCCGAGTCATAACATATAGAGTTGATAAAAATACAAGCAGTGTGGAACAAATAATGACAGACACGAGATTGTATTGCAGATTTTCCCAAATATCATAGATATCTTTGAGCGAGAAAGTTGATAACTGAGCAGCAATTAACACGACGAGTGGCGAAAGAAAGAGGTACATTCCATGAGTGATTAGGTAATGATAGCCGAGCTTCACATACTTCAATTTCACAGATTTTTTGAAGTCGGGAAGGATCCGCGACGAAGGCACCAACAACGGTGTTTCTGCTTTTGATTCTTCTGTCATTTTACCCCGCTGCACAAAATTTCAACGAATCTAGTTACCTAAAATCTTTCAAGACCAGATTTACAATCTAAATCCCTCTATTAACTTAATCGTTTCAGAAAAACAGAAATAAAAAATTGATAGGCAATTGGAATAACAGAGTTAGGGAAAAAAGAATGTACCTGGAAAAGCCAAAACCAGCAGAGAGAAGACAGAAATGTGGGTTGTGATTAAAAATGGAATAGCCGAAAATATAATCGGGTATTATGAGAAGAGTATAGGGCGGGGCTTAGATCAAATCGAAATCACATGTGGATCCATTCATTCATTAATAATAAATAAATAAAAACAAAATAAGGGTTGCGATGTGAGAGAGGGAAAGTGAGAAGGAAACAAGTAGTATAATGTGAAAGTGGCCATAATTTGGGACGCGGAGTTCCTTATTTATTAACGGGCGGCGCTGGCCTGGTTTGACCGTTTGCATCATAGCCCTTCATTTTTTGTTGAATCCGGCGGTTTGTGTTCATTCTCTTTCCTCCGTCCAATCTCATGTGCTTACTTTTTTACTGTTTATTTATTTATATTTTTAATTAATTTTTGTGTGTGTACAGTTGTCACATATGGGGAATCTTTTTCTTTTAATTTTATTGTTGGACTTTTTGAAAATGCGTTAGAATTTTTTTAATAATTTGTTAGAATTTTTTATGGAATCAATGAAAAGGAAATTCACCTTAAGAATAAAATTACATACTTGTCAATAATATATACTTTGTCCGAGGGATAGAATTTTATGAAATTTTTGAATTTTTACACTTATTTAGTGATGGAATGCATTGAGAGCTTGAGAGTTAAAAAATTTAAGTAATTTGTATGCGGATCAATGAGGAAATAAATATTCAGAAATATTTCAAATTTATCAAACATTAAAAAGGGAGATTCGGAAAATATAATTTGATCGGTGTATTTTGACGTTTTATCATATTTTTCAATATTTTTGAATTAATATCTGGTGTAATTTTGAGTTGATCTTTTTATTGTAATTTTATTTTTATCATTAATCATGGTATTATATTTTGAGTTATCTCTTACACTCACTTAAGTAGAAACTATTAAAATGTTTTTTTTTTAATTTGATCAAAGTGGTCAAAAGTCAATTGTTGTTAGATTTTTTTTATGTGCAAGTATACACAATAGCGTGACAGCAAATGATAAAAATAAGAGTATTATTCTACAGAGATTGTATTAACTTAAATTGATTTTAAACTCAAAAATTGTGAATAGTCATAAACAGAGAATACTAATGCATGTAGTTCTCACAAATTCAAAATGAGTATAAATGAATTAAAGGTAAGGAAGCTTTATCAAATGTGAAAAAATGTTGAACAAAGATCCATTTAATGAGTTTCACTTAAAGTATTAGTGTGATGAAATCAATCGTGACATACGAGATCAGAGCCTGACTTAGCGGTGTATGCCTATAACGTCAAAGTAGATGCAACAAATATTTATGTAACAAATTTCTAAGTCTCACGATAGCATAAATGGTAAGACGGAAGACACAACAGAGACTGATTCAGGTACCCTTCCTTCTTATTGAAATATTTTTTCTAAGTAATTTCTCAAAGTTTGGACCGCTTCTCCAATTCCAATGCAGCTCCTTCTATATGCTTCTTCGACCCTAAACCATAAACCTTAAACCTGGTATTAGGGTTAACTTCAGACCTTGGACAGGGGCCTCTTGGTAATTTGTTGACGTGACCCAATGAATAGGGTGTATTCTCTTTCTTATCCAATAGCACATGCATTGGGTTGGTACCCAGGGCCTACATGAGACAACACGTCTCACAACAGGCCTGCTTTGCAGGGTAGCTCCTTCAGCGCCTCAATAAAGGGCATGTTATGAGTTGAACACTACCCTATCCTAATAATTCGAATGCATAGTCAGATTAATTAAACACTACCCTATCCTGGGTCAAACGTAAGGGTTTGTAGATTCGAAGGAAACACCTACTTTTAGGCTCAAAGGGGTTAACTACGGAAACACCTGCTTAAATGCACCCCACGTGGAAGATAATATTGAGGCAACTAAAACATTTTATAAGCAATTATTTAGAATCAGTTATGAGTTGGTTAAAGAGAATGATACACTTACATAACTTAAATCTTAAGGAGTCTTTAAAATCTTTCGAGGAAAGCAATAATTCATTCAAGATAGAAATAACTAAAATTAGAATTTCAAGAGAAACTTGTGAGACTTGTGTCTCCCTGAAAAAAAGGAGTAGTTTATTTGCATGAAACCCTAACTAAGCTTACCCAAGGGAAATAAAATCTTGACTTGATCCTATTAAGTCTAAGGACTTCATTAAATAAGAATGGACTAGGATTCAAAAAGGATAGAAAACCTAGTAAAGACATAGATCACAAGAAAAATGATCACCAATCTATAAATGCACACAGTGCATAAGAGTTGGGCATTTATACACCCTTTGATTTAACAAATTAAAAAATCTAAAGGTAACAAACTTAGATCTTTTGGAAGAACTAATGCAATTGGACTCAAGAAGATTTGGGTACCAAAGGTAAAACCTTAGTGTTTTGCATGTATGCTTTGTAGCTTGAATCTTTAATGACAACCAATAGAGTTGTTCAAAGCACAATTTATACTTCTAAGTATTCAGTATGTATGAAGTCTCTGATTCAAGAATGTACGATGATGACGAATATCAATTACAATGATCAAAACAAGTGTTTTTTAGAATACCTTAAGGTTTGCAATCCTCTGTGATCAGTTGAGTGGATATGTCTGTATTGGACTTATTCGACTTGTTGTTTACTAACTCTTGCATCCAATGATGTGTAGATAAGAACACACCATAATATGCCCGGTGTTCCTCCTTTAAAGGAAGTTTTTATCAAAGCTCTTTGATATGAAATGCAGTACATTATTTTAAGGTCAAAATGATCGAAACACTATGAATAATCCCTCAAAATAGTGGGTTTAATTTCGCTTATCTTGATTAAATATTTTCACTAGCAAAAAAAAATGAGTTTCTAAGTGGTTTATAGAAAAGAGGTGCAAATAAGACTAAATAGAGATGCAGCACAAAAGCCTAAAACTTATAATTTTACCGGAAGCAAATGATTGAATGTTATTTTAAAATAAATGTAAAGTGCTGAATTTTAAAGTCATCAAGAGAATTATATTATTTCCCCTTATCAATCAAAAGTACATCTAAACCTTCTAAATAAAAGATTTTCCACTATGATTAAATTCTTATACAAGTCTTCACCAAAACTTCTTTACAACCATCTAATACATTAAAAAAAAACTCTATGAAAAACTATGAATCTACCTAGTTCAAAGAACCTTTTCAATTATCACAAAACACTATAGTGATCTTAAAAAAAAAAAACAAAAAAAAAACCACTTTATATTAACAAAAACCTTTTCACTAAGATAATTGATGGAAGATACAAATAATTAAACTTTGTTGAAAAATAAAGAATGTAGTATGCCATTGCATGTCAAACTCAATCTTAAAATTATAAATTTTATTTTCTCAATATCTCAATTCAAAGTATATCACATAATTACTCAAATTTTAATTTGGTTTTGAGACTAATTTACGAGTTTCAAACAATTTTAAAAATAATATTTTTTGAAAATAATCTTTGAGTTGTATAAATGATTATTTGTCTGTTTGGGTAAATAGTGAATTAGCACCACCTCATGTTTAGAAGATGCTAAATTATACTCATGAAATTGATTGCGCATAAAATCTAATATCAATAATGCTGCAGAATTGAAAATTTGACTGTTCAAAGTATTTCTTGTAGTTTATTCTGCTTTTTTTATTAATCCATTTAGCCTATGAGTAGTCGCTATCAAATTTGATCAAAAACAAATGTCACGCTCATTATAGTTATTTGCTCTCATAAGTTGAAACAATGGTTGGAGATCATTTATTATACAGGATTGTTATGTTGACACCCATTTCTATACCCTACATTTTATTTACTGTTCACAAATACTTAGACAAATTCCTCATAACATGGTTAATAATGTGTATTTTATTGGTTAATGAAGTAGTGAAAGTGGTTAATAAATTATAGATAAAATAATAGGCTAATAATGTAGATTTTTGTGGTTAATGCAACTATGAAATTAGTTAATGCGCAATCTTATATTTGTGTTATAAAATAAATTTTAAAAATAAATATTTTTTTTAAAAAATAAATATTTTAAAAAATATATATTATTTTAATAAAAAAACACGGTTCACCGTATAAATAGGGTGAACAGTGCATACGGTGTAAATATTGAGTGTAAAAAATATCTAGAAATATCATTTTTCTTTTATTATAAGTGACTATATTAAAATGCTTGGGAGTATGGGCTACACGTTTTTCTTTTGACGCGAGACAACGTGTATGATAAAGTTAGTTTTTATGCCATACTATATTATGTAAGGTCTCCATTTTCAAAAACTCAATATCATAAATTTAAAATTATTATTTCATTAAATTTTGATATCCAACTTTACGATCGATTAATCTAAAAAGATTTTGAGACCTTTAGAAAAATATATTTTAAAGACTTAAGTCTCCGACCAATCATTAGGAGTTAATTAAATCTATTATCTATTATCTATATATTAAAAGCAAAGTATCTCGTAAAAATTACTTATATCTTTTTGAGATCATACTGTAACTTTTCTAGTGAGCTTTGAGTTCGATTTCACGGTGGTGGTCGGAGGTTCTGCGAGATGGTGATACAGTGAAGGTACGTGGGTTTTGTTTGTGAACGGAAAAAGAGCGCAATGGTACGTCAGTCCCTTCGCTGGATTTGGCTGGAAGAGGAAACGGCTCCGGCGGTGAGGGTTTCAATCATTTATCTAAGTCGTTTTTGCCTCTATTTGCTTTCACTTTTTGATCTATCTTTTCCTCTTTGCTTTGGATTGTTGTTGTATTATAATTATTGATGAGTTGTTGGTATATGAATGACGTTGTTAGCATTGTTAATCGATGAATTTAGTAGGTTATGAGGGAAGAAGAAGGTGGGATATTCACAAATGGAAATAATGGGTTGTACTTTTCTTGTGAGTGTGGAATATTGTTGAACGTGTGTTTACAATTGTATTGACTAACAAATAAATGGTTGGTTATATACTCCGAATTTTATGATTGTGCTTGAACTGTATATCGAAGGTTATGCATAAGTAATATGGTTTTTCCAATGACATATTTTTTTTTGCAGCATTTAAATTGAAGCAAGCAAATAGCAATTTTTCATCAAAAGTATTGATATTACATCATTAGGAAAATGTAAACATTAACTTAAACTTATACTATTTTAAAAGTTACGAACTTTTAATGTTTTGGTTGTTAAATCATGGATCTGTTAAAAGATTAGACTGAATTTCAATTGGTGTTTGTTTAATCAATTGGAGTTCAAATATTATCTCAAACATCAAGTTGAAAGGTTGAAGCACAGGAACAACCCATTGGAGCCACTATGAATAAAAATGGATTTTGTGTTTTACTGCAGGTTATGTTTAGTGGTGTTATTTTTAAGTGACTACTTGCCGAAGCTTGCATCAGCAACAATCAACATGAATACTACACACATCAAATCATCAAAGGACTTATTGTGGTAAGTAGTATTTGTTCGCTGTGTTTTCTGGCGAACAACCTCTGGTTAACCAATTTCTTCAGAAAGTTGGGTTACTTGCAGGACCAACCATACAAGTCCTAGGATACATGTGCATTTGGTTCTATCGAAATACTCTTAGACTTTTGGTGACTAATTTGTGGTTTGTTTTATCAATATTGTCAAAGTATTAAGGACTTTGATTTTGCAAGTAAAGAAAGTTTGAACTTAAAGGTGAAATAAGGTTAAAAGTTTAAACAAGAACAAAGAAATGTCGAAAGGCTAAAAACTTGCAGAAAAGTAAATGAAATGTAAAATGACATGAACTTGAAGAATAAACAAGTAATGAACTTGAAGAATAAACAAGTAATTTAAAATGACTTTGAAATATAACTGGTGTTTAAACGTACATTGTTCCAAATACTAGACTCATTTTCTCTCACACTGGGTACTTAGAGCTTTTACAGGAATTTTGTACAAATTTTCACACACCCATTCTAACCACAAACTATCCTATTTATACACAAACAAAATAACTGCTTAGAACGGAAAAACTATAACTAAACGACAAGTGTCAGCCTGCATGTAAATTTCTTCTCTGAAACCTCCATGTGTCCAACTGCCAAAGGTTACAACCTTTTGAAATTTGAATCTCTTCCTTGGTGACGAAACCTTGTAACTCCTCAAAACTGTCGAAACCCTTTTTAAAGGAGAAAAACTCTTCAGCACTTGCCAAACCTTATCTTTTTTAACAAACTTCTTCTGTCGAAGCCCTCAGTCACAAATTCTCCAAACTATTCTGCCAGAACATTATATCTATTTCTGTCGAAACAATGAAACTTTAAAACCTTGTCAGCAATTCTTGGATTCTCCTCCTGATGCTATCCTTCGACAAAGATGACCTTAAAGCCTGAATTTTAATCTTGTCGAAATTATGGTCTTGTCGAAATTATGGGTTTACAAATTGCCCCCCAGCAAAGATATTTTCGACTATCAAAGGAGAAATGTCTTTTGCTGTCGAAGTGATCTTTGACTTCCAGTTGCATTTATTGTGAAATGACTCTTTTTTTTTTTTTTTTTTTTTTATTGAGTCCCAAGGAAACACAATGATTTTCACTTTATGAAACGTCACATCTAGCCCACGTTTCACACAATCTCCCATGACCCTATATTGTAGGTAAATCATGGCTCACTACCAACCGCCACTTTCAATCTCCACCAATGGATTAACATGCATGTTTCCCTTTTCCCAACTGAAAAAATCTTTTCATTTTCTTTTTTCTTCTCATTTATTTCAAACTCTATAAATACCACTTTCAATAACATTTCACACTTTCCATTCTCTCTAATCTTCTCTTACCCAAGCGTGAAAACCCCATTTCCAAGTCTTTCAGAGCTCTTGTTTCTTCACCATCTTCAACAAATCAATGGCTCCTCCCAAGACTACCACTGGACAGAGTGCAAAGAAGACAAAGAAAACCAAGGATCTTCCTCCTGCTCACGTATTATCTGGGCCTACCCAAACTCAGCATCAGCAGTACTTCCCAGAACCCCCAAATGAAAGGGAAAAGGCAAGCATTTACAGGTCACAGGTAATAATTCCTATCTCTGTTTCTGGAATCCATCATGCTATGTTAGGCCCCATTTTTGATCCTACTATGGACCCTAACCGCTTAAAAGAATTTTACCCTTGCTATTCTGCTTCCAAACCCATAGCTGCTAATAAAAACCCTAAACCTGTCGAAACCTCATCAAAAGAACCTGAAGTCCTTATGGCTTTGACAGAGATAGATCTGTCTTATCTAAATCAAAATAGGATTTTTAGGAGTCCCCCTTTGACAAAGGATCCCTCTGAGTACCAAACATGGTTAACTAGGGTTGAAAAAGCCAAAGAAAAATTTTGGAAGAAAACTGGAATTTATAACTTAATCCAGTTGTCGAAAGAAGGTCCCCGTTATTGCCAAAACATGCTGTTGGCCTCCTTGTACTTTTGGGATAGTACTTACAACACTTTCCACTTACCCTGTGGAATGATGACTCCCACCCTATTCGACATAGCAGCCATAACTGGCCTTAGTCCTTTAGGGGAAATATTTAACCCTGAACATCTGAACAAGGATCCCATAGGCTTCGACACCAAGCATGCTGGGTATTCTGTTTTCATAGCCCATCACCAAGGTGAAAGCCATGAAGAAGTCTCTGATGAAGAGCACATTGCCTTTCTCAGCCTATGGTTGTCCAAATTTGTCTTTTGTACAAGGTCCCTTCAGGTGGCTAGAAGTTTCATCATTATGGCTAATCAGCTTCATAATGGAGTTGCATTCTGCCTGAGTGAGTTGCTTCTAGCAAACCTTTATGAATCTCTAAGTGAAAGTGTCAGCAATCTCAAATCCCTCAAAGAAAAGGGTAACATCAGTCTCACAGGCCCCTTTTGGCTTCTACAACTATGGCTGAATGCCACTTTTGAAAACTTCATCCCTAACAAAATGCCTGTTGTCGAAGAAACAGTCAAAGAAAGGCGTGTCGAATGGCCTAGGCTGGTTCAACTGACCCCCACTGATGAGAATGTAAGCCTTCAACAAGCATTTACTGGCTACATCATGATGTTCGCCAAACGCTATAAATTTTCTCCTTCAATGGCACCCTTCGCCAATAGACAAGTAGGTCCAAGATGGTTCACCAGAAGACTCCCAGTGGAGGACCAGAAAGATGAAGACTCTTACATCTCCATTTGGGAAGCTTTTCTTATGCCCAGACACTTCTTTTCTCATCATAGCCTCAACAATACAAAGGTATCTCTCATTGTATATCAACCCAATCTGGTAGCCAGGCAGTTTGGATTAATCCAGACGAAGACAAAGCCCATCTACCACAAGAAAGGTGCTATCATTTTCTACAACTCATTTCACCATTTCGACAAGAGCTTAGAACTGTACAACAAATATTTCGACCCAACTCTGGAGGTCTATCCCACCATCTTTATACCAAACTTCCTCTGCACTGAGGAGTTCGACGTCTGGTGGAAGGAATACTACATCAACAAATTTTTCGACGTAGCAACTTTCACTGCTCTTCTGACAAATGCTTTTACCTTTGTGCAGGACAAGAAGAAAAAAGGTACAGACCGACATATAAAAGAAATTCAAAAGTTTCAAAAGTATTTTGAAACTATTTACAGGCCTGATGATCTTCGTCGAACCATAGCTGAAGCAGCAAGATCTTTAAAATTCAAACTCACAGAGAAATTAGACCAATTGTGGTTTCCTTCATCCCTTCCACCACATGCACACTACGACTTTGCATTCACAACCTTTCCTCCAAAATTCCCTCCACTTCCTTCTGCAGAATTTGGAGTGGCCTTGTGTCCTCCATTTCCAGATTGGTTTGTATGTGGATCAGACTTAAAACTGCTTCGTGAAAGAAACAAAAAACCTGCCCAACGCGTGGTTGCGACGAAGTATCATCTGCACAACTTCACTGGGCACCTTCATATTGGGATTGAACACGTTACTATAGACGAACCCATTCTTGAAGGTGTCGAAGAGACTATATTTTTCTTTTCGTTTCTAACTCCTTTTATTACTATATCAATGTTCATGCAACTTTTCTTTTTCAGCTGTTAGAATTGTCAGGAAGACTACTGGCGAAGGAACTTCTTCAAAAACAGTCGAAAAAACCCCTTCAACAACAAAAAAGGTTTCGACACAAACAGAACATCCCTCCTTATTTGTATACTTCATATTTTCTTATACTAAACACTTCTTCTCTTTCTCTTATAGGTAACTCGTACCCCAGCAAAGAAAAGGAAAACAGAAGAAAAAGAAACAAGCGTCGAAGAATCCGAGGACGAATCCCCTGAACCCCAGCCTTTGAAAAGAAACAAAGGTTTAAAAATTAAAACAGTGGCGTCCCAAAGATCTCTGGTCCAAAGACGAACCCCACCTGCCAGTCCAGTCAACAAAGTTCCTTCAAGGAGCGAAAGAAGTGGGGACTCAAGTGCCCATACTGAAATTCCTCAGGTAATCATTTCGACAATCACCAATCCAGCCTTGACTGAATGTATCTTTATCTTCAAGTTCTTCTTTTGTGTTTTTTGCTTGTAGGTTGTTATTGATGTCGAAGAGACCTCTGCAATCCAAGAAGAGCATGCTCCCTCTAATTCTGAGAGGACTCTGGCTGAAAGACTCCGGGATGATGCCACTCCAGATGCAGGGATCCATGGGCCTCAAACCTTGGATGAATTCGACCTTAGTGACTCTGAGTCTTCCGACAACAACTCTCCCTTTCGACCAGACCCCACTGCCGAAAAAATTATTTCAGATCAAGATGTACCACTTCCAACAACCGCTGCTATACCAAACACTGACGCAAATGCCACTGCTCAGGATGTACAAACTCCAGATCCAACTAACACCACCATGGCTAACAAAGACAATGTCGAAGAAGAGGTTATTCTGTCGAATCAGCCAGAAGTTAACTTGAGCATTGGAGGAACCTCTCAACACATTCCCTCTTCATCAAAGGCTCCTGTCGAAACCTCTTTGGGCACTGCTTCGACGAGTTTATCTCATGAAGAAATTGAGAGTTTGAAGGCTAGAAAACCCTTTGAATACTTAAAAGCTTTGCTCGACACCAAGTATAACTTCCACGATTCCTCTGCCAGTGGTTCGACAGCTTCAGGGGCCACTTCCGACCTTCAACCAATCAATGTCATCATGGATGAGATCAAGGCAAGGATCCTTGGAGTTGACCTGTTTGAGGTCTTGGCTGAGAATACTTCTGCTCAATATGATCTGAAGAAGCTCCTAAAAAGTGCCAACTTGCTGGAGGCTTCGACTGAGGAAAGCCATCTGGTGATGGATTTGATATCTTTGATTGATTCTGCCAGCGCTGATCTGGTTCGACAAAAAGAATTCTCCCAAAAGATCACAGCCAAGTCTGAGGAGCAAGTTTCAGCATGGAACACAGTGGCTTCTTCGACAGAAAGGATTTCAGAGCTGAATAAGCTTTCTGACGAATACACCAAAGCTGCTGCTGATTGTGAAAGCAATATTCAAGCCTACCAAGCCCAAATTGCTGATCTCCAAAGAAAAATCCTCCGAGAAAAAGAACGCCAGGCCTCTCTTCAAAAACCAAATCAGGAAGCAATAGACAGTGAACTCCGGAAGGGGCTACAACATGCAGAAACAGCCCAGCAACTTCACAGGGAGCTTGACGAAATGACTGTCAGCAAAAGCCTTTGTGAGCGTCGAATTCAACTCCAAAAGAAAAAATTCGACGAACTCAAAACCACATTCCTTCGACAGTGATTTTGTAATAGGACTTAGGAATTTTACTTGTTTTGGGATATTTTCTTTTAGCACTTTTTATATGTAATGCTATTTTACGCCATTTGTTTGGCGAAGACAAGTTTCCTTTGTAATTTAGTTTGTTCTTATTTTTATCTCGTGCAGTGTTGGTTTATACTTTTTTAAGTACTTCCCATTTATTTTCATCACTCTTCTATCTTTTTCTATTTCTTCGACTTCGTATGCACCATTGGAAAAAACTCTTAAAATTTTGAAAGGTCCTTCCCACTTAGGGGACCATTTTCCCATCACTCTGTCTTTCTTCTCCATGGGCAAGATCACTTTCCAGACTAAATCATTTACTGAAAAGGCTTTGAATTTTACTTTTTTGTTATAAAACTTTTCAACTCTCTCTTTCTGCCTTCTTATTAATTCTAAAGCACGCAACCTTTCTTCGTCTAAATCAACCAATTCATCCATCATCATACTCCAATAGATTTCAGATGGAATCTCATGATGTCTTTGAATTCGTATTGACTGTAAACAGATTTCGACAGGCAATACTGCATCATGTCCATAGGTTAATTTAAATGGGGTGGAGTTAGTTGCTTCCTTAGGAGAGGTCCGACAAGCCCAAAGGATTTGATCCAGGGTCTTATGCCAATTTCTGGGTTTTTTACCCACATGTTTCTTTATCAGGTTTATCACCACTTTGTTGGCTGCTTCGACCTGGCCATTTGCTTGGGCATAATAAGGTGTCGAAGTCAACAACTTAAAACCTGTCTCTCTTGCAAATGCTTGCATATTTCTGCCAGTAAACACAGATCCTTGATCAGTGGTTATAGTCTCTGGTATTCCAAATCTATACACTATGTGTTTCTGGATGAAATCTATGACTGCTTCCTGATCTACATTTGTCAAAGGAGCAAGTTTCAGCATGGAACACAGTGGCTTCTTCGACAGAAAGGATTTCAGAGCTGAATAAGCTTTCTGACGAATACACCAAAGCTGCTGCTGATTGTGAAAGCAATATTCAAGCCTACCAAGCCCAAATTGCTGATCTCCAAAGAAAAATCCTCCGAGAAAAAGAACGCCAGGCCTCTCTTCAAAAACCAAATCAGGAAGCAATAGACAGTGAACTCCGGAAGGGGCTACAACATGCAGAAACAGCCCAGCAACTTCACAGGGAGCTTGACGAAATGACTGTCAGCAAAAGCCTTTGTGAGCGTCGAATTCAACTCCAAAAGAAAAAATTCGACGAACTCAAAACCACATTCCTTCGACAGTGATTTTGTAATAGGACTTAGGAATTTTACTTGTTTTGGGATATTTTCTTTTAGCACTTTTTATATGTAATGCTATTTTACGCCATTTGTTTGGCGAAGACAAGTTTCCTTTGTAATTTAGTTTGTTCTTATTTTTATCTCGTGCAGTGTTGGTTTATACTTTTTTAAGTACTTCCCATTTATTTTCATCACTCTTCTATCTTTTTCTATTTCTTCGACTTCGTATGCACCATTGGAAAAAACTCTTAAAATTTTGAAAGGTCCTTCCCACTTAGGGGACCATTTTCCCATCACTCTGTCTTTCTTCTCCATGGGCAAGATCACTTTCCAGACTAAATCATTTACTGAAAAGGCTTTGAATTTTACTTTTTTGTTATAAAACTTTTCAACTCTCTCTTTCTGCCTTCTTATTAATTCTAAAGCACGCAACCTTTCTTCGTCTAAATCAACCAATTCATCCATCATCATACTCCAATAGATTTCAGATGGAATCTCATGATGTCTTTGAATTCGTATTGACTGTAAACAGATTTCGACAGGCAATACTGCATCATGTCCATAGGTTAATTTAAATGGGGTGGAGTTAGTTGCTTCCTTAGGAGAGGTCCGACAAGCCCAAAGGATTTGATCCAGGGTCTTATGCCAATTTCTGGGTTTTTTACCCACATGTTTCTTTATCAGGTTTATCACCACTTTGTTGGCTGCTTCGACCTGGCCATTTGCTTGGGCATAATAAGGTGTCGAAGTCAACAACTTAAAACCTGTCTCTCTTGCAAATGCTTGCATATTTCTGCCAGTAAACACAGATCCTTGATCAGTGGTTATAGTCTCTGGTATTCCAAATCTATACACTATGTGTTTCTGGATGAAATCTATGACTGCTTCCTGATCTACATTTGTCAAAGGTATGGCTTCAATCCATTTAGTGACATAGTCTACTCCTACTAAAATGTACTTCTGCCCTTTTGAAGAAGCTGGTCGAATCTCACCAATCAAATCTAAAGCCCAACCTCTGAATGGCCAAGGCTTTATAATAGAATGTAACTCACTTGCTGGCACATGAGGTATGCCTGCATGGATTTGACATTCCTGACAACCCTTTGCGAATTCGACACAATCTTTCAACATGGTTGGCCAATACATTCCTTGTCGAAATAATAGCCATTTCATTTTATGTCCTGCTTGGTGGGCACCACATGCACCACTGTGTACATTCGACAAAGCTATGTACGCTTCAGTCTCTCCAAGGCATTTTAGTAGAACTCCTTCTGCAGTCTTTTTAAACAGTTCATTTCCAAAGAGCACATAACTTAAGGCTCTGTACTTTATCTTCCTTTCGACTGTTTGATTTGGATTTTGCAAATAATCTTTAATGGGTTTTCTCCAATCTCCATCCTCTAGATTACCCACATTGAAAATCTCAAAGTTTTCTTGATCACCATATCCCAATCTTATTGTGTCCAAATCAGATGGGGACAGCTTAGTAGATAAAACTTTTCCTCTCACTTCGACGAACTTCAACAGATTTTCTTTCGACACTTTATACCCTGAAGCCAGCTGGGCCAAGTCATTTGCTTCCTGATTTTCTAATCTGGGGATGTGTCTAAAAACTACACTGTCGAATCTCTTGAGGAGTCTGTTGGCTATCACAAAGTACATGATCAAATTTTCTTTGACACATTTGTACTCTTTCGTCAATTGTTTTATCACCAATTCAGAGTCACCCATTATTTCGACCTCTGTTGCCCCCAGTTCCAACAAGATTTCAAGTCCAACAATTAAGGCTTCATATTCTGCCTCATTGTTTGAACAGAATTCTTCTATTTTGTACTTGAACTTTGTTGGAACTTTATTGGGAGAAATAATTAACACCCCAACACCTGTTCCATTTTTATGACTGGAACCATCAAAATATAACCTCCAAGGCTCTTTTCCGACATAATTTGTCTCCTCTCCAAGTATGGAGTGGTCAGCTATAAAGTCAGCAACTACTTGCCCTTTAACAGCTTTTAGAGGCATATATTTTAAAGAATATTCAGTTAAGGCTAAAGCCCATTTTCCAATTCGACTATGTAAAATAGACTTAGACAACATATGCTTTATTACGTCGAAATGAGAAGATATATGTACATCGACGGGTTTTATATAATGCTTTAATTTCATACAAGAGAAATATACACATAAACATAATTTCTCTATCATGCTATACCTAGTTTCAGCATCATTCAAGACCCTGCTGAGATAGTAAATGGCTCTTTCGACGCCATGTTCATCTTCTTGACAAAGCATACTTCCTAATGTTCTGTCAGATGCTGATATGTAGAGCCTCATGCTTCTTTTTCGGCAAGGAGATATTAGGACTGGGGGATTTGCCAAATACTCCTTGATCTTGTCGAAAGCAGCTTGTTGCTCTTGCCCCCAAGTGAAACCCTCTTTCTTCAGTCGAAGCAAGGGTGAGAAGGCCTGAGTCTTTCCACTAAGGTTGGAGATAAATCTTCTGAGGAAGTTGATTTTCCCTAGTAGAGACTGCAATTCCTTCTTTGTCGATGGCGCTTTTGCTTCCATTATTGCTTTAGCTTTGTTTTCATTGATTTCAATCCCCTTTTTGTGGACCACAAAGCCTAAGAAATCCCCAGCCTGCACACCAAAAGCACATTTAAGAGGATTCATTTTCAAACCAAACTTCCTCATCCTTTCAAAGGACTGTCGAAGATGGTTAATATGGTCGAAGCCTGAAGCAGATTTAATCACAATGTCATCTATATAAATTTGCATAAACGTTTCAATGAAATCGTGAAAAATAGAATTCATAGCCCTTTGGTAAGTAGCTCCAGCATTTTTCAAACCAAAGGGCATTACTACCCATTCATATGTTCCTATTGCTCCTGGACAACGAAAAGCTGTTTTTGGAACGTCTTCTTCGGCAATAAAAATCTGGTTATAACCAGAATAGCCATCAAGCATACTTAAATACTCATGGCCTGCTGCAGAATCTACTAGCATTTCTGCTACTGGCATAGGATACTCATCCTTAGGGGTGGCTGAGTTTAGATCTCTAAAATCAATACACACCCTCAGTGTGCCATTTTTCTTAATCACAGGAACAATATTAGCAATCCATTCGACATACCTTGTTGTACGGATGAATTTGCATTTTAGAAGTCTTTCGACCTCTTCTTTGATCTTCGACAGAATTTCAGGTGCAAAGCGTCTGGGGGTCTGTTTTATTGGCTTCTTCCCTTCCAGAATTGGCAACTTCAATTCCACCAGACTTCTGTCTAAATCAGGCATTTCGTCATAATCCCATGCGAAGCAGTCTTTAAACTCATTCAGCAGCTGGATTATTTCGATTCTGAGTTGAGGATTCAACTTGGCACTGATGTAAGTGGGCCTTTTCTCTGCCCCCAGTCCTAGATTAATCTCCTCTAAGGGATCCTGTGCCACCATTTTCATATTGGTGGAGGTTGGATCCTTTTCGAACCCCAGAGGTTCGTCATCATAAATGGCATCAAGTCTTTGGTTTTGCCATTCACCATTTGAGTCTTCTTCAAAACTCTGATTTGCATGTTGCTCCTCAATATTTTCTTGAGGGTGTTGTCCTTCGACAACCTGAGTGCTGGCTTCGACAGCCATATTTCTTACTTCAGCCTCAAGGGCCGCTTTGTGTTGTTTTTCGGCTATATAAGCCGAAATCCTTTCCATTGCTGAAACTTCAGTCATTTTCACTGAATTCACTTCCCCATCCAGTTGGGTTGACATGGGCAGTTCCCCAAGTGTAATTTGTTTCCCCAATTATTTCTTTATCCCACTGGAAACCATGTGTAGGATGGAGGTACATGGAACAGTAAGCGTTGTCGGAAGCTGTCAGGTCGAAAGCCGCAGGATTGCATGGTGCTATATGGGCTAGGTTCTTGTCGAAGTTACGACTAGTGATATTGTTCACATCAGCTGTGAAGTAACTCTGATCTGCTTCAATGTTTTCGACAATCCCATCTGGCCTCCAGATTGCTATTCTTTGATGCATGGAGGATGGCACAGCCCCAATCCCATGGATCCATTCTCTTCCCAACAGCAAGTTGTAATTTGCTTTTGATGCTATCACCACAAACATTGTAGGCCTGGTGATGGATCCTACAGTCAAGTTCAATTGTATTACTCCCAGTGTTGTTCCCACTTTACCTTCATAGTTGGACAACACCATATTGTGAGGCTTAGTGTCGGAGTCATCTTTTCCAATTCTCCTTATCATGTAATGAGGAATTAAATTTACAGCTGCTCCGCCATCTATCAGAATTTTGTTGACACCTACACCTTCTACCTTTCCTTTTATGAAGAGAGGCTTTAAGTGAGCCTTCATTGCATCATCTGGCTTTTCGAAGAAGGCATTTTGCTCTTCGACACAGCCATTGTTCATTATGTAGTAGCATACAGGCTTCAAGCTTATGCTATCATCCATCATGTCATCCTCTTCGTCTTCGACTTCCATTATCCTGTCGAAGTCTCTGGGCAGTACAGAAACCACATTGCAAGTTACGTCGAAAGAAGCATCTGATTCTGAACCAAATTCATCTGTGACTTCTTCGTCCACTGGCATTCTATTGTTTGTTTTCTGCACCTCTGTGGTGTCACCAGATCTATTCTTCTGAATGATTTCTTTTTCTGCCAGGGGCATTCCCTTGTTCGTAATCTGCACACATTTGCTTGATTCAGCTTCCTTCTGCCCAACCTTTTGGTATTCTACAGTTTTCTTTTCAATTTTCTTCTGCCTTTGGAATCTTCTCCATTGGGATCTGGACATAGGATTCTTCCCTTTGTAGTTTTCAGAGACGTATTTTGGCTTTGCCTCCTTTTTAACTTCCATGGAAGGACCCCTGTTCACTTCAAAACTCTTCCATCTCTTCTGACCTTGGACATCCCTTATAGGCTGAACCCATTTGTCATCATTTGGCCTGTTGGATGGTTTGTAAGTGTTGAAACGTCTTTCTCCGACCCCTTGACTGTGATGCTCCCCTCTTCTTGGGTCGAATCTTTCGTTTCTGGTTGGTGGGATTGTTCCCCAATTTCTTTTCCTCTGGGTCTTTTCTGCTGCTTCCAAGTCATCAGCTGCTTTCTTATCGAACACAGCACTGCATCTTGGGCAAAGCATGACTTCTGCATTCTTCCTTTGACACCTCTGGATGAATTCAACCAGACTCTCGTTCTCTTCTGGGTAAAACAGCTTCTGATGCTCCTCTTGACGCTTCTTTCCCTTGTCGATGTCTGGTCCTCCCTTTTGAATGATTTCCACCATATGAATCCCAGCACTCTGTTCAGTTGTAATTTTCAATTTGTTCATTTTTTCGACTAGCATGATTTCCTCTGGGATGTCCTCCTTTGACTGACTAACATTGCCTTTTGGGTGTAAGCCCTTATAGATGTATTTGCAGCAATGTGCAACCCTTTCGACAGGATGTTCTTCATTTTTGGTGGTATCACTGTTCATTTGTTTGACAGTGAGGGAATTGTCATCAGTCCCTGGTGTTTTAATCTCCTCTTGGTCAGCATCTCTTTCACAGTTTTTCTTGTTGAAGCTTCTTCCCACTTTGACTGCATTTCTTCCGTTGAAACCTTCAGTGGTCTTAGTGGCATTCTCACTGTCGAAGTCTTCAGAAATTTTGACTTCTTTTGCCTCAGCCTGGCCAGCAGAATTATCACCTTCTTCCACCACATTGACATGGGTGTCGAAACCTTCAGCAGCTTCTATCATGGTGAAGTTGGTGTCGAAGCTTTCAGTAACTCCTACCACTTCAGAATTTTCTTCTGCCATGATCTCCATTTCGACCACGTTTACCATTTCTGGCTCAGCATAATTTGCCTCCACAATCTGCATGGGATTGGAGTCAATCTTCATCTGCTGCTTGCCTTTGTCTCCAAACTTCAACCTTCCATTTTGGATTGCATTTTGGACAAGATCCCTGAAAAGGTAACATTGAGAAGTTTTATGACCCAAGAAATTATGGTATTTGCAAAAACCTCTCTTTTTCTGTTGGTCTATAGGAGGCTCTTTAGTGCCTGCTGGTTTTATTAACTGACCATCTTTGACTAGTAAATCAAATATCTCATCACACTTGGTGATGTCGAATGTATAGGTTCTTTTAGGGAACCTGTCATTCTTTTCCATTTCGACTGGACTTTTTCCATTCGACGGGGCTAAAACTTTACAAGAATATGGAGGGCCTTGCTTTAATTCCGCAAGATCAATTTCTTGCTGGTCGAAAATGACTGGTTCGTTTTCGTCGTAATCATCTTGAACCATTCCTACATAGGCCACTCTTTCCTTCTTGTTTTTATTTGATCTAAATTTCTCATTTTTTAGTCTTTCTATCTGCCTTACTCTGTCTGCCAACTGTGCCATGTCTCTCAGATATTGGGTATCCAGTTTTTTCCTTATGGAATAATCAAGACCCCCTGCAGCCATTTCGACTAGTTCTTGTTCCGGCACTTGCGTAAAGCATCTGGCTTTTAATAATCTAAACCTATTCAAATAGTCATCTATGGGTTCAGAAAATTTTCTTTTGACACTTGCCAACTCTTTCAAACTTATCTTGGTTTGTCCCATATAAAATTGTTCATGGAACAATCTCTCTAATTGGGTCCAAGTAAAAATTGAAGTTGGAGGAAGTGACGTAAACCAAGTGAAAGCGTTTTTTGTCAAAGAACTCGGGAAATATTTCGTCCTTAAGTTCTCGTTATTAGCAATCTCTCCCGCTTCTATCAAATAACGTGCCACGTGTTCTATGGTGGATTCACTAGTATCCCCTGAAAATTTTGTGAATTTGGGGACTTTCCACCTTGGTGGTAACTCTTGTTGTAAGATAAATTCAGACAAGGGGGAAGTATAACTAGGCCTTTGTAATCCTACGTTTACTCCGTTTTGTGCCATTATTCTCTCCACCATGGTGGCAATATTATTTTCGACAGGCATGTTATTGTAACGCATTCTCTGCTGTAACACTTCGTCAGCATTTTGGTTTCTCTGGACTATTATCCTTCTTGGTTCCTGTCGAATAGGCTCTTCTACATTAGGCTGTTCGACCATCACCTCTTGCCCCCTGGGATTTTCCTGAGGGTTCCCTAAGGGCCTTTGGTTTATAGTGAGTTCCTCTTCGACAGCCCTATTGGCAGGATTCTGGTTTAATTGCATTCTTTGTTGTGCTTGTGGGACTCCAAAAAAATCAGCAATGCGTGCCATCTGTTCTGCCAATATTTGGTTTGTTTGGGTAGTGTTTTGTATTAAGGGATTGAACACGTCTCCCATTTGTTGTGTCAAAGCCTGCACCATATCATGATTGCTTTCATCCATCTGTTGACGGATTACTTGTGCAGAATGGTTTGTCATAGCGGGCATATGGAAACCTGGTGGAATTTGATTCATTCTATTTCCATTTCCACCATATCCTGATCCTTGCAATGGTGATGACACTTGAACCATGGCATCAGAGAATAATGGTGACGAATTATGTAGGCTTGCCATCATTGAAGTTGGCATTCCGTACGGTTGTTCTCTCCCAGCCAAAGGCTGAGAATAATTCAGATATGGCCTGAATGTATTTCCTCCAGGGGGAGGGGTTCCCAAGGGTCTGGCGTGTCCCATGGTGGAAGAACTAGGCGCATTCTGGGATCCTGAACCCGTTGGTATGGAATCCCCCAAAGGAGGCCTAATCTGTTCTAAAACAGGGCCAGACACTGGTATTGTTCCTGACGAAGGGATAGGATTGGAAACTGGAATGGTTTCGTCAGAAATATTTGAAGCATTTGGCAAGTTAGCCATGTTTCTTCTTCTTGTTCTCTTTGGTCTCTCTACGTCGGTTACGGCTAATTTACCGCTTCTAAGAATCATACAACGTAGCAAGGAACAATTTGTCTAAAAATTTCTATTAGATTTTATCAAATGCACTGGTCCCACCAGGTGTGCCAATTTGTTCGCTGTGTTTTCTGGCGAACAACCTCTGGTTAACCAATTTCTTCAGAAAGTTGGGTTACTTGCAGGACCAACCATACAAGTCCTAGGATACATGTGCATTTGGTTCTATCGAAATACTCTTAGACTTTTGGTGACTAATTTGTGGTTTGTTTTATCAATATTGTCAAAGTATTAAGGACTTTGATTTTGCAAGTAAAGAAAGTTTGAACTTAAAGGTGAAATAAGGTTAAAAGTTTAAACAAGAACAAAGAAATGTCGAAAGGCTAAAAACTTGCAGAAAAGTAAATGAAATGTAAAATGACATGAACTTGAAGAATAAACAAGTAATGAACTTGAAGAATAAACAAGTAATTTAAAATGACTTTGAAATATAACTGGTGTTTAAACGTACATTGTTCCAAATACTAGACTCATTTTCTCTCACACTGGGTACTTAGAGCTTTTACAGGAATTTTGTACAAATTTTCACACACCCATTCTAACCACAAACTATCCTATTTATACACAAACAAAATAACTGCTTAGAACGGAAAAACTATAACTAAACGACAAGTGTCAGCCTGCATGTAAATTTCTTCTCTGAAACCTCCATGTGTCCAACTGCCAAAGGTTACAACCTTTTGAAATTTGAATCTCTTCCTTGGTGACGAAACCTTGTAACTCCTCAAAACTGTCGAAACCCTTTTTAAAGGAGAAAAACTCTTCAGCACTTGCCAAACCTTATCTTTTTTAACAAACTTCTTCTGTCGAAGCCCTCAGTCACAAATTCTCCAAACTATTCTGCCAGAACATTATATCTATTTCTGTCGAAACAATGAAACTTTAAAACCTTGTCAGCAATTCTTGGATTCTCCTCCTGATGCTATCCTTCGACAAAGATGACCTTAAAGCCTGAATTTTAATCTTGTCGAAATTATGGTCTTGTCGAAATTATGGGTTTACAGTATTTTAATTTGGTTTTAAGTTACTTAATAATTTGTAATTTAATAAATCTATATTTTCATGTGATTTTTGTATTTAATTTATTGCATTTTCTTTTGGATGGAGGAAAAAGTTCTCCAATGTAACAAAAGGACAACTTCGCACATTGAGAAAACTTAGGTTAAACAATATGACTCTCTAAAGTTTCTTTATTTTGACTGAGATGAAAAACGGTCTCACAACACCTTGTCGGTTGCAGGAGTTGATCTCTATTATGAAGAAGGATCAAGACAGTTTTATAAAAAACACTGGTGATGGGCTCTCATACAAATGATGTTTTCATTGAAGAGTCAATTACCGCAATGTTAGGAGTAGTTGAAAAGATATATCTTGACTGCATGAAGACAGTTTCATCAAAAGAAAAACTTTTTGAATTACATTTGAAATCCTTCGAGAACAATGCAAAATGTAATTCACATGTATTGACTGGAAATGTGGAGCGCTTCATTTATTTATTGTGTGTGAACAATTAATATAACTAATATTTGGGATTTTAAAAAAAATTAACTGTCATCTAATTTTATATATATTTTTATAATATTTATGTATAAAAAATGTTAGAACATGTTTATTATATAGATAACTTCAAATAATGTTCCATTATTATTTTAAAAATTATAAGTAAAATAACTTAGAGACGAATTTTAAATAGATAGATTAGATTAGATTTTCAAGATAATAAACTCTCTTTATCTTATCCTATTTATTTTAAACACAAAGAGGCATAATTAATAATAATATTACATACTTGTAATATAATAATTTTCACTAAACTATCCTAATTAATATAATAATTGTCACTTAAAATTATTAATGCTATTTTTTAATGAAAAATCTAACACAAAAGTAATCAACATTTTATAAATTATTCATTTTTATTTAATTTTTACCTTAGTATGTTTTTTTATACATCAGACTATTTCAATTTATTAATTTTTTTAAAATTTATTATAAAACGGTTTTTTAATTCTAAATTGAATTTATTAATTAAAATAATATGTTATAATAATTTTAATTGAATTTACTAATTAATTTAAAAATCTATAAATAAAATAATAAATTAATTTAAATTATTATAAATAAAATATAACAAATTATTATTTAAAATTTTTGAAAAATATAAAAATAACAATTAATAGTATATTTATTACAATTAATTAGTATCGCTTTATTTTTTAAAGAGAATTTTAATAAAATAATAGAATATTATTTGAGGTTATCCATAGAATAAACCTGTTCTAACAATAAAGGAACATTTCGCTGTTTGAAGTTATGAGCATAAGTCACCTTAAGTTATGAGCATGAGTCATATTATTGTTCCATTATTTTTTGATGTTAGAGAAGAATAAACACACTTCAAATATTGTTTTTAAAATTATGAGCAAAACAATGTTGAGAAGAATTTTATAGATAATTTTAAACTATCTTTATCTTTTATTGATAATTTTCAATGTGACTTTTCATTAAAGAGAGTGAAAGGTCACATTAAATAGTGAAAAGTCATATGAAAATTAGAGTGAGAATTATATTTAAATAATTTTAAAAATGTTATAAGATGTTAATTATTATTTTATGCAATCCCTAATTCATATATAAAACTAAATTCATGTAGTATAATTACTTTATAGATAACTTACAATAATTTGTTTTGTAAAAGAAAATAATATTAATAAACGGTAAAGATCTAATGATAAATATAAAAGAGAATAAATCATTGAAGATATCTTTATATATATTTTAATAATCTTTATATTTAGGGCTGGAAATGAGTCGAGTCGAGTCGAACTCACCTCAGCTCGGCTCGACTCGTTAAGAATTGTTCGAATTCGAGTTCGAGTTCGAGTTCGACACGAACTTTTTTTTAAGCTCAAACTCGACTCGTTATAAGTTCACGAACAGTTCGGTTCGACTCGTTAGGTTCATCTCATTAGGTTCATCTCACATGGTTCACGAACTTAAAAACTATTTTTTTAAATATATATATATATTTTTTAGTATATTTGACATTTTAAATAAATATATATTTTTTAAATAAAATATTAAAATAAAATAAAAGTTATCATATTGAAATTTAACTTTATCTTTGAAATCTACTAATTCAAAACCTACACAACTTTCAAGAGATACATTTGAGAGTCTAATTCAAAAACTACTAAATTGAAGATTAAATTTGTCTAAGATTTGAAGTAAATATTTAAACATAATCTTAAAGACAGTATAATTCTTTTCATATGTAACCGAGTTGACTCATGAACCTAACGAGTCGAACTATGTATAGTTCAAGTTCAGCTCATTTAGTTAACGAATTTAATTTTTCGCTCATACTCAACTCATTTGGTTCATGAACCTAGTTCAACGATTTAATTGTCGAGTCAAATTCCGAACTATCTTCGAGTTGGTTTGGTTCATTGCCAGCCCTATTTATATTATATCATACTATTAAATTGTCTTTTAATTTATCTTAGTTAAAATATTTATTTTATTTTAATCAAATTAACTAGACATTGAAATAATAAATTCTATGTTAATTACTAATAAATGACATTTATTTATAAACATAATAAAATATAAGACACATATTTATTATTATTGAATAAATAAATTTGAGATGATATGATAAATATTTAGTTTTTCATTCTAAAAACATACAAATAAAATATATTTTTTAATTATTTAGGTTCTTATTTAAAATAAAATATATCTTGAAATTATTTAGATTTTAAAAAAGTCAATAAAACAAAACAAAATCAATTGAGATTTTGTAATTTCTTAAAGTTATAAAATTACTAAAACTTATAAAAAAAATTAAATTAACTTTATAATGGTACTCATGATAAAAAAAATGATAAATGATAGTCATGAAAATTTAATGATAAATGGTAATCATGAAAAAAAAATGATAAATGATAGTCATGAAAATTTAATGATAAATGGTAATCATGAAAAAAAAATGATAAATGGTAAAAATTTATTGATACAATCATTTTTATAAACTGGAATAAGTTACGATTATTTTTATAAACAAGAATAAGTTAAAAATAATTTTATAAACGGAATAAATTCAACTATTAATACAATTATTTGTATAAATGAGAATATATTACAAATATTTTTATAAATGGACACATGGGTTCAAGGTGCTTAAAAACGAGAAAAAGTCATAACAATTTTATAAACGGAAATAAGTTACAATTATTTATATAAAAAAGAATAAGTTACAAATATTTTTATAAAGGAGAAAAATTCAAGTATTAATACAATTGTTTTTGTTCTGGACTGGGGCGAGACCTGTCCCTCTGTCGGGCAGGCCCAACCCAATACTACGCTGACGAATCCCAACAAAGCTCAATCCTCCTCTATCGAGGAAGCTCCTCAACAAGGCATCCCCGTCGGGCAGAGCATTATCTTGTTGGGGAAGGTCATGCGCTTCCACCACGGACTCCACGTGCCCCTCACGCGGGGACACATCATCAGACAACTACCCACTTCCGAAAGAGTTGGTCGGTCCACCTTCCGAAGATAACGGGACAGTTGATCCAGGGCGAAGACCACATGCTGGTCTTCCCTACGCCACATAAGCTCTGGCAGTTACTTGTGTTGGGCTTGGCAATCCGGCCCAATACAATGTAACCATTGGCCCTACGCTGAGGGCACATTATAAATATCCTCTTTCACTATCCTCTTCACATATTCTCTCTGTACTTGCTCTTTCTAAAACTCCGTTACTCACTTAAGCATTGAAGTATCTTACAGGTACACCATTTTTTCTTTACAATGCTGGTGGACACAAGAGCTCACGACGCGTGGCAGGCTACTGATTCCTTTTTGATCAGGTGAGATCAGTGGCGCCGTCTGTGGGAACCCTTTGCTTCCCCGTTCTTTCTCCTACCCAAGCGTAGAAGCTCAAGAACCAAAGCAACTTTCAACTTCCATTCTGATCATGGTCATCCCACGCGACAACAATGCCCTATAAACCGCCTTCGTCCCCTTCACCAACGGGGACAACCACAACCCCAACGTGATCGTCTGCAACGACGAGTGCGGCTACAGGGACATGCACACTGCCTCTCCCTCCTCGGAGGACGCGGTCTTCAACGCCGCCCAGCGCTTCGACAACCCGACTGTTTACCAGCCCATCCTGGTGCCAACAAGCACCGATCCTACCATGGTGGCTCTGTTCACAGCGATCAACCAAACCAACCTGATGATCTTTCAATAGAACAAGCGAATAGGGATGCTCGAGAGGGAGCGACCATCCCGCTCTCTCCCACGGAGACATCTTCACCTAGTTTCCAGCAGTTCCTCTCCTCCCCCACGGAGGACGTGACACGTCAGCGACTCTCGGAGCCTTCTCCATGATCGAATGGGCGTCGCCCTCGCTTGGAGCGACCACAGCCGATGGCTTCCCAAAAGCGCGACCGGTCACCTCCCCGGAAGGAACGACGCTCCCCAGCTTAGAAGAAGAGAAAAGTCGAAGGAGGCGTTACCAAGCCTAGAGCCCGACTGAGGAGTCCTCCCCAACGGAACAGGAACAACTAGGGATCCGTCTTTCCCTCATTGTCACCTGTCAGGAGTGACGAAAATGTCCATCGCTCACCACTGTGTAGGCCCATCAGAGAGGCCTAATTGCCCATCGGGATGGAGAAACCCCCACCTTTGGCAACATACGATGGCACGATTGACTCAGACGACCATATAGAAAGCATCGATGCAATGCTCAATTATCGGAACATGCAGGGAGCTATCAAGTGTAGGTTTTTCCACACTATCCTGAGAAAGGGTGACATGGCGTGGTACAAACGCATTGCACCCAAATTCATCACCTCCTGGGGAGAATTGAATAGGCAGTTATCCAGGCACTTCACAGCTTCTCAGCGCCATTCGAAGACCAAGGAAGCCCTGGGAGCCATCATCCAGGGGAAGAATGAATCTCTTCGAGATTACATAGAGAGGTTCAACCGAGAAGCCGTCCAGATGTCCACCACGGATGATATGAAAAAATTCCTGATCTAGAGAGGCATACGACCTCACTCCGACTTCGCCAAAATCGCCGAGATCGAACACCCCTATACGGAACCAGAAAGGCTTTAGGGGCACCAGGCATGAGGAGGCCTCTCTTTATCGACGAAGCGGGGAAAAAGGAAGGGAAGACCGACCCCGCAAATAGAGAGGATCATCGGGTCAGTTCACTGAGTACACACTGCTAACAGCTCCCCACGAGTGCATCCTGTCCGAATGTATCAATTCGGAATTTCAAAGGGACGGTGTCTGTTACCCGAAACCGACGACCCTGAAGTCCAATATGGACAAATCTAAATACTTCTGATTCCACCATAGTCATGGATACGTCACGGAAGATTGCATCCACCTCAAGGATACAATCCAAATCTTAATTAAGGAAGGGAACCTGAAATAGTACACCCGAAGCGGTGAGGCTCCCCGACTTGAGACCCGTGAAGCTAAAAGGGTCGAGGAAATGTTACCACCCTCCGAAAAAGCTGGACTACAGGTCACCCTGTGTGTCTCCCAGCCAGAGGATTTCCTCTTTCTCACCGAGCCCGCTAGACCACTGTTCATCCACAGTCCTGTTCATAAGCAATTTTCACGTGAACAACATTTGACCTCCTAACGCAGGTTTACTTGCGGGACCGGCCAAACAAGTCCCAGAATGTACCGGTCGAGTGTATGAGATGGTGGTGGAATGGTGTTGTTTAGAATAGGTTGAAGACAAATTTGAGAAAGACTGTGCAGACTTAAATAAAGACAAATGAATAAACAAGAAAAGACAAGAAATCTTGAAAGTCGGTAATATAAATTGCTATTAAAAGGAAATGTAGACGCGATCATAAATTTTACAGGAATGAAACTCTTTTCTCTTAACACTTGGTACTCAGAGTGTTTTTCCCTTACAATGTTACAAAATACGTCCCCCAAAATGAACATGGGTATTGCCTTAAATAGGAAAATAAAATAACTGCTATATTGATCTTGGTGGCGCCACGTGTCCTTCCACAACTTCTGTAACTTCCCACATTCTCAGCTTTTCAAATTTCTTCCTGCTAAAACATTATTCTACTTTGTGTCGGCTTCCTTGCCCCTCAGTCGACATTTTCGACGGAATAGGCCTGAGCCGACTCACAAAACTCCCTCTACTGGCGTCGATTCACATCGTTTCCCTTACCACCTTTCCCAACCTGTCGACCCACAAGCCAATTTCTATGTCGCCTTTCCTTAGTCGAAACTTCCTGCCAATAAAATGTCCCCTCAAAACCCAATTTTGACTGAGCACTTTTTCGACTGGGGAACTTGGCATTTTGGTTCAATGAGGTTTCGACTGCATCTTGGTAATGACCCAGCAACACCATTATTATTTTTCTATCGAGTCAGCCACGCGTCATCCCCAGTCTGACGTGATAATGGTGCCTTTCTGTGCCACGATTTCCAAGAAAGCTAATCATGCTTGGTCGCATCCCAACGTTATGGCTTTTAAACTACTCCCACTTACTCTGGAATTGGAACTTCCCCTTGTCTTTTCAACTGCATGCCAGCTTGCCTATAAATAGACTCTTTCCATATTTGGTTTTCTTTTTCCAACTTCTCTCACGCTTCTTCTTTCCTGCAAACTCTTGTCCTAAAAATTTCTTTGACCTTCCCTTTCAATGGCTTCTTCAATCATTTTCACCACTCACACTATCGGAAACAACCCTATTACGTTTGTTCTCTCTGAAGCTGACGCCCTTAGGCCCCTTCCCAATCCGACGCCCGCTGATGACATAGTGGTAGCTGTCTAGCAATGCCAAATGATCATCTCTTTTGCGGTTGCTGGAAAGTTGCACGCTTTCCATGGGCCCTACCCTGCTAACAAACCCAACCATGAGGAGCTTCAGGATAACAATCATGAATGAATGGTGATGAGCACAAAATAAAAAAAGACTATCAATGCAAAAATCGGGATCGAAAACTCAAATAGGAAGAGTCATGTTTCTAATAGGAGAAACCAAGTCATATGTCAATAAGTTAGTAGTCGAGAAAATTAGTGAAAATTAAAATCAATAATAAATCCTAAATATTCACATTCTAAACATGATTTAAAATAAAAAAAAATTAATCTAATAATAAAAAAATTTTGAGGCTTTTTTTTATCAGTAATAATAAAAAAAGACTAATTAATTTAAATAGCTATAATTAAATCAAACTAAAACATAATAAAAAAAAATATTTGGAAATATTAGTTAAGAAAAAAAATAATCAATAGCAACATGTAGAATAAAAAATGAAATTAAAAATCCTAAAAAAAAGGAATGAACAAAAATAGGGGGAAGTCAAAATGAAACCAAAGTATGCAAATTAATCAAATGGGTCTGTGAGCCCAAAATAATTTGAACCTAAGTCATTAATATCAGAGAAAAAAAGAATAGATAAAAATTAAAATTAAGAAACCTAGACTATCAGACTCGTGAAACCAAACCTTTTTTTCCTTTTCTCCTTGATTCCACGATTTTCCTCTCTTCCACAACTCTCACCTTCTCACTTCTGAGGTGGCTTCCTTGTTGCTACACTTTCTATTCTTTTCCCGTTTGCCTCTTCTTGTACCTCTTGATTGTTCCTCAATCTCTCACTCGCTGATTTCTCTTGTTCACTTTGATCTAATTTGCTTTCTTCCCCTTTGCAAATCTCACGTCTCATTCTCAAGTCGTGGCAAATGGTTGTTGTAGAAGGTTAGACGAAGGGAGATCGAAGGTGTGTTGGGAAAGAAAAAAGTGGACCGAAACTGTAACTGTACGACAAAGGGTTTAGAAATGTCGTGGTTGGGTTGTTATGTTGTAAGGAGGAAATTAGAGGGATTACAGTTGATTCATGCGTAAGGATTTGTTCACGGTGCGGATTGGTGATGTTGGCTGGTGAATGGATTTAAATAGAAGCTGGAGATTGTTAAGGTGGTATGTGAAGCTTTACATGGTGGTTGACTTGTTAATGAAAGATGGTGATGTCGTGAAAGGTGGTTAGAAGATGAAGAGGGGTCGTAACGCATAGTGACCTTATAGGTTTTTTTGTTATAGGTGGAAGACGTTAATGAATGTGGTGAAGAATCCTTTTCTGTTGATGCCCAAGCCTCAGTGAGTTTTTTTGTTGTTCTTCTTTTATGTTTTCATATGCCTTTTCTTTTTTTAAATCCTTTCTCCTCTTTTCCTCTTAAAATCAAACAAAATTCTTGTGTTCATTTCGAATCTCTCCTTTTGTTTTTGATTTCTGTCTGTTATTGAGAGGTTCCTCTCAATGCAGGTTTTTTTTTTATTATTGATGCATGTTTCAATGTAAAGTTGTTGTTGCTTGTGGCTGGTCTATTTACAGGTTATGCAGTGCTTTGGTTTTGTCAGAAATTAGCAGGGTTTTGGACAATTTTTGTGTAGGTGATGTCAAGGCTAAAATGCAGCAAAGAGGTTTTGTTCTGCAGGGATTTTTGGCATGTAGCGTACGGTTTTGCAGTGTGTTTTGATTTAGCAGAGGTTTTTGGAGTATAGCAAGTGGGTGGTTCACATGGCTTCTCCATGAGTTGTATCTCTTTTTTTTTTTTTACTACTATTTTTTTTGTAATGAATTAATAAAATGGGCTTTTTGGTAGAATATGGACTAAGTTTGTAAATTTTTTACATGGATTGTTTCTTGTTTTTTTTTGCAACTTTTTGTAGTTTGTAGTGTAATGGACAATGACTCTTATTGTGTAAATGGGTCTTCACATACTATTTTTGTGAATTCAGGAGCAAGGCATTTTGTTGTAGTGATTTTTAGCAATGGTTGTAATAGTGAATGAGCTTATGGAATTGGACAAAATATGGATTGAAAAGTGTGAATAATTTATGAAAATGGTTAGAAAGAAAGTGGATATTTGATTAAAATGGATAAGTGGTTTAAAAAGGGGATTCAAAGACTAATGACTTAAAAAAAAATTTAAAAGGTTAGTTGGTTCTAAAATGAAAATGGATATGAAAGGATTGAAAGGAGTGGATTGAAAGAGGGATTTGGATTTTAAAAAATGGAAAATAGATCATTGAACTAGATATTTGAAAAGGGAAAATGGACAACAAATGTGGATTTAGAAAGAATGGATATGGATTGAATAACAAGCTAGAACTTTGGAATCAATGACAAAAAATCTGAACCACACAACCAGTATCTGCACGCCCCTAAATTTTCCTGCCTTGAGTGTACACTGATGAAACAATGTCTTGATGAGGACTAAAAATACTAATTCAGAATCTTTCCAGTCAAACCACTGACAAAACCCTAAACAACGACACCCTTATGACAATTCAGAGAAACTGAAGTCATGCCTTGAATAACCTCTCATAAGGATTGCTCATGACAATAAAAACCCAACACTTCTGCCTCAGACTTGAGTAGAATGGTCGAAAGAAACAAACTCTGAACAAAGAAAATCTAACTCAACAGAAAACCTCAGAATCTTTGTCTCGATAGCTTAAATGGTGAACGATAATTCCAAAACCCTACTTCACCAACCCTTAAAGTCTCTTGAAACAAAACCTGATTCCACAAGTGAAACAAAGCAAAACAAAAGCTGATAAATTGGTTAGTTATGCATGAATGATTGATCTAAGTGATATGCAAAAGATGATGATTGGTTAGTTACTCTCATCCATTTGATGCCTAATAACCACTGCAGAACTATTGGTTAGGCCTAACATTTGAGTGGAAAAACATATCCTTAAGGGTTGGCCATTTAGACCCGTGTTATTGATCCCAGAACCCTGCATTAGAGAAGTTACATTTATTACGGGTTTTGGAAATGTTGACCCCATGTTATGTAAGTTTGCCATCACAGATGTTGGCATTCCATAAGGTTGTTCTCGACTGCCTAAAGGCATAGATAAATCTGGAGGCATAAAAGGTCAGTTCAAAGCGTTTCCTATTGGGGTATGGGGGGTTTACTGGAGGACCCCGTGGCCCAATGTAAGTTAAAATGGGCTCACTGTGGGCAATCGATTGTGTAGGAATCAAACTTGCCATGTACAGTATCGACTCAGAAATAGGTATTGAGACCTAGTTCCCCCTGTCGAAGATGCATGGGTAGGTTCTCCATTGTTTGATATATTTTGAGGATTTGGATTGTTTACCTCATTTTGATTTGCCATTTTTCTCGTGTATCTTCTCCTTATTCTATCTTCGTTAGTGGTGACTACTCTATCACTTCTCAATAACATACAACGAAGTTTAGCAAGAGAGAGACAACAATGTGAAGAACTTAGAAGAATTTTTCAAAAGAAAAACTGTTAAAAATATCACTAGCACTGTCCCATTGGGCGTGCCAATTTGTTTATCGTGAAAATTGGTAAATAACCGTTGGTCTCCAAATATTGGTTAACTTACAGGATCAACCAGTGAATCGTAGGACATGTGCTAATATTTTTCGATAGTATTCATGATTGTAAAATAGTTTAATTTGATAATAAAAGAAAGTACATTGCAAGAAAGTAATCGAAAGTGTTGTAAAACGCGTTGAAAGAAACTTGTGTAATAAAGAAGATAAATTTCTGAACAAAAACATAAATTGAATTTGATTAAATCATAAGAAAATGGTGTTTCATTAAACATACATTTCTCAATAACTCTTTTCTCTACACACCGGGTACTTTGAGTAATTTGAGTGAATTGTACAAAACTTGATCACACACGAAATCCTATTACTAAGACGTCTTATTTATATTGAATCGAAATAACTGTCTCTAACGACCTTTCTTCTAAAACAAGAGAAGTGGCGCTCGACATGTCTTCACTTCCTTAATGTGTTCCACGTGTCTTCTCTTAGAACTGGATAAGAACAAAGTTCCCTCCTTTATTCAAATTCGAACTTTAAATCGAAGGCACCATCAACGACATCTTTGTCGAACTACACCTTCAAATTTAGAAAATTTCTCTAAGTTCAAACAACCCTTTCTTCTGACATAAGGGTCACTTTGACTAAACTTCCATAACTATATTGTCCTATCGAAGTCTGCTATAACTTCACAAAAATTCTCTTCCTCTTATTTATTCTATTAATTTAAACTAGACGTCGAAATTACGAGCTAACACTAACCCTCATGATTTACCTTGTGTTCTTTATTTCTTGGAGGAGGAAATTATCCAGCATCTATTGTTCCATTGTCATACATCTATAAACATTTAAAAAGAGGAGGAAAACTGACTTGGATTTAGGATCACCTTTAAAGCGGATCACTTTTAAAGCGGAAATTTAATAGCTTGGAGATGAATGTTTTAGACAGGAATTTTAGTCATTTATGTAACTTCCAAAACTTCTTTATTGCTCTTATTCATAGCCTTTTGTAATTTTTTTTTGTTCTTTGTTCTTTTGCCTTTTGATTATGTTGTTTTCTCTTGGATTAGGTTAGAGCACCCTAATGCTCCCGTTAATTTCACGTTTTTTATTATAAAAAAGTTTGAAGAGTCAATAATCTAAAACTTAGTATTTGCTAAAAGTTAAATAGTCAAAGATAAAAGACGAGAAAAAAGAATTAAGCTGAATTATAAAATATCTTGGTTAATATTTAAAATGGAATAGTTAGCGAGCAGAAATGTGTTATTTGTTAAGTGGCCAGGATTCAGTATCTTCCGTGTCGTGTCCATGGCCACTTCCAATCTCTCCCACCAAATTCTCCAACCATTTCATTTTCCCACCGCTTGCACCATTTTCCGGCCACCAAGTTCCGCCGTCAACATCAACCACTGTCCCTTACTTCCTCTCCATAAAGTATGTCTTAGAGCCAAAACCAAAAAGCACAGAAAATGGGCAATTAAGCTGAGCTTAGTAGAGCAGAGTCCACCAAAATCAAATATAAATTTGGAGCAACTGGCAGCCTTTCTCTACGACGATCTTCCTCACCTCTTTGATGATAAGGGTATCGATAAAAATGCTTATGACGAACGTGTTTTCTTTCGAGACCCAATCACTAAGCATGATAATCTGAGTGGTTATCTTTTCAATATTGCTCTTCTTAAGACACTCTTTACACCCCAATTTTACTTGCATTGGGTTAAACCGGTTTGTTTCTTTCTTTACATTAACACTTATTACTCCAATGCAGCTTTTGATTTTGTTCTATTTTACTGATTCAATGGCTATAGACAGGAGCTTATGAGATAACTACAAGATGGACTATGGTTATGAAATTCATGCTACTTCCATGGAAACCAGAATTGGTCTTTACAGGAACATCTGTCATGGGCGTTAACCCACAAAATGGAAAGTTTTGTAGCCATGTGGTAAGTTCCAACCAACTAATCGGTAGCCGGTGTAGCACGGACACCTCTGAAACAATGCGTGTTTGTGTCCATGTCGGTGTTAGACACTTGCATTGACACTTATGATTACGTAAAATTTATTCATTTTTTCAAATCAATACCGCTATTACCGTGTAAGTGTTGGGGTCGTGTTATGGTTTTAACTTGTTATTCCTCAATGTCATAGGACTTTTGGGATTCACTAAAGAAAAATGATTATTTTTCAGTTGAAGGTTTGTGGGATGTTTTCAGACAGGTACCATTTTATTTCACTCTCGGACATTGTTTTCACTTGTAAATCTTATAGAATCCGTTGTGAGTTGTTACTATCAAGATTTGACATTTTGCAGTTGAGGATTTACAAGACACCGGAATTGGAATCACCCAAGTATCAAATATTGAAAAGGACAGCAAATTATGAGGTCAATCTTCTCATTCATCAACAATGCCGTCTTAAATTTTTTGAGGTCCCGTGTAGGTTTATCATGGTTTAACTGTGGACAAACAAATAGGGACCTTATTTTGTTTGTTATTGTGCGGTAGTCCGTCTTGCACGCCCTCAAAGATAACCCTGTTCAACATCATATTGTTTTTGCATTAATATATTATACATTAATCTCCGACATACTAATCTCTTTAGTAATGAAACTTTGCTCTAATGCTCATATCAAAAGGTAAACTTCACCTTTGGTCATTGAACCTTTCGGGAAAACTGCACTACAAACACATCAAACGTTAACATAAAAGGGTTATATTCATGATTTATCAACCGCCACAACAATTTCAAATCAAAAAACATAAAGACCATATATTTTTGTATGAGTATGGGGTTGGATTTTTACAATTATAATCAAATGATTCATATTTTTTTAATGGCTTAACAGGTTAGACAGTATAATCCGTTCGTAGTAGTAGAAACCAATGGGGACAAGCTATCTGGGAATACTGGCTTTAATGATGTTGCTGGGTAAGATTTTATACATCAAATAAAGCTATCAGTTATGTAGTCTTTGGCTCTCTATTTCAGTTCAGATAATCCATATATGTTAAAAATCTTCCTATGCAGATATATATTTGGAAAGAATTCAACAACAGAAAAGATACCAATGACTACTCCTGTCTTCACTCAAGCCGTTGATCCTGACTTGTCCAAAGTATCAATCCAAATAGTTCTTCCATCAGACAAAGAAACAAATAGGTATTTCCAAGAGATACATGTCTATTCTTAATAAAGAAATGCAGTTATTTGATAGGAGTTAAGATTTATGGTTACAGAGTTACTGTTTAATCTTTTGACCAGTTTACCAAATCCTAATCAAGAAACAGTTAGTGTGAGAAAGGTAGAAGGAGGCATTGCTGCAGTAATAAAGTTTAGTGGAAAACCCACAGAAGATGTTGTTCTCGAAAAGGAGAAAATCTTGCGTTCAAATATCATTAAAGACGGTCTTAAACCTAAGACTGGTTGTTTGCTTGCCCGGTACAATGATCCAGGTCGAACATGGAACTTTATAATGGTATGCTAAAAAAACAACTTTTTTGATTGTTCTCAATTGGTTGCCCTCTATTTCTTTAGTTTAATGCTACCTATGATTTTTTTTCCCACTAACATATTGATTTTTCCACTAAGATGAACATGGTTGGGAATGATGTAATTGGTTCATTTGAAGAGTAGTTACCACAAAATATTTGTCAACTTAAATACTGACAATTGATTCATTTATGGTGTGGTTTTTGACATTGAAGAGGAATGAAGTGCTCATTTGGCTAGACGACTTCTCCTTGGAATAGTAGTAATAATGCAGTACTCACGGCGGCTTCTCTTTATCAATGCTCCTGACAGTAAAAAATGTCATTTTCCCGCACCAAGTTTTTCTATCTTTACGTCATTCTCTGTTGTCTGTATGATTACATGAAATGTGATGTTATAAATCTTTAGGTTCAAGGAGTGATGTATGGAACCAAAAACAGACATGTAAAAAATTATAGGGACGAATATGGTGCATGTTCATTAGTTGTCACTGATGAAATTGTAAAAGAATAGCAATGTACATTAAGCTTCCACTTATTCTTTAGTATCCACAGTTTTTGATTTTATTTACTAACAAATTTTATCTGCAGAGAAGTATTCTTATTTCAAGAAACAAGATTCTGATGGTTAAACATTGTTTTTACTCTCAACAAAACAGTGACATGTTTGATTCTTTGCTGTTTTTCCCAACTTGTATGCTGAATTGTAAAGGCAATTGCCAATGTGGCTGGCCAAGTCTGCAATGCACACTGATGCACACGCCCTTATCATAAACCCATACTCCCCGTGTGGCATTCTTTTGCGCCAGTCTGTGGCATTCTTGTGCCAGTACAAATTCGACAACTTCTCTTCTTATATATGCACCAAGTGGTCTTTAAATCCAACTCATAGCTAGTTCAATTATATATTTTCAACTCACTTGTTTTTCTTCATTTTCAACCAAAATGGCATTCATTTCCATGGCTGTTGCTCCAAGTTGCATTAAGAGTACATGCGGTGAAGGTGAATGGTTTGGTTATTCATGGGTAGCTTGCATTCAAGAACAAGACTATCACATTGGGGATGGACATTCATATAGGGAAGGTGACGATGATGACGATGGTGACTATGACTATGCTCCTGCTGCTTAATCTTTAAGAATCATGTGTTAGCTAACTATTAACTGTATTTATTACAAAATGTCTGCTCCAAAACTTTGTTTGGGTTTCTCAATCCAAAACAAGAGTTTAGTAAGCAAAAGCTAATTATTAATTATTATGATCATAGAATAGTCCTGGGCAAGTTAGTAAGAGTGTATTATTTGATCCTTGGGTTACTTTGTTTTTAATTTCCCACTTAAGCATTAGGCTAATCTTAAATGTACTTGACTAATTTATATGATCATAAATTCATAACTTATGTATTGTTTGCTTCATCATCTTTGCAATTGGCAATGCCACGGCTGGTCTTCTTATACATATTTTAAAAAAATAAAATTTAGAGACCAGATTATAAAAACGTTTTGATTTAAAAAGATTTATGTTAATATATATAAATAAACAAAGATGAATCAGCAAAATAGTAAATAAATAAATAAGAGAGAAGTAAATAAGTAGTAAAATGGAAATAAATAAAAGAAATAAATAGATAAAGAAATATAAAGATCACAATAGAGAATTATTCCACTCTATTGTTGGTGCAAAGGTGAATAAATGATGAACAAATGAAATATTCTATTAAGAATGACGGCTACAAAAACATGATTAAAAGTTACAATGATTGTCACCCTATTTATAAGCTAAAACTAGGGTTACTAGAATAAGATAAAATACTAAAATACCCTCTAACAAACTTAGGGGCTAAGAAAATAGTACAAATAAATAAATATGAATTACTATTAATATTCTAATACCATCCCTTAATTCATATTCCATCAAAACTTGTAACACCAATTCCATCCCTTAGTCTGAGAAATTGATCAGTCTTGATAGCTTTCGTCAGAACATCTGCCAACTGCTTCTGAGTGCTGCAGTGTACAACTTCTAACACTCCACTTTGAACTTGATGTCTCAGAAAATGATACTTGGTCTCAATATGCTTGCTTCTCCCATGCAACACTGGGTTTCTGGCAAGATTGATTGCAGACTTGTTGTCAATCATCAACTTCAGAGGTTTGTCTACTTTAATCTTCAGATCCTGCAACAGATTCAGAATCCACACAGCTTGGCATGCAGTAACAGCACCTGCAATGTATTCAACTTCACAGGTTGACAACGCCACAACAGGTTGCTTCTTGGAACACCAAGAAATGGAACCTCCCAGAAATTTGAACAAGTACCCAGATGTACTTCTTCTGTCAACTCTGTCTCCACACCAATCAGAGTCTGAATAACTCAGAAGTTCTGACTCATTATTTCCTCCAGAGGGAAATAACACTCCATACTTCAGAGTTCCTTTGATATACCTCAGAATCCTGACAACAACTTGGTAATGGGACCACTTAGGTTTACTCATGAACCTACTAACCATCCCAACTGAGTAGCAAATATCAGGTATGGTATTGCACAGATACCTCAGAGAACCAACCAACTGTTTGAAGGTTGTAGCGTCCACATCCTTTCCTTCAGAGTCTGAATCCAGTTTCTGATTTGTATCAGAAGGTGTGACAGCCATCTTACAATTCTTCAAATCAAATCTCTTCAGAAGTTCTAATTCATACTTGAGCTGATGCAAAATGATACCTTTCTCAGAATATCTGAACTCCATCCCTAGAAAGTATGTCATTTTGCCTAGATCAGTCATTTCAAATTCATTCATCAGAACTTTCTTGAACTTGGCTATCTCCTGTTCAGAACTTCCAGTCAATAGTATATCATCAACATATAAACATACCAGAGTCATATTGCCTTCAGAAGTATGCTGAACATAGACACCGTACTCCATCTCACATTTCTGAAAGCCTTGCTTCTTGAAAAATGAATCAATCTTCTGATTCCAAGCTCTGGGCGCTTGTTTCAATCCATATAGAGCTTTGTATAATCTGTACACCATCCCTTCCTGATTCTTTTTCACAAATCCAGGAGGTTGTGACACGTAAACTTCTTCTTCTAATGGACCGTTCAGAAATGCAGATTTTACATCTAAATGCATCAGAGGCCAATTCCTATTAGCAGCTATTGCAATCACCATTCTGATTGTTTCATGTCTTGCTACAGGTGCAAACACTTCAGAGTAATCCAGCCCAGGTTTTTGTAGAAATCCTCTGGCTACCAACCTTGCTTTATGTTTTCCAATTGAGCCATCTGGCTTTAACTTCTGCTTGAAAACCCATCTAACGCTGATGGCTTTCTTGTCTTTTGGAAGTTCTGTCAGCTTCCAAGTCTTGTTTCTCTCTATAGCATCAAGTTCTTTTTTCATGGCCTTTAGCCAGAGCTTCTACTTAAGAGCCTCTTCTGTATTTATGGGTTCAGAGTCTACCATCATGACACACTGAATAACTTCTCCTTCAGAGTCTACTTCAGTGTCTTGCAGCATGTCAAATTCTGCATATCTTCTGGGGACGTTTCTGATTCTTTGTGGTCTCTGAACTTGTTCAGAGTCTTGGGCTTCAGATGATTGACCTCCAGAGCTTTGACCATCTTCAGAGTCTGGCATATTTCCAGAGTCTGAATTGCCACCAAGATCTGGATTGCCATCAGAGTCTGAATTATCAGAGTCTGGGTCATCAGAGTCACCTTCATCTTCTGAGTCATCTTCAGAGTTTGAATCAGTATCAGAGTCAGAGTCAACGTCAGGGTTTACTCCAACTTCAGAAATTCTTAACTCTGGCCTTTCTTCAGAGGTTCTAACATCAGAATCAGATTGAGACTTATCCCAATTCCAAACTTATGATTCCTTCACAATCACATCTCTGTTGAATTCAATTTTATTGGTTTCTGGACAATAGAGCTTGTATGCACCTGTACTGTGGTATCCTATCAGAATCATCACTTTGCTTCTATCATCCAGCTTCTGTCTTTTGGCTTCTGGAACATGTTTATAGCAAACAGAACCAAACACCTTCAGATGACTAACACTTTGCTTATCTCCAGTCCACTTCTGTATTGGAACTATTTCCTTCAACTTCTTCGTAGGACATCTGTTGAGTACATACGTTGCAGTGGCAACAGCTTCTCCCCAGAGCTTTTGAGGAAGCTTCTTCTCCTTTAGCATGCTTCTCACCATATCAAGCAAAGTACGGTTTCTTCTTTCAGCAAGACCATTGTGTTGAGGGGTATAAGGAGCAGTAACCTCATGCTCAATTCCATTCTCCTCACAGAACTTCTGGAACTCTTTGGAGTTATACTCACCTCCACCATCAGTTCTAAGAATCTTCAATTTCTGACCACTCTGATTCTCAGCCTTCATTCTGAACTTCTTGAATTCATCAAGCACCTCGTGTTTGAACTTAATAAGGGATACCCATGTCATTCTTGTGAATTCATCAACAAATAACACAAAGTATTTATTCCCTCCAATTGATGCTACTGGAAATGGACCACACACATCAGAATGTACAACTCCCAAGGCATGTTTTGCTCTTGGAGCAGCTTCTGACGCAAATGGCAATCGTGGTTGTTTTCCTTCCATACAAACTTTGCATGATTTTTCAGGCTTCTTAATTGCAGGAATTCCATGTACCAACTTCTTTGAATTCAGATGTTTTAAGCTTCTGAAATTCAAATGACCAAATCTTCTGTGCCACAGCTCACTCTCCTTCTCAGCACATGTTGCACTAAGACATTCTGAGTCTGCAGTTCTGACATTCACCTTGAATGTTCTATTTCTTCCTTGTTCTGACTCCATAATCAACTTCTGATTGTAGTCATACAGCTTCAGAAGATTATCCTTCATGGTAACTGAAAAACCTTTCTTAATTAATTGTCCCACACTCATCAGATTGCTTCTGATGCCAGGTACATACCACACGTTCTGAATCAATGCTGTTTTCCCATTGTTCAGAATCACTCTGACATTTCCCATACCTTCTGCATTAAGATATTTGTCATCAGCACATCTGATCTTTGTTCTCTTTTCAGGGTCAAAGTCAACCAGCCATTTCTTGTTTCCAGTAAGATGATTTGAACAACCAGTGTCCATATACCACCAGTCTGTCAGATCATCAGATTCAGAGGCCATCAATAGCACATATTCGTCATCAGAACTTCTGGCTATATTTGCTTCTTCTGATTTCTTCTCCTTGTTTGACCAACAATCTCTAGCAAAGTGACCAAACTTCTTACAACAGTAACATTGGATCTTCTTCTTGTCATACTTCTCTTTTCCCTTCTGAGCATTCTTTTGCCTATCAGAGATTGAGCTTTCTGACTTCTGACCACCATCAGATCTTCTCTTGCCTTCTGACTGCTTCTGATACCTCCTATCAGAAGTTGCTTTTAGAGCCTGCTGCTCTACTTCCCTTTCAGAAGTTCTCTCAGTCAAACGCAATTCTTGCGCTTCTAAACTGCTCTGCAGCTCTTCAATTCTCATGGTACTCAGATCTTTGGAATGTTCTATTGCTACCACAATGTAATCAAATTGAGAGGTAAGGGATCTCAATACCTTCTCCATGATTGTTTCTTAAAAAAGAGTTTCTCCACACGCCTTCATCTCATTAGTGATCAGAATCACTCTGGAGATGTATTCAGAAACTTTCTCATTATTCTTCATGTTGAGATTCTCATATTGCTTTCTCAAGGACTGAAGCTTCACCTTCTTCACTGATGCGTCACCACCATAACATCTAACCAGTGTGTCCCACGCAGCCTTTGCTGTTGTTGAATCTGCAATATTCTCAAACACATTTACATCAACACATTGATGAATAAAGAATAATGCTTTCTGATCCTTCTTCCTTACTTCCTTCTGCGCGTTTTTCTGTTCATCCGTTGCATCTGCTGCTACCAGAACATAACCATCAGTGACAAGATCTAAAACATCTTGAGCACCAAACAGTACACACATTTGGATCATCCAACGATTCCAGTTTTTACCGTCAAATACTGGAAGCTTGGTGTTCATGTTGCTGTTTCCGTTCATCTTCACCTTGCACAATACACTCAGATTTCTCACACAGTGTTTCCCAACCCACAGAATAAAATTCTGATCAGATTTTGTTCAAGATTCAACACGAATCTAAGAATCAAAATCAAACACACAAGACCTCACGTTCACTCGTGTTTCCCGTGTTTCCCAATGAATCCGAACCGGAGCTCTAGATACCAATTGTTGGTGCAAAGGTGAATAAATGATGAACAAGGGAAATATTCTATTAAGAATGACGGCTACAAAAACATGATTAAAAGTTACAATGATTGTCACCCTATTTATAAGCTAAAACTAGGGTTACTAGAATAAGATAAAATACTAAAATACCCTCTAACAAACTTAGGGGCTAAGAAAATAGTACAAATAAATAAATATGAATTACTATTAATATTCTAATATCTATTTGATCTATTCCAATTTCCTTTTTTTTTATAGATTTCCATTAAAACATTCTTGAACTTTTACATAAAATCAGTCCAAATGACTTAATCTTTTGCATAGAAGCAGCTCAAAAGTGTTTTCCGAACAACCTAAAGTTTTTAAACATGCTCAACTCAATAGTCTTTTTAAACAATTAGAGCTTTTACACAAACTCAACTAAATAACCTTAAACCAATCTTTTTATTTGCAACCTTCAAATCTATTAAAAAAACTGATTCTATGTATTGTGCAGGTAGTTTTGATGATGATAACTATCAAGTATATTGATAACTCTTTCAAATGGTTCCTGATGATGACATCCAATCAAGGAAGAAATATCTTAAACATCATCAGTCAAAGATATCAAGTTCGGTGGTAGACATTGCTTAATTAAAAAATGAAACTTGAAGACTTGAAGTTATTATGTGAAAGCTTGAAGTCTTGAAGTTGTGATCTTACAAATTTGAAAGCTTGAAGTCTTGAAGTTGTGATTTTACAAATTTGAAAGCTTGAAGTATGTGAAAGCGTGAAAACTCACCAAATCATGTACTTAGGTTTATTTTATTCTATTGTTGACCAATTTAAATTGTAAAAGAAACGAGAGTAAATTTTGACGTACTAAGGCAATTACACACACAAAATATTTTCAATCCTTTTCTTTTTTGTTTAAAATTCTTAAAATCAATCTAGGCAAGCACTTAATTTATTAGAAGCTTGTTTAATCAATTAAGAATGAAAAACACATTATAGAATCGATTAAGAGGTCTATTTAATCGATTAGATTAAAGTTTGATGTCTCCTAATCGATTAATGAGGCTAATAATTAATTAGGTGACATGTTTTTTCAAACTTTTCTAATTTAACTTGGTTAATCCATTAATACATGAATTTAATTGATTAATTTATTAAAATAACTCATTAATTGTTTCATTTTTTAGTCATAATTTTTTCTATATAAAAGAGTTTTCTCCTTATTTTAAAACACATCGGTTTTTAAAATTGAGACCTTATTCTTACTTTCTTTCTCTCATTCTTTTATAAATTTGTGTTTTCACTAAAATCACCTTAGTTTCAAGAGAGTGAAAAGTTCTTTCTAAAAATTGTTGTATTAGTGATGTTCTTAAAATTTATTCAAGAGCATAATGTCTTGTAATTTCTCTCTAATAGTGTTTAAAGGTTGCAAGCTCAACTTGTTAAAACTTTGGATTTAGGTTTTGAGTTTATCCTCTATAAAATCTTTGGTGAAGATTATTGAGTTAAACCTGTGAAAGTTTTGGTTTTGGTTTAGATTTTGAGTTGCGCTCGTATAAAAGCTTTGTTTGTTTTTAATGTGTTTTAGGATTGATCATGTGCAAAAGTTTAAGTTGTGTTAAAAGGTTGTTTGGATTGATCTTGTAAAATGCTCATGTTTGATCTTAGTGAAAATCTCAAAAGGAAACTCTTAAGGACTGTAGTAGGTCAATGTCGCACCTCGAAAAATCACATTCGAAAATACGACCCTCGCGCGAAAGGCGCGGAAATGCGGTTCGACAGAGTCGCCACCGAACTTTATTTTTCCCGAATAAACGGGAGAGGAAAATATCGAGAAAACCTCTTAAAAAACGAAAGGATAGGAACAGGGCTGTCGCAACCAAGTTCCGGGTTCGGGAGTCGGTTACGTGAGGGGAAGGTATTAGCACCCCCTCACGTCCGTCGTACTCGACGGGAACCTCTTAAGGTAATTGTGGGGAGTGTTGTCTAGGTTTACTTGTTTTCTTCTTGTTGGTAAAGGTAGAATTGTTAGGTTCAAAAAGTTAAAGACGTTAAGGAGAGATGGGTGGTTAGAGAATAGGGTGCTCGCCAAGGATTGGGGCCCTTGTGCCTACGTATGCTCATTCGGACGAGAATGAGAAATCAGAGCGTCGTAGTTCGACTACGGGAAAAGATAGGGGGAAACGGAAGATGGATAGAAGTGTGCTCGCCAAGATCATCGCAATCTTGTGCCTACGTATCTTATATTCAAGAATGAATAAAGAATCAGAGCGTCCGTAGTTCGTGGTAACAACCACGAAATGGTGAGGTTTGAAAAAGGTTGAAGTTTGAGTTTAAGAGACGAAAGAGTGACTGACAAGCAACCCAAGAGCGCGTCTCAAGAGCTTGTCACTCAAGAATCCAAGGAATGCGAGACTCCAAGAACTCAGTTCTTTCGGGAATTGACTGAATAGGTTGAAGATAAAGAGTTGGATGTTTCGAAATCGAAAGAATGAACTAATAACAACTCAGGGGCGAGCCCAAGAGTTACTCATTCGAATATTCAAAGAATGCTGGATTCTAAGAATATCCCTCTTTCGTAAGTTTGTGAAAGGATTGAATCGAAGAATGGCATGCGAGGCCAAAAGGAAGTTGTTTTGAACTGGCTCGACGACGAGTCGAGGATTTAATTGAAAATGAAACCGACTTGACGACGTGTCAAGGGTTAGGATTGTGAGAAACGATATTAGTCCCTGAGGGTGCCTCCAATATCGAAACCACGAGAGGTTGTGAATGTGTGCGAAATGTGGGTTGCGAATGCGTACGAGCACTCGATTTAGGAGAATATTGAGAATGATTGAGTTTGAAAAGTCGAAAGGTTGAGTGAATAACCACCCAAAGGGCGTGCCTCGAGAGCTATTCACTCGAAAATTCAAGGAATGCTAGACTCCAAGAACCTCCTTCTTTAGAAGTTTGATCGAGAAAATGTTTGAAAAAGATTTGAAGTGAAATGAGGTATGAAAATAATTTGAGGTACGAGATGTGAGGACGTGAGATTGGATTTGAAAATGAGAGAAATGACAATTATTTGATAAATGAGACGTAGGCCTCACAACCAATTAATTGGGGTATTATCGAAATGCTGGATCTCGACGACACCTTTTTCATTTGGAGAATATTTGAATGAACGACAGAAATATCACACAGAATGCTTGATTCCTATAATATTCCTTTGTCCAACATAGTGTATTAAAACGAAAAGTTGAATAATACATTATTTAAGGTGTACACCTCGCTAATGATCATCCAAAAATCCAAGAAGTGCTAGGCTTCAAAGATTTAATTTGTTTTGTGATTTGATAAAAATAAGTTGGATAAAGGTTAGAAAAAAAATATTAGTTTTGAGGATGGTTTTGATTTAATTTAAGAAATATTGTTTGAATAAACAATGAAAATATCACAAAGAGTGCTAGACTCCTATGATATATTTTTGTTCAAATAATTAAAAGCATAACGAAAAACGAACAATATTATCCAAGGCGTACGCCCCAATAATAATTACTCAAAAACCCAAGAGGTGCTAGACCTTAAGAGTTTAATTTTCATGATTTAATTTAAAAATGATTTTGGTGTTAAAAACATAGTTGAAATAGGATTAAGAAACCAAATCATACATTGAAATTAGTATTTAATTTTAAAAAAGAAATTTGAAATAACTCCACACCTTTGTATGGAAAGTTGTTTTTTATTTAAATGTTTAGCATCTCTCTTAAAAAAAATGAGATTTTTCTAAAAAGGTAAATAAACTATCTAGTAATAATTTTACTATATAAATATTTTTCTGATTCCTTAATCACTTTTTTCGCAAAACGTATGAAAATAATGACAGAAGAGAAAAATGCATGAAATGATCCGCCGATGATAATAGCGACGTACTGTTCCTTTTCTTATCAAAATATGTTGCAACCTTAAAACTCCAAACCTTTCAGTACCAATCAAGGGCCTTCCACGCAACATTATTACATAAATCATGAGTACGAAAAACCAATAATAATGACCAACTCAGTTAAAGCATGCCATAGGAACTTAATCGATACCAAAGCGAGACGTTACTGTAATAATCCAAAGAAAATCCTGGCAATATTAATCAAAACAATCCAACACTCATACTAAAATCAAACTCTAAGTAGAGGCCTCGTACGTGAAATAACATAAAACGAAGTCGATTCTTAACAATAAGAAATAAACTTTGAACTTGAGTAAGGCATACAGAAGCTATAATTTAAATAAGAGTACAACCATTAATCTACACAGCATATGCTAATACTTTATTAGAACTTCAATGTCAGACCAAAAACACAGTAAAAAAGAAAAACCTGAAGTCACCGTATTGTATCAGAACTTCAAACACAGTGAAAAAAAGAAATAGCCTGAAGTTACCGCAAAGATGATTCGCAATCGAGTGAACTCACAAGCTGCCCCCACGGCTAAGTTCTCGAACAAGGAGAATACACGTCCCAGTTGCGCTTATCACATGTTCTCTTAACGAAATCTCGACTTTGTGCGATGGATTGAGGGATACTGTTGTACATGGTCGGCAGAAACTCGTTGTTGTGGGGACGTTTCAGAGTCGCGACTAGGTCACTGTGAAGACGAGATGGGAGCTCTTCAATACGAAAACACGACAATCACCACTCTCGAGTAGGAATCTCGGATTCAGCTTTAAATCTGCATAACAAATCATTTGCAAACACAAACCAACTCGTGTGACATTAACAGATTCCAAGCTATCAACGCAATAACACTAACTAAGATTCTACAAACAGATCAGACTATGATGACTGTTGTGCCTTAGACCATCATTACTGGATTCCTGTCATGAATGCTGCAGGGATCGAGCATTGCAATCTACACACCTGAACATTATATACAAATATCTCCCACATGAAGCAATGGATCAGATTTAAACTAGAATCACCCTAGTAGTTTTTTTATGACAGGAACACAATCAATCCCTGTGAACACTTCATTAACAGCAAGTTAACTGGAAAAATATTCAAAATGCTCACAATAATTTCAACAATACAATACCTATTTCGAGGGATTTGAGACACTCTTGAATATCGGTGAGCCACAGATGACATCTGAAACAGCGAAACCAGCGGGTACTGACGAAAATCGAAGCTCGAAGATGGAGGGTTTTTACCGGCGTGCGATTTGGCGATGGTGGTGGTGAATCGTTGATCCGAGGAAGACTGTTATGAACCAGAGTCGTAGCGGGTTTGAACGGAAAACGATATTGTTGAACTCGCCAGACAACGTCGTTACAACACTTGTTCAACGTCTCTGAGGATGGTTTGATGGGTTGACGACGGAAAGCCTTTTGAAAGAGGGTGTTTCATGGTGGGAGAAGATGTTCCACAATTGGGTTTTGAAATTTATGGACGGCGGCTGATTTGGTGTTCTCTGAGGTGGGGAAGATGATGGGTTAGTATGAAGTTTGGCGGAAGAAGAATGGCTAGGGTTTGGGAGTTTTGGAGCGGCGATGAGGGAAAACGGACAGTTTTTTTTTGGGGCGGCGGCGCCGTTTTGAAGTCTTTTAGGGTTTTCTGAGTTTTAGGGAAGGTGAACAGTGCCCCTCCCTCTCTCAGTTCTCTCTTCTTAAATAAAACAGCCAGTGGCCAGAAACCTAATGGGCCGATGCGATTGGGCTCCCCCCCCACTTGTTTCTTTTTTCCATAACCTGATTCTTTTTTCCTAATTATCTTGAAAATAATTAATAATAAACAACTATAAATTAATAATTAAAGTGCTAATTAACATAGTTAAATAATAAACAAAACAAATAAATACTAACAAATGACTAGATTAACTTAAACTAAACTAATAGCTATTTAAAAAAGAAAATTAAATATATATAAAAAAAAGATATTAATAAATGTATATAAAACAAGAATAAAAAGATATTTACAAATTAAAGAAATTATATAAGTCCATAAAATATTGGTATTAATAATACCTCCTTTTTTTCTTAAAAAGAAAAGGGTTTATGAAATTAAGAAAAGAAATAAAATACACAAAAAATGTCCTTTTAGGCCACATGTCACACTTTAATTGGACAGAAATGGATAAAATTTGGAAAACGCCCAATTGCGGGTGGACACGTGTCTAAACGACATGAAATGATAAATGCGAAAATAAATACAAAAGGGTAGGACAAATTTAGGGTATGACACCACCTTCAAAACCCTTGATCAAAGATTGATCAAGTCACCAACAATGCCACTTCAATTCACCTGTTCTTGCTACTTCCTTGCAAGGCACCCCTTGACCCAAGGCTTAGGCATGGCAACGGGGCGGGGCGGGGGCGGGTTTAGCTAGCCCCACCCCCGCCCCCGCTTCTCTGTAGTAGACCCGCACCCGCCCCCAAACCCGTTCGAGGATAGAAATTTAACCCCCAGACCCGCCCCCAATAGAGAACGGGTTCCCCGCCCCCGCCCCCGCCCCCACCCAGAAAAAAAAATGTTTTTTTAAAAGAAAAAATTACATATTTTTTTTATTTCACAAATCATCTAGAAAATATGAATAAACACATCAAAAATACAAAAACTACCCTTAATTTGAGTAAATAGTCGTAAGGTTTAATATTTAAACACCGTTACAAATATTTTTTCAATCATAACCCTCAAATCCAAACATTTGACTCTAATCATAATATTTTTTTAAATTACACACATATGATTGGTTGTGATTCATTAAGCGAGTGTAATCTTTCAATATATCAAAGTACAAATCACTCACAACAACCAACAATTTTTTGCAAAGTACAAATACAAAAATAAAATACTAGAATCAACAAAAGAACCAATCTAACAACATGGAACAAAATATACTAAATCACCGTAACAAAAAAGATTCCAAATAAACCACAAACTTTCTAATAATCTTCATCTTCGAGGCGAGAGTTGGAAATAGAAGTAGCACCATTGATCAACAAGTCATCTGTATTGAAAAGTAAAAATTAAAACATAAAAACAAGCACAAGTGAGGTGATGGTACATGAAATCTATTAAATAAAAAGCTCATTTGCATGCACATGTCAAATTTTATATATATATATATATATATATATATATATATATATATATATATATATATATATATATATATATATATATATATATATATATATATATATATATATATATATATATATATATATATATATATATATATATATATATATATATATATATATATATATATACTACTTACTAGAAAGTGAACTAAATTATAAAAATAAGAAACTAGTATCAAACATATATACTAGTTAGTAGTTAGTAAAATCTGGTACCAAACATATATGCTAGAAATTGAACAAAATTATAAAAAGAAGAAACAGCCACTTGCTATATAATATCCTACTTGCTAAAAATCATAACTGCCACAAACAAGAATACTTTACATTCACATGTTAGCATAATCATACATAAAAAAAAGGGTGCTTTATATTATTATAATACAAAAGCATAATTCTTTTAAGTTAACTACTAATCACAAAAGTGGGCCAAACACACATTATGCACACAAAAAATACAAATATTATGAATAATACCTTCATCATCAGACTCCATTTCCGAGAGTAAAATAGCGTTTTCATTTCCCACGCTAGATTTTAAATTACCTATCAATATAGTAAAATATAGTTAATGATAGTCTTGGCAAGTAAAAATAAAAAATAAAAACAAAAAATGTCTTACCAATATTCTCAGCACTCCATAACCAACTTCTTGCACACATCAAAGCTTCTAAAGTGGTCCAATGAAGTCGACTTCGATGAGGGCTTACTATATGACCGCTTATACTAAATGCGGATTCAGAAGCTACAGTAGAAACAGGAATTGCCAATACATCCCTTGCAATTGCTTGAAGTGTTGGATACTTAATGCCATTCAACTTCCACCACAATAAAATATCAAAATCTGGACTTCTAGGTAAAACTTCCTCATCTAAATAAACATCCAACTCCGTTTTAATAGATGAAGTTCTAGCTCTTTTTTTCCGTATGACATACAAATCATAGTCTTTCAAACCATCGTTACTAACAGTATCAACATTAGCATCCAACATTTGAGATTCACTTCTAGATTCTTTGGTCATTTTTGATTGATAATCATAAAGCAACTCGTAGCACACCTGTCTGATTAACTTAACTTGGAAATCAACATCATTCCCATAGAAGACTCCATAGTAATATTCAAGCAAATCAGTTTTGTACCTAGGATCCAAAACAGCGGCAACACCCATTATTTCATGAATCACACTCCAATACTTTTCAAACTTTACCAACATGTTTTCTGCCATTCTTTTTACCAATTCATCAGAGGATTCAATCCAGTCAAGTAATGCAACTTTAATCTGACAAATCTTAGGAAAGTATTCATTGGCAGTTGGATACTTTGTTCCAGAAAATACTTCAGTGATAGAATTAAACAATTTCAATTTTCCACAAATCTCTTTTGCAAATTTCCATTGTAAACTTGTAGGCAAACAAGTGTACTGAGTTACACGGATTGCTAATCTATTAAATACATCTTCATACAAAATAGCAACATCAACCATCTTGTAGGTAGAATTCCATCTAGTAGGACAATCTAAAACTAAATTCTTGGTGCAAGGTAAAATTCTAACTTATAAATATCAAATATTAACTTATAAGTATCAAATACTAACTTGTAAATATCAAATATTAACTTATAATAATTTAAAATTGATAAAATCAAATATTAACTAATAAATATATTAGCAGTAAAAAAAAGTAACAAATTTACACATAAAGTGTCTACACAGTTAGTATTTCCTCATCTGCATTTTGCATAATGTTAAATAAAATGGCATAACATTATCATCAGTCTAACTCTTAATATCCAATACCACTAGTGGAATATTATAAGGAATGCTGCCAGGTAGAATGTAGAATGTGTCATAATGTGGATACACTTGATGATGAAGTTGACAAAGTAATATATTAATATGTATCAAATATTAACTTATAAATATCAAATATTAACTTATACGTATATTAGCAAGAAATAATAATTTAAAATTGGTAAAATCAAATATTAACTAATAAATATATTAGCAGTAAAAAAAGCAACAAATTTAGGCAAAAATTAAGGGTGAGTATGGTGTGAATGTGTGAAGCCATGCCAAATTATGTTCTATTTTTTCTAAATTCAAATAGAAGCAGTAAAAATTTTCAGCTTATAGCTATCAACAACAAAACCTAAATAATTTGTGGTATCTTCATTCAAAACCAAAATCACTGAGGACTACAATAAAATAAACATAGAAAATCAATGGAGGAGCAAAAACATAGATCCAATAAATAAATTGAAGAAAGAAAAAAATCATCAAGAGAGAAAAAACATATACTCATCAAACAGAATATAGAGTTTTCAATTAATACTTAAGTACCCAGAAAATCCAAAACCGAATGAAATAATAGATCTATTGAAAGACATAAAATCGAAAGAGAATGAGAGATAGATTATCTTACGGTTGATTTGAGAAATCAGGAAGAGAAATGGTAGATTCAAGATTCTGTGTTGACAGAGAGATGAGAGATTCACGATCGTGTGTTGAGAACTTGAGATGACTGGATGGGAGGCTAACAGTCTGTGTTGAGAAGATAAGAGAAAATGAAAAGGGTTTTCTTAGGTTTTTCAATTACTATTTTAATTAATTTAGTTTTAGAATATATATTTGAGAAAATAAATTAATATTTAAATAATTAAAATAAGGGTATTAAAGTAAAATTGAAGTATTCGGGCGGGGGCGGGTCCGGGGCCGGGCGGGTCTTAGTGTCTCCCCGCCCCCGCACCCGCACCCGTAGTTAAAAATCGGGTTTCGCCCGCACCCGCACCCGCACCCAATTAAATCGGGTTTTCCCCGTTAATTTCGGGGCGGGTCCGGGCGGGTCCGGGCGGGTCTGGGTTTGTTTGCCATGCCTACCAAGGCTTTCATCCATCTGAATTAATCTAAAGGACGCACTTGTTGAAATCCAAGATTTACCAACACGATCCACCGTCTTATGCTACTCCCTTGCAAGGCACCTCTTGTCCCAAGACTTTCACTCGATCGGATCCAAATTGCATAATTTTGTCCAAAATATTCAAATCCTTAATGATCTTGAAAGGAAAATCCTAGCTCGGTTTTCTTATTTGAAAACATCAAAGAACTCAACCCAATATTCTCGGTACAACAACCTAATTGGATATTATCAACTCTAATCTAGATGGTCACCTAATCAAAAAATAATTATGTGCAGTTTGATTGTGTGTATGCATAGAAGAGAGGTTGAAGATGATAAGTATGCTTTGATCCTGGTTTCATGTAGGTTTTACTCAAGAACCTTACTAGAAATGATGCATGTATCAAGTATATATATGTATGCAAGTTTGGAAGCAAAAGGAATGCAAACAGAATGGAGAAAATTGTGAATTTTGAAAAAATGCATTGTTTGTGTCGACCTATGAAAGTCATGTGTTGACCTATAAAGGTCTTGCGTCGACCTATAAAGGTCTTAGGCCGACCTATGAAGGTCTTGTACCGACCTAAAAGAGTCAACACATGGACAAGGCCTACTGGTTTTATTCCTGCATCATGTGTGTCGACCTGAAGGTTCTATGTGTGGATACATAGAGAATTTTTCTTGCTATGTGTCGACCTGAAATCGTATAGACCTACCTATAAAGGTTATGTGCCAACCTAAGCAGTCAGCACATAAAACATGCTTTAAAAATGAGTTACATAGGTTAACCTGGAACTCGTATAGGCCAACCTATAGACCTGTTTTTCACATTAAACCTTTTCTAAATCATATTTAATGCATGAAACCTTTTCTAAATCATTTTTAAACTGTTTCAAAAATGATGTTATGCTTCCTAATGCAAAGATACACATATAGAATCATAAGATATCATAATATATATATATATATATATATATATATATATATATATATATATATATATATATATATATATATATATGTATATATATATATATATATATGTATATATATATATGTATATATATATATATATATGTATATATATATATATATGTATATATATATATATGTATATATATATATATATATATATATATATATATATATATATATATATATACATATATATATATATATATATATATATACATATATATATATATATATATATATATATATATATATATATATAGTATATATATATATATATATATATATATATATATATATATATATATATATATATATATATATATATATATATATATATATATATATATATATATATATATATATATATATATATATATATATATATATATATATATATATATATATATATATATATATATATATTAACGTTAAAGTATCCTAGTTTTGACATCATTCAAAATACATCTAACGGAAAGTTGCACTCATACTTAGTTGCTTTAGACATAAAGAACCATGCTAATAAAGGTAATTAGATAACTTAAAAGAAATGTATTGATGTTATTGTGAGTCTTAAGAATAAGTTCCATAGTGAGCTAATGTATATTTTGATGTTGTAGACATATACTAATAAGTAATGTTCTAGTCTTATGAATCATTATTAACATTATGCTAAAATATTTACTTCTAAGTTGTGATCTATTTGTTTCTAACCACTTGAAAACAACAAAGAAAGGTTCAATAATTTGATCTTCTAGATGAGATGATTTGTACTTTAATGTAGATTCAAATGGGGCTTCATCATTATCTGGAATATAATCTTCTATGCCAACAGGAGGTGCTTCATTCTTCTAAGTAGCTAGAAATAATGAAGGTTTGTCTATGATCTAAATATATGAAAAGACTGTAATTAGATATGAATTTTCATTTTTAGAATATTTGTCATTAAATGTATTGATTCCTTAACCCTTAAGCTTTTTAGATTGTAAACTTTGTATGTCTTAGATCTTTTAGAGTATCATAAGAGGATACACTTTTGATAAACAATTGTGCTTATAATTTAACATGTACATTCAAACTGATGAAATAAACAATGTTAAATGTTATTCCATTTATCAATTCATAAGAAGTCATGTTTAAAATAGGCCTAATATAAATCATATTTTGAACATAACATGTTGAATTTATTGCTTCTGCCCAAAAGATAGAAGTGAAGTCAAGTCTTATATGAAGTTCTGGATTGACTTCCTTGGTGGTGGATCTTGAGGAGGTTCTGGGTTGCAAGTTTGACTTTGATTATTACCCCAGTTAGCACTTGAATGATCATCTCGCGCTTGCTAACAAAACTAAAAAATTAAAATTTGTCCGACAAAAATTGCCTTGTTGAAATTACAACAATCCCTGGAAACATCGTTAAAAACTTGATGGACAATTCTAACAAACGTGCTAGTATTTCCGAAGTAATAAATAAAATTTGTCTCCACGGAAATTGTGAATTTAAACAATGTAACTTTCCTGTGAAGTAAATAACAAGGTGGGGGTTAAGATTGATTTGGCTCACAAATAAAAAAAGAAAATAATTGGAATAAAATTCAATGGCTAAAGGCGATTAAATCTTCTTCTGACTCCCATACTTATACTTGTTAATGAACCATGCATTAATAAAATGAATAATATGTTAAAGTATTATAGTGAATTAACACGGCCACTACACCTAATTCCTTGGTGTACAACTCACTAACCTACAAAATAATTCCCTAATTCATTAGGCCAATTCAAAGTAAAATTAGGCGTTCTAAATTTGTTAATTCAAAAACCACAACTTCTAACTATTTATCCCTAGTTAATTACAAAGTTGAATACTTATCCTAGTTCCAATCAGTAGACTAATGGTCGGAAATTCCTACTCATCTGACATCTATTTATGCATTGTCAATACATAAAATACAATGAACATAAGGATAAATAAATAATAACAATAAAATAAAATAATTCGATTAACATGAAACAACTATATGATCCGACAAGTAGAAGTAGGTTTGTCTAAAAAGATCAAGTCTAAGAAATCTAGCTACTCATAGTGAATATAACAAATACCATGAGTTTAAATGAAGAGAACATGAAAATCAAGGAAGATGAAGGTCTTCAATGGCTTCCAAATCTCTAAAAACCATCACTTTGGCATCTCAAGTCGTCACTTTCCCTATCAAAATCTGGAACCCTAAGAAAGTAGCCAAAATTATCTATTTAAAAATGCAAAACGTGTCAAAATTTGTCGCTCCATCGTGCCCTGATAAGCAGTATCGTGCCGCAGTGAGCCTTGTATCACGCCACAATGGGATGCAATACGGCGCGTGAAATCCAGGGACTAAAAGCTTCTATTTTCTTCTCTTTTTCTTTAGAATTTTACTAAGTACTAATTCTTCCACTCTTTGTAGTTTTTGTTCTATTCTTCACACTTTAACATGACTTTTGCTCACTATTTCTACGATTTCATCCAAATTTTCTCGTAAAAACCACATTATGACGAATGCCATCAAATGCAAACAATTCATGTTTTAAAGAAAGTTTATATAGAGCTTTGCTTTATCTTTAAACAGGACTCCTGCAAATGGACAGTGATATTGTTGGGAGAGAATATGGACACAAAGAGGTCTAGAAGGGGGGGGGGGGGGGGGTTGAATATATCAATCCCCTAAAAGACAATTTCAAAAAAATTTAGGTCCCATAAACGAAATCAGAGATTTTAAGAAATGGGGAAGTAAAAAAAATACTAAGAGAACTTGGAAGAATCTCAATAAGTTAAACAAAGTGAAAGATTACGGATAACACTAAGGACTTTATTTCTTCTAATGCAAGTCAATTACAAGATAATCAAAGTTGCTTTAAACAAAGAGATTTAAAAACACTTTATGTAGATGTTCTTAAAAGACATAATTGAATTTATGATGATCATAGACCTAAGCTTACACATTAAATATCTATAAACACGGTCTAACCTAAATGAAATACAAGTGATGAAATAATGCATTAATGCAATAGTGATATTAATGAATTCTATAAAATTAAAAGTTGAAAGGGAAGAGAAAACTGATACAAAATCTATACACACACACACACACACACACACACACACACACAGAGATTGGTTCAACGTTCGTCATTGCTTTTCCTACTCTACTCTTCAATGGTGTTAAAGAAACATTGGAAAAAAATCATGATCTTCCATTATTTTGATAAGTTTGATAAAAGCATTTTGATTACAACGAACGATAATTCCCTCTATTGATGTAGTCACTCAAACTTCTAACAAAAATAAGACCCCCAAAGATCCTGATCTAATAAACTTGTTACCTACAATAATTTTGCTTCAGTGTGGAAATCCACCCGATCCTACCGATTTCTTGTCAGAGCGATTTCCATAGTTAAGCGTTGACAGGAAAACTCCCAACATTGTCTGCGACCAGCCTTTCAACAATCTCACCAAAGTTGGACATCTTCCAACTCCGCCTTACTAACAATTTATACTAGGCTTCACTAAAGTCTTCCATGAAGTATAAGGAAACTCTCTTCTTGATAGATACCAATAAGAATCAAACAACATTCAAGAAATGATACACACATCTGTTACAAACAACAAACTTCACATAAAAACATTAGATACCATAATGTACCACTAGTCTCCCTCAACACTAAATTTTTATAGATGAAGGTCCTCAATAATGGAAAAAGACTAAGGGTGAATATGATGAACATCACAATAAAAATTGAAGGCACTAGGAATAGACACACTAAAGAAGAGAAGACAAGTTTACATTTTGTCTATATGGGTTTCACCGACATGTTTCACACACGCTTTTACTTTCATCAAAGAAACTACTATTTAAATCTAAGATGGAAAATATGTTTTGTGAATGATTTGATTCGAGTCAGAAGAAACAAAGATTCGAATCACAAGGTGTTGTGATTCGAGTCAATTTAAATTCATGATTTGAGTCAATTTAAACAGATCCATAACCTAGCTTCATGGATACTTGTGATTCGAGTCAGAATTACAACATGATTCGAGTCACATGAGGTTGTGATTTGAGTCAAGTTCATTTTGTGATTCGAATCAAATCATTCAGAGGCAAATCTCAATTTTCACAAGGTTCCTGATTCGAATCATACTTACCAACTATGGACGAATATTGAATGATAAGCAAATTACAAATATGGATGTGAATAAACATATACTCTCAAATTGACAAAAACATCAAAATAATACCATACGATAAGGTGATTGCACTTTCAGTCTCCCATGTTTGATGTTTGGAAATTTTGAAGATATTATTGTTGATTAATTATTCTGAGCATTATTTGGAATTTGAAGATAAAATGAATCTGGTGTATTTCTTAGTGCACTATAAATGAGCGTATAACACATGACTTCACTACTACGGAAAAAAAAACATTTCACAACGGTTGGAAAGGAGATACCACCACGCCTAATCAACCGTTGTAAGGTAAGGTGATTTTATGTATGATGCTTTCCACCATGGTCGTTTGACCTTGATTATAAGTTATATAGCGTGTTACCTATCACAATGGTTACTTCAAACAACCATTGTGATATTCTTTAATGCATGACATTTAACAACGATTATTATAAACAACCGTTGTGATATATACACTGAGTTTATTATAAATTATATGGAATGCTTATTTCACCAATGCTCAGTAAACATATAACCTTCCAATGTGATCTATAAAAATATAATATGACAAATTAAGTTATATTAGAAGAACAAGTTACACGTTGAATGCTAGACTAGAATTCTTCAATCTGTTATTTTCATTTCACTCTATAACCGCTACAACTTGGTTTAATACTCCTAGTTTTTTTAAGGTCCCCTTCCTTCACCTCTAGTTAATTTTGCAAAATATTATTTACTTTTCAAACAAAATTAGAGGTGGAGAAAGGGGCGGTTGGAAAACTAGAAGTGTTAAGCAAAGTTCTAACGGTTAAACAAAGAAATGCAGATAACAGGCTGAAGAATTCTTGCCTAGAATTGAACGTGTAACTTATTTTCTGATAAAACTTTATCTATCATATTATAATTTTCTAATGCATTCTGAAAAGTTATATATCCCATAAGGGATTTGAAAAGCACTCTAACCTATAATAAACTCATCTTTTAAACAAACATTAACAACAACATTCATCTACAACAAACCTTAAATAACATACAAGATACAACAAACAACTCATATTAAAAATAACAAAGTCATCAACACATAGCATAAACTACATACAACATATAACTTTTATTAATAATAATAACAACAACAATATATTAACTAATAGAATGTTTCAAAATGTACCTGTTCCATAATGACATCCACAATGAAAAAAGGATGAAGCTAATGTGAGAGCTGCAACCTTGTGTTAATTTTGAATGGATGTCATTCTAGGTATTTCACACAATTTTGCAACACTCACTTTAACTTCATCCTCATTAATTTTTTTCATTCACCATCCCTACCTACAAGTCAAAGCAAGTAGAAAGTTCAAACATTATGAAACAAGTGTTGAAAAGTATTTTAGGTGGGATGTTTTATCGTATCCGCATGGATTATTAAGATATCTAGATGCTTGTCATTCAACAGTTTGAAGTTCTAAAAAAAAGGGTTTTTCACAAAGTTTTTGTTTTGTAACATAAGTTTGGTAGCAAAGATGTAAAATAGAGAAAGATGTTTAATTCTTAAGAAAAACATGTCAAAATTAGCTTTCGTTAACCCTTTTCATACATATCCGATTAATCAAGCATGTGAACGTAGTTTCGATCAATACAATCGCGTATCCTCGCAAATCCTTTTATCTCTAAAGTGGCTTCGCTATTATTATTTTTAATGGCTAGATGATTTTTCGAAAGAGCAATCGCAACAATAAACATGAAGATCAATACAAAGAAAATATTAACTTTCAAATCTATGTCTATAGTTTGTTTGTTAATAGATGAAGAAATTAGGTCAAGACTTGGAAAATCTATGTCTAGAGTGTTTCAAATCATAAATACAACATTAAAAGCAAAGATCTTCATCATCTATTGATCATCAACCTTGTTCACATACAAAAGATCAAAAGAAATACATAATAGTAAGGTTAACTACCTCTAATCTTGATGCAACAGGGTTTAGCTACCCATCACCATGGTAGCTTGAGCAACAAGTAAAAAAGAAAGGTTTGCTAGCATCAAAATCGAAGAATCGAAGATTGATGCTCCAAAGATTTGATTCTCACTTCTTCTTGAGTTTTAAAGCTTTTATGACCTAAAAACCCTTTCTAATCTCCAAAATTATAAAAATTGTCCCAATCTCCAAAATATCTTCTAAGGTAGCTATGTATACAAAGTGGGAAAAATAGCAGTAAGTGGCACCGCCCTAAGCGCCATCAAGAGCGCGCTAAGCACGATTAATAAAACAGAGGCAAAATCCCAGAAAGCACACTAAGCACGATTGAAGGCCTTAGCTACTGCCTCAATAGTGGAAACATGATGGGACCACATGAAAAGCGCGCTAAGCGCGATTTACCGACACGATCGCCTCGAAAATGCTCTTCCAGGATTTCTTCCTTCATCATAGGTTCCTATCATCATATATCAGCAAAAAGACCTATTAAAAAGCATCAAAATTATCATAATTCACAATATTTACAATAAAATTAGAAACTTGCATGTTTACATTAAAACGCATAGCACTGCTACTAAAATACCAAGGAAACTATTGGAAAGGGCCACAAAATACTATCAATTGTATGCATAATTTGGCCCTTAACAACAAGCTATTGAAATGTAAACAATAATACATAAACATATTTTGAAAGATAAACTAATGTGAAGATAAACCTGTAAGGTAGCCATTTGCTATGATTTGATGCAACAAAGGTAAACCTTCTAAGAAGACGAGTTCACCGCATAATTTTGGGGTTTCCATATGAGAGAGACGAGTGACTGAGATGTTAGATTTTTGTTTTGAGAGAGACGACTTTTATGTTCTGAAGCCAGAGATAATTTCACTTATATAAAAATATGTAACACCTTTCACCAATGTTAATAATATGAACTGTGATGAAATGATTTCACCTTACGCATGTTAACCTTATGAGATAAAGGAGAAATGGATTGGTTTGAAGAAGAAGAATGCTTACTTATCTTCTTGGTTATTATTGCATCAAATGTTTCTTTTACTTTCTTGAAATTTTCTTCTTGGCTTCTTTGGAATGGGTGGAGGAGATTGGCTTGATGATGAAACTTGTCTCTTGCCATTTTGCTTTTCTAACAAATCCTTTTGTGGGAGGCTTAACATGTTGATGGAGGTAAATAGGTTGTGATGAGATGAATATGATGAAGAGTGATGAAGATTAATGATTAATGATTATGAATGTGTTAATGATTCATGAATGAGAGTGATTTTTATGAGAATGAGTTTGAGAGGGATGAGAGGTTTTTGAAATTAGTTGAAAAGAAAATGAAATGAAATGATTTTGATAAACTGATCCAAATTAAAAAAGGAACGTGGCTTTTGGTTTTGTGATTCAAATCAAGTTTTCACTGTGATTCGAATGACGAGTTTTTTTATTTTGAGAAAAAAGAACTTTGATTCAAATCAAATGCAATGTGTGACTCAAGTCAATTTTAACAGCCCCAAAAATCACAACTCCTAAACTTTTTATTTGAATCGGGTTCAAAGGGTGATTCGAATCAAGCAGTAAAATTTTGAAAAATTTAAGGCATTTGAAAAAAATGAGTTTTAATGAGATTCACAAATCAAATTATGTTTTTTTTAACGATAAATACCTTTAGTCCAAATGTTCAAAATGATTTTTAACGCAAAATATTTTTAATGTAAATGCTAAAATAATTTTAATGCTAGAAATTAAATGATGATGCATGGATGATTGACTGGTGCATATGGATGCAATGAACGGAAGAAATAACATTAAAAAATACATTGAATGAGTGAATGATTAAAGCATGAGATGCACAAAGGTATCACATATACATACGTATTTCAAACATACAACATTTTTAGGCATTTTGAATAATTACAATTATGCATACACTAAAATAAATAAAGATAAGTTGGAACGATCATACCAATTTAGATGATCTAGGCTTAACTTGTTATACACGAAAATGGTTAGTAATCAGCAACAAGAATATCATAAGTGAAAATATGATCAATCATGTACTAATTGAATACAACTCCTCTTGTTAGTTTAAAGAATACTATTAGACTCTTCTTCATAAGGCTTCAGATGAACTTTCAACGGAGATGGTTTGATTATTACTAATTGGCACATCTTTTCAATCCCATATGACTGATTCAAATCTATGAAGATTATTAGCACTTCAAGGAACACATTTCTACCCTTGAATCTTTTATAACTGTTGAAACTTCGAAGAAATATTGCCAATAGTCACAAACTGCTTTCATCTCCTTTTTACTATAATCTTAGAAGAATAGGTCACTTAAGTGATGCTTTTTGTTTCTTTCTTCTATCTCTCAAAAACTTTGAGCACATTTTCATATGAATGCATGCATATCTTTAAGTAGGATCAATCTAGAACAAACTTTAAGACATAGTGTTAGGTTTTCGATTACACTGCATATACCTCAAAATATTGTCAGTTCAATCCTAGATGAACCAAAACTTAGAGAATATCTTAAATACAATTAGTGTTTGAAGAATATACTAGTAAGGTTTTACTTTAAGTGCATTTATATAATGTATGCAATTGAATTATCAAACATTAGGAAATCATTTTAATATAATTGGAGTTAATTGAATTGCATAAGCTTCCAAACAGATAGAAAAACTCGTTTAGGATCAAAGGAACCATATCCCAAACTTTTAGAGTCGCAAGACTTTGATCAAAAGCCCTACTTTGATACCAAATTTTGGGTGAGAATATATACACAAAGAGGTCTACAAGGGGGGTTAAATACACCTATCCCCTAAAAGAAAATTTCAAAAAACATTTTAGGTCCTATAAACAAAATTAGAGATTTTAAGAAACGCGAAAGTAAAATACAACACTAAGAAAACTTGAAAGCATCTCAAAGAATTAAACCAAGTGAAATATTACAGGATATCACAAAGGACTTGGTTTCTTCAAATGCAAGTCAATTACAATATAACCAAAGTCGCTTTAAACAAAGTGATTTAAAAATATTTTACATAGATGTTCATTCAAGATATAAATAAACTTATGATGATTTAATAAGATTGATGTATCACAGACCTAAGATTACACATTGAATATCTATAAGCACAGCCTAACCTATATGACATACAAGCAATGCAATAATGCACTAGCATAATAGAGATATTAATGAATGCTAGAAAATTAAAAGAGGTAAAGAGAGAGAGAGAGAGAGAGAGAGAGAGAGAGAGAGAGAGAGAGAGAGAGAGAAGAGACACAAAGATATATAGTGGTTTGGAAATCGTACTTGCTTTTGCTACTCCACTCTTCAATGGTGTTAAAGAACCATTCGGAAATAGTCATGATCTTCCACTATTTTAATAAGTTTGATCTACGTGTTTTGATTACAATGAAATATCACACGATAATTCTCCCTGTTAATGCTGACACTCAAATTGCTAACAAAAATAATATCCCCATAGATCTTGATCAATAAACTGGGTATCCACAATAATTTTGTAAGAAGTCTTCATGTGTGGAAATCTACTTGATTCCACTGATTGCTTGTATGAGCGATTGTCATAACTAAGCTTTGATTGGACAACTCTCGACTTTGTCTGTGACCAGCCTTTCCAGAATCTCACCAAAGAGGGACATCTTCCAATTCCGCCTTACAAATAATTTGTACTAGGCTTCGCTAAAGTATTCCATGGAGTATAATAAAACTCTTTGTCACGGTGAGAATCGGAGATCAAGCTATTGTGTTAACTTGAATCACAAATCATAAAATATCACCACCGATCTTTAATTTATCCGGGGAAAGGGGAAAAGAAAGAATAACCCATAAATAAAATGCAAAGCAAAAATCAAGGCCTAAAGCTAAGCAAAGAGAGATCAAAGGTACGGGGTTGGTTATACTAAGGGAAGGTACTAGCACCCTAAGCATCTATAGTACTCTACAGGAACCTCTTGAAATATTTGTGTTGGCTAAAGTTGTTTGTTAAAGGTAACGATGGGTAAAGAAAAGAGAAAATGTGGAAAAAGAAAAAGGTAGAAAAATGAAAAGGTAGAAAACTAAAAAGGTAGCTCGCTAGGATCTCACAATCCTATGCCTATGTATCCTTAATAGGAAGTTAGAGCAATCGTAGTTCAGAAATTACGATGAGAAATGGTGTAAAAGGAGAAACGAGTGAAAAAAGAAAAGATTGTGGAAAAAAGAAAAGGTTGCTCGCCAAGGATAGGGGCCTTGTGCCTGCGTATTCTCAAGAGGAACTTGAGAAATCAGAGCGTCCGTAGTTCGTGGAACTACGAGTTGCCAGGTTCTAAGAACCAAGAACAACTAAGACAAGTAAAGAACAAACGAGGGACATGCACAATGACGATAAGTCAACATAAAGTCTCTTCCCTTGGATTAGGTCAACAAGGATCAAAGAAAGCAACATATACATGGAAGATATCATGAAATCAGCAAGAAGACAAGTCATAGACACAGTACACGAAAAAGCATCATGTATGGTCAGACTGATAAGATAGCACAGAATACAGCAAAATATCGTGAGAAATCATCAGCACACAATCAACAGAGAGTCACGACAAAGCATCGTGATAAAAATCCACAGACAAACAACCACATACACGGCAAACCATCGTGCAAATCAAACAGAACATGCCTATAACATGGAAATAAATCAGTCACAAATAGAATCAGGCAACAAACAGAATTATTAATCAATTTAAATATAAATATTTAACAAGATTAACTAATAATTTAATTAATCAAATTAAATACAAATATTTAAATTAATTAATAATTACAACATATGTTTTTGCATTTTTAATATACTAAAACAACTTTTTATATTTACAAATATTTAACAAATGACTAGTAAAAATAATTAAAATCTTTTTAGTCTTCTATTTATTTTTAAATATTATACAAAGATAAAAAGTAATTAAAATAACATTTTTCTTACATTTTAACGTATTACACAAATAACTAATAAAAATAAATAATAAGAAATTAACTAAGAATAGAATGATTAAAACACAAAATTTTAAAAAACTATTTAAAATACATCTCTAATTAGAAACCAATCAAATTAAGTATTAAAAATACATGATAAGATATAATAAACAAAAAGAAAAGTTGGAACGAAAAATATAGGGAAGACAGCGTTACTACATGTAATATGAATATGATACAGTTAAAACAAACATCACCACATAAAAGAATGTCACAATAGTAGAACTTATGAACATGCTAGGATTAAAATAAACACCACCACATAGAAACATCATTATAATAAAATCAGAACATGATATAGTAACAAATAAGAAAGTACAAAATAGACATATAAAATCCACAAAAAGTATATATAAAACTCACACAAACCAAAAGCATGAAAAATTTTAGAATGAAGACTTTATATATACATGTATAGAACTATGATATTTCTAAATTAAAAACTATATGCTCTCTCTCAAACTTGTTACTTCATGTCTCTCTATCACTCATTTATGAACAACAATTATTCCAACTTATTTCATAACTAATAATAATAATAATAATAATAATAATAATAATAATAATAATAATAATAATAATAATAATAATAATAATAATAATAATAATAATAATAACAAAAATGCTAGTAATAATAATAATAGTAATAATAACAATAGCAAAATAAACTAAAAAAAAGTATAAAAAAAAATCTGTTTGAAGATAAGATGAGCGATGATTTTGTGAGCAAGAGGTTGAAGATGGAGGAGTATTAGAATAATGAATTTTTTTTAGTTTATGTGGAAGTGTGAGGGTGATAGATAAGGTTATAGTGTGGTTGTTTCCTTTATATTATTCTATGGAAGGTTGGAAAAGAAAAAAGAGTGCAGTAAGTACATGATTTTGTGAGAATAAAATAAGGGAGAGAGTACAAAAAAGTAGCATAAAAAGTGTATGGGAACTCACAATTACTTTTATGAGACTTATTTGACAAGTTTATGAAAAAATAAATAAAATTTATGAAACTTATTTGACAAGTTTCTAAAAAATAAATAAAATTTATGAGACTTATTTGACAAGTTTCTAAAAAATAAATAAAATTTATGAGACTTATTTGACAAGTTTCTAAAAAATAAATAAAATTAAAACTAAAATTAAAAATTGAAATTTAAAAAATTAAGTATAAAATAAGAAAAGGTATTAACTAAAATAAATAAATAAAACTGATTAATTAAAAAATATATTAATTAAAAGTAGAAATAAAAACAGTAAAAAATAAATCATTGGACTGGTATCGAAGTGCTCAGAAAAACAAAATGAATACAGCAAAATGATTAGCGTAAAATATACGATTCCGAAAAATACGGCGTTTTGTCAAATTTTGAAATAAAATTTACCTGCTAAAACGGCTTAAACTGTCAAAAAATGTGACCGAAAAGTGGTAAAAAAATTTTAAATGAGCATGTCAGGTTAAACTACGCGAAACATAGATTAATATCACTGACGTTTGTAGGCTCGATTTTAAAAATTTGCGTCCACTAATTTTACGCACAATTGACTTTTAGTTTGACCGACTTGCTTGTAATTCCAAAAGGTTTATTTCAACTGATAAATTGCGTATTGTGCAAGATGAAATGTGTGATAAACTATACAGATGATCCAAAAAGAAGTGAGATCTTAGAGTAAAAAATTAGGGTATGACAGATGCCCCTATTTAAGTTTCTTCGGTCCGGAGATATGAAGAGTAAAATCTTCGCCTCGACAAGATCGGAGATACTCAAATACAAACATGCGCAATTTTTGGCCTTAAGATGCCACAAAAAATGCTTATGATATGATATGATATGAAATGTAAGACAAAGGTTATGTGATGAAAGATGTCACAGGTGATGAATATACTGGGAAGATGTTACAACTCCACTAGGCAAAGACAGACAACTTCACGGGGGAAAGTATCTAGAAGACACAACTGAGAAAAACAAAATATTATGGACATCTGTCAAGGTGACAAAGATTATCCAGTAATACTTGAAAAAGAGGGACAAACTCTGAACAAAGACGCAGACATCCAGAAAAGCATCGGATGCTGAAAGCAACACAATTTGGAAAACAAAACAAAAACATCTAGAAAAGCATTAGATGTGGAGTAAAACCAAAAATTTGAGAATATAACAGAGGCTTCCAAGAAAACATTCAACTTTGTTGTGGAATAATAGAAACATCTAGAAAGAAGAAACAACTTTACTGGGAAAAGGGTCATAGCCATCAGAGATTTTGTCAGAAATGCAATGAACAAAACTCTGGAAAAGAATAATAATAACCATCAAAGACATTCAGGAAAGCATTGAATGAACTTTGGAAAAGAACAGTAACAACCATCAAAGTCATTCAGGAAAGCATTTGATGAACTTTGAAAAAGAACAAGTATCAGAGATAAACTGGTAACCACTAGAGATATTCAGAATATCATTGAATAAGCTCCACTAGGGAATCAACAGTCATCATCTATAAACGGAACTCGATGGAAAAAAGTCACAACATTCAGAAAATCATTGAATGAGGTAGGGAGAAACTCTAGGAAATACGTGAGATACATTCTAGCAGATATCAGAGGCATTAAAAAAAGCATTGAATAAACTCTAGAACACAAAGCAAACATCAGAGACATTAAGAAGAGGATTGAATGAACTCCGAAAAACATCAGAGATATTCGGGAAAACATCAAATAAACTTCAAAACATATCCAGAAAAGCATTGGATGGAGAATGGAAACAGACTTAAAAACATTCAGCAACTATTAACCAAAGTCAGAAACAAATTGAAGACATCTAGAAGAGAATTAGATGAAGACAAAGATTCTGAATATACATCCGAAACATTTAGAAAAGCATTAAATATACGGAAAAAGGTTTTGAAGACATATCTGGAAGAACATCAGATAAATAATGTCGTATCTGGAAGAACGTCAGATAAATAAGGTCGCATCTGGAAGAACATCAGATAGACACAAAGATGTTTTGGAAAAAAACGTCAGAACAACAGACACATCTGGAAAAACATCAGACAATAAAAGAGATGAAATTCTGGAAAAACATCAGAATTACAGACACATCTGGAAAAATATCAGACGACAAAAGAAATGAAATTCTGGAAAAGCATCAGAATTAAAGACATATCTAGAAAAACATCAGATGGCAAAAGAAAAGAAATTTAGCATCAGAATTACAAACACATCCGGAAAAACATCAAACGGCAAAAGAAATAAAATTTTAGGAATGCATCAGAATTATAGACACATCAGGAAAAACATCAGACTACAAAAGAAATAGGTAAAATACCCCTTTTTCTCCCTTATTTTTAGCTCGGGGTCCAGTTTGGTCCCTTAACTTTAAAAAGTGACAAGTTGGTTCTTTAACTTTTAGAATGGTGTCACGTTTATCCTTCTGTCTGTTGTCGTTAGTCAAAACTAGTCAATTGATGTCACGTTTGTCCAGGTGGCTTTTTTGTTGTTGACGTGGATATAACATATATTATAACAATCCAAGTGTATTCTTGCCTTCAATAACCCAGACACATTTATGTTTTTCTTTAACACACTCTTTTTCTTCCCATTCTCAAACACTCTTCTTCTTGTTAACCTTATGTCAGGAGGTTAATATTTACCAAATTAAATTACCCTAAATTGAAATCTTCGTTCTTCTTCCCCTGTATAAAAGGAGCCCCAGATTATATTTCATCAAACATTTTTATCCAAACACAATGAATTAATGAAGCCAATTTATCACCACTGCAATCAGATGGACCAAAAACAATAACACCTATAGCAGAAACAATTGATGAAGCCAATTTATCTCTTCCACTAGCAATTAGCACAACAAATCTATTTCTTCCTCATCTTTCTTCCTTATCTCTCAGTAATTTCTGAATTTTTTAAATATAATTTTTAGGGATTTTACATTATTTGATTTTGAGTATAACAATCGTTGTTCTTCAAATAAAACCATGAAACGTTTGTAGAAGAAAAAATTTCAGATTTCTGTAGATTAATAATGATGATATTGATATTTTTCCAGATATTTCTTCCGTAAATATATTTAGTAATTAAATATTCCAGATTTCTACAAATTCATACCTTTTTTATTTTTTTGAGTTTTGTTCATTCTTTTTTTAGTTTTACTTGATTTTGATTTAAAGGTTAGAATGAATACATTTAATATTTGTTCATGCCTTTTTGGGTTTTACTTGATTTAGATTTAAAGCATATTAATATTGTAAGATATTATTACTTTTAGACAGAAAGAATATATATAAAATATTTTTTAGTGAAATGAAAAATAATATATATTATCAAGTTAAATAATGCGTGCTTATGAAATGAAATAAAATAATGCAGTATTTTAAATTATACTTTTTGAGTTATTATTAATGTTAACGAATTTAGTGTTTGGGAATGGGAAAAAGAAAAGTGTGTTAAAGAAAAACATAAATGTAAATATATATCTCATTTGTAAATTAAATCATCAAGAGTGAAGTGGTCAAGTGGTAAACCATGTCATACATCATCCAAGGTAACCTTAGTTTGAACCCTAACCCAAGGCAAAATTTTGAAAGTTTTCATGGAATTTTGATGACCCTGATGCCACGCGTATGAACAGTTGCCACGTCGGATGCCACGCGTGCAAAATAGACGGTATTTATAAAAATATGATGGAAAGGACTTAAATGACGTTCTTTTAAGACATAAGGGACTAAACTGGCACTTTTAAAACTTAAGAGACACAAATGGACCCTGAGGTAAAGTTAAGGGACTAAAAAGGGTATTTTTCCAAAGAAAACAAATTCTGGAAAAGTATCAGAATTACGGGCATATCTAGAAAAACATCAGACGGTGAAAGTAACGACATTCTGGAAAAACATCAGAATTGTAAAGGTATATATATTTGAAAACTCACTGGGGAGTAAAATAAATTCTGGAAGGGTGTCAAAATCACAATGGAAATATTTGTAAAAACATCAAATAGATTTTGGAAGAACATCAGAACAAGAGAGATAAACACATCCGGTAAAACCCCGGAAAGATTATGTAAAAACATCATATAGGTTCTGGGAGAACACCAGAACAAAATACTCAATCTAGAAAAACATCAGAGAGATAAACATAGGTGACATCCAAGAATGACATTGGATATAAAAGAGACAAACAAAGGAACATTTGGAAAAATGTCAGATAGCGAAAAGAGAGTATTTGTTTGGTAGATGCCAAGTAAGTTGGACTTTGACCATAAGGTAAGACGTTGATAATGACACGACCTATGGAGAAATGCAAATGAAGATGAAACACTCATGGTATGCTAATGCATATGAATTTATGCTATGACATAGCCTGACTTTTTTGGTGAGAAGACAAGACTAGAAGACTGATTCCTCAACACATATATCACTGCCATTCTGTTTGAGGACTAAATATGCTGTTGTTGAACACATCTCTGCCACATTGGTAAATTGTATCCAATCGATGATCCTTGTAGGAAGGATGGAGAGTCGTTTGAGGATTCTTCAAGTAAACTGCCCCAGATTAGCTGACTGTTGTAGATGAACTGATCATTGCTTCAGCTTGTCTGATTCTGTAAATGACTGCTTTGCTGAGCGCTTAGGAAGCCTGCCTTAGCATGAGTCTTGAAAAATCTTATGGATAAACCAATTTTGAGATGAATTTGCAATTAAGCAACAAATCTTAAACTGATTTTCAACCAGATGTGAAAGGAACTTGCCCCTAATAGGATCACCTGACCAAGTTTCTCAGTTGTTTGAAAATTCCTTGAGAGGGAAGCCAGTTGCAAACAAAAGTGTTCATACAAGCATGCTAAGTGCAAAATTCATGCAACCTTTTGAAATCAAATCATTTTTTTGGAATATACAAAGTATAAGAGCTACATGTCAGAACGCGGTGGTTCAAGACACTCATAGTATAAAGCAAAAGTGTAATGCCAAAATAATCGATCTACAAAGATCATTTTGGAGTCAGTTTATGCAACTTTGTTGTAGTATGCTTTCAAACTAACCTCGGTTCAGTTAGGTCTTTAGAGGGTTGTAACGTGGTCTGGTTCACGGTTTATGAAACAAAGGATAAAGGCTCAAAGTTTATTTGTTCCCGCCCAATCTACGTGATGATCTTCAGTTCTATGGTCAGTTAACTCTGACTATGCACTCAGGTTCCCAAAAGGTAGGAATTGTACTGATAATAATGATGATGGTTCAAAAGTCAAGGGACTCTTGAGATGGCAGTCACTGCTTCCTTACTACATTTGGTTGTTTTTGACGTTGAGGATTTTCAGTGTAAAGGATTTAAAGATCTTCTCTTTTATTATCCCTAACTTTTTCCTAAATTGTTTCTTGGTGATCACTGTCAGCGGGATGCCCCAATTTTACCTAAGTCTCCTTCATAGGTTTTGACTTAGCGGACTTTTTTATTTTTTTATTTTTTTTTGTTTTGTTTTGAGAAACAAAGTGACTGCCTAGCTAAATGATTACGGCGAACCATCATTGGCTTTTTGGCTTGAAAGACATCTTCGACACTTGCCCGATGTGCACGAAGGAAAAAAAATGTGGTTGCAACCTTTATATGAAAGGTGTCTTACATGAACGCACAACCAAGTTAACTGAGAACTACCCATCCCGAGGTTAAGATTGTGGTTTTTGTAAAGAAGGAAACTTCAATTTCTAGGCTCGAAGGGGTTAACAAGGGAATAACTTTCTTATTTCTCCAGTGTTTGGGAGTTGAAATAATGCCTTACATCGTCAATAAAGTTGCATTCAAAGCATACCGACCGCAGTTATGGGTATAACATTTTTATCATCCTCCCTCAAATATTTGCATGTCAGAAGTTTGAACAAAAGGTGCATATTTTAAAAGATAAAGCATAAAGATGCAAACAATGAACAAAATGAATTGAATCAAAAGTTGAAATGCACATTTCATTAATTACGAAATTACAAACATAATTTGAATACAAATAGCTAGTACAAAATAAGGAAAGTGAAAACAACAAGAAACATGACCTAGTGACTAATCAGTAACAAGGATGAGTTGTCCTGTCTGAAACACTGGATTTTAGGAAGATAGTATGCTAAAGTCAACTGAAGCTCACTTTTGATGCGTTGGAAGAGGATTGTTGTTGATGTTAGGATTGGAGTCTTGAAAGCTAAGGATTCCGACCTTAATCAAATCACGCACTCTGGCTTTCAATGTATAGCAATTTTCCAAGTCGTGGCCTATGACGCCTTCATGAAATGTACAGTGAAGGTCATATCTAAATCTAGCTGGAAGAGGATTAGGAGGAGGTTGCAAAGTCCTTGTGGTGATCAAATCTTATTGAATCAGATCAGGATAAACTTTAGTGTACGTCATGGGAATATGATCAAACCGATTTCTATTACGGTACTGTCCAACAACCGAACGTTGAGGAACCTGAACTGGTCGTGGAGCAACAATAGCAGCAACAACATGATGATCAACATACTGAGGTCTAGGACGAGGCCTTCTCACTTCAGTCATGACAGCATTAGTCTGATCCTCTCTCTTCTTCTGGAAGTTCCCATAAGACTTCTTCGCACCATTAGAAGATTCAACGACTTTGGATACTTTACCATTTTTCAGTCCTTCTTCTAACCTTTGGCCAATAGTCACCAGATCTGTAAAGCTTAAAGAGACACTTCCAATCATCTTCTCCCAAGAGAAAGGGGACAAGTATCCATGAACATTTCAGTCAATTCCTTTTCTGCCAAAGGAGGTTCAACTTGAGAAGCCAACTCTCTCCACCGCTGAGTATATTCCTTGAAATACTCTTTCTCATCCTGATACACATTTTGAAATTGACGGCGGTCAGGAGCCGTGTCAAGATTGTATTTGTATTGCTTCATAAAAGCATTGGCAAGATCTTGGAAGCAGTGAACACTATTATGTTATAAGCTCATATACCACTTGAGAGAGGTGCCACTTAAACTGTCTTGAAAGAAATGGATTAGCAACTTCTGATTGTTTGTATAAGCAGTCATCCTTCGGAAGTACATGACTAGATGAGCTATTGGGCAAGAGTGACACTTATACTTTACGAACTCGGGAGTTTTGAACTTAGCAGGCATAACAAGGCTAGAAACCAAACACATGTTGTTTGCATCCACATTGAAGAAGTCAGTACCCTCAACGGCTTTAAATCTTTTATCTATGATCTGAAAATGTTCACGGACAACCTCAGGCTCAACAAAATCTTCACAGTCTTCACCTTGAGCACTGGAAGCATTGTAGTCAAAGAAAGGAGCTTGAATAGTCTGGGAAACAGTGTGGACCATAGGTTTGGGCTCGGCGAAAACTGGAGCATGAAAAACTGGTCTAGTAGTCTGACCAATCATGGCAGTAGATGCAAGAGGTGGAAAGTAGTTTTGAGGTAAACCAAACTCTGGCTAAGTTGAAGGTGGTATTTGAACAGGTGGAGGATCAACGCTTGAAAATTCTTGAATGACAGTCCTTTAAGGTTGCTCTCCTCTGACAATCAGGACTTGAAGCATCTCGGTGAGCTTAGTCATGTCTGATTTCAAATCATCGATCTCCATTTGAATCTCTACATTATGCACTTCTTGCTCTGACATCCCGCGTTTGTAGTTAGCTCTAGTTATGTATCGGTGTCAAGGAATCAGCTTGACGACTGATAGGTGACACTGGAAGATAGAGACAACTGGAAATGAGTGACTGGACAAACAGATGGTATGCAATGGATCATGCAAAAGATGCAAACAATATGCAATGCGATGCAAGACAGGATGCAAAACACACAGATAACATAATCAAAGGTTCAAGATCTCAGCATGAAGTCTTGGTAAAGAACCAACCACGGGGTGTGTACTAGGGGTAAAGCACCTGCACAACAGGTTCTAACAAGGTTCCCAGAGTCATCGATAAATCTTTCGGATATTATCAACTTACACGACTACTCATGTGAGTCAACAATATTCTCAAGATAAACTCTTCTAAGTGTAGTATCACGTATCAACTATTTGGGACTACTCCCCCACAGTCATCGCACTACATTCTAAAAAGGCCAAGTGGGGTAAGTGGGTAACTAAAGGTCCTCAATTTCACGGGCTCTTAGATCGGAAAAAGTAATGAACGTACGACTACTCATATGTCATCAGTAATCCCAAAGGGGCCTCAACTGAGCATGGTTACATCATATGTCAATCAGGTTAGGACTACTCCCAACAGTCAATTATTGATCATACCACAATCCTATCATAAGCGCACTCAAGTCCGGGTTAGGACTTATATCACCACTCAAAGGTCAAAATCCTACATACATCAAAAAACCAGGCGCAAACAGATATACGTACGAATATATACAAATATACAAGTATAACAGCAAACAAAAACAACAACACAAATATAACAAGTTAGGCTTAACCCACTAAACAATGCCCCTAGTGAAGTCGCCATTTCTGTCGCGATGAGAATCAGATATCCAGCTATTATATTAACTTGAATCACAAATCATAAAATATCACCACCGATCTTTAATTTATCTGAGGGAAGGGGAAAAGAAAGAATAACCCATAAATAAAATGCAAAGCAAAAAGAAAGGCCTAAAGCTAAGCAAAGAGAGATCAAAGGTACGAGGGTTGGTTATACTAAGGGATAGTACTAGCATCCTAAGCATCTGTAGTACTCTACATGAACCTCTTGAAATATTTGTGTTGGATAAAGTTGTTTGCTAAAGGTACGGATGGGTAAAGAAAAGAGAGAAGGTGGAAAAAGAAAAAGGTAGAAAAATAAAAGGTAGAAAAATAAAAAGGTAGCTCGCTAGGATCTCGCAATTCTATGTCTATGTATCCTTAATAGGAAGTTAGAGCAATCGTAGTTCAGAAACTACGATGAAAAATGGTGTAAAAGGAGAAACGAGTGGAAAAAAAGAAAAGATTGTGAAAAAAAGAAAAGGTTGCTCGCTAAGGATAGGGGCCTTGTGCCTACGTATTCTCAAGAGGAACTTGAGAAATCATAGTGTCTGTAGTTCGTGGAACTACGAGTTTCTAGGTTCTGAGAACCAAGAACAACTAAGATAGGTAAAGAACAGACGAGGGACATGCAAAATGACGATAAGTCAACATACAGTCCCTTCCCTTGGATTAGGTCAACAAGGATCAAAGAAAGCAACAAATACATGGAAGATATCATGAAATCAGCAAGCAGACAAGTCATAGACACAGTACACTGAAAAACATCATGTATGGTCAGACAGATAAGATAGTACAAAATGCGCATGGAAAAAAACATCATGGTAATCAACAGCAAGTAAAATCAATAACAGACACGGCAAAGCATCGCGAGTAAAAAATAACAGGTACGCTGAAGAGCATCAAGTAGTAAATAAACAGAGATTCGCGGCAAAGCATCGCAAGGAACAAAGAGAAAATACACGGCAAAACATCGTGAAAAATCATCAGCACATAAAACCAACAGATAGTCACGGCAATGCATCGTGATAAAAATCCGCAGACAAACAACCACATACACGGCAAAGCATCGTGCAAATCAAACAGAACATGCCTAGAACATGGAAATAAATCAGTCACAAATAGAATCAGGCAACAAACAGAATTATTAATCAATTTAAATATAAATATTTAACAAGATTAACTAATAATTTAATTAATCAAATTACATACAAATATTTTAAATTAATTAATAATTACAACATATATTTTTGCATTTTTAATATTCTAAAACAACTTTTTATATTTACAAATATTTAACAAATGACTAGTAAAAATAATTAAAATATTTTGATCTTCTATTTATTTTTGAATATTATACAAAGATAAAAAGTAATTAAAACAAATTTGTTCTTACATTTTAACATATTACACAAATAACTAATAAAAATAAATAATAAGAAATTTACTAAGAATAGAATGATTAAAACACAAAATTTAAAAAACTATTTAAAATACATCTCTAATTAGCAACCAATCAAAATAAAGTATTAAAAATACATGATAAGATATAATAAATAAAAAGAAAAGTTGGAATAAAAAATATAGGGAAGACAACGTTACTACATGTAATATGAATATGATATAGTTAAAACAAACATCACCACATAAAAGAATGTCACTATAATAGAACCTATGATCATGATAGGATTAAAATAAACACCACCACATAGAAACATCATTATAATAAAATCTGAACATGATATAGTAACAAATAAGAAAGTACAAAATACACATATAAAATCTACAAAAAATATATATAAAACTCCCACAAACCAAAAGCGTGAAAAAATTTAGAATGAAGACTTTATATATACATGTATATAACTATGATATTTCTAAACTAAAAACTAGCTATATGCTCTCTCTCAAACTTGTTACTTCATGTCTCACTATCACTCATTTATGAATCATAATTATTCCAACTTATTTCATAATAATAATAATAATAATAATAATAATAATAATAATAATAATAATAATAATAACTGATCTGACCTGATCAGAAGGGGATCACGGGCGGGCCACACGCTGTTAGACTGCTACCTGTTCATCGGTGATGAGGAGGAGAGGGGGGTGTACCTGCAAGAAACTCCAATATCAAAGTAAGGAATTGGGCAGAGTGAGAGCAAAGTACAAAAAAGGGCAAGATGTGAATTACCTGACCCTCTTGTGGAAGAGGGTATTTATAGAGAGACCCCAGCGCTGGGCCAACGGTCACTTGTGTTGGGCTGGATGGCCAGGCCCAACCCAAGTGACTACTAGGGCTTACGTGGCGTAGTGAAGCCAGGACGTGGTCTTCGCCCTAGTCCAACTGTCTCGTGATCTCCGGAAAGTGGGTTTGACCTGCTCTTTCGGAGGTGGGCAGTTAGTTGGTGACGTGTCCCCGCGGAGGGGAGCACGTGGAGAACGTGTGAAGGACACGTTGTCCTGCCTGACAGGGGGCAGGTTCTGCCCACAGAGGGCATGTCTTGCCCGCGGAGAGGGAAGGATCTTCCCGCGGAGGGGGAGAAGGTCCTGCCCGCGGAGGGGGAGAAGGTCCTGCCCGCAGAGGGTAAGATCCTTCCCGTGGAGGGGAAAGGTCCTGCCCGACGGAGGGAAGATTCTGCCCGACAGGAAGTCTTGTGCTCGACACAGATGAGGAAGGTTCTGCCCGACGGGGGCAGTGTCTGGTTGACGGGCAGTCTTGTGCTCGACACAGATGAGGATGGTTTCTTTGGGCCTTCTCCCAAGTGTATGTGGACTGGGCCTTCCCGGTCAGGCCGGGGCCCAGGCCAGAACAGGAGCCCCCCAAGTCGTAGCTCCGAGGCAAGGGAGTGATGACTTGATAATGTTGCACTCAGGCGGCCAAGGTCCTGCTCGACACAGCTTCTACTCGATGAAGGAGAGGACAAAGGAGAGGACATAGGCTGGCTGGTTGGCAGTCAAGGTCCTGCTCGACAGAGCTTCTGCCCGACGAAGGAGAGGGCAAGGGCTGGCTGGTTGGCAGCCAAGGTCCTTCTCGACAGAGCTTCTGCCCGACGAAGGAGAGGGCAATGGCTGGCTGGTTGGCAGCCAAGGTCCTGCTCGACAGCTGGGGGTTGTGTTCGTTTATTGTAACATTTTGACTTCTGGGCTTGTGCCCGTATTATGGAATTCTTGTATTCCTTTCTAAGTTTATGTGTGTGTGTAACGCCCCATATTGCTTTTAGGATTATCGACTGATCCCACAAACCAACACGGGTCTTTTCAGCATGCTTTGTCCTCAATCACACGCTTCCCAGGAAACTTCCCAGAAGGTCACCCATCCCAGAATTGCTCCAAGTCAAGCACGCTTAACTGTGGTGTTCTTATGAACGGGCTACCGAAAAGAAGATGCATCTTGTTGGTATAGGTAGTACCAATTAATCCTTATAAGCCTTCATTCAACCATGAATTCCCCTAGAAGCTGCTAGGAGTGTCTCATTGTCATGCCTCATGACACCGACAACCACTCCCTCGCCCACGGGTGTTACATGTAACCACCGTCCTCTTTCACCTCAGGTGTTACATGCCCACCAGCTTCCGCTTGGTTCGTCCCCGAACCACATCGTACTGGGAGAGGTATGACTCTGATACCATTTGTAACGCCCCATATTACTTTTAGGATTAGCGACTGACCCCACAAACCAACACGGGTCTTTTCCGCATGCTTTGTCCTCAATCACACGCTTCCCAGGAAACTTCTCAGAAGGTCACCCATCCCAGAATTGCTCCAAGTCAAGCACGCTTAACTGTGGAGTTCTTATGAACGGGCTACCAAAAAGAAGATGCATCTTGTTGGTATAGGTAGTACCAATTAATCCTTATAAGCCTTCATTCAACCATGAATTTCCCTAGAAGCTGCTAGGAGTGTCTCATTGTCATGCCTCATGACACCGACAACCACTCCCTTGCCCACGGGTGTTACATGTAACCACCGTCCTCTTTCACCTCAGGTGTTACAGTGTGCATGATTGTTATGCTTTGATGTAAAATTTTCTAAGTAGGGGGTGTAGCTCGACTTCATTGACCGGTAGTGCAGGGAACTGACTGGTTGACCGGTGTTGGTACCTGGTCAGAAGAAGGGGTCGGACCGCGGTTGTGGACTCGTCCCCCTGGCATGAACGGCCCATCACGAGATGGGTGTTCTGCCGATCTGGTACTACGGCGGCAACTCTCGGTCGAGGGGGTAGCCGTCGAGCAGAACGCTCTGCCCGCACACACAAGGGCACGCGTTTGCTATCTCGCTAAATTTGAGGAGACGCGGTCGTACCATGTCGCGCTCCTGTGGTAGCGAGGATGGTTCTCGCGGGCAATGTTTAACTGTAGTATATATTTTTTAGCTTCTCAGCGTTCCATGGTCGAGCTATATGGTCCCCGTGTAGGTTTTCGAGGTAGTAGGCCTCGTGCTTGGTCTTGTCCCGAACACGGTAGGGGCCTTCCTAATTTGCGGCAAGTTTACCGTCGTGTGAGTCCTTTTGGGTTCTTCGCAAGGCCAGGTCGACGATCTGGAACTCGCAATTTAGGACTTTGTTATCATAGCGAAGGGTGATTTTTTGTCTCAGCGTGGCCTCAACTGGTTGGCAGGCAGGGTCCTGCCCAACGGAGTCTTCTGCTCGACGAAGGGAGGACAAAGACTGGCTAGTTGGAAGCCATGGTCCTGCCCGGCGGAGTCTTCTGCTCGACGGAGGGAGGACGAAGGCCGGCTGGTAGGCAGCCAAGTTCCTGCCCGACTGAGTCTTCTGCTCGACGAAGGAGAGGACAAAGACTGCCTAGTTGGCAGGCAGGGTCCTGCCCGACAGAGTCTTCTGCTCGAAAAAGGGAGGACGAAGGCCGGCTGGTAGGCAGCCAAGTTCCTGCCCGACAGAGTGAGAGAAAAGTACAGAAAAGGGCAAGATGTGAATTACCTGACCCTCTTGCAGAAGAGGGTATTTATAGAGAGACCCCAGCGCTGGGCCAACGGTCACTTGTGTTGGGCTGGATGGCCAGGCCCAACCCAGGTGACTGCTAGGGCTTACGTGGTGTAGTGAAGCCAGGACGTGGTCTTTGCCCTAGTCCAACTGTCTCGTGATCACCGGAAAGTGGGTTTGACCTGCTCTTTCGGAGGTGGGCAGTTAGTTGGTGACGTGTCCCCGCGGAGGGGAACACGTGGAGAACGTGTGAAGGACACGTTGTCCTGCCTGACAGGGGGCAGGTTCTGCCCGCAGAGGGCAGGTCCTGCCCGCGGAGAGGGAAGGATCTTCCCGCGGAGGGAGAAGGTCCTGCCCGTGGAGGGGGAGAAGGTCCTGCCCGCAGAGGGTAGGATCCTGCCCGTGGAGGGGGAGAAGGTCCTGCCCGCGAAGGGTAAGGTTCTACCCGTGGAGGGGGAGAAGGTTCTGCCCGCAGAGGGGGAGAAGGTCCTGCCCGCGGAGGGTAAGATCCTGCCCATGGAGGGGGAGAAGGTCCTGCCCGCAGAGGGTAAGGTCCTGCCCGCGGAGGGGGGAGGATCTTCCCGCGGAGGGATAAGGTCCTGCCCGCGGAGGGGGAGAAGGTCTTGCCCGCAGAGGGTAAGGTCCTGCCCGCGGAGGGGGAGAAGGTCCTGCCCGCGGAGGATAAGATCTTGCCCGTGGAGGGGGAGAAGGTCCTGCCCGCGGAGAGGGAGAAGGTCATGCCCATGGAGGGTAAGGTCCTGCCCGCGGAGGGGAAAGGTCCTGCCCGACGGAGGGAAGGTTCTGCCCGACGGGGACAGTGTCTGGCCGACGGAGGGAGGTTCTGCCCGACGGAGGGAAGGTTCTGCCCGACGGGGGAAGTGTCTGGTCGACGGGAAGTCTTGTGCTCGACACAGATGAGGAAGGTTCTGCCCGACGGGGGCAGTGTCTGGTCGACGGGCAATCTTGTGCTCGACACAGATGAGGATGGCTTCTTTGGGCCTTCTCCCAAGTGTATGTGGGCTGGGCCTTCCCGGTCAGGCCGGGGCCCAGGCCAGAACAGGAGCCCCCCAAGTCGTAGCTCCGAGGCAAGGGAGTGAGGACTTGATAATGCTGCGCTCAGGCGGCCAAGGTCCTGCTCGACAGAGCTTCTGCTCGACGAAGGAGAGGACAAAGGAGAGGACATAGGCTGGCTGGTTGGCAGCCAAGGTCCTGCTCGACGAAGGAGAGGACAAAGGAGATGACAAAGGTTGGCTGATTGGTAGCCAAGGTCCTGCTCGACGAAGGAGAGGACAAAGGCTGGATGGTCGGCAGTCAAGGTCCTGCTCGACAGAGTTTCTGCCCGACGAAGGAGAGGGCAAGGGCTGGCTGGTTGGCAGCCAAGGTCCTGCTCGACAGCTGGGGGTTGTGTTCGTTTATTGTAACATTTTGACTTCTGGGCTTGTGCCCGTGTTATGGAATTCTTGTATTCCTTTCTAAGTTTATGTGTGTGCACGGTTGTTATGCTTTGATGTAAAATTTGCTAAATAGGGGGTGTAGCTCGACTTCATTGACCGGTAGTGCAGGGAACTGACCGGTTGACCGGTGTTGGTACCTGGTCGGAAGAAGGGGTCGAACCGCGGTTGTAGACTCGTCCCCCTAGCGTGAACGAAAAATAAACTATAAAAAAAAAGTAAACGAAAAAATCTGTTTGAAGATAAGATGAATGATGATTTTGTGAGCAAAAGGTTGAAAATGGGGAGTGTTAGAATAGTGAGTTTTTTAGTTTATGTGGAAGTGTGAGGGTGATAGATAAGATCATAAGGTTGGAAAAGAAAAAAAGAGTGTAGTAAGTGCATGATTTTGTGGGAGTAAAATAAGGGAGAGAGTACAAAAAAGTAGCATAAAAGGTGTATGAGAATTCACAATTACTTTTATGAGACTTATTTGACAAATTTCTAAAAAAAAAATAAAAATTTATGAGACTTATTTGACAAGTTTCTAAAAAATACATAAAATTTATGAGACTTATTTGATAAGTTTCTAAAAAATAAATAAAATTTAAATTTAAAAAATTAAGTATAAAATAAGAAAAGGTATTAACTAAAATAAATAAATAAAACTGATTAATTAAAAGTAGAAATAAAAACAGTAAAAAACGAATAATTGGACCAGTATCGAAGTGTTCAGAAAAATAAAATGAATACAGCAAAATGATCAACGTAAAATATACGATTCGGAAAAGTACGGCGTTTTGTCAAATTTTGAAATAAAATTTACCTGCTAAAACGACTTAAACTGTCAAAAAATGTGACCGAAAAGTGGTCAAAAAATTTAAATGAGCACGTCAGATTAAACTACGCGAAACGTAGATTAATATCACTGACGTTTATAGGCTCGATTTAAAAATTTCCCGTCCATTGATTTTACGCACAATTGACTTTTAGTTTGACTGACTTGCATGTAATTCCAAAAGGTTTATTTCAGCTGATAAATTGCGTACTATGCAAGATGAAATGTGTGATAAACTATACAGATGATGCAAAAAGAGGTGAGATCTTAGAGTCAAAAATTAGGGTATGACACTCTCCTCTTGATAGATACCAATAAGAACCAAGTAACATTCAAGAAATGATACATGCACCTATTACAAACAACAAACTTCACACTAAAGCATTATATACCATAATGTACCATTAGTCTCCCTCGAAACTCAACTTTTAGAGATGAAGGTCCTCAATAATAAAAAAAGGCTAAGGATGAAGATGATGAACAATGCCAAGGAATCTCACAAACACTCTAACACATGGTGTTTGTCAAGGAATTAGATGTAGGTGAATGAAGAACACACTTACACAAGGTTCTCTCAAATTTATGGATAAATAGGTCTTGGTTCTATATGGATATCATGAGCTTGATCAACCCTGAATCACTGCAAGATTGATCAACTCACTCTCTCTAATTCCCTCAAAACAATAACAAATTGCACAAGAACAAAGTGCAACAAAAATAAGTGAGTTTGACAAGAATTAACACTCAAGAAGTTGTTCTGTAAAACAAGAGAAATATTAAAGGTGCTAAGAATAGACACACTAAAGAAGAAAAAACAAGTTTACATTTTTTTCTATATGGGTTTCACCCACATGTTTCACGCACACTTTTTACTTTTATCAAATAAATAACTATTTAAACCTAAGATGGACAATTGGTTTTGTGAATGATTTGGTTTGAGTCAAGAAGAAACCATAATTCGAGTCAAGTTAAATTCATGATTTGAGTCAATTTAAACAGAGGAAAATCCTAACTTCATGGAGACTTGTGATTCGATTCAGAATTATAACATGATTCGAGTCACGTGATGTTGTGATTCGAGTCAAGTTCATTTTATGATTCGAATCAAGTCATTCAGAAGTAAATCTCAATTTTCACAAGGTCCCTGATTCGAATCGTTATTACCAGTTGATTCGAATCAAGTCGCTCAACATCTTGATTTAAGCATTCTAACTTGTGATTCAAGCCACACCTGATGCAACGACAAAAGAACAACATGTTAGGTTAAAAAAGAAACACTATTATGGATCAACTCTCTAATTTTATTATGTAATGAAGGTTCTTAATGGTACATTGCTAAAATAGTCGAAGCCGATACAATACAACTCAAATGTGAATTAAATACGAACACGCGAATAAGCATGTGAATAAACAAATTACACTCAAATTGGCAAAAATATCAAAACAAAAAAACGATATCATACGATAACGCGACTACACTTTCAAGGATTGATTCTCTTAAATTAGTCTACGTATGACTGAATACTAATATTTATAAATAAAAAAACTTCAAACTTTTAAAAAAATCAATCACACATAAAATAAATATAAGTTTTAAAAGAATATAAAAAATATCTCCCTCATCTTATAAGTTGTTTTTTGAGAATGTGTTGTTCACATATAAAAGTTAATATAATATAGGAGTCTAAGTTAACATATTATTTTTATTGATGCATCAGATTTAATAATAATACATGTTAAAGAATTAATTATCATGATTTCCTATTAGATACACAAAAGTCAGTTAGAAATTGGTTTTACTCATACATTATAAAAGATTGCTGACATTTTCATTGATACTATTCCTGTAGTTAGTTGATAGCTGTTGTCCATTGACATTCCTGTAATTCCACTTTCTACTATCCAATCCAACACTTTATTTGTTCCAATCATGCTTTGAAAATAGATTCCCTTGAAACTCATACATTAATTCATTTTGTGATTCTGGGCTGATTATTCCAACGTGTAAGCTGAATTGTAAAGACAATTGCCTATGTGGCTTCACAAGTCCGCATCACACATTCAGGTAACTAGTGATGCACACACCCTTACCATAAATCCACACTCTCTCTTTGCCATACTTGTGCTGGTATAACTTCAACTAATTCTCTTTTTGTTATATAAACACCAACTGGTCTCTAAGTCCAACTCAAACACAACACAACACATTTCATAGCTAATTCAGTTATCATCTTTTCAAGTCACTTGCTTTTCTTCATTCTCAACAAAAATGGCATCCATTTCCATGGCTGTTACTCCAAGGTGCACTGAGAATGCTTGCAGTGAAGGTAAATGGTTTCAGTATAAATCTGTAGCTTGCGTTCAAGAACAAGATTATCACATTGGGGATGGGCATTCATACATGGAAGGTGACGATGATGACGACGGTGACTATGACTATGCTCCAGCTGCTTAAACTCTAAGAATCATGTGTTACCTAACTATAGTTAGCTAACTAGTAATTGTACTGATTAACAAAATGTCTGTTTTAAATCATAGTTTAATTTCGGTTTCTCAATCCAATTTAGTAAGCAAAGGCTAATTATTCTCATAGAATAGTCTTCAAGTAGACTTTACTTTTAAGCATTAGACTAATGTTCTCTGAGCTGACATGTTTTCAGGGACTTGTATACTTGATGAGTTCTTATTTTTTTCTGGCAGTAAACTAAGAACTTAAAGTTTGTTAATTGTTTCTTACAGATTGCGTTATTCGGGTTTATAGAATCATATTTACTTTTTCTAGAAGATGGATTGCAAAGATTCTTATTAGAAGTGATCTACATATCTAACAAACAAACTTTAGAAAATAAAATTGTTCTTTTAAATTGTGTTACCATTAAAACTAAAGTGCAAAGCATTGTTTTCTAAACCAATCTTTATTCATTAATAAATATATCAACATGTTCTGGAGACGTTACAAATTCTCATGGAATAGTCTTCACGTATACTCTTTTTTTAAGCATTAGACTAATGTAAAAGATTGGTTAAGCAAAGGCTAGAGCAGTTACAAATTCTAGAATACTGACGTCGTACACTTAGCCTTAACCTGACCTGAAGAGATGACTTGAGATTTTGTGACCTACTAGATGAACTCCGTGTTGACAAGAAAGTTAACTGGTCTAAGGAGCTCCCCCTTATACTATGGGAATATCACACAACCCCTCATTCACCCACAGATGAACCTCTTTTTTTGTTCACTTATGAGTGCGAGACTATAATTTTAGTCATGAGCAAAGCAATGACCAAGAAAAGAAAGACATCCAAGTACAATAAAATGATTGTCCAACTAGAGTTCAACCCCTAAGACTTAGTTTGCAAAGGGTGGATGTAGGTAAGTTGAACGCAACATGCAAAAAGCCAGTCCTTAATTGGGAGAGAACATATCGAATGGTCACAATCCCCTAATGTATTCTACCTTTTCTCGAGTTTTTAAATAGGGATGGGGTAGAGGAGGCACCCTTGGTCGGGAATGTTTTAGGAGTAGATACACAAAACAAACATGTACAAAAAGCATGGAAAGTATAAAGAAATAAATGTCAGTAGCATACACAAAAAGAGGATAAATTATACACTACTTTCCTAATATTTAAGATTAGATTCAAAGATAGAATATGTTACTCTAACCAAAAAAATTGAGAAATTCACACAAAAGAATCAGTACACTCAATGTTGGAATAAGAGGGTTTTTATAAGAAAGATGAGAGAAAAATAATAAGAGAAAAAATAAAGAGAAACAGAATTGTAGAACATTAGGATTTCTATTGGAAGAATTTGTTATGATTTACATCAACCTTATCTATTATATAGGCAAATTAAACTCATGTCTAAAACTATACAAATCAACAGAAACCCAAAACATATGCAATGCAAAATACAAAATTACAAGTTACATTTTGAAATAATAGTTATATGATGTATTCGACTCAGTCGAATACAACTGACTATTACACTTTGACTAGTTACTTCGACAGAACATTGAATTTCAACTTCTAACACAACCCCTAACTCTTCTACAGAACATCAAATTACAACTTCTAACACATCCTCTAGTTCATGTTCTCAAGACTTCTCATCCTGATGCTTCTCTTCAACTCGTCGAACATGACTTTCTTCAAAAGTTTGGTGATTATATCAATTAGTTATCATTATGTCTTGCAATGCTCAAGTTCTAACTTTCTTTTGTAAATTTGATCCCTCAGAAAATGATACCTCCTTTCTATATGTTTACTTCGACCATGACACAATGGATGATTCACCAGGTCGATAATTGACTTATTGTCGACAAATAGCTTTATTTTTCTAGGTTCTATTATCTTGAGCTCTTCAAGAAACATCTTTATCCATGTTGTTTGACATGTTGCATATGATGTGACCACGTACTCAGCTTCACATGATGACAAAGCCACAATGCTTTGCTTCTATGAATTCCAAGAGATTGGAGCGCCTTCGATCATGAATATGTAGCCTGCAATACTCTTCTTCTCGTCTTTATCTCCTCTGAAATCAAAATCAGTGTAGCCATACACATCTAAATATGTGTCAGTTTTCTTTTGCCTTGGCATCATCGCACCATGATCAATCGTTTCTTTGATGTATCTCAACACTCTCTTGAGTGTAGTGAGATGACAATCTTGGGGTTTCTCCATGAATCTGCTCAACAGTCTGACACTTTGACAGGTATCTGACCTGGTATTGCAAAGATACCTCAAGGATCCAATAATTTGTTTGTATAGTGTTGCACTTACAAATTCATCATCTGGATCCTTCTTCAACTTTGCTCTAGTTTCTAATGGTGTAGCAGCTACATTATAGTTTCTCATCCTGAACCTCTTTAAGATATCTTTGGCATGCTTCTTTTCCCTAGGTCGTACATTTTAAACTCCTACATCAGCTTTGACTTGACTTTTCTTATCTTTGCTTCATTTGCACCTGTAATCAACAAGTCATCTACATATAAGCATAAGATGATTTGAATGACCCTGTCTGCATCATTAACATACACTTCATGTTCATAGACACACTTTGTGAAATCTGCTTCGATTAGGAAGGTATATATTCTCTTATTCCAAGTTCTTGAGACTTGCTTTAAGCCATGGAGAGTTTTCCTCAATCTATACACCTTTAAATCCTACCCTTTGATTTCGAATCCTGGTGGTTGACTAGCATAGACTTCTTCTTTCAGAGGTCCATTCAGAAATGTTGATTTTACATCCAACTGATGTATCTTCTACCCTCTTTATGTTGTCGTCGACACAACAACTTTAATTGTCTCCATACTCGTAAGATGTACGTAGGCTTCATCGAAATCAATACCAGGTTTTTGCAGAAAACCTATCGCCACTAGTTTTGCCTTATGCTTGGCAATTTCACTGTTTGGCCTCTGTTTCAACTTGTAGAGATATCTTGTGCTTTCTAAATTTGGAATAAATAATTCCATCTGGAAGTAGAGATTTTAATAGAACATATTGACCAAGGATGAATACTCATTTCTTGAAGAGTTGCAAATAAACACCTTTAAATTTGATTCTTCATGAGTCTTAAAGAATTCACACTCTTAAAATACCCTTGAATCTAAGGTAAGAGGACTGAATCACCCTATTGGCGAATTCTTGAAAGAATATTACTTCTTGTTCTTGGGATGAAAAGTCATCAAAGAGATAGGTCGGTGAAGGAAATATTAATCTCTTGGATGCCATGATAATGATTGTGGTGTACTAAAGTAGTATCCTTACATACAAGGAAAAGTAAGAACAAAGAAAACATAAGAAGAATAGAAGAAGAGATGATGCAAAATAAAGGAATAGTCATACCTATTTACAATGATTTTTATGATCATTTGAGCATGTGAAAACTTCATAAAATCCATGATGATTCAGCCCAGAAAATATTGGAAGCAAAAGTTTGAAAACCTATGTGATAATTGATTATTTTGATGGGATAATCGATTATTTAATGTAAAATCTAAAGATTTCACGTGTTTTTCATTAATGCTTTGATTTGAAAATCTATAAGACTGGGATACAATCTAATTTAGCTTGATTGAAAAATACTCGATTATTTTCTTTGATTTCATCCTTTTTGGTCTTTAGGGCCTTGCATTGAGATTTGGCTTTGGCAGATTTCTTTTATCATCCATTTTTTATTCAGATTGCACCTCTTTCTCAAAATTGCTTTAAAAACTCAACCAAAGGTTCGCAAAAATAATTTTAATTGGCCAAGCAGTTAATAAATCATTTTTTTAGAGCGTTAAATAGATTTTTCCTATTTTTCAACCTCTAAAAATTGTATCATCTTAAATCTCAAATTAACTAGAGAAAAATATTCTCTTTTGAGGGAATGACATGTCATCGTCGTAAATACTTATCTGCAAATCATTTGACCTAAGAGTTATTTCAAACGACAAGACTGATAACTTCATTACGGATTGATCACTTCAACCTACTAAAAGGTTAAATTAGCATAAGTATCACCATAAATGTTGAGAAACACTCTCGACAAGGGAACTTTAATCACTTCTGTTGAAATACACCATCAACTGATATAATTTGATCACAAGCGTCATGATCATCAAATAGCATCAAGAAAGACCTTCTCTTGTACACTCAAGGTATACAATTTCTTTGTACAACTTCATTTAATATGTATAAAACTTCAAAGCATTCCTAGAAAAAAAAATCAGCTTTTCATCTTTAGTACCCAAATACTTTTGAGCCCTTGAGCGTTAGTAGCTATAAGAAGTATAGGGTTATTACCTTTAGGACTTCTTAGTTAATCATAACAAAATGTATCTAAATGGGCAAGCTTATTACAGAAAAAGCATATGAAGATAGGGCGATTCATTTTCTTCTTGTTAAACTCTTTATTATGTGATCTACTCTATTTAACACCATAACTCAGTTTTATTCAAGGAAGGTCTTTGATTTGATAGAATCAAATCTATATTTTATTTCCTCTTAGTAAATTTACTTAGCGTTTCATGCAAATATTTCACTTCCTTTTCCATCTAGACACAAGTCTCACATTTACTAGCTTCACTACTATAAATAATACATTTCATGACGAAGCTTTCATCTCAACTATTGAAAAACCGAGGTCAAATGACCTGGAACGCGCTATAACAAGTTGCTCAGGGTTTGAGCTTCGATTCCCAACGCTTGCAATTTTATGTTTTATTTAGAACCAAAAATGCGTCTTTATTTTTTTATAGATTTTACGTCGATATGTTCCCTCGATTTTTAATAAAACCGAGATAAAAACTCTCTAAATAATTTTTTATTCTTTCATATTTAATATTAAGTCTCATTCAATTTTTGAGTCCTAGCTAGCAAATGAAAGGAACATTATTCTTCTCTAGCAAATGAAACTGAAACACTATTCTTCTCCACATAATAAATTGAAACACCATTATTCTCCAAGGAAGAAGGAAGCTTGAACCTCAAACCAACACTTTTCTTTGAGTCTCTCATCACATTTTCAGTATGTACAAATTATACATTATTGTTGTTGTCATTTGTTGTTGTTGTTTTTCGTTGTTGTTGGTATTGTGGTTGTCGTTGATGTTGTTGTTGTCGTTGTTGTTGTTGTTATTATGGTTTTTAAGACTTACACGGTTCATTTTTGTTAGTTATTTACTATTTTTATTTTATTTTCATAAGTTGTATATGATTATGGATTGTAGTTGGATGAAAGCCAATAGAATAAGTAAAGAGTGTGAGAATGGAGTGATTCACTTTCTTTAATTTACGGGAGATATATTCAATCATTTAGATTGTGATGGAGTTTTTCAAAATTACACGAAATGGGCATAACATGGTGAAATGACAAAAAAAGACATTTGTCACATAGTTGAAGATGATGATGAATTTATGAATGATACTCTAGAAGACATAATTCGTTATATTGGAGTAGATGATATCAAGAAAACTAATGTGGTAGATACTTTGCAAAGAGACATGGAAGAGTCCTTGTATCCGGGATGCAAAAGTTTTACAAGATTTTCAGCTATATTAATATTATTTAATCTTATGGCAAGAGGTGGATGGACAGATAGAAGTTTCATTAAATTGCTTGAATTGTTGAAAGAAATGCTTCCAGAAGGTAAACACGTTGTCGAACCGTAGTTATGAGGCCACAAACATATTATGTCCAATGGGTTCGGACTATGTCAAAATACATGCATTTTGTAATGATTTCATATTATATAGGAAAGAGTGTGAGAACTTGAAGGAGATCCTGAGATGTGAGAAGTCATGCTAAAAGCATAAGGGCAATGGTGTAACTAGAAAGGGTGTTCCTTCCAATGTGATGTGGTACCTACCGGTAATTCAAAGGTTCAAGAGATTGATTGATAATGTAAATGATGCAAAGAATACTATATGACATGCAGATGAAAGAGTGTGTAATGTAAGAATTTGCCATGTACATGATTCATATCAATGGAAGAAAATTGATTCCTTATTTCCAGAATTTTCCCTTGAACCAAGGAACCTTAAGCTTAGACTTTCCACCGAATGAATGAACTCTTTTGGTAATTTGAGTACTAGTCATATGTCATGGCCTTTTCTTCTCATAATTTACGACATATCTCCATGGTTGTGTATGAAGCAAAAATATATGATGTTATCAATGAAGACTTCGGGTCTAAGACAACCAGGAAACGACATAGATGTTTATTTAACGTCATTGATTAAATATTTAAGATTTTTGTGGGAGGAAGGTGTTGATATTGATTATGCATATACATGTGATAACTTTAAGTTGTGTGCCATGTTATTTTGCAAATAAATGAATTTCCTGTATACGCTAATTTGTCTGGGTACAACATCAAGGGACATAAAGTGTGTCCTATATGTGGATTTGGTACATGCCACTACTAGTTACAAAATACAAAAAAGAATGTTTATCTTGGCCATCAAAATATTTTAAGACCTAATCATCCATACCATAGATTGCAGAAGGCTTTTAATGGAGAGTATGAGTTTGATATCAGTATAAAGCTCTTAACTGAGAAGAAAGTTTATAAAAGACAACAAAACATTAATGTTGTCTTTGGAAAGAAACAAAAAGAGCCCGCAAAAAAAAAAAGTATTTCGAAAAAGAGGTCGGTGTTGTTTGATCTTCCATATTAGTCTAGTCTTGATGTAAGACATTGTCTTGATATGATGCATGTGGAGAAAATTATATGTAATAGTTTAATTGGAACACTTGTCAACATTAAAGGCAAAAAAAAAAGATACTAAGAAATCTTGTGAAGACATGATGGTGATTGGTATACGACAAGAGTAAGCCCTAAAAGAAATAGGAAATAGAACATATTTTCCCCCATCTTATCACACTCTATCTAAAAAAGAAAAAAGTTTTTGCAATTGTTTGCAGGGTATTAAAGTTCCCCAAGCGTACTCATCAACATGATGAAACTTGTGTCAGAGAACGATCACAAATTTGTTGGTTTTAAATTTCATGATTGTCATGTCTTGATGCAACAACTTGTATCAGTGGTTATCTGTGGCATTTTACCAAGGAATGTAAGGGTAACTATAACCAGACCATGCTTATTCTTCAGTGTTATATGTAGTAAAATCATTGATCCTGAAAATTTATACGAGTTGGAACATGAGGCTGCAATTATCTTGTGTCATTATAGATTTTTTTCCCTCCACCATTCTTTGACATTATGGTTCACTTAGTTGTTCATCTAGTAATAGAGATTAGAATTTATGGTTCAATTTGTTTATGGTTGATGTATCCGGTAGAGCGACACATGAAGATCTTTAAAGGGCATACAAAGAATCATCACCGTCCAAAGGCTTCGATTGTTAAACGGTACATCATAGAATAAGCTATTGAGTTTTGTACAAACTATTTTTCAGAAACGAACTTTATAGGAATTCTCGAGTCTCATCATGGTGGAAGAAATGGTGGTAGAGATACTTAAGGTTTAAATGTTAATACTTTTGGCCGAGATGTAGCTCTTCAAGCACATTTGTATATATTGAATAACATGGATGAAGTTGGACCTTACTTGACTGCTCACAAAAGTCTTATAAAGGAAAAATTTCTCCGGATAAATGAAATATGGTTGTTGACAGAGCATAACAAAACTTGCATAACTTGGTTTAATAAAAGCGTTTCTAAAGAGAGCAGTGCATCGGAAACAATTAAATGATTGTCACGTATGCCTAAGTTTAATGTAATTATTTGGAGTGCTTACGACATTACTAAATGTTCATTCTATACAAAATCAAAGGATGATCTTAATATTATGCAAAATAGTGGGGTTATGGTTGAAGTTGAATCCATGTACTTCTCTAGTTCCAAAGACAATAATCTTGTACAAGCATCTAGAGCGTACTTTAGGGTCATTAAGGAGATTTTTTAGATTGATTATGTTGCTTTTAAAGTGCTTTTATTTAAGTGCAATTGATTAACAATAACACTGATGTAGAAACTGATGAATTAGGATTCACACGAGTTAATCTTCAAAAAGGAAACTTATAAGAGCAAACCATTTTTCATGGCAATCCAAGCAAAATTAAATTTTTATGTCATTGATCCTTCTAACACTAGATGATCATTTTTTCTTCACGGAAACTATCTTCCTAATAGGATGAAAATCAATATTTTAACTACGAGCCCCTTTGTTTCACAACACATGTATGACATTCATATGGGAAAAAAATGATTTAGATGATGTGCATGTTATTCATCGTGATCATAAAGAGGGGATATGGGAAAACTAGTAAGTAAATATTTTATATCACTTAGTAATTTATAATTATTCATTTTACTCATTTTTATTCCTTTTAATAAAAATTTAATATTGTTGTTGACTATCCTAATTGGTTTCAAATGTTGTTCAAATTATAGGTGTTTAACGACCAGTGACAAATCTTAGGATAAAATTTGTGGACAACTTACAAGACTTTCCATTTTGGTTATTACTTTTGTTGGTTAATCATTTGTTTTAGTTTTGTTGTAAAATTATAAAGTGTGTGTCATTTTGGCTTTGTATTTGGTGTAAATAATGGATACTTGTGGTGTAACGTTTTTGTTTGAGAAATCAATAAAACATACAACGTTTGTGTTTCAAAAATCTGCAAAGTAGGGTTCTATATTCTGTGATTTAATATTGGACGCACCATCCAGTTATGGCAAAAATAATTAAAATGCAAATGTTCGAACTCATGTGCAAATAACTTTGTTCGTCAGTTTTTAAATAATCGATGGGGAAAGTGGTATTTGTATTAGTATTTGGTTTATAATATTAGTAATTTCATATATTAACGTTTCATTATTATTCTTTAGAAACTCAATATAATCTTTAAGGTCAAAGTTGTTCTTTTCTATCTTATTATGTTCCTCGATTAACTTATCATTTAATTTAAATATTTTTCTGTAAGATAGAGTTACCTCACAATCTTCTTCATCCGAGACCTTCAAGCAAACATGTTCATTTTCTTCATCGGATGAAGAATCTTCGAAGATTTTTCTAAACGTTGATTCTTGAAGAGTTCGTCTGTATGTTGAGTCTCTAAAGATAATCCTTGTTGTGACTTCTTCCTCACTTCTTCTTTAAATGATTCTAGGGTATGTAACTTCTTCATCTTCTTCGTATATTCTCCTTTGTAAAGTTTCTCCATTATCAGACGATGAATCTTCTGAGTATCTTTTATTTACGTAGATTGTTCTTTTAAATGAGACTGTCAGAGTTGACTTTTCTTCTTCTTCAAAAGAATTTTTTGAAGTAGCTAAAGATTTTTCTAGGATTCTTGAACTCATTCCTTCATATTTCAACAGTTGAATCAACTCATTAAGTTACTCGATGAATTTTCTCTTAAATTTTTCTTGAAAATCATAAACATTTTCATCTCTCGATTTTCATTTATGAAATTTCTAACATGTTTTCCAAGATTTCCAAACGTTGAACACCATTTGTGAAGATAACTTTCACATTCATCTAGTGTTTCAACTTCTTTGTCTCGTGTGTTCATTCCCTCTTGTTCGATAGTTAGAGAAACCTTATAGATCATTTGAAGAGTGTCCCACATTTTTTTGACGGAATTACAATTAAGTTCAAAAGTGTGTCACATTTTCTTGGTGGAATTATATTTAAGGACATAAAGAAATTGTTTTTTTAGTCAAAGACATTTCTAAAAAGTTTTTAACTTTGAAATCGAATTTGAACTTTCTTTTGTCTTCTTTAGTCTAAAGAAAAACAAATTTATCTATTATTTCATCATTAAGATAGTGAGCATAGACAAATGAGCCATTGATTAATTTCCCATAATTCAATATACCATTGATTGTAATTTTCCATTATTCAACATTAATACTTTCAATAAAAAAATTTAAATTTAGTTTTCCACATCTCCAACCTATCCCCATTAAACAGTAAAAATGTATTTAAGAAAGTTCTATCGTTAGTCTGTTACATATTCGTTATACTACTTAGAAACGGGTTATACTCATACACTATAGAAGAAGGCACCTAAGATAGTAACATATACCTTCATATTATTCCTGTGCTTAGTTGATAGTTAGTTGATAGTTGATGTCCATTGACATTTGACTACACAGTGGAGCAATTAAGATTCTAAGTTTGTTACTATGTGTATTATCAACTTGTACTTCCACTTTCTACTATCCAATCCAACACTTTGTTTCCAACGTGTAAGCTGAATTGTAAAGACCATTGCCTGTGTGGCTCCAGAAGTCCGCATCACACATTCAAGTAAAGAGTGATCCACACATCCTAACCATTATTCCACACTCCCTCTTTGCCATACTTGTGCCGCTTTAACTTCTACCATTTCTCTTTTTGTTATATATACACCAACTCTAACACAACACATTTCATTGCTAATTCAGTTATCTTCTTTTCAACTCACTTGCTTTTCTTCGTTCTCTACAAAAATGGCATCCATTTCCATGGCTGTTGCTCCAAGTTGCATTAGGAGTACATGCGGTGAAGGTGAATGGTTTGGTTATACATCTGTAGCTTGCATTCAAGAACAAGATGATCACATTGGGGATGGACATTCATACATGGAAGGTGACGATGATGACGACGGTGACTATGACTATGCACCCGCTGCTTAAACTCTAAGAATCATGTGTTACCTAACTATAGTTAGCTAACTAGTAATTGTACTGATTAACAAAATGTCTGTTTTAAATCATAGTTTAATTTCGGTTTCTCAATCCAATTTACTAAGCAAAGGCTAATTATTCTCCTAGAATAGTTTTCAAGTATATTATATTTTTTAAGCGTTAGATGTTCTCTGAGCGACATGTTTTCAGTGACTTGTGTTCTTGACGAGTTCTTATTCTGGCAGTAAACTAAGAATTTAAAGTTTGTTAATTATTTCTTAAAAACTGCTATTCAGGTTTAAATCTAGCCAACAATAACATTGAATATTTCAGATATTTAAATTAACTCTCACTTTCACATTATTTTTGTTCTTTCGTTAATTTAGACGTTAGAGTATTAAACCTGCATATTAACCCTTCTCCGCCGCATCAAAAACTTATTCCACTGATCATGTATCTCATCTCACCGTTTTCCAATTATTTCTAGTTCTCAATCGAAATAGTGGCATCAAATATGATAATCGACTTTTCATTTCTACAAATTTCACAAAGAACCATTGTTTCTTCGTCATATATCTAAATCTCCAATTCTTTCCTCGTGAACACTGATATTTTTCAAACAATCTGATTCCAAACTTCTTAATTCAAAAATCAATTAATATGCCAAAGTTGTTGCAGCTGCCGAAGCTAGTAGAGCTCATCCTCCTCCATCAGAGATGGAAAATCCAGTCTTTGTGACCCTTCCATTCCAATGCCGCGGGATTTTGGCTACTTAATTAAAATTTAAGAATGTGTTACCTATCTATATTTAGTTAACTAGTAATTGAATTTAATAACACTCCAAAACTTTGTTTAAATTTGGGTCTCTCAATCCAAGAGAATACCACATGAGTTTAGTAAGCAAGAGCTAATTATTGGAAGAAACTCTTTGAAACATATACACGTGAGAGACAATGATGTAATCTTGGAATATAATCATATTAATATGGAATTTTTTATTTTGAGATTTCTTACATTCCTTCAACGGAAGCCCTATCATCCACCATTCTTGCAAGCACCCAGGAAAATACCTGGCTCATTCAGAAAAGTGTCAGAACGTTCAAGGAGTATCCCAACGAGTTGATTTCCTGACGAACCAAACAGATATATTAGGATAAGATGTTCCTTATGGACTTCTCATTGATGATGACGACATAAATGAATAGTTGCTCTATTCAAATCTTGTTTTGGTGTGTTTTTTTAGTCTTTATTGTTTTGTAATCAATTTTTGCCATTATTTATAATATTCAGTTAACTTTTGTATGTGTTATTTGGGTTCTATTTGATGTTTTATTTTTATTTTTATTTTTTTTTTGACAATGGCAAATGAAAAAAAGATGTTTTGATATGATTTTCGATTAGTGATGGTTTGAGTTGATGAACTCAAGTAACATATTTTTATATAATATAAGAATTGTGAACTCAAGTTTTCTTCTTCTTTGTAACTTGAGCTAGCTAGTAAGACGTTTAGAACCTTGCAGAGCCGAGTGGATCCATAAGATACGAAATCCATTTGAATTATTATCTCATCCTATATTAGTTGATTATTTTCAAATGGTTCTGATCAAGCGAAGGGCAAGGACAAAGTAATTTGATATCCTTGCTTCTTTTGTTATTTTGAATGGCGTATCTGTTGTTCAGTTATTTTGAGATCATCTTACCATGATCTAATTCCTAGTTTTATATTTTTTGCCACCCTTGTATATATTGTGCCATTGTTGTACTTCTATTTTGAGCATCTAATATGTACAATGTTGCCACTGGACACTTATGTGTTTCAGTACCAAACTTTACAACTATGTATATTATGTACAATGTTGCCACATGATCATTTCACAGACATATATACGAACAAGTAGTAATTTAGATTATCTGTTTACTAAGTCATTGGCCAAAGACTTAGTAAAGACTACCTTGAGAGGTATGGGATTAAAACTCCTTGAATAGAGTTCCGACAACGGTAACAACTCAATCTGAAGATAACAAACTTTAACCTAAGATTCAATGGGTAACAACAACTCGTTGATTTGGATGCTTATGCAACATTTTGTGACAATGTTGACTATTACATATTGAAGGTTGAGTTTTTTCAAACTGTTAATGAAGTTTTATATCAAGGATATGTATCTCAAGAAATAGATACAAAATGAACTTCACGTATATGAATTTCGAGATGGTATCGTCTCAAAGTGAGAGCTAAAGTTTCTCTCATGAAAAATTTACAAAAACAAAAAAAATATATGACCATAAATAGTGCAAGGCAAGTGATGTAGGCGAAGAACTATTAAAGAGTGTTTGTAAGGTAACTAGAGTCAGCTCGATCAATTTGAAAATCCTGTTCAAATTTTAAAAATGGACATAAATTTAAAATAAAACACTTTTAATAATTAAAATTAGTACCTCAAAAATACAATTATATAATAATAAATAAAAAATTCAATAATAGTTGTTTTGACATTTTTTTTGGATTTTTTTTTTATGACAAAGTAATAGTCCTTAGATAATAAGTTTTTTTTTTACCATGTATTGCGGCGTTTTAATTCAAAATTAACAATAAACAAGAATCAAACACTCTCACATTCACAAAAAGAAGTCATGACAACTATCATTCATGACATACTGCTTAAGAGTATAATTAAACCCAGTAATAACCCTTATTCCTCCCCTGTGCTTTTAGTTCGAAAAAAAGATGACTCATGGCGTTTTTGCGTTGATTATAGAGCCCTCAACTCGGTCACAGTTCGAGACCGTTTTCCAATCCCTACCATAGATTTAATGAATTGGGTTCGACAACTATTTTTTCTAAGATTGATCTACGATCTGGTTATCACCAAATCAGGATAACGCCAGAAGACACGCACAAAACTGCATTTAAAACATTTGATTGACACTATGAGTTTTTGGTTATGCCCTTTGGTCTAACTAATGCTCCTAGTTCCTTTCAATCGGCAATGAATGATTTGTTTCGACCATATTTACACTAGTTTTTTTTAGTTTTCTTTGACGATATTTTAATTTACAGTTCCTGCATTTCTGAGTATGTTCTTCATTTAAAGTTGGTTTTAGAGTTACTTTTATCCAATAAGGTTTATGCCAAATTATCTAAATGTGTTTTTGTTGTTCCTGCTGTTGATTACTTAGGGTATATTATCCCAAGTGAAGGTGTAACCCCAGATCCGAAAAAGATTCAAGCAATAATCAACTGGCCTAAGCCACGCACTCTCACGACTCTCAGGGATTTTTTAGGCCTCACCGAGTTTTATCAATGATTTGTTCGTTATTACGCCTCTCTCGTTGTTCCTCTTACCGATTTATTGTGTTCCACTAAATTAGTTTGAAGTACATCAACTGAGTTAACTTTTACAACATTAAAACAGAAAATGACATAAACCCCAATTTTGTGTCTTCCAAGTTTCTCCCAAATATTTGTGCTCGAGACAGATGCTTCAGATGTGGCGGTTTACGCTGCTTTATCTCAGAATGGACACCCCTTGGCTTTCTTCAGTAAGAAATTGTGCAACCATCTTCAGGCTTCATTGGTGTATGTCCGCGAGATGTACGCCATTACAGAAGCTATAAAAAAATGGCGTCAATACTTGATTGGCAGACATTTCCACATCTATATTAATCAGAAAAGTTAAAGAAATCTGTTAGTTCAGACTATTCAAACTCCCGAACAACAGAAGTGGGTTGTTAAGTTACAAGGCTTTCACTTTGAAATTTTTTACAAACCTGGGAAGTCTAACCAAGTTGTTGATGTTCTAAGTCTCCTTCACACTGAAGATGAAGTCGTTCTGCTATTGATCTCTTCACCAGTCCCACTCCTAGTCATTCAGCTTAAACAATACTACAAAACAGAACAAGAAGGTCAAACCCTCATGAGTAAAGTCTTAACCGAACCAGCTACACATCCTATTTTTTAAGTCAAAGATGAACTTTTATATTACAAAGACAAGATTTACATACCTCCGGTTGAAGAGTTACGCCAAATCATCTTAAAATAATTTCATTCAACCTCTGTCGTTGGTCACTCTGGGCTCCAACCAACCTTGGCTCGTCTATCTTCTTCCTTTCTCTGGCCAGGCATCTACAGAGACACAAAACATTTTGTTCGAAGTTGTTCGGTATGTCAAGAAAACAAATATCTAACCAAGAAGAAATAAAGTCTTCTCCAACCCCTACTCATACCAAACCAAGTGTGGGAAGACTTAACAATGGATTTTATTACACATATACCTGTTTCTTTTGGTCACTCAGTGATCTGGGTGATTTGTGATAGGCTCACAAAGTTTTGTCACTTCATTGCACTCCCCGCCAAATTCCCAGCAAAAGATCTGGCTTTGCGTTTCTCAGTAGAAATCGGTCTTCTTCATGGTATTCCAAAATCCATAATCTCTAATTGTGATCCTCTTTTCCTTAGTACTTTCTGAAAGGAGTTGTTTCGCACCCAAGGCACAACCTTGAAGTATAGTACAACCTATCACCCTGAAACAGACGGCCAAACAGAGGTTGTTAATCGTTGTTTAGAGACATATCTTCGTTGTTTCATGAGTGACCAGCCAAAACAGTGGTTTAAACACTTACATCTGGCAGAATTCTGGCATAACATAACTCTCCATAGCTCTACCAGCATGTCTCCTTTTGAAGCCCTTTATGGACGTCCCCCACCATCATTTCCTCATTATAGCTTTGGATCTTCTTCTCATGAAGTCGTGGATCTTTCACTACAATAGAGAAACGAAATGCTTAGCATTTTAAAACGTAATCTGGAATGCAGCAGAAAACTTATGGAAAATCAGAGCAACCATAAACGATCGGATATTACCTTTGCAGAGGGTGATCTTGTTTTGCTCCGACTTGAACCATACCGCCAAACTTCAGTGCATCGTCGTGTCTCTGACAAACTCTCCAGACGTTACAATAGCCCCATTCCATATTCATCGCTGGATCGAAAAAGTTACGTATCACTTAGATCTCCCTTCTTCTTCCAAGATCCACCTGATTTTCCACGTCTCGTAGTTAAGAGCATACTATGGGTCGGTTCCCGCATCTCGCTTCACTCCAATCCCTTCTGTGTTTGAAGGTTCAAATGAAACTCCACAAAACTCAACAAAACCAAGCGTTTCGATCTCGCAAGAACAGAAGCAAGAAGAACAAAAAAGTGATGTTTTGGTTTTGCATGAAAGGAAGGAAGAATAACATAAACGTGTTTGCAAAGAAGCTTATCGAATGGATAATGTTACGCATGCATAAAAGAGGGGAGGAATAGAACTTGAACACTTTGAGGTGAGTAGAGTAAAAGAGGAGGAAGCGATGAAAAAAACTGAAAGGATGAATGAAGTGAATAGAGAGAGAAAGGACAAGTATAATGACTTACCCTTCACATGTGGTAAGTATTCTATCAATGATGTTGGGAAATCCACCCTTAACTGAACCGAAGATTTCCAACGAATATATTGAGGTTGTTTCTGCGGGGCATGATAGCTTGATCCTTGCAATATTCAATCTTCACCCTTCCTTATGCCTTCATGTGATTCTGCCACACCTGTCACACTACCCTTACCTGTTGTTTCACGTGACGCTACAGTAACCTATGAGTTGGATGGACATGACTCTTCAAAGACTACACATGTCCCACATGTAACACCCATTTTATTTATTTAGTCGTTTTGGTGTTATTTTAATTATTTTGCTTTGGTGTGCCCTTAGGTGGGGTGTGTTTGATGTGTTGTGGGTGATTATCCTTGATATGTAAGGATTAGTCGTGGTGACGTGGAGTGGATATGATAATATAATAATTGATAGTAATATTGGTGATATTATTATTATTATTATTATTATCATTATTATTATTATTATTATTATTATTAATATTATTTTTGGGGGAATATTATTATTATTATTCATATTATTAATATTATTGTGAATATTGTTATTATTAGTGAGAGAATAATATTATTATTATTATTTTATTGGGATTAGAATTAAAAACAAGGAATAAAAAGTATTGGAGTTAGAAGAGTTTACACGATACATTTTGGAATTTTAGAAAAGTGGAGAGAAGAGAGAAGTGAGAACACGATAAACATTTTCTGAGAGAAGAGCAAAGAGGAAGAGCAAGGAGAAAGGGGAGAAGGATAGGGCTGAAGATTCTTGAGGATTCTTCATCAATCGAAGATACAATCGAGGTAAGGGGGAGAAACTGATTGGGATGGTATATACCTGAAATTGGGTAGAGGGGATTCCTTAACCCCATAGGTATTATGATTGATTTGTTGATTTGTGGATATAATGTTGATTGTTGTTGTTTATGATGAAATTATGTGTATATGATGATATGTGATGATTTGTTGTTGCCATTGATGAATGGGTGTTGATGTTGTGTGATTTGGATAAGGTTCAGAGCAACTCTGAAGTGTTGGTAAAAGTATCTGATGTCGGTGTTAGAGTAAGAATTATAGGTCGCTTGATGAGTATGATGCTTATGGTTTGTAGTACTGATAGAATAGGAGATAGAAGTGGCAAATTAGGCTTGAATTGGAGCAAGGTAGCAATTCTGGACAGTGAGAATTTGAGAAGTCGCAGACAGTTCGCTAGCACCATCGCTTAGCGAGCTAGTAGCGAATGTTCGCTAGGTGCTCGCTAAGCGAGTGAGGTCGCGAACAAGTCCAGAAGCCTCTGTTTGCATTCGCGAGGTAGTTCGCTAAGCGAACAGGTAGCGAGTATTCGTTAGGCGCTCGCCCAGCGAGCGAGGAAGCGAGCGTAGCAGAAATGTGATTTTCTGTGATGTGTGCTTTGTGCGCTAGCTGTGTAGTATCCCTTAGTCTACGTTGAGTGTAGGGATGATGGAATGGATAATGTGAGGTGCATAGGTGGTGATCGGAAGTGAGTTCCGTATCGTTTGAATTAAGTGGATGATTGATGAAAGTGTGTATGATATGGAGTATCGTAAGGTGATCATTATGATCGTGTGTACCCGATTGTTGGGGTATGAGTATACCTGCTGTTGGAGGGTGAACCTTCTTGATATGCGAATTAAATGATATAATTGATTGGTGTATGCTATATGTATGTGTGTGATGTATGGTGGTGTGATTGGGAGATCGTGTGCACATTGCGTGCGTATATTCATTTGTTGTGCATTTGATGTATGCATATCATGATGTATTGGTGGGATGAGTCATTGCTCGGTGTAGTGTATGTGATTCATTCGTATTCCTTTTAGTGGGGAATTGGAGAGGACGGATCATGGCCAAGGGTGGGCGTAGGTGATCTATCCGGGTTCCATAGAAGAACCAATGAGTCGGTACCACATGCATGGTGTTGTGTTGCATATTTGCATTATGGTGTATTATGTTGTTGGTGGACTATATGTCGTGTTTGGTGAATGTTGGGTGATGAATTGTATGATTGTTGTAGTTACTACTCTATTTCATGTATGTAATTACCAATATATTTTGATCATGTTTTCTCACCCCTTTGTTGTTGTTGTGGTATGTGCTTCTTCGGAAGTACAGATAATCCAGGTACTTAGCTAGCTTGAATTTGTGGTGTGCCAGTCGAGTCTTAGGATGCTCTGATACGTAAGCACGGGACTTGGGTGTTTTTAGTTGTTTATGTTAAACTTATTTCTTTTCCGGCAACGTATCACGAATATGATGTATTTTGTTATATGAATATTTCTGCTGTATTTTGGTGAAAACATTTTAATGAAGCACATGTTGGATTTTTATGATGTGATATTCCACTTTGGGTGGAAGAACTCTGATGTTTATTTATAATGTTTATATTTAAATTGATTTGGGAAGTGGGGTGTTACAATTGGTATCAGAGCAGGTCGGTCCGTCCCGCCAGTGTAGTTGAGTTGAGTCTGTCCCTAGGACAGAGTTGTGTATCTTTTAACCTGGTGTTGTTGTTGTTGAGCAGTATGGCAGGAAGGAATGATGTTGCGTTGGTTGCTGCTATGTAAGCGATGGCACAGGCGGTTGCTAATCAGAACCAAGCTGCAGATGCCCAATTCAGAGATTTGGCGCAGTTTCGGAGTAACAAGCCGCCGACGTTTGAAGGAGGAGTTTTAGATCCTGAGGCTGCACAGAAGTGGCTGAAGGCGATTGAAAAGATTTTCAGGACTATGAATTGTAGTGATGAGCAAAAGGTGAGATTTGGTACTCACATGCTGGAAGGCGAAGCGGAAGCTTGGTGGGATAATTGTCGTCAGAGGTGGGTGACTGCAGGAACTACGATTACTTGGGATGTGGTTCGCAAAGGTTTTCTGGAGAAGTACTTTCCGGAAGACATTCGGAGTGCTAAAGAGATAGAGTTCTTGGAACTTAAACAGGGTAATCTGACCGTAGCGGAGTATGCTGCGAAATTTGAAGAGCTGGTGCAGTATTGTCCTCATTACAATACTGATGATGCGATGACATCTAAGTGTTTGAAATTTGAAAATGGACTGCGTCCGGAGGTCAAGTTGGGAATTGCTTGTCAGAAGATCAAAAACTATCCTGAACTAGTAAGCAGGAGTAGGATCTATGACAATGATAATCGGGCCATGATTGAGCATTATAAGGCTGCGAATGACCGTAAGGGTAAGCAGAGGTTCAGTGGTACTCCTTACAGTGTTTCTGCTGATAAAGGAAAACGTAAGGCTGCTACCGATAGGAAGTCCAGAGAAGGGGACGCGTCTGCTGATGTGAAATGTTTCCGGTGCAGTGGCACAGGTCATCATGCTAAGGATTGTCCTAAGGAGGGGGTAAAGAAATGTTTCAAGTGCGGTAAGCCAGGCCATGTGATAGTTGAGTGCAGGGCCACTATGCCTATTTGTTATAACTGTGGTGAGAAGGTTCATATCAGTACGCATTGTGAGAAGTGTAACACCCTGTTTCCCAAAATAAAATAAAACGATTAAAATAAGCACATATCAGAGTTCCTCCCACTTACGGGATGTCACAATTTTTCCACAAGATTCCACATAACTTTTCTCAAAATCATTTTCAGTAATATTGCAGCGGAGAAATAAAATTAGTCTGCCATAAACCACATAACATGTATATATACATCATCATATATACAAAAATCGGTCATCTGCCCAATATATATATATATATATATATATATATATATATATATATATATATATATATATATATATATATATATATATATATATATATATATATATATATATATATATATATATATATATATATATATATATATATATATATATATATATATATATATATATATATATATATATATATATATATATATATATATATCCATCAAGCATCATCACACATCCCACAAAAGAACAGATACGCCACAGGGGGCACACATAAACAACAAATGACAACAAAATCCCAAAAGCCCCGGTGTTACCTATCAGAGCATGTCCTACAACGATGCCACAATCCAAACTAGCTAAACACCTGGATTGTCTGTACTTCCGAAGAAGCACAGACCACAACAACAACAAAGGGGTGAGATTCACAATCAAATATTAATGGTATAAACATACATGAAATAAAAGGTAGAAAACAATAAATCAATTATTTCATATTTCTCATACCCGGACCTACTGCCCCATCATCAACAACCACAACACACAATAACAATGCAACACATGCACTAGACTCAACAAAATGCGTTACCGACTTAACTCATGATAGATCGCATACACTCCCTCTGAGTAACAATCTATCCCTACCACGCTCCTCCTGAGCCCATATAATCAAATATCAACGTCCCCCACTTGGGATACGGGTGGTCGCATACACTCCATCCGAGCAACGATCCAAATTCCCGTCCACGCTCCCCCACTAGAGCACGTGAGCCACACAGGCCTCACGTCCACACGCTCCCCATTTGGAGCACGTGAGCCACACAAGCCTCACGTCCACACGCTCCCCATTTGGAGCACGTGTATGAATCACATACACTCCACCGAGTCGTGATTCACCATGTCACATGCTATGCATATACACACAAGCACACAAAGTGCATCGATCCTACTGATCCAATCACCACACAACGACACGTCAATACAATGCTCACAAGGCATATTCGATCCTACTGATCACAACTACCACACAACGTATCACACACTATGCACATAAGGCATAACGATCCTACCGATCCAATTATATATCACATACATATTAAGCACACAAGTGCATCTGATCCTACCGATCCAATCGTCACACAACAGCACATAATCACAACGCATATAAAGCGTATCGATCCTACGGACCCACTTACCACAACACATCATTACAACATACTCAATGCGTAACGATCCTACTGATCCGCATATTTCGCACACTGTGCATACATCTCACATACACATCCACACATATTCATTACTAGTCGAAGGATACATAGCCACTTTAGGCATCACAACGTACTTCAGTTCAATCGTTCGTATCAACGAGTATTCAAGCACACGCCCTATACATCACCTTCATGCTCTCAACCGATCCATAATAACCACGTACTCGCTCACGACCAACAAGGGTCCAACCACGCGAGAATGGAACAGCACAGCAGAAAAATCACAAAATGTTGTCATGTTTGCTGCCATTCGCCTGGCGAAGCCCCGCAGCGAACACTCGCTGGGACTCGCCCGACGAAACCCCTATCGAAGCCAAACAGAAGCCAAAAGGCAGCATTCGCTGCCCAGTTCGCCTGGCGAAGGCTCGCCCCCATTCGCCCAGCGAATGCACGCGAATTCTGCAGAAAACAGCTCTCATCTCAGAGTCGGCAACGCACTCCGAGCTCAGCTGATTCTATTCCAAGCAAAACCCCAACATACCAGAAAATAGTTCCACTACTCGACTATAACATCCAACTCAGTTCTACTCGGTAACGCTTACATCTACGCAATTACCAACTTTCGGTATAACTTCGAATTCATCCGGAAATCCCCAAATTCCCTCAATCAACACATGCAACGAAATCAAACATCATAAATGCAACCATTGCATAATCATAAATGCAAAATCAACATCACATTAACATCAAACTATGGGGATTAGGGATTTTCCCCTTTCTACCAATTTCATGCATAAACCAATTCGATCGATTAATCCCCCCCCCCCTTACCTCGAAATGTTGTTGATGATGACAAAACCTTCGAGAAATCTACGCGATTGACAACCTTGATGATCCTCCCCTTTGCTCAAGCTTGCAATTGTTCAACCGAACTCTTCTCTCCTTCATGCGTGTTCTTCCTTTCCTCTTTTCCTAAATGCCAAGCTTGCCCTTAGTTCCAATAAATCATTATTTCTCATATTTCCAATTAATAATAATAATAAGGACATTTTCTCTTATTTCTCAATTCTTTAATTAATTTTCCAATAATATTTTAAACATAATAATAGAAATAATATCAATATTATTATTATTATCATTCATATTTTCGAATATTATGGAACTTAATTCTCCAAGAAATTACCACACTTGATTTACCGAAAACAAATAATACGGAAAAACTAAATAATTAAAAATGGGCGTTACAACTCTCCCCCACTTTAATTATTTTCGTCCCCGAAAATACCTGATGGAAACAGCTCTGGATACGCTTCCCGCATCCTGCTCTCTAGTTCCCAGGTCACACTGCCCCCTGCAGCACCTCCCCAAGATACTCTCACCAAAGGTATCTCTTTCCCTCTGAGTCGCTTCATCTTGCGATCCTCGATCCTCAACGGCAACGTCTCCACAGTTAGATTCTCTCTAACTTGGACTTCATCCCTCTGAATCACATGAGACGGATCGGGTACATACTTTCAAAGTTGCAACACATGAAACACGTCATGCAAGTTCGAAAGCTCCGGCGGCAACGCCACCCTATAAGCCACAGCACCAATCCGCTGCAAAATCTGATACGGCCCGATAAACTTCGGATCCAACTTCTTGGACTTCAATGCACGTCTAACACCCGTCACTGGGTTAACCCTCAAAAATACATGGTCACCTTCACTGAACTCCAACTCTTTCCTGCGGTTATCATAATAACTCTTCTGCCGATCCTGAGATGCCTTCATCTTCTCACGGATCATCTGTACTGTTTCAGTAGTCTGCTGCACCAACTCTGGTCCCAACACCACATTCTCCCCTGACTCATGCCAACATAAAGGAGTTCTGCACCTCCTACCATAAAGAGCTTCAAACGGTGCCATCCCGATACTGGAATGGTAACTGTTGTTATACGTGAACTCTACCAATGGCAAATGAGTATCCCACATACCACCTTTCTCTAACACACAAGCCCGCAACAAGTCCTCTAAAGTCTAAATAGTCCTCTTTGACTGCCCATCCGTCTGCGGATGATAAGCTGAACTCAGCTTCAACTCGGTACCCAAAGCCTCTTGTAAACTCTTCCAAAACACAGAAGTGAACCTCGGATCTCTATCCGACACAATGCTCAACGGTATACCGTGCAGCTTCACAATTACCCGAATATAAATCTCTGCCAGCTTCTCCAACGGAAAGCTAATACTGATCGGTACAAAGTGTGCAGACTTCGTAAGCCGATCCACAATCACCCAAATGGCGTCAAATCCTCTCGCCGTATTCGGCAAACCTGTAACAAAGTCCATGGCGGTACAGTCCCACTTCCAAACCGGAATCTCTAACGGTTGCATCATCCCAGAAGGTATCTGATGCTCCACCTTCGATTTCTGACATACCAAACAAGCATACACATGAAGAGCAATGTCCTTCTTCATGCCCGGTTGTCGCACCTCGAAAAATTCATTTCGAACATACGACCCTCGCGCGAAAGGCGCGGAAATGCGGTTCGACAGAGTCGCCACCGAACTTTATTCTTCCCGAATGAACGGGAGAGGAAAATATCGAGAAAACCTCATAAACATGGAAGGAACACGGTCGATGAAACTATATGTTCTTGGGTTCGGGAGTCGGTTACGCGAGGGGAAGGTATTAGCACCCCTCACGTCCGTCGTACTCGACGAGAACCTCTTAATTCGAGTTAATGGATGTTAGCTAAACTTAATTCTTCTCTTATCGCTGCTAAATTCTAAAGGATACTATAAAGGGCTAAAGACACTAGGGAAAGGGGATGGTTAGAGGATAGGGTGCTCGCCAAGGATTGGGGCCCTTGTGCCTACGTATACTCATTCGGACGAGAATGAGAAATCAGAGCGTCGTAGTTCGACTACGGGAAAGGATGGGGGAAATGGAAGATGGAGGGAATTGTGCTCGCCAAGATCATCGCAATCTTGTGCCTACGTATCTTACATTCAAGAATGAATGAAGAATCAGAGCGTTCGTAGTTCGTGGTAACAACCACGAAAGAAACGAGTTTGCGTTGGATTGAAATGGGTACGGATGACGATTACTCGAAGTTTAAGAAAGACTTCTCGTACCCAAGTAATCGGGAGAGCGAACCAAAGACTTGGGACACTCTCTTTTTCATCTTGAAGAATAATGTTAAGTTTGGATGGTGTTTGAACTGATGACGATTATTTTAGCTTAAGAAAGATTTCTCGGACCAAAATAATCGGGAGGACGAACCAAAGACTTGGAACGCTCTCTTTTTCATCGTAAGAGAAGTTGTGTTTGAAAGGATGAGGTTGAAATGATGACGATTAATTGAAGCTTAAGAAAGACTTCTCAAACTCCAAATAATCGGGAGAGCGGACCAAAGACTTGGAACACTCTCTTTTTCATCGTGAAAGGAAAGTTGTTTGAGTTGGAGATAGTTGAACGATGTCGAGTTGTTAATGTTATTTAGAGGCGTCAATTGTTTCACACCCGAATAAGACAACTCACATGTAAACAACTGAAAGCAAGATCAAAGACTTGAACTTACTCTTTACACCTTGAAAAAGATTGAATAGTTGTTAGTTGATTGATAGTTTATTTCGAAAATCCTCTTGACATTGGATCAAGGGTTTGACTCATTATCGCGTGCAAAGCGTGTTGAAAATGAAATTGTTTGAAAGAAGAGACCGACTTGACTTACGCATCAAGGGTCGAGTTGTAATAGGTTGATGGCGAATGCGTATGCGCACTCAACTTACAAGGGTTTGAAAATGGCTCGATGATGAATCGAGAATTAGTTTGAAAATAGTTTGAATTCGCTCTAGTCCCTATGGGTGCTCCTAGGAGATAAACTAATAATCAAATAAATGCGAAACATACATCGAAATGGGGAAGGGATACATGTAATTTACACGGGATTGCACGAAATAAAGGGGTCTCATTGTCAGGTAGTCCAAGAGAAAGCCGTGTGTGTGCATTAGTGTCCTAAACTACGCCTTGAGCAAAGTCGGGCACGACTTAAAATTAAGATACCTGCAAATAACCAATGATACAACAGTCCACCAATTCGGCTTTTAAGATTTCGATATTTCATTATGTGTTTTTGAATATGGGTGAGTAAGAATGAATAATATGATATGATAATAACTAATATGAATAATAATATGACAATAGTATAGTAAGATAATATAACAATAATATCCACAATAATATTTAACGGAAATTAAATTTAATGGTTAGTGAATCGAATCGGGATATGAAAGAACGGATCTCGTCTTAATCGCAAACATAATGCCGATTAATCGAAGGTAGCCTATCACGATCCCAAAGTACGGAAAATGACCCCAATGGTTATTCACCATAGATTTGAAATCGAGAAGGTTATCAACTTCGATACGCGACGCTTACGAATAAAAGACTTTCATCGATCCCATAATCGAAATAAAATCGGAGAGAAAAAAGGTGGTCTCGGATCCTTTGTTTCACGTCAATATTTTGACGGCTAAACGGCGGAAACTTCGTCATCGACCGAAAACGAGCAAGAGTGGGACAAAATGCCCAATAACAAATGAAAAATAAAATCTATCTCTAAAAATATAAAATATTTTAAAAGAAACATTGATAAAAATTTTAAATAAAAGTAAAATCTAAAACAGGTATATATACATATTACATTTACCAATTACGAAATGTATCAAGTTTTTTTTAAAAATGATTTAAAAAACAAAAAAAACAAAAGGGGTATAGGTTTAAGACAAAAAACACGTTAACAGGACAAAACCAGGTTAACATGATTGAAAGAGGGGAAACGAAATCCACGGTAATACAGGGGATAAGAATGCTATCTGCTTTGACCCAACCTTCTTAATCTTTTCTAAACAATGGCGGATCCCGTTTCGTCTCGCTCGGTTCAGTTCATCAATTCTTCTTCTTTCAATCTTTGTTCAAAATCGAAACCCTCTCCTCCGTTCCATTTCTGTTTTGGCTTATATGTGTTGTTTATGGAGTTTGGTGAATCTGGGTTCGTTAACAGTGTTGCGGCGAGCGATGAAAATGGAGGGTGTTGAATGTTTGGGGGTTGAAATTTGGAGAAGGTTATGGAAGTGAGATGTTGTTCGAGTTTGGGGTTTTATTTTGTTTGAACAGAGGAGATGGAATCGAAGAAACGGGTCATCGGTGGTTCTGAGTGTGAAATTGGGGAAGATGTTCAAACATGGTGGATGGTGGGTTTTGAAGGATGCGGAGGGAAGTTTGAAAACGGTAGTGAGTTTGACAGGTTGATAATTTATTGATTGAGATTCTTTTTGTTCAATGGGTTTGCTGAGTCTGAGTTTGAGTAGCTTAAGGTTGGGACTTGAAGAAGGTTGAAAGTAAGTTTTGGTGACGGTTATGGTGCTGAAGCTTGGAGGCTTGTGGTTGAAGATGGGTTTGGGATAAGTTGAAGAAGAAGATACCAGGTTGTTGTTGTTGGGTTCATTTGTAGTTATGAAGAAGAAGATAGGGAAGAACAGTAGCACGGTTCTAGATGTTTTTTGGGGTTGAGTCCATTCGAGGTTTTAGCTGAATGAGGGTGAGGAATGTTGAAGGATAGGGTAGAATGTAGGAGAGCGGCTAGGGTTTTTTTTCTTTGCTGCAGCCTCCCACACGGTTTTAAATGGAGAGAGTATAGGGAAGATGGAAATGAGTAGTGTCATGTTAGTACCAGTTTTGTGAAAACACGGTATGTACTCTTGAAACCTTTTTTATTGTTTTTTTGTCTTTTTGCAATTTGTGTACAACCTAATTCTTTGGGGCCTTTCCACAGCAGGATTTGTGCATTGGGTGTGTTGGGGATTTTCTTGCCTCATGAAAATACCTAGAGAATCAAGTGGTCCCACCTTAAAGATTTCACCGCTGAGCTGGAACTGAGTTAAAGTAAAAAAAAATGTGTAAATTGTAGCTTTTTGGTTTCCTATTATACAAGAAGCTGCAGGATTGGAGTTGCTTACTAGTGATAGATTTTCCTAAGCTTTATAAATGGAGTGAAGATTTCAATAATCACCCAGTCGTTTTGAAAGTTTGGTTGCTTCAAAATAGATTATGGGGATGCATACCAGGTGAATTTAAGGAGATTTGTGTGAAGTATTTGTTTGTCATACTTGTTTTTGTGTGAATTTTTATGTTGAATTAGATGATATGTAACCTATGGTTTCTTATTGTTGTAAGGTCCCTCAAATCTTGGTACCGAGTCGATAGGAGGCAATGCCACAGGATCCCCTGGTTTCCACCCAGGTGGGGGCTTAATTGGCATATCAATGGACAATTGTACAGGCATTCCAGGTTTCCAACCAGGCGGAATAGAAAAATTGGGAGGAAGCATCCCTTGAATTGCAGACAAATTTGCAAGTGGATTGGTATCCACGGGCTGTAAAGGTGAAGACTCAATAATAGCCCCAACTGTTTTTTCTCATAATCAACTGCTTTAGGCACACCAATATCAAGATCTGCAAAGTTATATAATTGTGAAGCTCTCATTTGTTCCTCTTGTGGTGCAGGTGGCATTGCACCGCGAAAAGGAGTCGTTCCTGCTCCAAATTTCGGTGGTGAAAAGGTTGTATAACTTATTCGATGAGCATATGATAATATGTCTGACAGTTTCAGCTGAGATGTGATAGTCGAGGTGCTTACGGAATCATCTTCACTCCCATCTGTTTCTTTGCAGGTTGTGAGATATTTATCGAGAGGGACCAACTTTCAGCTTGGCGTGGAAAAGATGAAGGACGAGATGTACCTCAAATCTGCGTGAGTCGTACGAGCTGGAGGGGCAAGCTTTGTGAGTTTGTGAATGGTGGCCGGTTGGAATACCATTTTATGATGTGAATTATGTTTGGGATAAAGCTGGCTCTTGCATGAGATTTATGAGCCGTGGTTATGCTGTGCACAACGGGTAAGGTCCATGATTTCCGTTTTAGCCTCAGATATGATGTTACGGAGTTGTCTTTCGGTTATGGTACGGTTCTGCACCATTGGTACGCCGCTACAACATATTTTGTTTTTTCTTTCTCTTTTGCCAATTCAGCAGAAGTAGTGGTTGCTGTTGGTTTTGAACATTGTTTTTGTCCTGTTGTAACCGCAGCTCATTGTGGTATGCACATGAAGGCTCGGTGGGCTGAAATGGTGCGTGTATGGTTGTGCAAGTTGCAGCCAGTGCTGTCGTTTGCGATCCGCGCGTGGTTTAATGAGCGTCAAGGTTGTCATTATCTTCCTTATGATGATTATGGAGTGGTCCATAGCAGTAGCAAAACAAAGTTGAAGCTTCAAGGCGAAGAATCAGAGTTCTTGTTGATTTCTATCATCAAATGTGGTTGCAACCTCCAATTTCAGCTCTACTGTAATAACGCCCTGTCGGAGATTCAATTATCCGAAAGATACCTCTCATTGTGTTTTGCACTGTGAATTGACTGTGGCTTCGATTGAATGGTATGTTTTCTCTTTGCGACACATTGCATTAGGATTCTTATGGCCAACTGGTTTATACAACTTTCTGTGATGACTTGATATTGTTTTTATGCAGGAGGCCACTGGTGGTTTGGTCGTGATTGTTGCTCCTGGTCGTCTAGCTTCTACGCCCTATGCATTTGCATTAAATCATTCTCTAGAAAGACAATCCCGAAGGCTTGAAGTATCATATGGTGAAGGCCCTATTAAGTTCCATCATAGAGCTTGGCAAGTATGCAGTCGGCGTTCCGTATTCTTCAGCAGTGGCCTGGTAATGACTCTAAGTAAAAGCCCAAATGGCCTATACCAAATTGTGATAACTTGTCTTTTATTCTACAATTTCATTCTGGTGTGTTTATTCCGTTTGGCATTATCCTTATGTTTCCTTTGTCTATTGCAGCTATGAAAGCGTCGTGAGGCTCAGGGGCTACCGTAAACTTCGCTGCCGCAAATCAGTGGCTATTGTAGATTGTGAGATGTGAAACAGTGGCTGGTGGAAGATAGAATAGCAGGTTCCGTATTTTGGCTGTGGAGCTTTCTTGAAAAGGTTTTGGTGATTAAAATGGAGTAGTTTTTTTTATGGCTGACTCATAGGGTATTTTTCAATTGCTACCATTTCATACGCATGGTCTTGGATAATATCTCAAAGGCATGTTCTGTTGTAAATCATACACGGGGTGTTTGACGATACTCATCACAAAATATGCTATCGACTTCCGACTCAACCCTCAGGGACATCAACATATCGCTCACTATTCTGTTTTGACCAGGTAATCATGGTGGTATGAGTAGCTTGGAATACAAAGATGCAAGTTGTTGTCTGAGTTTTCTTTGATGACATGTTTGGATTGATTTATGTGTTAGGGTGGTGTTTAAGGGATGTGGTGAAGGAGAAAATGAGTATTGTTTTTTTTTTACTGTACGCCTTCAAAAATGAAAGAGATGATGGGAGACTTTATGGTTTGTATGTAAATTGTAGGTCTATTAACTTCACATGACTGCCCAAATGGCATTGTATTCTTGGTGTAATAATTTTTAATAAAAGATGGGCCTTGCAATTATGGGCATTGGACCTTTTGATTTGTTATTAACACCTCTAATCTTAAATGGGCCATTTTGTACTCCAAGTAGACCATTCGCATCCTTGCTCGATCTCCTAATACTAACTCGACATTTTGATCAAAAAGTTTAAGAAAAACTTGAAACAAATTTTGATTGTTTGGCTTGAACACGAGTTAATTATACTTTGAATGATTTGATCTCATAGCTTAAAACCAACCTAACACAAATTCAACCATGGCTTAACTCAAAGAAATAACTTGACCATCTCCTGCGTTGGATCCTTTATCATAGTAATTTGAACCCCCAATAATCTCACAAACCCAATTTCCTTTTGGTCAACCCTCGTCAGACTAGCAAATTAAGTAAGAACCAATGGACTTCAGCATATACTGCACTTATTCTTGACTTAATGAACCTCAAGCGAAACCTGATCCAATTCAACTCAATCTCATGATGGAAGCGACATATTTCTTTTTCTTTTATGGATAATAGTTGATGGATGGTACACAAATGCAAGTCATGCACAGGGTAGGACAAATTTGGGGTATGACACCGGCCACCAAAACAACTTTTTCAAATCCTGATACATCTTCGTAGCTCCTGGATGAACACTCAAGCTACTACGATGCCCTTCGTCCAAAATCGACTTCCTCAACTCATCATTATCCGACACACAAATTTTGCCCCGAAACCTCAACACACCCGCATTATCCAACTTGAAATCACTACCGGAGTCGCTTCCGGCCTCACACATCAAATCCACAAGTTTCACATCCAACTTCTGATGTTCTCTTATCATATCCAAGAAATCATTCTTTACTTGCAATTTACCCAACATTACACCACCTGCAGTAAACTCACAAACCATGCTCAAATCTCGAAACTGCTCAATAAGCTCCATCTCTTTTACCATCAAAGCCGACATATGAATCGTCTTCCTGCTCAAGGCATCTGCAACAACATTCGCTTTCCCTGGGTGATAACTCAAACTGAAATCATAGTCTTTCAAAATTTCCAACCATCTTCTCTGCCTCATATTCAACTCTTTCTGATCAAACAGGTACTTCAAACTTTTGTGATCACTGAACACCTCGAATCTTGAACCATACAAATAATGTTGCCAAATCTTCAACACAAAAACTACCGCAGCCAATTCAAGGTCATGAGTAGGATAATTACGCTCATGCTCCCTCAATTGTCGCGACGCATAAGCTACCACTTTTCCATTCTGCATAAGGACTCCGCCCAATCCCATCTTGGACGCATCACAATATACCACAAAAGGCTCACACGGATTCGGTAACACCAATACCGGCGCTGAAGTCAATCTCTTTTTCAGCTCCTCAAAACTCTCTTCGCACGCAGCATCCCACACAAACACTTGATTTTTCCTCGTCAACTGAGTCAACGGCAAAGCCAAGCTGGAAAAGCCTTCAATAAATCTTCGGTAATAACCGGCTAAACCCAAGAAGCTTCTAACCTCTGTTACCGTCTTCGGTGGTTCCCACTGTAACACCGCACTAACTTTCGAAGAGTCTACTGAAACACCATCACCTGAAATAACATGCCCCAGAAAACTCACAGTCTTCAACCAGAACTCACACTTCGATAACTTAGCAAACAACTTGTTATCCTTCAACACTTGCAAGGCAATCCTCAAATGCTCCGCATGCTCTTCCTCAGACTTAGAATAAATCAATATGTCGTCAATGAACACGACAATAAACTGATCCAAATAAGAATGGAAGATACGGTTCATATATTCCATAAACACACCCGGCGCATTAGACACTCCGAAAGGCATTACCGCACACTCGTAATGTCCATATGAAGTTCTAAACGCCGTCTTCTAAATATCACCTTCCTTAACTCTTATCTGATGATAACCCGACCTCAAGTCGATCTTACTGAACACGCGAGCTCCCACTAACTGATCCATCAAATTATCAATCCTTGGAAGAGGATACTTGTTCTTGATGGTCACTTTGTTCAACTGACGGTAATCAATGCACAACCGCATGATACCGTCTTTCTTCTTCACTAACAACACTGGAGCTCCCCACGGCGACACACTCAGTCTGATAAACTTTCTATCCAGTAACTCTCCAATCTGAGATTTCAACTCGGCCAACTCCACTGCCGACATCCTGTACGGCGCCATAGAAATAGGCCTCATACCAGGTACCAGATCAATGCTAAACTCAACTTCTCTCTTCGGAGGTAACTCTGTAATATCATCCGGGAATACCTCCGGAAACTCATTCACCACAGCTAACTCATCTAACAATGCCTTGTTGTCAACAGACAGTGATGCAAATAAAGCAAACACCTGAGCTTCGTCTTCCAACAAGGTTCTCAATTCCTTACTAGACAAGGAATCTGCCAAAGCTTCCTCTTCTGAAGTCAAAAACAATAACACCTTCCGGAAACAATCAATGTACACTCAGTTGAACTCCAACCAGTTCATACCAAGTATAACATCCAAACTACCAAGTGGCAAACAAATCAAATCCACGCCAAAATCTCAGCCAAAGATAGTCAGTGGACACTTCAAACACACAAGCGAAGTAGTCAATAAACTAATCGAGGGAGTTTCAATAGTCATCCGCCGCTCAAGAGTAGTCGGAACCAAACCTAACCTCTTCACACAATCAACAGAGATAAACGAGTGGGTCTCACCCGTGTCAATCATAGCAGTCAAAGGAATGTTATTGATAAAACATGTACCTTTGATCAAACGCTCCTCGTCCACCGACTGAGTACCCACCACAACAAACACTTTACCGCTATTCTGAGGCGCTTGAGCCCTCCTTGGCTTCTCAAAATGAGTGCTAATATGGCCTTTCTCACCGCAGTTATATCAAGTAGGCATAGTAGTCCTACAATCCGCCATCACATGGCCCGGCTTCCCACATTTGAAGCACTTCTTAACCTCTTGAGGACAATCAATAGCATGATGCCTAGCGACACCGCACCGATAACATTTCAAATATGACGATGCCTTCCTCTCTCGGAATCTCTTATCAGACACGGCCTTTTGCTTTCCCTTACCGGTTGGCACACTGTAAGGTGTACCACCGAACCTCTGCTTACCCGTGCGGTCATTCACCGCCTTGTAATGTGCAATCTTCGCACGGTTATCATTATCATAAATGCGACTTTTACTCACCAACTCAGGATAGCTCCTAATTTTCTGACATGCGATCCCCATCTTGATCTCCGGCCTCAGCCCATTCTCAAATTTCGAACACTTAGAAGTCATCGCTTCCTCAGTATTGTAATGAGGACAATACTGAGCCAATTCCTCAAACTTAGCCGCATACTCGGCTACCGACATACTGCCCTGTTTCAATTCCAGAAATTCCACCTCTTTAGCACTTCTGATATCTTCTGGAAAATACTTCTCCAGAAATCCAGATCGAACCACCTCCCAAGTAATCGGAGTCCCGAAGCCTCCATCCTCTAACGGCAATTGTCCCACCAAGCCTCAGCCTCCCCCTCAAGCATGTGAGTACCGAATCTCACCTTCTTCTCGTCACTGCACCCCATGGTCCTGAAGATCTTCTCTATCGCCTTCAACCATTTCTGTGCAGCTACCGGATCCAGAATCCCACCTTCAAACTTTGGTGGCTTGTTGCTCTAAAACTGCGCCAAGTCTCTGAACTGAGCACCCGCAGCCAGATTCTGATTGGCCACCACTTGAGCCATAGCCTGCAACGCCGCAACCAACGCCGCGTCATTCCTCCCAGCCATACTGCTCAACCACAACAACAGGTTAACAGAAAATAACCAACTCTATCCTACAGACAGATTCAAAACACTACACTGGCCGAATGGACCGACCTGCTCTGATACCAACTCTGTAACACCCCATTTCCCAAAATAAAATAAAACGATTAAAATAAGCACATATTAGAGTTCCTCCCACTTACGGGATGTCACAATTTTTCCACAAGATTCCACATAACTTTTCTCAAAATCATTTTCAGTAATATTGCAGCGGAGAAATAAAATTAGTCTGCCATAAACCACATAACATGTATATATACATCATCATATATACAAAAATCGGCCATCTGCCCAAAATATATATATATATATATATATATATATATATATATATATATATATATATATATATATATATATATATATATATATATATATATATATATATATATATATATATATATATATATATATATATATATATATATATATATATATATATATATATATATATATATATATATATATATATATATATATATATATATATATATATATATATATATATATATATATATATATATATATATAGATAGAGAGAGAGAGAGAGAGAGAGAGAGAGAGAGAGAGAGAGAGAGTGAGAGAGAGAGAGATAGAGATATATATATATATATATATATATATATATATATATATATCCATCAAGCATCACCATACATCCCACAAAAGAACAGATACGCCACAGGGGGCACACATAAACAACAAATGACAACAAACTCCCAAAAGCCCCAGTGTTACGTATCAGAGCATGTCCTACAACGACGCCACAATCCAAACTAGTTAAACACCTGGATTGTCTGTACTTCCAAAGAAGCACAGACCACAACAACAACAAAGGGGTGAGATTCACAATCAAATATTAATGGTATAAACATACATGAAATAAAAGATAGAAAACAATAAATCAATTATTTCATATTTCTCACACCCGGACCTACTGTCCCATCATCAACAATCACAACACACAATAACAATGCAACACATGCACTAGACTCAACAAAATGCGGTACCGACTCAACTCAGGATAGATCGCATACACTCCCTCTGAGCAACGATCTATCTCTACCACGCTCCTCCTGAGCCCATATAATCCAATATCAACGTCCCTCACTTGGGACACGGGTGGTCGCATACACTCCATCCGAGCAACGATCCAAATTCCCGTCCACGCTCCCCCACTGGAGCACGTGAGCCACATAGGCCTCACGTCCACACCCTCCCCATTTGGAGCACGTGAGCCACACAGGCCTCACGTCCACACGCTCCCCATATGGAGCACGTGAGCCACACCGGCCTCATGCCCACACGCTCCCCATTTGGAGCACGTGTGTGAATCACATACACTCCACTGAGCCATGATTCACCACGTCACATGTTATGCATATACACACAAGCACACAAAGTGCATCGATCCTACTGATCCAATCACCACACAACAACACGTGAATACAATGCTCACAAGGTATATTCGATCCTACTGATCACAACTACCACACAACATAATACACACTATGCACATAAGGCATAACGATCCTACCGATCCAATCATATATCACATACATATTAAGCACACAAGGGCATCCGATCCTACCGATCCAATCATCACACAACAGCTTATAATCACAACGCATATAAAGCGTATCGGTCCTACGGACCCACTTACCACAACACATCACTACAACATACTCAATGCGTAACGATCCTACTGATCCGCATATTTCGCACACTGTGCATACATCTCACGTACACATCCACACATATTCGTTCCTAATCGAAGGATACATAGCCACTTTAGGCATCACAGCGTACTTCAGTTCAATCGTTCGTATCAACGAGTATTCAAGCACACGCCCTCTACATCACCTTCATGCTCTCAACCGATCCATAATAACCACGTACTTTCTCACGACCAACAAGGGTCCAACCACGCGAGAACGGAACAGCACAGCAGAAAAATCACAAAATGTTGTCATGTTCGCTGCCATTCGCCTGGCGAAGCCCCGCAGCAAACACTCGCTGGGACTCGCCCGGCGAAACCCCTATCGAAGCCAAACAGAAGCCAAAAGGCAGCATTCGCTGCCCAGTTCGCCTGGCGAAGGCTTGCCCCCATTCGCCCAGCGAATGCACGCGAATTCTGCAGAAAACAGCTCTCAGCTCAAAGTCGGCAACGCACTCCGAGCTCAGCCGATTCTATTCCAAGCCAAACCCCAACATACTAGAAAATCGTTCCACTACCCGACTATAACATCCAACTCAGTTATGCTCGGTAACGCTTACATCTACGCAATTACCAACTTCCGGTATAACTTCGAATTCACCCGGAAATCCCCAAATTCCCTCAATCAACACATGCAACGAAATCAAACATCATAAACGCAACCATTGCAGAATCATAAACGCAAAATCAACATCACATTAACATCAAACTATGGGGAATAGGGATTTTCCCTTTTCTACCAATTTCATGCATAAACCAATTCGATCGATTAATCCCCCCCTTACCTCGAAATGCTGTTGATGATGACAAAACCTTCGAGAAATTTACGCGATTGACAGCCTTGATGATCCTCCCCTTTGCTCAAGCTTGCAATTGATCAACCGAACTCTTCTCTCCTTCACGCGTGTTCTTCCTTTCCTCTTTTCCTAAATGCCAAGCTTGCCCTTAGTTCCAATAAATCCTTATTTCTCATATTTCCAATTAATAATAATAAGGACATTTTTCTCCTATTTCTCAATTCTTTAATTAATTTTCCAATAATATTTTAAACATAATAATAATAACAATAATATCAATATTATTATTATTATCATTCATATTTTCGAATATTATGGAACTTAATTCTCCAAGAAATTACCACACTTGATTTACCGAAAACAAATAATACGGAAAAACTAAATAATTAAAAATGGGCGTTACAAGAAGCCGAAGAGGTCTCAGGCGTCTCCGGCTGGTGGTAAAGTGTTTGCTTTGGCGGGAACTCAAGCTGCCAGTGAAGATCGTGCTATCAAAGGTACTTGTATTATCAATAATATTCCTTTGACTGCTATTATTGATACTAGTGCAACCCACTCGTTCATTTCTGTTGATTGTGTGAAGAGAATAGGATTGGTACTGTCTACTCTTAAGCAACGAATGACTATTGAGACACCCTCTATTGGTTCAGTGACTACTTCTTTGGTATGTTGGAAGTGTCCGCTGACTATTTTCGGTAGAGATTTAGGAGTGGATCTAATTTGCCTACCGCTTGGTAATTTGGATGTTATTCTGGGTATGAACTGGTTAGAGTTCAACCGAGTCTACATCGATTGTTTTCGGAAAGTGTTACTGTTTCTTACTCCAGAGGAAGAAGAGTTGGCGAATTCTTTATCTAATAAGGAATTAAGGACTTTGTTGGAGGACGAAGCTAAGGTGTTTGCTTTATTTGCATCGTTATCGGTGGATAACAAAGCGCCAATGGAAGCGTTGGCAGTGGTGAATGAATTTCCAGAAGTGTTCCCTGATGACATTATGGAATTACCTCCGACAAGAGAAGTCGAATTCAGTATTGATCTTGTTCCTGGTACAAGGCCTATTTCTATGGCGCCGTACAGGATGTCGGCAGTAGAGTTGTCCGAATTGAAGTCTCAGATTGGAGAGTTATTGGATAGAAAGTTTATCAGGCCGAGTGTGTCGCCGTGGGGAGCTCCAGTGTTATTGGTGAAAAAGAAGGATGGTAGTATGCGTTTGTGCATCGAATACCGTCAGTTGAATAAGGTGACTATTAAGAATAAGTATCCTCTTCCAAGGATTGACGATTTGATGGACCAGTTGGTAGGAGCTCGTGTGTTCAGTAAGATCGACTTGAGGTCGGGTTACCATCAGATCAGAGTTAAAGAAGGTGATATTCAGAAGACGGCTTTTAGAACTCGATACGGACATTACGAATATGCTGTAATGCCTTTTGGAGTGACTAATGCGTCGGGAGTATTTATGGAGTATATGAACCGAATCTTCCATTCTTATTTGGATCAGTTCATTGTTGTGTTTATTGACGATATCCTAATTTATTCTAAGTCTGATGAAGAACATGCAGAACATTTGAGAATTGCCTTGCAGGTGCTGAAGGATAATAAGTTGTTTGCTAAACTGTCGAAGTGTGATTCTGGTTGAAGACAGTGAGTTTCTTAGGGCATGTGATTTTTAGTGATGGTATAGCAGTGGATCCATCGAAAGTGAGTGCAGTGTTGCAGTGGGAACCGCCGAAGACAGCGACGGAAATTAGAAGCTTTTTGGGTTTGGCAGGTTATTACCGAAGGTTCATTGAAGGGTTCTCTAATTTGGCATTGCCATTGACTCAGTTGATGAGAAAGAACCAAGTTTTTGTGTGGGATGCCGCTTGTGAAGAAATCTTTGAAGAATTGAAAAGGAAATTGACTATGGCACCGGTGTTAGTGTTGCCGACTCCAAGTGAACCTTTTGTGGTGTACTGCGATGCGTGTAAGATGGGATTAGGCGGAGTTCTTGTGCAGAATGGTAAAGTGGTAGCGTATGCTTCTCAGCAATTGAGAGTGCATGAGCGGAATTATCCTACCCATGATCTTGAATTGGCTGCGGTTGTTTTTGTGTTAAAGATCTGGAGGCACTATTTGTATGGTTCGAGATTTGAAGTGTTCAGTGATCATAAGAGTCTGAGATACCTGTTTGATCAGAAAGAGCTGAATATAAGACAGAGAAGATGGTTGGAATTCTTGAAGGATTATGACTTCAGTTTAAGTTATCATCCAGGAAAGGCTAATGTAGTGGCAGATGCTTTGAGCAGAAAAGCGATTCATATGTCGGCTTTAATGGTGAAAGAAATGGAACTAATTGAACAGTTCAGAGATTTGAGCATGGTTTGCGAGACTACGACAGATAGTGTGATGTTGGGGATGTTGCAGGTGAATAATGATTTCTTGGATACAATTAGAGAGAACCATAAGTTGGATGTGAAGTTAGTAGATTTGATGACTGGAACAGGAAGTGATTCTGATAGTGATTTTAAGCTGGATGGTGCAGGTGTGTTGAGACTTAGAGGCAGAATTTGTGTGTCGGATAATGAGGAACTGAAAAAGTTAATTTTGAGTGAAGGACATCGTAGTAATCTGGGTATCCATCCAGGAGCTACGAAGATGTATCATGATTTAAAGAAGTTATTTTGGTGGTCTGGTATGAAAAGAGACATAGCTCAATTTGTTTATGCCTGTTTGACGTGTCAGAAGTCGAAGGTAGAGCACCAGAGACCTTCTGGATTTATGCAACCGTTGGAAGTTCCGGTTTGGAAATGGGATTGTATAACTATGGATTTTGTTACTGGTTTGCCGAGTACGGCGGGAGGATTTGACGCTATATGGGTGATTGTGGATCGACTTACGAAGTCTGCACATTTTGTGCCGATTAATATTAGTTTCCCGTTGACAAAGCTAGCAGAGATTTATATTCGGGTAATTGTGAAGCTACATGGTGTTTCGTCCAGTATTGTGTCGGATAGAGATCTGAGGTTTACTTCGGAATTTTGGAAGAGTTTGCAGGAAGCGTTGGGTACTAAGTTGAAGTTGAGTTCAGCTTATCATTCACAAACTGATGGTCAGTCAGAGAGGACTATTCAGTCGCTTGAGGATTTGTTGAGGGCTTGCGTGTTGGAGAAATGTGGTGCGTGGGACACTCGTTTGCCATTGATTGAGTTCACGTACAACAATAGTTACCATTCTAGTATCGGAATGGCACCGTTTGAGGCTTTGTATGGGAGGAGGTGTAGGACTCCTCTGTGTTGGTATGAGACTGGTGAGAATGTGGTGCTTGGACTAGAAATTGTACAGCAGACTACTGAGACGATTCAGATGATTCGTGAGAAAATGAAGGCGTCTTAGAGTAGACAGAAAAGTTACCATGATAACCGGATGAAAGAATTGGAATTCAGTGAAGGTGATCACGTATTCCTAAGAGTTAACCCGATGACTGGTGTGGGTCGTGCATTGAAGTCCAAAAAGCTGGATCCTAAGTTTATTGGACCGTATCAAATTTTGCAGAGAGTTGGTGTTGTGGCTTACAGGGTGGCGTTGCCGCCTGAATTGTCGAATTTACATGATGTGTTCCATGTGTCGCAACTGCGAAAATATGTTTCGGATCCATCTCACGTGATTCAGAGAGATGAAGTTCAGGTTCGGGAGAATCTTACCGTCGAGACAATGCCGTTGAGGATTGAAGACCGTAAGATGAAACAGCTCCGAGGGAAGCAGATACCGTTAGTGAAAGTAGCTTGGGGAGGTGTTGCAGGAGGCAGTGTGACCTAGGAGTTGGAAAGTAGGATGCGAGAAGCGTATCCAGAATTGTTTCCATCAGGTAATTTTCGAGGACGAAAATAATTAAAGCGGGGGAGAGTTGTAACACTCATTTTATTTATTTAGTCGTTTTGGTGTTATTTTAATTATTTTGCTTTGGTGTGCCCTTAGGTGGGGTGTGTTTGATGTGTTGTGGGTGATTATCCTTGATATGTAAGGATTAGTCGTGGTGACGTGGGGTGGATATGATAATATAATAATTGATAGTAATATTGGTGATATTATTATTATTATTATTATTATTATTATTATTATTATTATTATTATTATTATTATTATTATTATTAGTATTAATAATATTATTTTTGGGGGAATATTATTATTATTCATATTATTAATATTATTGTGAATATTGTTATTATTAGTGAGAGAATAATATTATTATTATTATTTTATTGGGATTAGAATTAAAAATAAGGAATAAGAAGTATTGGAGTTAGAAGAGTTTACACGATACATTTTGGAATTTTAGAAAAGTGGAGAGAAGAGAGAAGTGAGAACACGATAAACATTTTCTGAGAGAAGAGCAAAGAGGAAGAGCAAGGAGAAAATGGAGAAGGTTAGGGCTGAGGATTCTTGAGGATTCTTCATCAATTGAAGATACAATCGAGATAAGGGGGAGAAACTGATTGGGATGGTATATACCTGAAATTGGGTAGAGGGGATTCCTTAACCTCATAGGTATTATGATTGATTTGTTGATTTGTGGATATAATGTTGATTGTTGTTGTTTATGATGAAATTATGCGTATATGATGATATGTGATGATTTGTTGTTGCCATTGACGAATGGGTGTTGATGTTGTGTGATTTGGATAAGGTTCAGAGCAACTCTGAAGTGTTGGTAAAAGTATCTGATGTCAGTGTTAGAGTAAGAATTATAGGTCGATTGATGAGTATGATGCTTATGGTTTGTAGTACTGATAGAATAGGAGATAGAAGTGGCAAATTAGGCTTGAATTGGAGCAAGGTAGCAATTCTGGACAGTGAGAATTTGAGAAGTCGCAGACAGTTCGCTAGCACCATCGCTTAGCGAGCTAGTAGCGAACGTTCGCTAGGTGCTCGCTAAGCGAGTGAGGTCGCGAACAAGTCCAGAAGCCTCTGTTTGCATTCGCGAGGTAGTTCGCTAAGCGAACAGGTAACGAGTATTCGCTAGGCGCTCGCCCAACGAGCGAGGTAGCGAGTGTAGCAGAAATGTGATTTTCTGTGCTGTGTGCTTTGTGCGCTAGCTGTGTAGTATCCCTTAGTCTAAGTTGAGTGTAGGGATGATGGAATGGATAATGTGAGGTGCATAGGTGGTGATCGGAAGTGAGTTCCGTATCATTTGAATTAAGTGGATGATTGATGAAAGTGTGTATGATATGGAGTATCGTAAGGTGATCATTATGATCGTGTGTACCCGATTGTTTGGGTATGAGTATACCTGCTGTTGGAGGGTGAACCTTCTTGATATGTGAATTAAATGATATAATTGATTGGTGTATGCTATATGTATGCGTGTGATGTATGATGGTGTGATTGGGAGATCGTGTGCACATTGCGTGCGTATATTCATTTGTTGTGCATTTGATGTATGCATATCATGATGTATTGGTGGGATGAGTCATTGCTCAGTGTATTGTATGTGATTCATTCGTATTCCTTTGAGTGGGGAATTGGTGAGGACGGATCATGGCCAAGGGTGGGCGTAGGTGATATATCCGGGTTCCATAGAAGAACCAATGAGTCGGTACCGCATGCATGGTGTTGCGTTGCATATTTGCATTATGGTGTATTATGTTGTTGGTGGACTATTGGGTGATGAATTGTATGATTGTTGTAGTTACTACTCTATTTCATGTATGTAATTACCGATACATTTTGATCATGTTTTCTCACCCCTTTTCTGTTGTTGTGGTATGTGCTTCTTCGGAAGTACAGATAATCCAGATACTTAGCTAGCTTGGATTTGTGGTGTGCCAGTCGAGTCTTAGGATGCTCTGATACGTAGCACAGGACTTGGGTGTTTTTAGTTGTTTATGTTAAACTTATTTCTTTTCCAGCAACGTATCACGAATATGATGTATTTTGTTATATGAATATTCCCGCTGTATTTTGGTGAAAACATTTTAATGAAGCACATGTTGGATTTTTATGATGTGATATCCCACTTTGGGTGGAAGAACTCTGATGTTTATTTATAATGTTTATATTTTAATTGATTTGGGAAGTGAGGTGTTACACCACATGCACCGCCCTTTTCTGCAACTTCTATGTGCCCCATCGCGCCAGCTGCGTCCGTTTCTCATCCTTTCAGCCTCATTAGTGCAACTCAATAGGGTTTTTCTTGTATTTAAGCTCATTTTTAACTTTGGAATGGGAGACAATTAATCAGAATCATTTTTATTACTTTATATCTTCTATCTTCTTAGTTTTGTGCTTTTCTTATGGTAAACCCTATATCTAAATATAATTGTTGAAACCTCTTTATCAGTGAGCCTGTGATGTTGTAAAGTAAAGCTGTCAAAATAGGCTACCCTGTTTTAAACGAGTCGGCCTTAGTGGACTCGAACTTTTTAAAACTGATCCAAAAAAAACTCATTTTTAATATGGACTCAAAAATGACTACCCAAGCCCAACTCTAGATGAGCTTCCGACTACCCAACCCTAAACGAACTTTTTTATAAAAAAATAAAAAAAATAAAAATATCATAATATTTATTATAAATAAAATTAAAAACTATATTATTTTAAATATAATGCATTTTTAAGTACTATATTATATTTTATAAATACTATAATGTGTTTTTAAAAACAAGACATATCTAAATTATATAAAATAATACTCAAATATTTAATATAAGAGAAACTAATATAATAAAAAAAAATATTGATTATATTAATGTATAATATTTAAAAGAGAAAGATTGAATAAAATAGACATAAAATTCAGTGAGGTAAAAAAAAAAGTGTTATTTTAAAATAAGACAATATAAATATTAATAAAAATAATTTATAGCAATATGAGTCTAATGGACTACCCATAGTTCATATAGACTAGCCTTAATGGATAATAGATTTTTTAAAGTTGAGCTAAAAAACCCTAAAAAATATAAATTCTAATTTTAAAGCCCTATAATTTTTCAGGGCCAACAGACCAACCCATATAAACTATCCCATTTCATTAACTATAGTGTAAAGTGCCAAGTAGCATAGTGCGACTCGTTAAACATATTGGTATTAGAATAGGATAACTAATCATATCTAATAAGCTCTAGATGACAACTTTTATTAATGACAACATTTCAAAATCCAGTCAATTTTAAGCAAACATAGAAATAAGGTTCAAGGGTTGCCAATAGAAATATTTGTGGTATAATAATCAAACAAAATAAAACAATCAAGCGTCCCACAATTAAAGAACCAATAAATACAAACATTAGTAAATAATATCATAAATATTTATAACACAAAGGGCTACAAGCTTAGCTTGAGAGTTGGGATCAAGTACCAATCCGAGGTTAATCCAACCATATCACCAAATAATGCCTGAACAATAATATCCTTAAGAGTCGCATGTCAAAACCGAATGATTGGAAAAACCAAGTATTAAAACGCCAACAGCTTTCTTCTGAAAACAAAATCGAACTTATACAACCCTCAACAATCGTACAGTTCCATAACATTACAAATCTCAGTGCTTGTCCTTCCTGATGGAAAGAAAAAAAAATCAAAGACTAAATGAGGATAGCTAGTTGAGAATCAGTTACGGAAATCATCTATTGTTGTGTTTAATTGGAACCTTTCAAAACATTAAAGTGTGTTTAAAATAGTGTGGTAGCATTCTTAAAAAAAGTCTCAATAGAATAGGATCAAGAAAGGCAATATTTGTAACTATTTAATTTAATATCATCATTAGATAAGCATTTAGAGCATACCTGCTTGAAGCTCCACGAACAAAGGAATCGAAACTATCATTCAATGTAGTACTTATTTTTGAAAGGTGCAACGAGCTTGCCAGAATGCTTTTGAATCTCAGACCCAAGCTCAACCTCCATCAAACGATGGTTTTCCTTCGAACGACTCATGAGAAAATTAACACTTAACTCGTCACCTTGACCCACATGTGTAGGAGGATTTAAAAGGAAAACCTGTCAAATGATTAAAACATCCGACACTAACATTATCATACAGTTGGAATAAAATGGAAGTCATGGGCTCTAAGTGATTGAACAGATAAACTGTCACCGAAATAATAAATGGCAGATTCATCACAGAAAGATTGAATGGTAACCATGTCTCTCCAACATTGTGGAAAAAAATCATTAACTAACTGGTGTTCTACAAACCTGCTGGCCCCAGTGTGTACAGTAATCTACACTAGGAGCGGTAGATAATTCAATCTCATGTTCAGCTGGATCCTCGCTTCGTCCCTGGTAAGTAAAAACGTGAAACAATAAGATTGATGATATTGGATTGGATAGATATAATGTCATTACAGGTTAGAGTATCTTACCCGGAAATGCACATCAAACCACCCTCCAAATCCACACAATTTTGTATTGTCCATGGTTATTGATAGAGAAAATTTTGATCTGACTTTCTCTATGTCCGCCACTGTGGCAGTCAAACAGTCAATTTCCTTTATTATACCAGCAGTTCCTATAACTTGATGTGGATGAAGATTGCTCCACAATGATGTCTACAAAAATTTAAAAAAGCATAAATTAGTCTTATATGCAACATATAACTTAAAGGATTAATGAAATCGTCAGCGAGAAAGTTGGGATAACTCCCATTGTAGACTAGAGAAGATAATAGAGTCTCAGGTTATGTGGGATTGGATATGGGTAAACTATTCTACCGTGAGTTATTCCCTAAAATACAGTTTATGATAACAAATGTAGATATACTAGAAGGGGTTTGACTCTTGTTCAAAGTTCTACTCGTACGACACCAACCACTCTGACACAAATCACCTACACCTACTATTCACCACCATTGCACCCAGCCAATTTCGGTTTTTTCTGATTAAACCAAATGAAAACAAAGATGTAGAAGTGGAACAAATCAGAGTCATGATATAAGTGATAGAAAGCAGCTTCCACAAGAGCAAGTCCAGCACCAACATAATCACAAGCATGAATGCACCTAGTGTCAGACACAATCACAGAGATTCAGCAGCATCCAGAGCCTATTTGCAGAGAATCCCAGCACACATTCGGACATACACATCAATCGAAGTTCCAGCGGTATCATCCATCGTTATGAGCAAAGGGAAGAAGCCACATAGCTTTTGAAGTAAATGAATTACGTATAAAAGAATGTATGATGTATACAAATAATTTGAATAAAGTTAAGGAAGAGATGGAAAGTAACCAAATAAGTTAAATGAAAAGGGGGAAAAAGTGAACAGAGAAGGAAAATAAGGGAGATGAAAATAAAAAGCAAATGGAAGAAAAAGGAGAAAAAGGGTCTTATATTTAAGGACAGAGGTAGTGCAATTCTAAACAGAAGTCTTGTGCTTGTGCAGACTCTTAAGTTCTATTATTAAAAAGAAAAGGGAAGACCCTAAAATTATCTTTTTTACTGCTATGTCTTCTAACTGAAAAAGCAGTGGAACAAGGATAGGATTGAAGTTTTCATTGCAGATTCATCAAAATCCCCATCACAATAGTGGTATAGCACCGCTGTTTCATCTATTCAACAACACTTCCGATACAATTACAAAGCCACTTACACAGTTGCATTCACAGAAAACAGCATGACTACAAATAAGCCAAGGCTTTTGGATCAAGGGGGTTCACTCTTGCTCAAGGGGGTTTAGGGTTTAAAGGCTAGAAAACAGTTTGAGTTTGGTTTATGTGTGGGGTGGATTAAAGTACTTCTGGGTCAGGTTTTTCAGAAAGTAGCCTAACCCACCAACACATTTTAATGTTCTTGAAGGCTCTTGGGAATGCACAACCCCGCTGCAGCATAAATCCTAACACAATCCCAGCAAAATAATTCCCAAGTGAGGATTTGAATTGTTCATCCCTGTAGAGCATGTCGAGCCTATGTCTCTACAAGCCAGCACACGATGTAGAGCCAACAACTCCAACCATGACCAAAATTTCATTTAATTTAAGTGAAGCATAACAAATACACTTGAAGTGTACTAAGTTTAAAACTTGCCTGTAGATAGTATTTCCTCTGCTCCTCTGCAAAAGGCTTTGCCAAGGTGCTCATATCAACACCATAGCAGGCTTTGGTTTCATCGACAAAGCTGTGCCAATCACCCATAGCAGATTGGTAATCATCCAATTTTTGTTCTACTATTCCAGTCCTGATAGGCGCCATCCACATGCGAGCATGACTGGGATACCTACAAAATAAACATTTTAAAATCAATTGCAAGTGTAACATAACACCAATAGCCACCAAAGATTTACTCATTTACAAAATGAATGTTAATGTTAGAAAAACTTCATTTCCATAAACATCTTGGAAGAAAACAATACTTACATCACTCCAGTTGGTTTGAGCCAGCGGTCACGAGCACATATAACAGAATCGAACATAGATTCTCGCAGAAGAAAATAACCCATCCATTCAGATATGATGACATCAACTGCAAGTCATTCAAACACCACATTTGAATGCAATCAAAAGGTACACCAACCAACATTTAACAAAGCATATAACAGCAACTGCAACCACATATAAATGTCCTATTTGACTAAAACTAACCTTTCTCCGGCAAGGTAATATCCTCCATGGAGCCCTCAATGACTTCAACTACATTTTCAAGATTATTCGCTTTAACAAGCGCCCGAGCGTGTTCGGACATCTTAGTAGCTTCCACTGCATACACCTTCTTCGCACCAGCCTGTGCTGACCATATAGCCAGAATACCACTTCCAGCTCCCACATCCAAAACAACCTTTTCATACCCCAAAGTTAGAAGCAAAACTATAAATATTTTATTTTTGTGCTATAATGAAAGAGACTAACCTTATCCTTAAAGTGGTGTTTGTTTTCAAAAACGGCATTGAAGTAAGCGTCCATCCGAACACGATCGGAGAGCATCTCTTTTTGGTGGTAGAGAAAGGAGTAGGTGCAGAAGTAATTGGCATAGTCAACCTCTTTGGGGACGGCGGTGCCTCGGCCTCCACCGGCGGCGATTTCAGAGGTTCCCATGGTTATGGTTGCTCTGACTCTGGAGCAACTAAATTTATTTTAGGGCAGGATTGGTTTGGCGGTAGGGTTTGGGTTTTGGTTCTGTGCCGTTATTTATTACTAGACTTTAAAACAAAATCTACTTTTTTTAATTGTTAAAGTGCTTAATTATAAAATCAGTTATTGATTTCACTCACAAGTATAAAATCACATAAATGTAAATATTTTTCCCCCAAATTTTAAGTCACTACAAACTATTTACAATTTAAATAAAATATATTAGTTTTCTTTTATTGTTTGTTATTCTTTCTTTTTTTTAATAAAAAAATCTTCTTTATTTCATTAAAAAAATCATTTTGTAAAATATTTTATAATTTTTAATCAACTATCAACACTTCAAAATAAGCTTGAACAAATTTACCTCACTGCCCTTTCCTTTAAAAATAAATACACTACAATTGGACAAAACGGTAAACACCTAAATGCCAAAATTCTTCTCTTTGAAAGCCCTCACCCATTGCCATCAGTCAAGTGTGGATAGGGATGGCAAACAAACCCGGGCCCGCTCACACCCGCCCGGGCCCGCCCCGAAATTAACGGGGGAAATCCGATTTAATTGGGTGCGGGTGCGGGTGCGGGTGAAACCCGGTTCTTAACTACGGGTGCGGGTGCGGGTGCGGGTAGACACTAAAACCCGCCCGCACCCGCACCCGCCCCGCCCCAAATAATATATTTTATTTTGATTTCCTTATTTTATTTATTTTAATATTTATTTATTAATTATACTTTTAATTAAGTTATTAATATTCTTATTGAAATTAAAATAATAAAATTAATCAAGTTAATATTCATTTATTAATTAAAATTTTAATTAAATAATTAATTAATTTATTAAAATAATCAATTTTTTAATTAAATTACTAATTTTTATTATAATTAAAAATATAATAATTTTTTGCGGGTGGGGGCGGGGCGGGTGCGGGTACACCCGTTTTCTACTGGGGGCGGGTCTGGGTGGTAAATTTTCACCCCCGATTGGATTTGGGGGCGGGGGCGGGTCTGTTACATGGAGGCGGGTGCGGGTGCGGGTATAGTTAAACCCGCCCCCGACCCGCCCCGTTGCCATCCCTAAGTGTGGATTGGATGCAGTCAAGCTTTGTTTTCCTCCTCCCTACAAACATCTGAACATTGAGTTACCCATCAAACTTGTACAACTCACACGATATTGCTCCCTCCTCCCCACAAACATCATCAAACTTCTGGTTCTGCTAACATCAAAGGTTTCTAGTTCGTTTCTTCACTTTTTTGGGGGTTTTTGTTTCTTCTGCTTCTGTTGTTTTCTAAGTTGACATTGCAAGTTGACATTGTTGTTTACATTGGTTTATATTGCTTCTGCTTCTGATTCATACAAACTCTTCTGGTTTATTTCATCGTATTTTTTGTTGTTTTGCAAGTTGACATTGTTGTTTTAACAGTTGTTTCTGGTTCGTTTCAGTTGGTATTGTTTTGCAAGTTGATATTCATACCTTGTAGGTTCTTTAGTTTACACTATAAAATATGCAAGTTGTTTTCATGAAAACATGTTTTTGTTAATATATTGTTTTTGCTTACACAGAAATAATTTAAGCAGTTGTGAAGTTGTAAGCAACCATGTCAATACCCCCAATACTCATCAAGGACTTGGAGAAAGGGAAACAGGTTTGGAAAATGCTCATTAGAGTTGTTGATCTTTGGATTGTGAAGGAGAAAAGTGGACTGCAACATTTCAAAATGGTGATTCAAGATTCACAGGTAATCATTACCTGCTCTGTTTCTATATTATTATTGTCCATTTCCTTGAATGTTTACCCATTTTGTAGGGTGATCAAATCCATGTCACAACTCAGAACCGTGAGTTTAAAGACTGGTCTGAACAGCTAACTGAACATGAGACTTATTGCCTTTACAATGGAGAGCCAATGACTAATGATGGCACATTCAAAGTTTGCCCCAACAAGTTGAAACTTGTCTTCAATGGAGGAACGACTGTTTCGAAATTGCCAATACCCGAAATACCGAAACACCAATTCAAGTTTAAGCTGATTGTCGACTTTCTCACTGGAAATTCCATCACTGATCTCTTATACGGTGAGATTTATTCATATTATACATATGTTATATATTGTTATTTGCCATACTAAATGGATATTAAATTAACTACATATGATACATATGAAAACATTGTCACCTTTTCTCATTCTCATATATTACAGATGTCGTCGGGGTTTTACAAGATGTTGTCAAGACATAAATGGGCGGTGGTGGTAAGAAATCATGTGCCAACATCACTCTAAGAGATGGAGCTGGAAATATTATTGAGCTTGCGTTATGGGATGATTATGGTAAACAGTTCATGAGCTATAATAGCTCCAACAAGTTTCTCGGACCAACACTTATTGTCTTAACACACGCATGGTGCAAGCAAAATCAAGGTAACAAAGTTACTGTGATACACATGCAAGAACTGATATTTTTGTTCTTCAAATAACTGACTCTACATTTTGTAGGTATGCATTGCAGTGTGCTCTTTAGAAATTGATTAGTCTTGCAACCTTAGATGGAACTTGTCTCAAATTATAATGCTACCATCATTTAGTAGTAACATATGTAGCAGCATGTCCATTGTTTTTTCCCACTGATGTATCATAAATCTTTCCCCTTTACCATTCTGACTTTTGTAATTCACCAATTATTTTAAAGATTTTTGAGTTCTTGAAATATCTGTCTGCTGCATTTTGTTGGTATCCATTGCAGTGTGCACTTTTGAAACTGATGACTCTTGCAAGCTTAGATGTATTAATAGGACATAACTAGATAACAAAGTGACAATGAACTTTTCTCAAATAATAATGCAACTTTTCCTTTCAATATGATCCCATGTAATACAAATTCAGCATGTCCATTTTTGTACCAGCATGTTCGGTTAGTAGTAATATTTAGTCTCAAGTTTTTACAAATAGCATCATTATGTAATATGCATGCTATGTTTATCAATTCAATAACTTAATGTCTGAATTTTGTCAAGCAGCATCTGGATTGCCTAGCCTATCTAATGCATGGAATGGATCATGACTCATATCAACTTGGAGCATCCCCAAGTTCTCGATTTTAAAACCAAGTATGTTCCTACATTAAATAGTTAGATACTTGTCTATAGTTTTGCTGAACTCGGTTTACTTTGATTTCATTCTTTATCTTTGTTTCTACATAAAATTTCCAGGCTAGGATCCACACTTTCAACTGCTGCACCAACTCATTCTATAACCCAGACTTCTGAATCCTTTGTTCAGTCTAGCAACAAAAGTTGGACAAACTCTAATGAGGTCAAGAGTATTCGTCACATTTGTGAAATCGGCAAGGTCAGCTTTTAAATTGTCGTTACAACCTTAATTATTTCTTCAAATATCTACCAACTTTTGTGATGTCAAACTAGGATTGTTTTGCCACAACCATTGGCACTACCAAGAGATTTAAGGCATCAAAGCATGGCTGGTATTTTGAGGCTTTCCCCAGTTGTAAGACATCAAACAAGTCCACTGGCACCAAATTCATATGTGTTTGTGGAGTCAAAGATGTTGAACCTGTGACAAAGTAATTTTTCTATATCGGTTTTATACCTTCAATTATAACTTTGCATCCTGTTTTACATACTTGAACCGCTTTTGTTTTCATGGCATAGATACAAAATCGAGGTAGAAGTCGAGTTTGATAATCATGTTGAATGCTTTGTGTTTTGGGATAAAAATGTTATTCCATATGTTACTATGACTGCTAAGGAATTGAGACAACTAATGAAGGAGGTAAATACATTATTCATTTGATTACTATGTTTCTCTTATTCATGGTTTTACTCACCAACTTTAAGTTTCTGATGTTATTATTCATCAAGGCTGGAGAGGATAACCCAAAAATTTATCCCACACGCCTAGACAAACTTTTGGATCAACAATTTGCATTTAGAATCAAATATCAATCTTTTTCAATCAATTATCAATTGTTACTATCCTTAATAATCCTGGTGTTTACAAAATATTATCTGAAGCCCTTAAACCGGATGAGGTACATTTTGGTTGTGGAAATGAACTCATAATGCGTAAACTTTCAAATTTATCATGTTTTGAACATAACTGATTGGTTTCAATTTGTGGTCTTATGTTTTGGCAGCATACCTCTAAGGATGCCTTTTTGAAAACTGATACAGAGCATGCTATGGATATGGAACTTGAACCAATTGTATGTCTTCTTTCTTAACATGTTGCAAAACTTCCAATATACTATTGTGTACTACAGGCATAAGATATTGACCAGTTGGTTTTGTTTTGTCTAGCAAACACAATCTTCTGGCCAACATTACAACACACATCCAGAAATTTCAGCCACCCAAACTTGTAGTCCATCCACTTGCTCTAGCAATACACCGGCTAAGAGGGCCGCCATTCCTACTTTTCCTGATTATTTTTTGCAAGATGGTGTCTTGACTCCAAAGAATTCAACAACCAAGGTGAAGCACCTCAAGAAGGAGCGACTCTTTAGTGAGTGCCTCATTTTGTGTTAGATTCAAATATTTTGTTAAGATCATTTGTGTAAGGATTCATTCCAAACTTCTGCACAACTATGTTAACTATTGTTGTTTAATTCAATCTTATGTACTCCCTTATGCACAAACCTATGTATTATGTAATATGAATCAGACATGTTTATTTTTCAATCAATGATATTCTGAATTTGGTCTATCCATTTTTCGTATGAAACTTACACTGATAAATTGACCATATGAACGGGTTCATTTGAAACACAATACAGATTGCTTTTGTATATTTGTAGACAATCCAAATAACTGATCCTTATCTTACTAAGACTTATGCATTTCAGGTCTTGATAATTATAATGTTTCTACATGATTTTAATCACCAACAAAACAAATGTCTTTCTATATCATTACCAATTTGAAATTCTGGAACTTTTAAGAATTCTTCTTAATATGACTCTCCTTAATCCTTCTATTTTCAACTTTGATTTGTCATATATTAATTATATATGGTTCTAAAGGGTCTGCCAACATAAGTACTTTGTTTTATGCAACATCAACATTTATTATGGCTTAACATTGTCTACTTCACAATACTTTGTCTGGAGTTTTTTTCCTACCTGCAATCACAATTTGTTTGTGCATCCTGCATCAAAAACATGACAGCATCATTGCCTTGAATGCATTCTAATTAACATAAAACACCCATCAACTCATGGCAATAACTTTTAATAGTTATTTTTCTTCCTGTTTCCTACGGTACATGTTTTGGAAAACAAACCAAGTTACATTAGATAGTATTTTGATGGACTCATGTCCTTTAGTTTTTCCTTGATGACACTCAATCAAATCTAACTTTTTTACAAATCCTGCTGTACTTTTTGCTTTACAACCTGTTAAGTTTTTCATTTAGTTTTGTCCTTTGGTTCTTGTGCATAGTATTAGCATTGTTTTACAGCCTGTTAACTTTATCATACATAAAGTCAGCTAGCAAACTTCCTTATCTTTGGGAATACCTTCAGCAACTGTACAACTCAGCATTTAATGGCTACTGCATAGACTCCTGCAACTTTAACTTTCTGCAGAGTCATGTTGCACGAAACTTGGTATTACACCTTTATGCAGACCAACATCCATCATAACCAATTTTGTCGTGTTTGCTTTTCTCACATCAATAGCCTACAGCATGGCTACATTATGGTAGAACTCTGTTTTGTTATTTATATTAATGTCAACTTGAAGTGGACTCACTATGACATAGCAACAAAAAATATTGTTGCTACTGCATAATTTCAAGGACATCATATTCAAGCTTTTGACATTTTTCAACATCATATTCAAGATTTTTTTTCTGACTTTTTCTCTATACCTTACATTCACAGTGTGCTAGACATGTAAATTATAGTTACCAACTAAATAGTTCACTTACATATTCATTAGACACTTAACTAACAATTAACTAAAACATGTTTATGCTTCAAAACATTTATCTCCTAATGTACTTCTAATTAGGTGATCAAATACAATGAGTTATTTATTATTAAACCAAAAAAGTATGTCACAGGTAATCCCTCTTACAAAATTTAAATCACACACATGATCCCTACTAAGAAGCAATTTAACAGTGTCCATGAAACTCTTACATCTATATTCAGTTTTGTTATTTGAAGCTCTTGCTGACAGACATGGAGGTTGACCGATTTTTACTATCAACAACTGCACTACTCTTTCAATAATGTGACTATCAACTCTTAAATTGTTCAACCATGTTTATACTCTTTCTTATTTTCAGTTACTTTCTTAATTAACTACAAAATCATGACACATTTTATCATTCAGTTTCACATGATACAACCAACCACAAAATTATTTCAATGCATATATATGGTTAGAACTGACAAAACTAATGCTTAATTTGGCTTACCTTACACTACTTTCTGAATTCTTGAGACACTTTGTGAAACTTTGGATATAACAACCCAATCTCATTGTTGTTACTATTTTTCATATTGAGAAAATTGTTACTCCCACAATCCCTTACTGCCATGATGTCTGTGGGAGTTTAGATTGGTATTTATACACACGATTTATATCGACCTATATTTATTCTCACCAACAACTTTTCCACCACAATTATGTCAATTGCTCTGTCTATATTAATGTCCAATGTTTGTTAGGTGACTCATTTATACATACATACATACATACATATATATATATATATATATATATATATATATATATATATATATATATATATATATATATATATATATATATATATATATATATATATATATATATATATATATATTGCCTTAACTATGGGCCAACACTAATATCATTCATATGCCACACATAACAATTAATATATATTGTTGTTCCCTACAAAAATTTATGCCAATGACATAATATGATGCTTTGCTTTAACAACTCTCTTATTGATGGAATTCTCGTGTAATTTGACGGTTAGCTATGTATTCTATTATGTAGTCTTTGGACATATATAACTATTCTCAATCTGATGGATTATCCACCCACAAATGAGCCAGCAAAAAGAGCAAGGGCACGAAGAAAATATGTCGTTCAACAAAAACGTTTGAAACGCTTACATGACACACGACATCCTGACAAAGGATTTACTCAGCAGCTACATACCCCAAATGTCTATGCATCTAGAATGCCACTATCTAACATTAACCCTTCACAACTAAACCAAAATCCTATTACGAGAGTTGTTGCGGACGATATGTTGTTGGAAGCAAGAATTCTAGGATCAGAACCTTCCCAAAGCAGACATACCTTTCATCATACCAACACATTTTTGGGAATTAACAATAGAGGAACTAATTTGTTGGCCAAGTTCACAAATGTTGTTACATGCTATGCAAATGAGAATATTTCAAATTCTGATGTTGTCCCACCGTGCACAACTGAACCTGTCACATGTGGGACTTCTACGCTAAGACAGTAAGTATTTCATTATGGACTTTTATTCTTTTAATTTTCTATCAATCTTACTACTACAACGCCTTCAATTCATGGTTCCTCTTTATACTCTAGCAATACGGCGTATCAAATCTATCCAACAAATTTTACCACACACTGATAAGTCTTCAAATTCACCATTCTATCTTATGCATTCTATGTCTGTTAACATTCTGGTGTATACTTCCAAATGGATTCATACTATGTTCATTGTTACTTATATCTATTGGTTAAGCATACTAGCCTAATTTGTATTACATATTACATGTGTAAGATATATATAAACCTAATCCAAATAAGTAAAACAAATGAATAGCCTACCAGTAGATTAAGGATATGTTTAATGCAATTTTCACGCAGTTAATCAAACCTTCAAACAACAACTGCATTAGTCTTATCAAGTAATAAAATGAAGAGTGGAGTATCATCACTATGGAGATTATGTTCTTAAAATCAAACAGTTGTGATCGGATGATGACCAATTAAGTGGATAACATGTGTTTGCAATGATTAAAAATAATAGAATCCCTATTACTATATGCAGTTATATGGACAGATCCAATGACATATCTTTTATATGTGTTTCCAGAAGTGTGGTGAGTGTTTGAATAGCACAAACACCTTGTATATGAAGTGTTTGAAGGTTTAGAACATCCAGAATTGAAGTGGACAAAGTTCTAGCTCCCAAAGTGCAGAAAGTCAAACTTTTTTACTTTGACAATTGACTTTTTAGAGAGAGGATTTTCTGGTGAAAGTGGTGATTGGGATAGCTTCAATGCTTCATTTTTTAGGTGTTAGAAGTGTTAGATAAGGTGTTTTATGGCTGGAAGTTGTTTTGGACAAGGTTCTGCTCAAGGCAGTTTTCTGCTAAAGACAAGTCCATTATGAGAACAAAATGCAAGCATAAATTACAAGAGATTGAAAAATGTTAAAAGTGAACTTAGGGTTCATAGTTTACACAAACTTAAGGGTTTGGCTTAGCTTAGTGCATTTTGTGACCAAGAAAACTGCCTTGAGCAGAACCTTGTCCAAAACAACTTCCAGTCATAAAACACCTTATATAACACTTCTAACACCTCAAAAATGAAGCATTGAAGCTATCCCAATCACCACTTTCACCAGAAAATCCTTCCTCTAAAAAGTCAATTGTCCAAGCTAAAAAGTTTGACTTTTTGCACTTTAGGAGCTAGAACTTTGTCCACTTTATTTCTGGATGTTCTAAACCTTCAAACACTTCATATACAAGGTGTTTGTGTTATTCAAACACTCACCACACTTCTGGAAACACATATAAAAGATTTGTCATTGAACATGTGAAAAATATAATATTTAACTGATGTAATGAATGAACACACAATGGACAAAGTTGAAACCGCAAGAATTGAACACACACAATGAGAATAAAGATGGATACAACATAGCTAAATGTCGGAGTTTGCTTAATCATTAATTAATATGCTAAATTAGTAACTCGACATGATTTTAAAATAGTGAAAATATGCAATTCTGTGGAACTATTTTATAGGAACTAGTTATTACAGATTCTCCCTGACCATTTAGAATTATTAACAATTTACCTTATCTGCTGAACCAGTTATTACAGATTCTCCCTGACCAACAAACTTCACACTGGTAACCTGCCAAAAGCATCCATGGTCAACTAATAGATTTTGAGGAATAGATAAACCCAACAAAATTCCTAATAAAACAAGACCTTTCTAGAGTGGCCGCTGAGTGTAGCTAATATTTGTCCCGATGGACGGTAAAAAATAACAGCATTTGAATCTATACCTCCAGTTGCAATTAAGTCATGTCAAACAAGATATGGGTTTATTCTCTGTCAATGCTCATTATTTTTCTAATTAAATAAAACGTTTCCATCTCTAATTAAAAAAAAATCCATTTCGAATATATATAAGTTCCATCTCTAATGTAAACAGTTGTCATACCACAACCTGTGTCCTCAACTTCAAACCAAAGTATCACATTGTTGTTATCTCTCATAGATATTCTCCTTGCATGATTTGCATTTGGCTTCTCTTTGTTCTTTTTTATAATCCTTGATTTCTTCTGATCAAGATGAAAGTTTGGACTATGGCAAGAATTTGGATATTCACACCATCCTCAAAGAATAACATGACCACCTGTAGTACATTTTTGCAAGAGTTTAGAATAACTTTAGTCCCCTACAACACTCACTTAAAAAAATTACATAAATATTGTGATATTTTTTATACACATTTTGACTTACATGTAGTAAACTTAATTGAATTGTTGATCAAATTTGCAAATACTTGAACAACCCTTCCAGAGTCACCCCTAACTACTTTTGGCATATTCTGCAGAACTTCTTCAACATTACTTTCATCACTCCATTCTCAACCTTCTTGTAAACTTGAACTTTGCCTTTGTGACCAAGAAAACTGCCTTGAGCAGAACCTTGTCCAAAACAACTTCCAGTCATAAAACACCTTATATAACACTTCTAACACCTTAAAAATGAAGCATTGAAGCTATCCCAATCACCACTTTCACCAGAAAATCCTTCCTCTAAAAAGTCAATTGTCCAAGCTAAAAAGTTTGACTTTTTGCACTTTAGGAGCTAGAACTTTGTCCACTTTATTTCTGGATGTTCTAAACCTTCAAACACTTCATATACAAGGTGTTTGTGCTATTCAAACACTCACCACACTTCTGGAAACACATATAAAAGATTTGTCATTGAACATGTGAAAAATATAATATTTAACTGTTGTAATGAATGAACACACAATGGACAAAGTTGAAACTGCAAGAATTGAACACACATAATGAGAATAAAGATGGATACAACATAGCTAAATGTCGGAGTTTACTTAATCATTAATTGATGCAATTTGAATCATGGATTTAATCAAATCAACTCAACTAATTCATTTGTAGATTGTTAAGGATAGACTTACATTGATACCTTAAGCCTAAACCATGTTATCTTCATTTTATCACTTCAGTTAACAAAAATGAAATATTAGTATTGATATTATTCAGTCAAGAGAGGCATGTAATCTGAATTCTACTACCCTGGAACTAGAACACAAACATTACAAGCTTCTACTATGCTTATTGTGTTATATGTACAGAGTTTCCACTCCACAACAGTTTCACAGTGACTAATCACTGTCAGAGAACTTGTGGGACACACAATGTCAGTTCTATCATCCCAACCAATTTTGTTCCATAAGCAAAGGCTAGAGACCAAACCTCTAACCACTTGCTTAAGGGGCTCAAATCCCTTATCTCTTGGACTAATCTATTGAGGTTATAAAATGGTGATTATAACTGCTGTAATATTTCATTTTTATTAAAAAACTGATCTAACAATAGAAATTAAATTATAGCAATTGTATTGTTGAAAATAAATGCAAAATTTCAATAATACAACAAACACTATATTGGCTATTGTCGAACAATAATATTAACATACACTATTGATAAACCTATTAAGAAACTTGGTAAAAAAAAGATAAGACCATTTAAACAAGCAAGTTAAAAGGGAATTGCCCATAACTTCAAATTGTGGAACTAAGGAATCACATATACAGAAAAATAGAAGCTTACTAACACTAAGAACACACAAACCATAAAGTAGTACCCATGGTTGTCAAGATCCCGAACTAGATTTTAAAATTTTAAGATTTTACGATCTCACTCACCCCCTATATCCTGATCTTAAGTAGAATCGCGTGTTATCGTGAAATTATTTATTTAGTGCGATCTTTGTCAGTTTTGACCATGATCGGCTGTTTTCCGGCCACCACCATTAAAAGGTGAGAAGGATGACATGTTGCAGAGGCACAACAATTACGGTTCAGCGGAGATGAATGTGTACCTTTTGAAGGATTTAGATAATATAATTACCATATACTATATTTTGAAAACATTACTTATACATGCTCATAACGCGGAGTCGACCATACTATTATATTATGTTAGTTGTCTTTGTGAGTTGTAAACTAAAATGTTTGAAAAATCTGGTTTGCAGAAATTTTCATGGTCTCCATTTGATATTGGATGCACTATCAACTGTTGTTTTATGCTTGACACTGCCTAATGTTTGTAATATATTTTAATTATGATCAGAACTACTCCACATGCATGCTCAATTGGTTGTGGAATAATGTTGGATGGCCTAAACATTTCAGACAAACCGAAACAAATCGGCACGAGGTTAGAAACTCGATTTTGGTTTTTATGCTGCTATTAATTGACCATGCCAGTGAAGATAACTTATAACACTCATGTTGTTACTTTTTTTCGTTTCTCATAGCTCATCACAATCAACCAAACGACCTCGTGGAAGACCGCACAAATTCAACACGTAACAACATCAATCTCAACCCAATTTGGCTTTGCAAATTCATCATTTCCAAGAACTAACTACACCTTCACATCTCATTGAACCAGCCTTGAATATCACACTGAGGTATGCAACTTATAACTTCACTTTAGTAGTTGTAGGTAGTTACGGTGTGGTCTGTTTCAAACACATGATGCATACATTTTCACAACGTAATGTCCATCAACAATTTATGTTATCTTACTTAGATTTCTGTTTTGAAAACTGAGATATTACAAGGCTGGTTCATATTGACAGCAACTTATACCTATTTTTACATCCTTTGATGATATCCTGGCGGCCTACATTCTATTGATATATGTTTAACAAATTTTCATGGTCTGCGTTTCATATTGGATACTCTTCCAGCAATGATACGACTGTTAAAACCCGTCGAGGTCGTCCAAGAAAATCTTTGGGAGTTCCACATCTAGCAATGAATATAACAAGACCTGTTTCCGAAGTCCATTATGATACGGCTCATGATACATCTGTCATACAACCTGGATCCTCACAGTATTATAGGTACATTGAAAATTTACTAGCTTTTCAAGTTTTAACAGTTAATTACAACAACATCTTCAATGCATATGTAATACTGTCTTAACTAAATTTCCAAAGGTATATAGAAGGCTCTAACGGATTTCTTAACATGGACCAACATTCTGCACCTCGACAATTCTAAACCAAAATCCCAACAACTGTGTTCTACTTTTACACCATGTGCAAATGAAGATTTCAATGGCGATACAGAATGTGACTCTGACATAGATCCTTTTGCAAGTAAGTTATATAAAATTAATGTTCAACCTGTATTTCTTAGTTCTGGTTTTGAATTTCCTACAATAACTACACAATACTTTATTCATGTCATTTTAATCTTTCTTAATACACATTCAATCGTCATGGCTACTGTTTTCAATTCTCTTCAACTTTTTCATAACTTTCTAATTTTAATAACTTTTTTCCACTTTATTTTAGATCATCAATCTGACGATGACTCCAATTATGATTTTGAGGAATACCATGCACCTTTTTCTATTAATGGGAATTCTCAAACATCGTCTGAAGGTTGTTCTTATTTGATCGCGACTTTCTATGTCTAACTCAATTAACTGCAAGTGCACAGTCTATCGCGTAGTAATAATAGATATCGATCCCACAGGGATTCGTAATCAAACTAGTATTTTCGGGTGTTATTGTGTTTAGCTAGGTTGGTAATGTTTTTAGGGGGATAATAACAAAACAAGTGCGTAAACTAAAGGGAACTAAAGCTTTTAATTAAGGTATAGATGCTTGAATCGGTATGTAATATGTTAGTTCTTCAGGGATTCTACAGGTTACCGATGTCTTTAGGTTTTCAAAAATAGTTTAAGAAGAAAATGATGGTTTAAAGACCTTTGTCTCACGATGGTTGTTGACGCTAGTCGCAACTCTAAGGCGGAACGTATGTTGTCGCTATCCCGTTCGGGGTTAAAGTTACTTTTTGAAAACTATTAAGTTCTAATTCCTTTTAAAGCACTGTCGTTGTTTTTAAAATGAATGCCTAGTTTTTACTATCTGGTCTTAGCCTCAGCTGTCGCTTGTTGGTTCGTACCTTTATGAATTTCCCACTGTCGTGGCAAAACTACTGTAAATAATTTCTCGCTGTCGTGACGAAGGTTTATTTAGAAAAGTCGATTTAAAAACTGAAGCCATAAATAATTTTTGAAAAGGTAGATATACACCGGTTAATTATCGAATCCCATCAGATTATTTATTACATACCGATTACTTAAGATTTAGCCAGACATGGAATATAAATTAACAACACGTAAATAATGGCAGAAAATAATAATATGTATTATAATGGGAAACAGCAATTCAATTAACGATTAGAATAGAAACCTGTAAACAATTTGATTGGCTTTTGGGAAATCCTCCAAAATGGCGGCAGGATTTAGTCTTTATGCCAATTACTCGTACATAATAGAAATGGGAAAGTAAAACAACAATTGCAAGGAAAGAAAGGAAAAGGAAACAAAATAACGATAAGAAAATGGGAAACTGAATAATTGCTCTGAAAGTAAATTGGCAGCACTTCGTCTCTTCAATGCGGCTCCCTTTTTCTGGTATCAGCTACCTCTTTTTATAGATGGGATTTTCAATGGTTTATTTCTTTGAGAAGTGGGAATGATATCAGAAAATATAGGAGTTAGTGGTCCACTCCTCTTTGGCACTTTCATCACTTCACAGCACGTGCAGAAAAACTGCATTTTAACTCCATGACGGTCGTCATGGACCTGTGACGGTCGTCACACGTATGATGGTCGTCACACGTATGACGGTCGTCACACGTATGACTGTCGTCACACCCTTGTGACGGTCGTCATATCAGCAGAACTCGTTTTTGCTGCTTTTTGGCCTGATTTTCACCTGGTTTTCACCTGTAAATGCTTCTTTTCTTCATCTTGTTCCATTTGAGCATGGACTTTGAATACCTGCAAAATACTAGACAAATAGTGTGGAAATATCTGAAATCGGAGTGAAAACGGTCGCCGATTAGTAGAAAAGTACGTCATTATATATATATATATATATATATATATATATATATATATATATATATATATATATATATATATATATATATATATATATATATATATATATATATATATATATATATATATATATATATATATATATATATATATATATATATATATATATATATATATATATATATATATATATATATATATATATATATATATATATATATATATATATATATATATATATATATATATATATATATATATATATATATATATATATATATATATATATATATATATATATATATATATATATATATATATATATATATATATATATATATATATATATATATATATATATATATATATATATATATATATATATATATATATATATATATATATATATATATATATATATATATATATATATATATATATATATATATATATATATGTGATTTCGCGTTATCAAACTCCCCTAAACTTGAATCTTTGCTTGTCCTCAAGTAAAGGTAGGAAAAATTTAGAGTTCGGCAGGCACGCGACACACTCTTTCTTTGATAAGATTTCTCGGCCGTCAAGTTAGGAAAAACCGGGGGTCCAATGGAAACAAAGCGTATACGGCATCGACACTTGATTGTAAATCTTCGAAGGCCTCTCTTTTATGCAAGCCAGTCCCAATCATGTTACTGCAGCTCGGCTTCAAGTTTCTCGCAACAAATTTCACCCGGCTTCGCTCTGGCGCAGTCACATTAAGCCCGTTATCCATACATGTTCATGGCAAGAAAACCTGTTGGTGACTATGATCTCTTTGCTAGTTTGATTTTTTTTTTCTTTTGCACATATGCTCATTCTGCTATAAATCTGCAAGAGTTTCGTACCGTTAGGCTAAATGCTCGGGCGAGGAGCACCTAACTTAGAAGGGTTATATCTCTATATTCATGCTATATGGCTTTTCTTTTCTTTCAAGATTATTGAATTCTTACTAGAGATCATACACTTATTTGCATCGGTTTCTTGCTTAGAAGTGTTTAGGATGGTGCTGACTGCTTGTATAAACTACTGGGGGCTCCGTTCGAGTCGAAACTTGAGGCTTTGGTACGAGTAAGTAGTGAGACTGACTCGCATAAACCAGAGATCTAAGGTGTCAGGGCGTAGAAGCTTTGTTAAAATTTTCTTCTCGGAAATTCCAACTTGGTAAAGTTTAGGCGTGTCACGTGATGCTTTGGAGAGGATAAAAGTTTCTTCGTATATGCCAGATGAAGCGCGGGGAGTTCATGTAACAGATATATATATATATATATATATATATATATATATATATATATATATATATATATATATATATATATATATATATATATATATATATATATATATATATATATATATATATATATATATATATATATATATATATATATATATATATATATATATATATATATATATATATATATATATATATATATATATATATATATATATATATATATATATATATATATATATATATATATATATATATATATATAAAAGAGCTTATTTGCCGAAAATTAAAATTACTTTAAATTGAAAATTTGAAAAAAAGTACAATCAGAAATGGGAAATAACAGGAAAAAGGGAAATAACGGTCCGCTCCCACACTATCTCAATCAGTGTCCTCACTGATTTGAAAGAATGCGGAAGGGAAAAATACAAAGGAAAGAAAAACAAAAAAGGACAAAAAATGAAAAATACTACTAGTCTCTTCCTCTTCCTCGATCTCTACCTCGACCTCTGGTTGTGCCGTCGCGTGCCGCGAGGTTCAGAGCTCCGGTGTGGAAGATGTAATCACGGAGGCCGTCAACTCGCACAGTGAGGTGTGCCATCTCATCGGCCATGCCGGAATGGACATCCTGGATCATCTGCAAAGATTGCCTCATGTGACCGGTTTGTTCTCTCTGCCACGCTTCGAATTCTTCAGCCCTTCGATTTTGCTGTTCCATCATAAGCATCATCTGATTCTGCTGTTCGATGCAGCGGATGAGGGCCTCAAATGTGTCATCAGTGGCAAGACGATGGCGGCGGCGCGCGGAAGGGCCTTTGGCAGCAGGTGCTTCTGATGGCTCAGGCTGGTCGGCTCTGTCTAACTCCTCTTGAACTTCATCCCTGGGCTCTTGGGCATTATCCTGAGTGGGGGCAGCAGGGGAAGTGGTATCGAAGAGCCAGTTGGCTTTATCCTGCGGATGCATGCGGGTGCGTGAAGGCATGATGATGCTCTGGATAGTGCGGCCTCGCACTACCGGATGGTATCTCCCATCTGTGCGGGATCTGATGAGGTGGGAGGCGCGGCAGTGGTCGGTGTCTAGGAAGACAGGGGGCATCTGGCAGAGTGTCTGGAGGCGGTCTCCAAGGCCGAGGCCTATGGCAATGGATGTGATGATTCCACCAAAATAGAAAGGTTTTGAGTCGCGGTTACAATTGGCTTGAATGTGAGCCAAGAGGAACGGGGCGACGTTAACAGGTTCCGAAGCGAACACGCAACGGAGGAAAAACAGCTCCTTCGAGTTGACCTTGTGGTTACTGTCACGAGCGAATATGGTGTTGCTCAACACGCGGTGAAAGTAGCGAATTGTTGGGTTATGAATATGAGTAGCGTTCAGAGTGTCCCAACTTTCTGGAGTGGTGTCGGTCAGTTGGTTCCATAGAGGGAAAGCTTCTTGGTAGAACTGATCGGATATGCGGTGATGAGCATCGTCACTATGAGGTAACTGTAGAATGACGGTGATGCGGTCCTGAGGGACTTGATATTCGGTGCCGAACAAGCGAAAGCAGGCGACGCCGGTAAGTTGGTTGGTATCGCCGGGTGATGTTGCGTACGCGAAGGAACTGAGAAACTCCAGTGTGAGTTGCTCGTAGGTGGGTTGGGGATTGGTGTAGAGATGCCAGATGTCGGCTCTCTATAACATCCATGTTACGCCATCCAGAATCCCGAGTTCTGTCAGAGAATCAGGTGAGCATACCGGGTCGGCTGAAGCGACCGCTAATGGAATGCTATGAAGTTGGTCTGCTACCGTTCGCCGGCCTCGCCTTCTCGGAAAGTGATAGTGATCAAGTCGGGGTTTGCACGGTTTTGTCTGGCCATTTTCGTGAGAGAAGTGCAGAGGTTTTTAGTGGGGTTTAAATGTGGGAAAGTGGGGAATTAGGAGAGGGGAGGTGGAGAGGTGTGTGACCTCTGTTTTGGCAGAATTGGGGTTTTATCTGCGTGACGACCGTCAGGGATGTGTGACGGTCGTAACACGCGTGACGACCGTCAGGGGAGTGCGACGACCGTCACAGCAGCAAATTCTGCAGAAATGCAGAAATTCGCTCGTGGGGCGTTTTAACAGTAGAAAATATGATTTTTGAATACTTTTGCAGTATGATAGAGTGATTACAAAATAGAAAATAACATGAAACATAATAAAGGGAGTGGCAGAATGAAATTAAAATAACATTGAACCAAAAATTAGTTTAAAGTAATACAATATCCAAAAAGAAACAATTGCAAAATTAAATAATGTGAAACAATGTGAAATGCAGTAAACTAAAATTAAAGAGAAAACTAAAATATCACTCATTTGGTTTCTTCAAGTTGTTGATCTGCTGAATAACGTCATTAAATTGGTCGCTAACTACGTCCATGTGAAGCTGCGTTAATTCATCTTTTATAGTGGTTATTTCCAGCTTGAGGTCGTCCATAGTTCTCAGAACAGTGTCCAACTTGTCTGTGTTTTGTTCAGGAGTGGGGTCGGGAAAGTTATGGTAGTTAGGAGGGGTCTCAAGATCTATCTCCACTTCGGACTCATAATCTTGGTAGTACAAATAGTCATGTGCTTCTGAGATTTGATCATTGTCATACATGTAAGTCTGGGGTGTGGAGTGAGGTGATGGGGGTCCCATAGGCTCGTCCAATTCATAAAGCCAATTGTCTCTGTTATGGATATTGGTTAGCTCATGGTTGGGTAATGTGAAAAGGTGGACAGGTTGATCAGCTATGAGGTATTCGTAGGCTCCTGGTCCTAAGGTACCTATGATACGTCTCTTGAAGCAGAACTGGATGTCCATTGATCTGAGGTTGCTGAAACGAACGACTTTGTTCAGGTAATACCTTAGGCCAATTTCGTGGGCGATCATGGTGACTAGGCCTCCTATTAAAATGGGTGAGTGAGGTTCCTGATTAAGGCGTGTGAATGCCCTCATCATAAAAGGGACAGCATTTACAGGGCGGCCTTGTGAAGCACAAAGAAGGATGAACAACTCTTCCTTTGAGACTATTGTAATGTTTTCCTCCTTTCCAAAGAGGGTATGGGCTAAAATCCTATGGAAATAGCGGAAGGCTGGATTGTGTATCTCGTTGTTGTGCATGTCATTCGGTTCAGGGTGATAGTTACCGGTGATGGTACCCCCAAATTGTTCTAACTCGAGATCAATATCCTCTTCAGTGGTGGTAAACACAAAAGGTCCGCTAGGGAAGCCTAGGATGTTAGCTAACGATGTACGGTTGTATGCTTGGTCCATTCCAAACATTCTAAAGGTTATCAGCTCTTTAGTGGATCCATAGCCATGTTCGGGTAAGTAACTTAAAGAGCTAAGGAATTCGAACGTCAGTTTGCGGAAGGTAGCAAATCAGGTCTTTAGAGCAGTTTTCTCCCAGCCTAATTGGTTAAATAAATACTGAATGCTATCTTGGAGTCCTAGCTTGTCCATGGTGGGTTTATCGTAGTACAGAGTTGAAGCAAAGCTTCTCTGACTCAGTGCTTCAAATCTGGCCTTATGAGCTAGTCCTCTAAACACAACAGTCGTAACATCGATGTCAGCCATACTCGTTAGCCGGATAAAAACGGGAGAAAAGTAGAACGACTTTAAAATCCTGGAAAAGTTAAAATCACATTCACTCAGATTATATTTTTAAGAAGCAAAGGGTGATAAAAGAAGTAAAATAAAATAAATAGTAGAAAATAAGAAAATTGAAATTTATAGAAATTATAAGTTAAAGGGAAAACATAGTTTTAATAAATTTAGAAGGGAAAAATGGGAAAAATTTGGGTTGCCTCCCAATCAGTGTTGTCTTTAACGTCAGAAGCCTGACGATAGCTTGGCTATAAGCTATTCGGGAAGCTCGAGCAATTTCATATTGCTCACGTGGTCGCTGTGTTCATTTTGATTATAATGCTTCAAACGCTGTCCGTTTACTATAAACGGTACGTTGATTTGATTTTTGATTTCAACAGCTCCACTCTTAAGGACTTTGGTGACCTCAAAAGGTCCAGACCATCTAGATTTTAATTTTCCAGGGAAAAGTTTTAATCTGGAGTTGAATAGGAGCACGATGTCTCCCACACTGAATTGTTTCCGGATTGAACGTTTATCATGCCATTTCTTGGTTCTTTCTTTGTAGATGTGTGCGTTCTCGTATGCGTATAATCTGAGCTCTTCCAATTCATGAAGGTTTAAGATTTGTTTCTCTCTGCCGCAGTGTAGTTGAAGTTCAGCGTCTTAATAGCCTAGAAGGCTTTATGCTCTAATTCTACCGGCATGTGACATGATTTTCCGTAAACTAGTTTAAATGGTGTGGTACCTATTGTTGTCTTAAAGGCGGTCCTATAAGCCCATAAAGCTTCATTCAGCTTTGAGGACCAATCTTTCCTGGAGGTTGCGACAGTATTTTCAAAAATTTGCTTTATTTCTCTGTTTGAAACCTCCACTTGTCCACTAGTTTGTGGATGATACGGTGTGGCTACGTGGTGTTTGACTCCGTATTTGGAGAGGAGTTTGTCAAAGATTCGCGATATGAAGTGCGAACCACCGTCACTAATGACGAGTCTGGGCACACCGAATCTAGGAAAGATTGTGTTTTTAAAGAGTTTGACGACTACTCGCGTGTCATTTGTTGGAGCAGCAACGGCCTCTATCCATTTAGATACATAGTCGACAGTGATGAGTATATATTTGTTTCCAAAAGAATACGGGAAAGGTCCCATGAAGTCTATTCCCCAGACGTCAAAGATTTCTACTTCTAAAATTCCTTTCTGAGGCATTTCATCGCGTCGTGAGATGTTACCAGTGCGTTGGCACCAGTCGCATTTTAGTACAGCGATATGGACATACTTCCAGAGACTGGGCCAAAATAGGCCAGATTGTAGAATTTTAGCGCACGTCTTTGAGGTGCTAGCATGACCACCATAAGGTGCTGAATGGCATTGGGAGATGATGTCTTCTATTTCTTCCTCTGGGACACAGCGACAATATAAGTTGTCGGCGCCTTGTTTGAAGAGTAGAGGTTCGTCCCAGTAGTAATGCTTTAAGTCGTGGAAGAATTTCTTCTTTTGTTGATAAGTCAGGTCCGGTGGAAGCACGCCTGTGGCCAAGTAATTAACGATGTCGGCAAACCACGACAAAGTGGCTTGGGCATAGACAGCTTCCACGACATTTTCCAGTTCTGGTTCTTCCGAAGTTGAGTTGGACATATCGCTTTCCAATTTGGCTATCAGACGTTCATAGGGAAAGTCGTCATTGATAGGTACTGGTTCTTGTTTAATACCCTCTATACGGGATAAGTGATCTGCAACTACATTCTCGATCCCCTTCTTATCTTTAATTTCTAAGTCGAACTCTTGTAATAATAGGATCCATCTCAATAATCTTAGTTTGGCGTCCTTTTTGCTTATTAGGTACCTAATGGCAGCGTGATATGTGTATATGATTATTTTGGCTCCTACCAAGTAGGAACGAAATTTGTCAAGACCAAACACGACTGCTAGAAGTTCCTTTTCCGTTGCGGCGTAGTTCATTTGGGCAGGGTCTAAAGTTCTACTGGCGTAGTAGATAGCGTGAAGCTTCTTGTCTTTCCTTTGTCCTAGAACTGCGCCTACAGCGTAATCACTCGCATCACACATGATTTCGAATGGTAGTCGCCAATCTAGGGGTTGCATGATTGGTGCGGTGATAAGTGCTGACTTTAGAGTTTCGAATGCTTCTAAGCATTCCTTGTCAAAGATGAACTCGACATCTTTCATTAATAAACCTGTAAGAGGTTTTGTGATTTTTGAGAAATCCTTTATGAATCTTCGGTAGAATCCAGCATGTCCTAAGAAGCTTCGTATTTCTCGTACAGTTTTCAGAGGTTAAAGATCCTTTATGATCTCTATTTTAGCTTTGTCAACTTCGATCCCTTTTTCAGATATGACGTGTCCTAAAACGATGCCTTATCGGACCATGAAATGGCATTTTTCCCAATTAAGGACAAGGTTCACTTTAGCGCATCTTTTGAGTACCATTTCTAAATTTGACAGACAACTTTCAAAACTTTTTCCGCATACAGAGAAGTCATCCATGAACACTTCCATGATGTCGTATATGTAATCCGCAAAGATTGCCATCATGCATCTTTGGAAGGTTGCTGGAGAATCGCACAGTCCGAACGACATTCGGCGATAAGCAAAAGTACCATATGGACAGGTGAATGTTGTCTTTTCCTGGTCATCGGGGTGAATAGGAATTTGAAAGAATTCCGAATAACCATCTAGATAGCAGAAGTACGAATGTTTCACTAGTCTTTCCAACATCTGATCTATGAAAGGTAAAGGGAAGTGATCTTTCCGAGTTGCCTTGTTCAGTTTTCTGTAATCGATACACATCCTGTTACCGGTTACAACTCTTTGGGTTATCGATTCACCTTTCGCATTCTTCACTACAGTAACGCCTCCTTTCTTGGGTACTACGTGTACTGGGCTGACCCATTGGCTGTCGGAGATCGGGTATATGATTCATGCGTCTAGTAACTTCTTCACCTCGTCTTTGACTACAGTGCTTAGGATTGGGTTTATCCTTCTCTAATGTTCTCTTGAAGTTTTGCAGTCTTCCTCTAGCATGATACGGTGCATACAGATGGAAGGACTTATGCCTTTTAGATCGCTTATATTATAGCCTAACGCAGTTAGGTATTTCCTTAGGACTTCTAATAATTGCTCAGTTTCTGACTGTCCTAAATTAGCGTTGACTATTACTGGACTTTTGAATTCTGTATCTAGGAATTCGTACCTGAGGGTTTTAAGTAGTTCTTTAAGTTCTAAAGCTGGGTTTTTCGGACCTGGCATGTGATTTGGAGTGAGTGCTAAGATCTCGCTCAGACTATCATCTTTGTATGGTGCACGCCAGTTGTCGTCTTCATGAATAGCAGGGATCTGGATTTTCATGATTTCAGAATATGTAGTTTCTTCCTTCTCTAATTCTCGTATGCATTCGTCAATGACATCTACTATATAGCATGTGTCATCTATAGCTGGTGCCTTCAAGAACTTAGTAAGGATGAACTCTATCTTTTCTTCTCCTACTTCGAATGTTAGCCTTCCTTTCTTTACGTCTATGATAGCTCCGGATGTAGCTAGGAACGGTCTTCCTAGGATAATTGGGGTAATAGAGTCCTCTTTGATGTCCATGATTATGAAGTCGGTTGGGATATAGAATTGGCCTATGCGTACTGGAACGTTTTCCAGTACACCGACAGGATATTTGACTGATCGGTCAGCCAATTGTACGGACATTTTAGTTGGTCTTAGTTCTCCCATATTCAGCTTTTTGCATATAGATAAAGGCATGACGCTTATACTGGCTCCTAGATCGCATAGAGCTTTGTCTATAACGAACTTTCCTATGACGCAAGTGTCGCTTGCGCGAAAATAAGGTGCCGACATGACAGAAGAGTCGCCACCTTTCGTTATTTATCCCTCAGAGCGGGAAAGGAAACGATCGGAAAAACCTAACGAAAAAGGGTAAGACAAGGTCATCGCAACCGTTGTCTGGGTTCGGGAGTCGGTTACGCAAGGGGAAGGTATTAGCACCCCTCACGTCCGTCGTACTCGACGGGATCCACGCTTGTTAGTTTACTTGGACGGGTTGGTTATAATCTATCTACCTATCAAGGCTGGCTGAAAAAGAAAAGAAAAATGACTCGGCAAAGCGTCGCGCTTTATGCCTACGTATTCTCATCAGAGAATGAGAAATCAGAGTTAACGTAGTTCGGCCTACGAAGGGTTATGGGGGAAGGTAGCTCGCCAAGACTTCGCCATCTTGTGCCTACGTACTCTCAACAGGCATGAGAGATCAGAGCTCACGTAGTTCGGGAAACTACGGTTTATTTCCTGTCTTTTACGAAAGAAGTGTTTTTTATTGTGTTTGCGATTTCAATCGCAGTAGAGACTATGACCTGAGAGTGAATGCGTCGCATGTCACCCAAAGAGTACCATACTAAACATCCAGACTGTGGAAAAGAAACTCTCCCACAATCCTTTCTCAGATAGCTTAAGGCTCGTAACGTACGAAAGAAATCATTCGTGATTACTGTATCTTAAACTGTTTTGAGATGAGAAGAGAACAGGCCCAACTAGGAGGGGGACTATCAAGTCCTACTGTTATCATACCGTGGATTCATCCTATGGTTGAAGTTTGAACAGGGAGCTCCTAGATGTTGTCATGCATAGGTTTCAACCTAAAAGTCTATCATCAAATCCTTATCAAAGGAAATGAGAGTCCTAAGGGATCATGTCAATGATACACCGAAACAGACAAAGCATCAGCTTAACAGTAAAATGCATGCAATGCAAGTGAGGGAGGAAATATGTGTGGGGCTTCAGCCTCCACAAGCTCGTCTCAACCTCAAGCCAGTCATGAAATAACAGTAATCATACTGAAAAATAAACAACATGCTATCAAGCAATAAACAGTAAACTGTAATCATACAGATAAAATGAAATGCCATCAGGCAAACAAACCACATGGGCAAGGGAGCTGAGCTCTACCGAATACCCGCAAGCAAAGCCACGCAATAACAATACAAGCAGAGGGAGCAACTCAACCTCTAATGCAATCATGCTCCTAGATTCTACTTATTCTAGATGGACTTAATCTAATGCAACAGGCAAATCAAACAAAACACACAATACAGAAAAGAAAACAGAAGAAAGCCTCAGCTCCTCTAGTAGCAACTCAGTCTTCAGACTTCAATCATCAATTGCTTTCCAGGCTTCAACCCTACAACATGAGTTTCAACTCATCTTCTCCCTTAAGCTTCAGCTTCTTTGATCAGCTCCACCTTCAGGCTTCACCATCTTCAGGGATCTTCAAGTATCAACTTGACCTTCATGCTCTTCAAGCTTCAGCTGGAATGGCAGTCTTCAAGGATTCATCCTCTTCACTAATCTTCAATGAAGTCTTCATCTTCATGCTCAGGCTCTGACAGCTCTCAAGACAAATCAA